>JAOQGH010000001.1:142477327-142491201 GCA_025769975.1 Gallinago jamesoni
AAAAAAGAAAAAAGAAAAAAGAAAAAAGAAAAAAGAAAAAAGAAAAAAGAAAAAAGAAAAAAGAAAAAAGAAAAAAAGAAAAAAGAAAGAAAAAGAAAAAAGAAAAAATACACGGGAGGGGGCTATTTAAGTCTACCTAATGGGCACATGAACACCACTGTAGGCACATACATGCATTTCAGAGGTAAAAAATACCAAGAGAAAAAAAGTGGTGTTTTACAATCATGCTGTTGCCTCTGTTTCTCCAGCTGATTTCTTTGTCACTTTGTGGATTTCCAGCAGTATTGCATGTAGACACATTTTTATTTTTTTACACTGGCCTTTCCTACTCTCTTAGCTTTCAAACTGCTTTCATGAACATTTCAATCATACACTCCAGCTGGAGACCTGAGCTATCAATGACTAACAACTGTGGGGGCTGATTTCACATAAACAAGGCAAAAGTCCAGCATGTGACTTAGAAGCAGTCATTCTGCCAGAGTTCCTGACCTGGAGGAGCTCACTATGGCTCAGCTATTTGTACCTATAACTCTTCAGTCATTGTAGGGCTGAAGATTGTACTCTAGTACAGGGCAAATCGGCTGCAGCTTGTCTCCCTTCATCCTACTTAGAGCTAAATGGAATAAACCAGCACAGCAGGAGTAAATGAGCCATGCCAAAACTGATCTTAACCTCCACCCCCCTGATTTGGCAGCCAGGCACTAGGGCAGGAGACGAGATAATTCCTGTCAGCTCCAGTGGGCTCTGTAATGCAATTTGACAAATCGAATGGATAGCTCTTATTAACATAACTAAATGAATTATTGCAAATGGGAGAGGTGGTCATTGATCTGTCTTCATGTATGTATTCTGCTTTGGAGGAGGGGAGATAGCCTTTCATTTCAAGCTGCTGCTGCCTGAGGTAGAAAGTGACTGTAACAGATCAGTTTTGCAGTTTCGATATCCTTAAACCACCCATTTAACACAAAATATCAATGAAGATAAAAGGGAAATACAGAAGAGAACTATGGATATAGAGGTATCTATGTTCATCCTTGGACACTCAAGTGAATATTCACGGCCAGATTTTCCTAAATGTGTATGCTTGCTTTGCTTTTCTGGTGATGGAATGGGACTAACAAAGATACATACATGTTGTATATTTTGTTGAATTTTATGATCGCATTGAAAGACAATGATACCCTGACTACGTTCCTCACTTCCTACATAAGGTGCTTAAATAATATCTTTCACAGCAAATACAGAGATAGCTTCCCCAATGAAAGCATCCCAGTGCAGGTCTCTAAAATCAGGCACATGATTTCAGAGCCTAAAGAAACATTGGTATTTCTGCCATGTTATCAGGGCTGTGACATAGGAACATGTAAGCATCAAACCTGGATATTTGACTTGAAAATGGACTTTCCTATGTCTTCATATTATCACAATTTAGGTCTGAGACAGCTAGAGGGTAGCTCATGATATCCCTTACCTCTCTTGTCTGTACCCAGAACCAAATATCCCACCATGCAGATGCCAAGCAAACCTATGCTGGCTGAAGCATAGCACAGAAGACCTTCCAGTAATGGAAAAATTAAGCAAAATAGTATCAGCAGAATAAAGACTGATTTAGCTTGTAGCAGAGGAAGTCTTCTTGGAATCACAAAACAGGATGAACTTCTGGGAAATGAGATGAAGCAACTCTTGGCTTCATATACCTATCACTTTCAAGATAGGACTAGCAACATATCTTGCTGAGCCATTGTGCTGAACACATGAGATTCTCTTATGTCATCTGGCTGGGGTGGTTCAGCTTTCTGCATCCTGCAAATTAGTCATGTACTTTTGTTTGTTTCTATCCAGTAAAACACTATCCCTGATCAGTTGTGCAAAAATGTTGGACTTGGGCTTTTTCTTATTCTTACCAGAACAGAGAATTTTAGTTTTATTTTTGTCTTTTTTTTTTATTGAGTCAATCTGGCTAACAGTGAGTAGCTGTTTTAAAGTATTTCTGGTGATTTTTATAGTATTAGTTCAAGGGGTTTTTAAAATCACTCTTCTAGCACCACAGTCAAAGAATATTAGTATTGTATGTATGTATGTATTGTATGCCATGTACTAACTAAATCCATGCTTCTCAAGTGTCAAGGGAAAAAGTGTGACTGGGAGGGCTCCATTAGCTTAGATTTCTTTGTGTTTGATTTGAAGGTATCATCTCATGCATCAGCTCATTGTTACAAGGAAGACTGCCTATACACCAGAACAGAAACTCACTCTTTCACCAGTTTTGAAAGTTCTGGACAACACGGGTATACCTGAAGATCTTCCTCAGCTTTTTGCCAAAGGACCCCTTTAAAGAGAGAGGCCCTGTTTGCAGAGAGAGGTGGCATCACAGCTGTCACATCCCCGCAGTGCAGAGACTTCTCCTGCTACTGATAGTCTTCATCAATCTGCAGGTTCCAGGTAATTTCAGTAGGAAGTTATGCAAGAATAAGTAGCAGATAACTCTCCAGTAGAAAGCATTAGTTTCTCTCTCTCTTCTTTTGCCTTTTTGTGGAAGGATATTACAATGACCACTAAAATAAAGAAATTATCAGAATTTATAGTGGTCAAGGTTGTCCTGCTTCCCTCTTGTTTTGCATTTCTGATACAGGGATAACAGCCCTGTTACCCAGGCTAAGGTACACATCGCTCTCCAAATTTTGAGAAAAATGTGACCATTACCTTTGCAATCCCAGCTATCTTTTGCAGAATGAGTTATTGATATCTGTTTGCTGATCCAATATACAATGCTATAATACGCCAGGGACCTTGGATTACTTCTGACTTTATCTCTGCTTTATGTTCTATAAAGATGCCTGTTCCCTCAACAACCAGTGCTAGCAGACCATCCTAAAATATTGCTGAGCAAATTGCATGGCCTCTCGAATTAACTGTTCAAGTCAGCATATCTCAAATGAGTTTCTAAAATGGACCTGGGGCAAATACTGAAGCAAATGAATGACAGTGTTGCTCACTGCAGTAAGTCATCAGTGTGTACAGCTCAAATGGTCCCTGCTCAGGCTGGTGGTAAGGTAGAAATTCTCTATTCCTAGGGAGGGCAAGAAGGGAAAACAAGAAAAAAGAAATCTGGAAGTAACCTCCATTTCAGAAGGCCCGTACACCATTAATCATGGTATAGACAGACTATTATAGGGGGAGGATCTCTATGCCTCTTTCATAGCAACATGCATCAGTCTGCTGCTCACCACTGCCAGAAACAGATCTGCCTTTAAGTACTCTGCACATGTGTGTATGTATGTGCATATGTGTATACATGTACATAGATGTATCTCTATCCATTTTAGTCTGGAAGAAAATAACCTAATGGGTCTGACTCGGGTTAAGAAACACTGTTAAAAAGAAAAAGAAAAAAAAAAAGTTCAACAATGCAAGAAGCTCCAGAGGGCTTAGAACTAGTCCCGAAGACAATATTCTGCGTCCTCTTGAAGAGGACAGATCAGCTGAGAGAGCAGTCCCCACAAATATGCTGGAGGAGATTAAAAATGGCAATGATTGTCTTCCCTTATAAATCAAGTCCCCCAAACTCACACAGGACCCAGTATCTTGCTCTGTATAATTTTCTTGTGCTTTCTGCTTCTTTGGGCAGCAGGGTTAACTTTTCTAAATATCCCATCTTTCACTTTTAATTCAATTGAAATATATATTGTCCACCGTTTTTTTCATCTAGTAACCCCACAATTTTCAGATTACCTGGGAAAATGAGGTCCTGCCACAGTAATAAGAAGACAGACACATACAAGCCCTTCTGTTTCTGCCTATCAGTTTTTGTTGCTCCCTAAGTAATATTATGGTGTGGAAGTAGCACACAGTAAACATTTACTTCAGGCAAGGTTAGACTGCAAATAGTGGTACATCAGTCTTCTGGCTGCTCTTGTTTCAGGGTTTGCTCAAAGGTTTATTTTCCCTAAAGCTTTAATAAATCATGGTATCTTCTCTCCATTCAGAGTTAACGTCATCCAGAGTTTTTTCTTCCCTTTTCTGAATTTGTAAACCAAACCCCTAAAGAAAGGACATGGACAGTTCTCAATGATTGGTCAGTCCTAAATAACTCGGTCTCGTCATTTTGTTACTCTGGTCTCCCCCTCTCACTTTGGCCATCCCTTCCTTGATTTCACCATGTGTGATCATTTCACCAGTGCTCTTGCATACGGCTTTTGCACTTCAAAGCCTGGTTTATTCAAAGGGAAACAGCCTTTGCAAAGCTGAGTCTACTTCATCCCTTTCTTATAAGCTCTTTTTATACCAAATGCTCCACAAATTGCCAATTTCAGACTATGTATATTTGAGATGTCCCCCAGTCTTGAAGTCTGAATTTTGTGTCACTTTATACTAAAGTAAGAATTAAGTTTTAATGTGAAGGGTCTACTCTGAGTGGCCTAAAGTATTCCTGTTTGTCCTTTACTAACGGAGTCACTAGGAAGAATGAAATCTCAACAGAGGGAGCATGCAATGCCTCAACCACTATTGCGGTTCACTGTGGAAACAGGAATGAAACAGTGGATTCACCCTGTTCCATCTTGCTCTCCTTTTGGAGACCTGCCATTTTAGGCACAGAGGCCAGGTTCTCAGGATATCTTCATATTCCAGAAGAATGCAGAGCGTCCATTGAACAAAACCACAGAAAGACGAGGTGCCAGCAGTAGTTTTTCTAAAACATAAGTAATGGAGTTTGCTAGAGCTGGCTTTGACTAAGGAATCCAACAGGACACTAACAGTATAGAGATCTTTCACATTTCAAAGCGCTGGAAGATGAAGTAAGCAGTAAGACTTTGTCTTAATTGGTGATATGGCTGAGTAAAATAGTTAGGTGTTATCTGCTTTGACCTTTGGCTAATACAAGAGCACGAAAGGGGGAAAGCAGAGATAAACCAGATCTGCAAGGCTTTAGATACCTCTCTGATCTGTAGAGACAGGAAATTACTTCCTGATACATTGTCAGTGTTCTGTGGCAATGAATAACTTGAGATCTTCCATGTGCTACTGAGTTAAATAAAGGAGTTCTGATCTTATGTTGCATAGCCTGAATGGTCTTTTTCCCTGACACCAAAAACATTGTTTCAGCACTAAATTGCATGGGAGACAGTAGTTTTGATGACTTGCTTACTTGGGATAAAAATGCAAAAACTAACACTTAAAATTTTACTGGCTCTTGTTGCCAAGGTCAGACTGAAAGAGCCAGAGGAACAGCATTGGCTTTATTAGCAATCTTTATTGCTCAAATCACTGGAAATTGGGAGAGAAGAGAAGCAATAATCTGTATTTTCATTGGTTTAGAGGTTCCCTTGGGATGAAAGTATGTGTGTGTATTTTCAACACACACTGAGCTCACTGTTGTGCCTAGGAAGACAGCATCTGGATAGCATTATTCCACTGTGTTCGTTCCTCTTGCTCATTTTTCCCCCCTGTAAATAGTATTAACTGTAAAAGGTTGTACCTTTCATTTGTCCTTTTGTTTTATGTCTTACTATGTATAACTAATAGTTTAATAAGCCATTAAAGCATAATATTCTTAGTATTTAAACTTCTGGTCTTGTTGGCTGTTTCTCACCCAACGGGCAGCTTGCGAACACTTCCAAGCATCTGTGTTCTACTGCCTGTGCCATTATCGACTCCTGCATATCTGTAAGGAGGATATGTACCTGTAAGACTCAGGCACACATTTTTCTTCCCCTCCGCCATGAATGGTTTCCACAGAAAGAAAAGCAAATTGCTCAGGATAGGCAGATGCCATGGCATGCTGTTGTCTGAGTCCCATTCCATACAGCTGAGGACCCCGTACCCTAGGATGTACTTCAATGCATACCCACCACTCAGTCATGATGAGAGATAGGATCTGCTCATTGGCTTTACCCCAAACATCACTTCCTTAAACAATATGTCTTTTAAAGACTGGGGAATTTGATTTCTGAAAGAACCTGTTGCTATTTTACAGCTTCCCACAGCTTTTGGAGAGCCAGCTGGTGATGCGCCAGGCCTTCCATCTTCTTTGAATCATTTCTTCTCACTGAACTGAAAGTGTCAAGCATCTCCAGTAACTCTTAGTCTCTTAGGTCTTAGCAAAACCCCTTGCAGCAAACTAAAGGATAAATGAACATCACACTTGTTTGGCTTGTCCTCCCACCAGCCATGATTCCCTGAGCATTGTAGTCATGAGTTTTACTCCATACAAGAACTACCCTGTAGCTTTCCAACTAGTCAGGCAGTGTGGCGAGCAGCAAAGCACCAGAATATTGTTTTCCAAAACAGCTGGAATCCAAAGTTACCAATACAAAATCTGTTTTCTACCAAAAAAAAAAAAAAGTCTAATACATTCAACTGCGTTTTCACTTATTGGTTTAACAGTTTAGCTGTACGTTTCACACGTAAGTATATAAACCCTTACACATATGCTGGGGCAAATATCCTTCTAGATATTTGGAACTCTGCCCACTTGCAAGTATTTTCCTTGCAGGTGTGGTTTGGCTCTAGTGATGCTGAGGGGATCTGGTTTCTGTTAGGTATGTCAAACCTAACAGAGACTGTATTTTACCGTAGTACAGGATCTGTCATCAGAAACTGACTTTTTCTCTATGAGCTGTCATGTACAATTTTTACAATTAAATAGGCCCAAGGCTGTTTAAGTATATATGCCTCCTCAAAGGACACGGGTCTGTTGTCCACACTGCCTGTCCTGCAGAAAAGAAGGGAAGAGAGTGGTCAGAGATTTGTGTCTCTGCAGACCAGAGTTCCAGAGAAGCTCTGCATACATGAAGAATGCAGCTTAGAAAAGCTGGTATTTTCCATTGTGAAGGGGAAAGAATTAAAGAGGCAAGCTAGAGGCTTTTTGAATGTGAGAGAAAACAGCATAACTTCTGTACTGTTATGATCTAAATGCTGCCCTGGGAGTCTTCGGGTGAGTGTGAGATCATGTGGAAGCAGAAGCAGTGCCAGCAGAGAGGAACATCCCAATAATTCACCCTAGACAGCCAGAAAAGATGACGGATGCTGCACTGACCGCAATAGGTTTCCAAAGAACAGCAGTGTCATTACAGCAGGCACATGTTTTGCCTCAGCTCCCAAGGAATAACACAATTAGCTCTGAAGAAAGCAGACACCCCTCAGTGCAACTCCATTAGGTACCATACCTGAGAAAAATGAGGTACAGAAGTGTTGCTCTCTCTTTTATTTGCATTTCTATGGTTGGATTTATGTTTGTCATATAGTCAAAAGTTAAGAGAGCCTTAAAACTTTTTAATGTCTGTCTCAAATAAACAAACACAATTACATTCTTGGGCAAAATGTTTTCATTCATGTACCCTCCAAACTGTTGGCATCACTCCCAAGAGGAAGTCTAGACATAGGCCTGGCAATAGCTCTTCATTTGTACCATATTGTTGGAAACATGAGATCATCTTCATCTATTCAGAGCTCTAACAAAGCTTCACCAACACTTGTTGCTTTGAATAAGCTTATTTTGAACAATGTGATGATATGTGGAGATATTTCAGATAGATAGCCTAAACAAATGGGTATAGTAACAGAAGCAATCTAGATGTACATGTACAGTCCACTTCCCAAGCTAATGAAATATATTGCTGGGGTAAGGTTGCTTTCAGTACTCATGCTACCTCTAAATTAAATTTCCCTGTTATCCCCAGAGCTAAAGCAAGTACCATTATCCAAGAAGCAAGATTGTAGTTAGGCAGGGGGCAAGAACCCACAGGAGAAACAGAGAGATGGAGCAGCCCAGACGGTTGAGTGGAACAGTAGACCTCATGCACATTCAGCAGGCAAAAAAAAATATTTGAGAGCTCCAAGTGTCTCTTTGCAATACTGAGACATAAGATGTAGACATACCAGTCAGGCCATAGAATCATAGAATAGTTTGGGTTGGAAGGCACCTTTAAAAGTCATCTATTCCACCCACCCTGCAATGAGCAGGGACATTTTCAGCTAGATCAGCCAGATCCAACCTCACCTTGAATGTTTCCAGGGATGGGGCATCTACCACCTCTCTGGCAACCTGTTCCAGTGTTTCACCACCTTCATTGTAAAAAATTCCTTCCTTATATCCAGTCCCTTGGGTCTCTTTGAAATCCAGTTGAAGAAGGAGCTGTTCTGATAAAGTGAGGGTTAACCTGAGCTCACAAAAGCTCATCTCCCAAAGGCTAGAACTCTGAATGTTCTGATTCATTTTGTTGGACACAATACATTACTCATTACATAGACATAGTGCAACCTCCTCAGCATCATCGGCTCAGAGTAAAGCCCCTGGAGGATGGAAACGTTAAAGTGAAAAATCAGTCCTTACAAACAGAACATTGTGATAAAACTGAGTGTTTAAACTATAGGAAATATATTTAAAAACACAGAAAGGTTCAGCTGTGACCAGTGAGAATATTTATACCAGAACAAGTGCATCTAGATTAATGGACTATAGCTACTACCACCCTCACATGTGGTATCTGCAGTTCATCACACTAAATTCATTTACAGACATAATGGGCAGCACCATTGCCATGGATGCACATGGCTGAGTGAAAGGAATCTAAGAGGGTTCGATGAGTGCTTCAAGCAGATACTGTTCTTAAACACATTAAATAGGGCACAGCAAGAGTTGAAGTAATCTTTGATTTGTTGCTCCTTGGTCTGATTTCCTTTCGCTGGGTCCACTCTTCAATATGTATGAGAGGATGAAGGAAAGGAAAAAGGGTTAGTTTATAAAGGCCATGTGTTAGTAATTCTTTTCCAGACTCCTTAATATAATGAGGTGCCAACTACCAGGCTTTCACTTCATCTTATCTTGTTATCTGCTAGTCTTAAACCCTTGAAGCATTAAGTAGCCTGCTTGTACTATTCACTTCAAAACAAGGAGATATTTCACAATTCCTCTTAGCACATGTGCTTCTCAGAATCCTAGGATTAACTTCACTGCCAGTGTTCAAATGCCAAATGCTTTTCCAAAAGCCTATCATACAAGCCACCTTTACTGAAATAGAGTTTACATGCATCCTGTAGCTCTGTCAGATTGAGCAGAAAATATTAGATACACTGATTTGATAGTATCCATCTATCCAATATAATAATGCCATTTATCATACTGTAATACAAAGCTCCCGAATTACTTCAGAATACACAGTCTCAAATCACAAAGAAAAAAAAGCATAAAAGTATTTCACCTTTAGCTTTTGCAATCTGGTTTCCATTTGGTTAACACAGGTTTATATCCTCTTTTATAGAGAATTATGTAGAATGTACCTTTGTAATAAATAGTTTAATCCAACACATGACGCTAACATATGACACTATCATAATGTGGAGAATCAGATATTTCTCAAGTTTATCACGGTAAAATTCAAGTTGCTATGCAGTCATAATATTGAAATTATGTCATAAACAAATACGTGTCTCCCACATATTCATGAGCCTATTCTTCTTCTTTAGTATCAAACATATCTGAGAGATCCAGCAGGGAGTGTTCCTTGGAAATAAAGATGTCTAAGATTTCTTGCATTCATCTTTCAGGGGCATTTTTCATATGTAGTGATTTACCCCATTTCCTACTAGCCATTTTTCTTTCCTGTAAACTTATCTGAAGGTCAAACATTAAAAATAAAACTAATCTTTCATCTCGATAACATTCAAATATTTTTGGACAATTACTATATTTCTCCAAGTCCCAGCATTATTTTCCAAGCTACTGATATTTAACTGTGTGGTTTTCCCTCAAATCCCATACTTCTTGTCCCCAACTAAAAACTTCATTTCCTTTAAAATATTACTCTCTGCATTTTGATCCCAAATGGCACTGCTGACATTAATATTATCACTATTTATAGAAGTAAGGAATTTCTTCATATTCCATTAATAAACAAAGCTTAGTTCTGTATTATACCCTGTTCTCACTTGTCATAAAATGATGGGGCTTCATCAATTCATACCCAGTAAGGACTGCTATAACTGTTCCATTTTCTTGCTAAAAGGAATATGGCAATTATTGCATATTGTAGATTGGAAAAGTACAATTTAGCTCTGTTTTCTGTGTCTAGTACTATTAACACAAATTAATCTGAGCAGATGTAGAAAGTAAACAATTAAAGTTTATTTCTTACCTGTAAAAAAATCAATTATGTGTTTTCATATATGGTTATGTATATATGTACACACATATATATGTATGTTTCTAGTCCTGCAATTTTCTTGTGTGTGAATAATTCACTCAACACTAATCAGCAGGCTGTTGTGCTCCAGTAACAACAGCTCCTGTCATTAAGATTTAGGGAGCATGAGGCACTTGTAATGGAATTATAAAATCTATTTCTAAGAGAATGATCAATTCAATTCATTACTAGCTTTCAGTATAAAATAAAAACTTTCCAAGCCCAAGGAAAAATATGTCATGAGACAAATCCAAGTGATAATAAATCTCCTTTATAAATGTCAACAAAATGGACTCGATGCAAAATTCAGCCTGCATTGCCACACTGAATGCTCTATAAATAAAACATATTTTCTTTTTCACTAAGTAACAATTCAACAAGTTAAAATAATTTAACATAGCTGAAAATGCTTAAAAGCTGGCTGTAGCAGAGTGCACCGTAAAGGTCCTTATTGACTGATTAGCAATTTGTTTCTACAAACACTGCACAGCAGTTGCCCTACTTTGCAGCAGGCTATTAGAGCCTAATGAAAAATGTGCATTTTCATTAGAGTTAATGGTCTTGAACACAAGCCCTGTGCTTCTATGAGGCCTTATTCTGTACTTAAATTCTGGATTTGTGTCCGTGATTATAGCTCTTGTCCCTTGCTTGTATAATATAAGCACATTGCACAGTTCCCATCCCTGCCGCATCTCTTCCCCATCCCTGGAGGTGTTCAAGACCAGGCTGGATGGGGCTTTGAGCAACCTGGTCTAGCGGGAGGTGTCCTTGCCCATGGCAGGGCGTGGGTTGGAACTTGATGATCTTTAAGGTCCCTTCCAACTCTAACCATTCTATGATTTTATGATTCCGTATTACGGGGTGACTCCAGTGAACACGAGGAACAAAATCCAGGGCGCTCAGATGGTGAAGGCACTGTGAGACGAGACCTCAAGTCTCTTCCAACAGGTGGGCTGAGGCCTGAACGTCAAAAAAGCAGACACCTTTTTTCCTTTAGCTGAGTGTTTTCTGCATTTGACATTTCAGGTTTTCACTGGACTTCAAAAACTTCAGCGCAAGGGAGTGGTCTGCTGTCCATGGCAGCTGAAGTTAAGAAGTGGCACAATAAGGAATGGCAGGGTAGATGAAGTTCAGGATTAATTGGTGACCACCACATCGGCTGGGGATTCAGCTGTCTAGGAGAGCAGAGAGGTGTAGAAGGTGCAGAGCCAGGGAAGGGAGAACACAGGGTAGTGACACAGGGCGGTCTCTCCGCTGTCACCAAGCACAGAGCACCAGATGCCAGCACAGCTAACAGCAGCCCCTGTTGCACAAATCCACAATAACAAAATGCTAAGGATAATCTAAATAGGCAAGGAGGTGCTATTTTACTGTTAGACAGACAACAACAGAGGCAGAGAGACTGCAGCTAAGCGATCTTAAGTCTCATCTGAGCCATCCATAATACCCTCTTCTTCTACCCTAATAACACTGCCCTATCTTAATACCGAACTCTTTTTTGTAATAGGGAACATGTTTTGCACACTACGTCTGTTTAGAGCTTGCAAATCAGCTGATCATTTTCACAACACAGTCACATTTGTACTAACAGTGAGATATTTCCCACAGTCTTTGGTCTCTACATTTATTCATTGGTCATTGCCTATTTCCAGGTACATCTTAGTAAGCATACCTTGGGTCGATTTTTGTGTGGAGCTGCATATTTTCCCTAGTACATTATTTCATATCTAACATGACAAAAGATGTGTCCAGACTAAGTAACTAAATCTCTGTTTTTACATGAGTATGTGTACATATATACATGTACATGTACACACACATTTCACGGTTTGTGTACACAACCAGTTTTTCCCCTGATCTGGCTTCATGTGCATGGGGCCCAGTTTACAGACACCTTTGGTCAGCATATACATAAATTATATGACACATATCTATCACTGACTTTGAGATTTGCTTTAATTTTCCTTCTGCTTCTCTTATGTCCTTGAGAACTGCAATGCCTAGTTCTTATCTAGTTCTGGTTCATAGTTAAAGTTGAATTTACCAGAACCTATTATCCTTAATAATAACAGAACTGTCCACTTTCCTTCATTTATCCTTTCTCATTCCTTAGGGATGATTTCTGGAGTGTTCTTTATTTTCCTGTTCTCTGTTTTTCTTCACTTTTCTTTCCACTTCTTCAGCTGAAACAGGGCTTGTGAGGATAATGACAATAACAACAGCGGAATTGAATGTGGTGATTCTTTTTGTGCTCTTAAGATTTTGCTTCCTGTAAAAAATTGCTATTGATTGTTCATCAAGGTATCTGCAGCAAGCCATTATTTATATCTACTCCAGCTCATCCACTTTTGGGAGGGAATTACATGGCTGATGAAGTGCACAAGTGTTCTGTATCTGGAATGGTATTTTTTGATTGCTAAGCTTCCTATAAGAAACTCTTTTATTAACTTCTTAATTCTTGTGCTTTTTGCTAAGAATCAAAAACTTCTGAAGTTAATCTCAGTGAAATAAATATCTGTTTTCTTAAAATTAAAACTTAAAATAATAATAAAAAAATAATAAAAGGAAGGGGATGTTCCCACCTTGTCCGAATGGCCTGAGCACCTCAGTAACTCAGCCAGTTTCATTAATACCATCAGGAAGTTACAAGCCCATAAACACAGTCCATATACTCTAAGTGTGTAAATTACAGAGCAAATGTCTACACCTGTTGATATCACATCTCCTTTAGCCACTGGGTGTGTGGAAACATTCAAAACATTTAACCTAAAATTTTCTCAGACTTCCAACTGAAAGTGATGACTAGTGGTGGGTAAACTGTGGTCAGAGGACAATTGGTAGTCCAAGTATCCAAATAAGGTTTAATGTAGCAACTTGTCAGTTGTTCATCAGGGAGACACAAGTGTTTTGGAGGGTTTATAATGACCTGTTGGCCTGGGAACTGGTACTTCAGGGCAGGCTCATTCATACTGAACCCAAAAAATACCTGCACCAAACCACTGCATGCTGTAAACACAAGCTCCTAAGACCTCTCCACAGGCACTGTTCAATTGCAGTACAGGAGGCTACTGCTTTATTTCCCATTTCAATAAACTTTGCATAATAACCAAACCACAGCAAATCTTCCTCTGAAACTAGAATCCTTGAATATCTCAAGGCTTCAGTCTTCTCATCTTGCTCGTTCCCACTGCTTCAGCTTCCTCTCTCAGCTTTAATGGCTGGGCATCTTCTTTACAGCAAGAGCCTATGCAAACAACAGGTCTCAAAAGCATGCTACAAGCATTTCACAGGCAATCACATTAACTGAGAATATAAATTACATCGAGAGAACTGTTCTACTCATTCTGATTGCCAAAGTGTCACCTAGCACAGTGCTTCTCGATCTTTTTTAATTAGAAGAACAACTGACCTTCATTAAAATTGCACAGGTTGGATTATGCTGTGTTGTCTCTCTAGTTTTTATTTACAACCAAAGGGAAATTAGATTTAATTTTGAAATTTCATATGTTGCCTACACTTACTAGCTTAGTTGTATGCAAGTTTCCATGTGTGGAAACATGTAAAGCTTTTGTTATGCTTCAGTCATGGAATCATGGCATCACAGAATTGTCAGAGCTGGAAGGGACCTCTAGAGATCATCTAGTCCAACTCCCCTGCTAAAGCAGGAACGCCTAGAGCACATCACTCAGGACT
>JAOQGH010000001.1:142491301-142522143 GCA_025769975.1 Gallinago jamesoni
CACTGAAAAGAGTCCGGCTCCAACATCCTTTAACCCACCCTTTAGATACTTATAAATAAGGTCTCCCCTCAGCCTTCGCTTGTCGAGGCTAAAGAGTCCCAGCTCCTTGAGCCTTTCCTCGTAAGGGAGGTACTCCAATCCCATTGTTGCACATGGACTGACAATGTCTCATGCAGTTTAATAAAAACTAACATATGGCCTTCAAAGATATGAATAAAGAATTAGTCACTAGTTCAAATTATTTGTGCTTGTATATAAGCACAGGCACAGAGATCTGACACACGGCAACAGGACAACAAAAAAAGAACTTAGACATGTTTGCAAGGTAAGGCATGTTTATAGGCTGGAGCATGAGTAAACATCTTAATTATGGGTAGGAAGGAATTGCGAGGTGACTAAGTCTTGTCTGTTCTCCCCACTTTTTAAAATGAGCTGGCAAGGTTCCTGATCAAATGTACAGAGTCTTTTCTTGTCAACTCCCACATCATAAGGTTGAATCTAGTCCCATCCCTGCAAAAAGAGATCCTTTTTGTTGGCTTGGGAAGTGATTTGTTTTGTTTTCACCCTAAAAAGAACAGGAAAATTCAGATTTTTTTACATACTCCCTTTTGGGGTAAAGAGATTACATATCTTCCACTTCCAGGTAATACTATTCAGTGTTAAAAAGGTATCTAAAGGGAAATTGCGCATAGCCATCTTTGCTAGTTCTGTCCTTAATATCTGTTCAGAGTTACTTCTAAAGCTGAGTTTGCCAAAGCCACCAGGTGTCTAGGGAATTCAGTATTTTAATAAATTTTGTAAATTAAAAAATAATAATGAAGGCATTTTTCCTTTTCTGCTTAGTAATTCCATCAAGAGAACTTGTCAATTTGAAGATTTTTACATTATTTTGAACTCGGTGAAGTTTCTATGTTTATTAGAGGAGAAGCTCTTCAGTTCTACACTACCTTTTCTTTCAGGGACACATTATCCTAGACGCTGACAGCACATGAAATTTATTGGAAGCTGCACATCTCAGAGAAGACCAACGTGACAAATATGACTCTGCTGCTGCCCTCTCTGAGACTGTAGATATTTTCTTTGCTTATAAGCTCTATTATTTTATGAAAATTGAGAAGGAGAAAAGGCTGTTACTAAATTTTAACCCATTACATTTCCAGGAACTGATATCTGGTTTCAAGCTTTTCTGAAAGAATGGGAGTCACAGAATAATCTTCCCAATGGCTAATAGCTGGACTGGCTTTCTGCAATGAACTTGGCTGACCTTAGAAGAAAAAGAAAATTGCATTATGCCAGACAGAGTCCAGATGACCTGCCTTTTTCCACAATAACTCTTGCTTATATAGGAGCTTAAGGATATGTGGCTGTTAGAGGAAATCCTAGGGAGATTACGAGAGATATGATCCTGTGTAAAACCTTAAAATATAGAGGAGGAATTAACCCATTGTAACTTTTTTACAAGCATACATGTTGCTTGATTGATGTTGCTATAATCCGTCTTAAATTACTACTGCTAATTTAGTGCATTAGTCATTAATTGTTTACAGTTATACACGGAAGCATTTGTCATAAACATTAGAAGAGAAGAAAAATGGCTCCTGCTAACACTATTGTGTGTTTAATTTTCACATATAAAGTGACCTAAGTCATTAGTCACTGATGTATTTCTTTCTGGAAAGAGCAAAAGAACAATTATAGAGTTGCCCAAAAATATTATAAAATATACTTATATTATTATTATTAAAATATACTTATTTTCTGCTGTGTGAGAGGCTTTCTCGCATCCTGAATCTGCAACTTTTATCAGAAGACCAGAAAGGCCTACTTTCTCTAAGGTGGACCTTTTCCCTGTTTTCTGTCTCTCAAAGAGCACAAAAAAACAACCTGCAAGGAGGTGTGTTTTAAAGGGACTGTCATGCTAGCCAGAAGGCACCAGCTGCTGCATTGTGTGAAGCTCAGGATCACAGAGATGCTGAGGCTAGAAAGCACCTCTGGAGATTGTCTGTAGTCCAAGCCACAGCTCAAACAAGGACAGCTGGAGCAAGCTGCTCAGGACCACATCCAGCTGGTCTTTGGATGTCTCCAAAGATGGAGATTCCTCAACTTCTCTGGGCAACCTGTGCCAGTGTTTGACCTCTGTCTCTGTAAAAAAAAACCAAAATAATAATTCTTAAGTTTAAATGGGATTCCCTGCATTTCATTTTGTGCCAATTGCATCTTGTCCTGTCAATGGGCAGCACAGAGATGAGCCTGGCTCTGTCTTCTTTACTCCACTCTGCCTACCACCAAATCAGGTATTTATGCACATGACTAAGATCCTCTGAGCCTTGCCATCTCCAGGCTAAACAGTTCCAGCTCTCTCATCCTCTCCTCACAGACAGGAGGCTCCAGTCCCTTAATCATCTCCATTACTCTTTCTTAGGCTTAGTCCAGTATGTTCATGTCTCTTTCATGATGGATCCAGCACTCTGGGTGTGACCAGTGCTGAGTAGAGGGGAAGGATCACTTCCCCTCAGCCTGCTGGCCATGATCTTCCTAATGCCATTGGCTTTCTTTGTACAAGGGCACATTACTGGTTCAGGGCAAACTTCATTGCCCTTCTAGGATTCCCAGATCCTTTTCCACAAAGCTGCTTTCATGATATTTTAGCTAAATGTACATGACTGCTTACTGTGCAATGTTTTCCTCCACACATCCATGGTAAGCAACACAGAAGCAAGAGAAAAATTGCCATGGGAAGCATAGGATACTTACAATATTCACAGAAGTAGCTTTATGTCACATACAGCTTTTATTCCACTCACAGTGGGGAAAACACCAAAAAGGCAAAGAAATGCTCTCTCATGAACACATTTTGTTAGGACCAAAGCTCAATGCCCACACACCCCTGCTCTGCCTGGGGTAGAGCCGGATAAGGCTCTTTCAACTCTCAGTAAGCCATTTTTGATGAGGCATGAGTGGTAATTTGCTATCTTAAATAAACAAATCAGTGAGTGACGACTGTGGAAACAGGGTATGCAAGTTACAGTTTGCCTGGAGGGATTTAATTTCTCCACTGAACATTCTCATACAGCATCAGAGCCTTGTAGCCCAGTGATTAATCTTCCTTAACACCAGGCTGCTTGTAACAGGTTCTGGAGGTTCCTATCTGGAGCTCACAGCACTGCTAATTAGCAAATCCACAGAAGGTATGACATGAGTGATTCCTTAATGAACCTGATTTATTAAGTATGTTTATTGATGCCTTTTGTAGTTAAATATGCAGAAATATTATGGTAAAGGCATTGGCTGTACCCAGGACAAATAATTAGTCTTGTAAATCAGCCAGCAGAGAGTGGGATATAAATCAAGACATCTGCTACATGTCACCTTAAGTCTAAAGTAAATTTTTTGTTATCTTTGGTTGAATGCCGTGTAGTCCTTAGTAAAGCTCATTCTCATATTTGCAGCAATGTCCAACTACTGTATGATATAGAAGGAATTAATTGATCCCCATGTATTTGGTGAAGTAAAAGTTGCAGTGATCAGATGACTGCTTTTTACAGACAGATACTATGAGAAATGTTTTCTACACTAGTATAGTAGTAAATTTTTGTCTAAGTGCATGATGGATGTTCTATCTCCAGACTCTAGTATCTGGCCATCAGTGGATTGGATTTACCCATGTTTTTAATTCAAAGGGCTACATAAGGACAGATCTATGCTGGAAGGTATTGGCATAATGCCTCTGACTGCAAAAAAACCCATAGAAACAAATAAGAGCATGGTTTGATGCCACAGACAATTAAACTATTGTAAACGGAACAGACAGATAAACAATATAATAAAAGAGATCAGAATCTGAAAGACACAACCAAGTGCCTTTCTGATCATGCTAATGGAATTCAAGTAGGAACCAAGGAGGGACTTTGGGATTCTTCCTACACATGTTTCTTCTTACTATAGCATTAAAAATAGTTCCCTCGTCACACCACCTGGCCACTGGTTCTGTAACTGTCCAGAAAGACAAAGAGGGAAGTGTACAGGAGAAGTGGTGCTTCCTAGAATACACCACCAACAAACCTTTAATTAGGTGCCAGTCAAGTCTGACCCTGATAGCTATAAACCCATAGCTATCTGGGTTTAATGTACAGGAAATTGCATTTTGCTACATGTCTGCTGACAATTGTGGATGAAGGCAAGCTAAACAACATCATTATGAACTGGGCTTATTTAGTGCCCTGAGGATGGCAATAGGAGAGGTAGAACACCCCAAAAGAAGCTTGGATTTCTTCGATCCTCTCTCTATTATTGGAAACTAAAAATGGTATGAGAATATACACTGAGATTGTTGCTCTGTTTCCTCTTCGAGAGATTTTTGTTGTATGCCTTTAAACACACACAGCACAGTGACTTGCTAAAAATTTACTTCTAATGTAGTAGCTCCAGTGCTTTAAAATCATCTAGGAGTACAAAGCAACTTGCAGCATTATACAAATATTTTTACAAAGACCTCTTCAGAGAGTAAAGCACAGTGGTAGCATCCTGGTTCTGCCAGACATAAGATGGATGCAGATAAAAGCTTGTACAACACAGGTATAAAATTAGAAAAATTGGAAGTTACTCTGAAATGTAGTTCAGCACACAAAAGCCATAGACCTGGGCAGGACCAAGTATTCCAGTTCACAGCTAAAGATTACACCCCAGGATAAAGACTCTAGAATCAGCCCAAATGGAGCTACCACTTGTTTTTCTTTTGTTTTGAGAAAAAAGCCAGCCGTCTTCTCTTGGCTAGTTAAGGCCATAAAGGACTGAGTTTCCTGCTGTCAGGGCGTGATGGCTGCCAGTGACAGGGAATGCCAGTGTTCATATTAAAGCTCTATTAAAAAAAAAACAACAAATCTGTAACATGATGATTTTCAGAAACATTCTAAAAAGTGCCTGAAATCTCACTGTCTCAGTGCAATCGTGAACTTTGCTTCAAACTGCAAAGAGCATTTGCTATCTGCTGAAATCTGAGGATGCAGCTTTCCAGCACGGAGGCTGCCAGCGCCACTCCTGTCCCTCACAAGGAGACCACGAAGCCCCATCCCATTGATAAAAAGGCAACTGCTTTAAACTAGTAAGCTTTTCTTGCGCCGTGTGGGGAGGGAGAACTTGAGGAGACTGCATGCTGGTCTGTGCTTCTTTTCACAACAGTGTAACTCACCCCGTGGTCATAAGCAGCTCATGTCATCAGGTTAGGTGTGTTATTATTTTTGGCACAGAGACAGAAGAATAGGAAAATCTTCAGGATTATTTACTTTGAGAGGTGCTGGGTCCCTGTCACTTCTATGATAAAAATGAGGAACATAAGCCCTCTCTACCCCCAGTCAGATCCATTAGGAGCAAATTGCACTGACCTCCAGACTGGTATCAAGTGGGGAGGTGAATAATCTGAGACTAACTGGAATTTCAAGTATGATTTAGGTATTGCTTTCTGGGAACTTTTTATTTGCTCTTACTTATCTGTCAGACCTCATATAGTTCATAGTTTTCTTTGAATATAGTCAGCTGAAATGGATGTAATGCATTCATATATAATTTTACTTAGAAAATAGGACTGCTTATTACTACAGTCATGACCCACACAAAAAGCTTTAAATAGCATCTATGCAGTTTTTTTAAATTTTTGAAACAATGTTTCACAGAGTAAAAGTATTCTAAGCATTATTAGAATAAATATATATTAAGAATAAATATTTCAAGGATGACTCTAGCAGGCTTTGGAAGAAAGCAATGATTTGTTAATCCAGTTCAGCAAGTGATTTCTAGAGCTTTACAGTGTCAGAATGTACGTTCTTCTTGACATTCTGGGCCATAGCATCTTGGTGAAACCTGATGACAATTCATTTCTACTCACTCTTCACACAGCACACTATGCATATTGTCCAAATATATCTTCCATATGCAATTAAACAGCATCTGCATACTGCAAATGCATAGATTGGTAAATACGAACTCTGTAGTGATCTTTAGATAGAAATGATGGCATCAATCCATCCACCATCTTTCTATTAATGAATGAGAACTCCTTAGTAAAACACTGTTAAGTGATAGAAACACTGGCCAGGACTGTTGCAAATAGTTGTAAGAGGACTGCATTTCCTTCCCATCATCCTGGAGCAACACCTGCAGCTCAGATACAAAGCCTTTCTCGTCCAGGCCCCCACTAGGTTCAACCACAGCAAGCCACATCGTCACGTCAACAGCTTTCTGCTCCTGCTGCCCACTGGAATCTCCCAGCACAGGTGAGGGGTCTCAGGGAAGTTCAAAGTGCCAAGCTCCTCTCAGCAGGGATTGATGTTACAGAAATCAGGGAGGCAGCAAAGAACTTGTCCCAGTATCACCATGCAGCAAGCAGTTTCCAGGAGTTTCTCCCCCTTGGGGAGAGGGATTACTGTGCATCTCCAAGCTTGACTTCACTCTCTCTGATGTCAGCATTTCATTTCCCACACACTTCAGCTACTCTGTATGTGGTTGATGTGATGCTAACCTGAAAAAAGAATTTTTTTAAATGAGGACATAGCATACAACATTCACCATAAGCATTTCCTTGAACTCTGCATCATTGATGTTTGCTTTAAAAAGGTAGCTTTCTACTTTTTTGACAGACCCTGTGTTATATGTTGGAGAGAACATCCACAATACAAGTTTGAGCATTCCTAGCTTGTGCAGTGCAACTCAGAAGAACAAGGTTAGACAACCTGGCATCCTACATAATTAACGGATAGAATTAGGCACAGATCCAAAGAGCAACCCAAAAATATGACATGCACTGCAAGAAAGCCAAGAAATTATAGCTAATCAAAATTTCTGCCTCCTCCCTAGAGTACAGACACGTTCAGTTTGCTATATTGAGTGAGGTGTCCTCTCTTAAAGGAAAGTACCTTCAGATGCTTTCAGGAAGAGGTAGCCTTGGGTCCTGAACTGTGTCAAAAATACATGTTTCCGAGGAGCAGGTCCTTACCATGTCTATAAAATGCTCTGAGTGAAAGAAATATCCATGAAGCCTCTGCAGCTCAACAGCTAAGAAGATAAGAGCCTTCAAGGCTGAGAAGAGAAATGTAAATACCTTACTTCGTAGCCTACTGATTATGACATTAACATGGAGAATGGAAGGTCTGGGATTTGGTCCACAGGGTGAACAAGTCCCAGTCATCTTGCCACGTAACCTCTCAGTCTCTGGACTAATCATCTTGTAGGGCAGAGTAAATTAAAAATAAATGTTCTGTGGATCTTCGCCTCACTGGTAGAAAAGTTGTCTGCTGCTCTAAACCACATCTTATGCTCTGAAAATACCTTCAGTTTTCATAGTGTCTCACTGTTGAAAAGCAAACTTGATCATTACACAACTATGGTGTGTTGCTAATGCAGCACAAAAATACTACCTTTGCATCTCCTTTCCAAAGCAGTCTTGCCACAGTCTTTACAAACTGAAATACTTGCTTAAAATGTGACAGAAAAATAAAATATCTGTCTTACTCTCATCCTTACTGGATGTAAAAAGAAAGATGGCTATTTGGACAGGATCAGTTTGTTATACTGCCAGTAAGAAAACCTAAAATTAGAAAGCAATAACTGATTTTTACAGCAGCTCCAAAGCTCTGGGTTAAATTAAGCAGTCCTTGAATATGTCTGTTGTATTCTCTTAGTAAGCAGGATTGTTCTGCTTAAAAAAAAAATCATCACTTTATAAACTTTCAGCCAAAGCACTTAAAAACAAAAAAAGCACAACACTACTGAAAGAGTTGATGTTCTCTTTGTTTGCAAGTGCAGTGAATAACTAGTTCAGAACATGGAACTAGCCACAGAACATATTTTAAATTACCACTAAAGAGGCTAGTAAAACACCATTTTTCAGAATAAGTAAGTTTATATGAACTTAAAGCCACAAAAATACTGGTGCTGGTTACTTTTCTTTTCTCTGCAACCATCATTGATTTTTGATCTGTGTATTAGCCACATGTAAAGCTGTATCATACAGGAGACATTTTACCTTTTTCTGTCTGGCTTTGCAAAAGCATCTGCAATCCTTAAATCTGCTCTTCATTCCAGCTGCACTCTTCTCTAAGGCAAGAAAATGACCTATAAAATGTTTTGAAAGTTAGTTTTGAACCAGTACCAGAATGGCTCTTAAAAGCAAGCCTGTACTATAAAATCCTGCTTCCAGCTACAATTTGTTGATGTCTAATGGCCATCTGACAATTAGACAGTCTGTACTTGCATTCGAAAGAAAATGGATATACAAACAACTCTCCATATTTCTATATCCCAGCTAGCAATAGCTCCAGTTCAAAATGTAGTTCTCCAAACATATGTCAAAGAATGGAGAGGATGGGTCAGGGGGGCAGTTGTTTGCGTCACCATAGGTTTCTCTAGACAGAATGCATTAAGAATATTTATGAGTTGGAAGAGCAGAGTCGCCCGTAATGCAATTGCAGCTCATTTAATTGAGAAAAGGGAATGAAAAACGCTTACCTCAACATGTCTGCTTAAGCCATCTTCTGATTTACTCCATTTGTATCAATACAGGAAGTCAAAGAGCCAAATTGAATTTATGGACCATTGGAAGATAAACCAATTTTCTCTGGAGAAACCCAAGTAACATAGCTCATACCTAAGCTGCCTCTTCTGTTTTCACATCAGTCACCGTACACAGAATTTTACAAAGCAGTAAAGCAATTTAAATGATCCATACACGTCAGCTATTGTACTGCTCACTCACCATCCCTTACGGGGCAGCTTTATTCTTTGTATGACTGCTGCAACAATTTACCGTCTCAGCCCCCTGACTGAGGTGGGGGTCCTGGCACAGGCATCCGCACCTCCCTCAAGCTTGGTGGCTTCCTTAAGGAACCTCCTAAGGTACTGGATCCTCCTGATCCCCCCTTTTCCTGTAAGTCTGCTCACTTGTAAAGTGGTACCCGGCTATCAGTGCTCCCAACCATCACCTAGTACCAATTCCATGACGTGCCCCACCACTACCCCAAGTCCTTTTCTTATAGTTAACATAAACACATGTGCCTTTCAGGGTTGCTTGTTCTAAGTGGCTTCTTCTACTATATCAATTAATTCCAACTGAAAAGCAACAGTGTGTCAAAGGAAAAGCTTTAACACAAATGGGCACATAGTCGAAAATATAGCTGACATGGCAGAAGTTTTTCTGAAGTTGGCATTTTTCTGACAGAAAATGCCAGACATATCAGAACTGAAATTTTCTAGGGAATATGTTGACAAAACAGGCTCAAGGATGATTCCCAGGGAAAACTGGTTTGTTGCTGGACCATTTTCTCTCCCCTCATCTCTCTCCAATGACCAACACAGCAGGGAGTCAGGGAGACAGGAATGAAACAGTAAGCAGCTCCGGAGTCAGGGAGTTATATTCTTGGGGATCCCATGAAGTGTATTTTGCTTTTGAAACAGTTTTTGAAAGAGTTTCTTTCACAGTGGGCCACGACAGGAATCTAACCCAGGACTTTCACACCTATGGCAGCTTCCTACCTTTTTAGCTGGATGCAGGGCATTTTGGGCAGCATTACTCAGTTGACCCAAGTAGGACAATGTGTAGGGCAAATGAGAGTTAATCTCAGCCATGGCAGAAAATCCTAATCCTCTCAGTGACTAGTCAATTATGAACACACAAGAGAAACTGAGATTAGGTAGTGCCCAATGTTTACCTTTAAACAGACTAGTGAAAAAGTCACATGTGTGAGACTGTGTGGCACACGGCTATATGTCCTGATAAGACTGGCTACTCAGTGAATGATTTTTAAAAATATCTGGTCAGACATCCATAAGTATAAATCAAGAGCTCTTGTGCTCTATGGAAAGTGTCCTTAAAGATCTGCCAGCTCTGTTCTCCTCCCTTGTCCCTGAGGGCAGTTTCACAGGGAGTCCTATTGACTAACTCCTTGAAGAGCTAGAGGTTTGCTCAAAAAGATAGTACCAATTCAGTATGCACAGGACATTGTCATAATATCTTCCATAGCTTAGACAGTCCAGTTAAAAGTAGTAAATAACACTCCTCCTATAAATTGCTTCCTAGAACATGGTTACGGCAGAATAACATGTTGCTTAGTGGCACCAGTATACCAATAAGATTATTACAGTCTTATTTTAAATTATTTATATAGCAGAGTTTTTATTTAAAAATATAATTTGCTGTTCCCTTTTTTTTTTTCTTCCCGTGATTCTCTCCTTCCACAAACATTTGAACTCAGCATTTGAGCCACACATGGTCCTGGAATACCCGGTGAGTGGGAAGATATTTTATAGCGGCCTTCCAGTACCTGAAGGGGACCTATAGGAGAACTGGTGAGGGACCCTTTATCAGGGAGTATAGTGATAAGATGAGGGGTAATAGTTTTAAACTGAAAGAGGGGAGATTTATATTAGATATTAAGAAGAAATTCTTTACTGTGAGGGTAGTGAGACACTGGAACAGGTTGCCCAGAGAAGCTGTGGATGACGCATCACTGGAGGCAATATGCATTTTGAAACGCATTAAAAACCATTTTTCCAACATGAACACAAGGCCTTTCTGTCCTTGTTATATCCTACCAAAATCATTATAGATTGATGCTTACACAAAATTCTCACTGTGCTCATTCTCCATTTTTTCCCTTAGACAAGATCAGGCATGCAGGACAGTTATTTTCTTATTTGACAGAGTGACTCCACATCATCTTGGGAGGAGAGCTAGATGCTTGTCCTGATGAAATTGTCTCTGTCTTTTCCACACCATAACAACGCACAGGAACCTTGAGCAGCACAAGTTCGATCTACAGTGGCTACAGATTTGAAGATGTACATTTGTACATTAGATTCTAGTCTTTTTAGTAAAGAAAAACAAATTGCAAAGGGTACATAATTATTCTTGTTGCTCAAGGCTTAGTTCCAGGATGAGAAATTAGCAAAACACTGAGTTTTACCACCACCAAAACATAGGCTCTCAAATAGCAAAAGGTGCTAATGCACATGGCTTTCTTGAGTTCATGATTAATGTTGGAACAGAGGGGCTCCAGGCTGATTTAAATTGGTCCTCATCTTGAGAGACATTAACAAAGAAAGGGGTTGGATTTGCTGAATTTTTTTTTCCTCTTTTTTTTTGAGGGGGTGGTAGTATAGTTATATAAATTTTTAATTCAGTAACTAGAACTGCCAAACTCAGCAAGGGAAATAAGACATGACGTGTAGAAGTTACAGAAGGCGGCTGCAAAAAACATTAAGGTCATAGCTGTATCATTTATAAGGACAACATAGCCTGAAGGAAGACTGTGCATGTTTTAGGAGAGTGGCTCCAGAAGCTAGGCTTACATAGAATTAACAAACAAGCAAGTGAAATCTATTGTGTGTGACAGGTAACAAACTGACAGCCTTGACAACAGAGTTATTTATCCCTGGACCCTGGGTAGCATGGAAAACACCACCAGCAAGAAAACATTTCCCACTTCACACAGAGCTGTCCACAACCTTAATGTGAAAGGATCACATTTGAAAACAGGGAATGTGACTGTCTCCACGGTCCTTCCTTGCTAACTGGATAGTCATCAACTAAAACAAAATAATAATCTCTCCACACATTTTCCATTGCCACTGAAGCCCAAATTTGGACTTGAGTTATCTTAATCTTCTTTTCTTAAAGCTCTCCAATAAATATTTGGAGTAACCACTTGGGAAATTCACAATTTCCAGGGACAAATACCAACACAACTTCGGTATCATAAGCAGAGACACATACATTCCTCTTCTTCTGTGACACAGTCATTTTATTTTTGTAGATCTTGTAGCTGTCCCATTTTCCAGGTCCTCTTTGCTTAGAGCTGCCTTTGCAGTAGACCTTGTAACCTTTCGTAGTTCCCACATCCTCCGTTTTGACATTCTTCATGAAACCAGTGTCTCAGGGTTTCTTCTTATGCTCTGGAGTTTTACTTGCTGTTTAACAGTTCCACATAGACCTTTTCACATACCTGGGAGGCTCTGTATCAGAGGGTGACAGTAGATCTGTAAAGAAATACTCTGTTCTATAAAACACCCCCTGAGAAAGTAAAGTAAGTTGCTGCTCCATCCCACCACCCGTGCTCAGCGTCTCCAAAACATGCCAAAATAAGTAAGAAAGACATGCCGGCCTCATTCTGCAAAACAGTCAAGGTAGATCACCTGGGCCTCTGAGAGGACACAGTCACAGAGCAGATATATATAGAAAGATCCAAATTTCTAACTGACTTAAACCAAACAATTGCAGCAACTTCTCAACTGTTGTTGCAACAACTCTCCTGTTGTACTTCCTTCAAAGTATCTTGAGTTGCTACAGGAAACTTTCATCACACACTGTTAGATGGCAAATTACATCAAAACCCCACCACTTTTCATAAATACCACCCTTAACCTAAAATCATGATAAAGTCCTCCCACTGATAACAAATTCTCATTTGTTAATAGCCTGTGTCTTTTGTTCATTTTGGGGTCATACTTACAAGCAGTCTCAAGATTTCTGAACAACTGCCAGTTCAAAGTTTTATTTTCCCTTCTATTTTGGTTGTATAAGAGGACCTCATGTTTGGCTCATTACCTTCATGCTGTCTGGGAAGTGAAGGCAAAAGCTCTGCTTCTAGACATAATTTGCATGTAGCTGACAGCAGCAATTCATCAGGTTCTTGGATCTTAATATATAAGAATCTGGGACTCAGTTTAATTTCTAAATCAAGTAAATCTTCAAAGCTACGATCAGGCAGATTTTTTTTTGAAAAATCTAATCAGTTAAAATATTATAATTTTCATGGTGTCACTGTACTTTGTAGACTTTAAGTGGGGCTACATACACCTAAAATCATGAAAGACTCATTGCTGTAAGGCAACCTATAATGGAATAATATGTATGATCACATACACACACATTCACTCTTTGATATCAGGTCTCAAAGACTGCCGGGGGAAAGTCTGGGATGTCTAATTTGTAAGATATTTTTAGGAAGACAATTACAAAAATTGTATACATTATGAACATTTAAAATTACATTTGTTGATTTATCAATCTTATAATACTATTTTGTATTTTAAATAAGCAATCTGTCTCTACAAACAAGTTTAAAATCATTTTAAAGAGAATTCAACCTTACATCCAGAAGATTAAGCGGGGGGGGGAGGAAATTTGAATTCCTCTCTCAGGTGAAAGTAGTGACGGGCGGGGGGGAGGCATTGATTTTGATTCAGATACATCTTAATTGCACAGATCGACTTCTACAGTAATTTCTCTGCTGAAATTGTCTTTTCTTGTCTTGTTGTGTTGAAGCTGTGTCTCTGTGCTATGGCCAGACTCTTACTCTGCACTAGCCCTAGGACACTTCTTCAGAAAAGGGGAAATCCTGACTACCAGCCACACCTCAACAACTACATCAGCATTTTTTACATTATATAGCCATGTGCTAAAATACACAAACAATGTCTGGAGCAAGGACCGAACTCCAGCTTTTCTTACCAACCTGCAGCACTAGTCTCCATGCTACAGAGTAATTTGTTCCTCCTAACTTCATCCTGCCCTCAGCTGATTTCTGAAGTACAGTAAGTCCAATTCAAGAGAGCAAGTGGAGAACATCCCCTCCCAGAACCATAGAACCATAGAATAGTTTGGGTTGGAAGGGACATTTGAAGGTCATCTAGTCCAACCTTCCCTGCAATGAGCAGGGACATCTTCAATTAGGTCAGGTTGCTCAGAGCTCCACCCAACCTGACCTTCAATGTTTCCAGGGATGGAGC
Source organism: Gallinago jamesoni (assembly GCA_025769975.1). Taxonomy (NCBI): domain Eukaryota; kingdom Metazoa; phylum Chordata; class Aves; order Charadriiformes; family Scolopacidae; genus Gallinago; species Gallinago jamesoni. The sequence continues at coordinate 142,505,078 of JAOQGH010000001.1, forward strand.
CATCTCTCTGGGCACCCTGTGCTAGTGTAAAAAAATTCTTACTTATATCTAGTCTAAATCTTCCCTCTTTCAGTTTAAAGCCATTACTCCTTGTCCTATTGCAACAGGCCCTGCTAAAAAATTTATCCCCATCTTTCCTATAGGCTCTCTTTAAGTACCAAAAGGCCACAGAAGAACCTCCTAGATGTGGAAATGGCACTTCTGAAAAGCATTTTTCACTTGCAACAAGGTTCGTCTGTGTTTGTAGGCAAGGGCATTTGTCCTGGCCCACAACTTACAGTTACAACAAGTCCCAGAACATTTCTACTGTTCCACCATAACCCAAGAACTGGCACAGCAGATGTTACTTAGGTACTGGGGTGCAAGTTAGCTGAGGTTCAGGCTTATGGTCTGAGCTGCACAGTTTACAATGTCTGGATTGATTATGCTAGGTTTTAAGACATCTGTAATTATTTTCAACTGTCACTATTAATAATACTTTCCCTTTAAAAACATCAGAGCAGAAAACTTAATGCTACAATCAATACTCATTGACAGTACTTTGTTTTATTCATTATTTGCTTACTGACATGTGCAAAAGAAAAATTAGGCTGTCTGTAAGTCACTTCAATCCTTGACTAAGTTTTCAGCATTTTTTCCCCCTGTGGGGACATAAATATATGATTTGTAATGGCCAGTTACAAACCCATTGTTAAAATCATTAATAATTTCATGTTTCACTTATTGCTTTATTTTATTTAAAGAAAATAATATAAATAACAAATGTTTTACTAATAAGTTCAATTTTGAAAGAAGCTGGAACTAATATATGTAAAATGTTTATTTATGTTCTGTAAGCCTTTGTACTAAGCAAATAGAAAGTCTGAACACACTGATTTAGAGATTTTTTTAATCAACCGTGTACTTAGAACATGTTTGCAGCAATTTCTTACATCATTTATTTATTTTATGAAAACTGGAATTGGAATTTATCTGATCTTGCAGTTTACTCTTTACTTCAGGCTATAATCTGGAATTACATCCATTTATCTTCTTTGGAAATTTACTTAAAAGGAAACAAACTGAACTTTCAGGAAATGGTATGACAGTTCTTTGTGAGGGCAAAAGTAAAAAGAATTTATTTTGGAGATGCAGCTTAAGGCAGTGCAATTAGTTACTGGAATGGAATTAATGGCTTGTCACTAAAAAGCCAATTCTCTGGCTGGAACATCTGGCTGGGATATGACAATTGGCTGCCACGGACATTATGTTGGTGTCACGTTACACGATAAGTAATAGGAGAAGGCAAAATCTCTAAAAGAATGAAAATCTAGTTTTATGGACCTGTTTCTACGAACCAGAAATACGGAGACAGACAATGTATCTGTTGTCCAGTTTATAAATATAATTGTTTCCATCTTGGATTATATCTACATTTTCTTTTTACTGTTTTTATGAGACAATACAAACTCTTACAAAAAAACCCAAATTTATTCTGCAGTCATGTTTTAGTTTTCATTACACTTTGTTGTGCATTTTCAGTAACATTAATGCAATTCAAGTTTTACTTGCTGCTCAAATGAGCAGTCATAGGATGTGTTTTCAGTGCTTTGAAGTCCATGGTCTTGATTTGAAATAAAGTTGTAAAACCCTATAATTGGGTTTTTTTGGTATATACAGTTGCCCCACATTTCAGCCATCTTTCCAGGAGTGTCCCAAATTAAGCAAAATCAAATATTGCTATATTGCACAGTGTACTAATTAGTAGAAATAAAGCTACTGTCATTGCAGAAAACTAATTTGTTTAACAAATGAATGTCATAGTGTTTCCCATGTCTCACCCTTTTGTGTTTTATTTGCGTGCTATGTGTGGTAATCTTTCAGGTGAAGCTTTCCCTGCTAGCTAATACACCAGCCTTTCAGAAAGCCACACTCAGCAATGAAAAGTAAAAGAAGAAAGAGAAAGCAATCCTGATGAAAGAATGCTGCTAAGCACAGAAGTACACATGTATTTTCTTCTGTTTTGCTGAGCCAAATCAGTCCTTAAAGCTATCCAGATGCTATAGTTTCAGAGGAACACTAAAGTAGAAAACACAAAATTACTTTAATTGTCCCAGAGTGATTGAATTTAGAAGAGGTGGTGTATGCAGCAGTTCAGCTAATTTATTTATTTTTTAAACATGAACAGGTTGGACTCTGAAGCATACCAAGCTGTGCTTGTGTATTCTTGTTTTTCCTTAAGTAACTGCAGCAGAGTTATAAATTCACTGTAGTTATGCTTTCTCCTTGGTAGCATGCCAAAAGGTCTCCTCTTCATCCACCCTGCAACGTTCCCGTTTCCTTTTGTTCTGCCTCAGTAATTTCAGATCTCGTCATCTAGGTACACGCATAACAGCAGATGCATATAACTACACCCTTTACAGAAAAACTTCTGTCTCCAAGGTAAAAATAGAACAGATTGATGGGGTCAGTATTAAACTGGCTCCCTCTAATGAGTTAAAGACTCCCATCTGTTCCATATACTAATGTGGTTGAAGCTTGCAAGGAGAAAAAAAAAAAAAAGATCAATACAAATTTATGGGCTCTTCATAAACATTAAATTAACAGCAAGAGAAATGCAGGGTTGTGTGGAAGGGATGCTCATGATCCTCCTCTGGGGCTTATAAAGCTAACTGAGCACAAAATGATATAATTATGGTGTTAAATAAGACTTCTAGGGTAAAGTTCCTAGAGGATAAAAAAAAATGCTTGCTAGGGCCTTGACAATTAAAGAAGCCTTTCCAAAAGGAAGTCTGCACCATCAGTTTATTTGTCGGGGATCAGCTACCCTCTCCCTCTTTCCATCTTTCCAGTTTCTCATATTAATCATCAGCATTTCCAGCTCCCCCACCAAATTCCCCTCCCCTGTTTGTTTCCCCAGATCTTTACTTCATTAAGATTCAGTGCTCCAACTAAAAGCTATTCACTAGAGTTGGCCTCTGTGCAATGTTGCTGCTTCTCTGAATTTACTGTGACTAAACTTCTCTTGGTCATCCCTTTAGCACCAGCCATTTGCTCCCTCATGATTTCCCATCAGCTGGCAAGGCCAGCCCCCTTTTTTCCTCTGCCCTTTTTTCCCCTCTTTATATTAATGCTGTGATGGTCTTCACGCTTCATTACTCTCCATTCTCAAACTTTTTGTCCCATTCCTTCCCTGTTAGGCCTTACCCATCAAACCCCACAAATGTCTCTCCGGCACCCATTCATGCATTACACCTTCTTGTAGAAATCCCAGTCCCCTGCTGCTAATTCAGTTCTGCCATCTTCATAGCTAAATGAATCTATGCCATCAGTTTTGATGAAGCTGGACCAACACTTTCAGTGGTACAGATCTCTATCTGTGGAGTGATCCTCAGATCCTTTCATCTTCTTCCTGTCATTTCCTTCCCTGTATAGACAAGGTCCCAGTTCTCCCATTTGACCTCCCTTGAACTCATCCCTGTCCTACCCCTTACTAGTCTCGGATTTCTCAGTCATATCTGGTTTCTTACAGTGTAAACCTGTCTCTGTCCCACTCCTCCATTAAGGTCTCAGCTTGTTCCTTTCTCATTCCCTCTCCCTTTGATTAAGCTCAGTGGGGCACAGTCTATCATAATGGTCTTGGTGCTACTCTTCTGTCTCCAGCCTGCCTCCCCAAAGTGGTTTTCCACTGAGCTGATTATGACCACTGCCTATGGAAGTTCCCCTCCTGGCTTAGGATCCATCTCCATCCTCCCTCTTTCCTTCAGATGCCTGCTGTATGGTCTGTCGGGTGCTTCCCGCTAGCATGTACTCTGCTCTCTCTCTCTTACCTCTCTTCCCTTCCAATCATCATTCAGAATGTTCTTTAGAAGGTGTTCCTCCTCTTCATCTGAAGATCCCATAACCTTTGGCCACTTTTTGCTCCTCGCCAACATTTTGCTCAATAACTTCAACCTCAGTACTAATAAATGGGATGTGCCTGAAGTCTCACCTCAAGTCATTAGTCAACAAAATATCTTTGTATTTTCATAATTATTTTTGTCACCAGTCAAAAGGAAAAATTCTGGAAATTCCTATGTTTTTGCCCAGTGGTTGGCAGCAGTGACTATTGGTATGCAGATTCAAAGAGCTGCCATTTTCTCCTTTGAGCCTGTTGCCCTCTTTTGCAAATCCCAAACGTTTACTCTCTCCTCCAGCTGTTGACAGTTCCTTCTGTACTGCAAAGTACAAATGTTATGTACTGAACCTGCTGACATGTAAAATATTATCAAGCAAACAAACTAAAAAAATGTTTTGATTCTTGCAGAATCAAATTGAAATATAGGCAAGCAACTGTTCTGGTCCAGATTCCCCCAAAATTCAAGTAATCTCTTTCCTATTTTATCCAATCCTGGAAAATAAGCACCTATCCAGTCTGGTGGTTGTCCTAGAAACCAGTCACAGAACCTCTTTCTGTTCACCCAGTGAATCTGGCAGAGGGTTTTCAGCAAAGTGGCCTGCTTCCGACAGGTTGATGATGCCATGACCTAGCTTGATCTTGTAATTATAGCCTTTACTAGGAGATGATAGGACTGTAGATCTGAACCTTCTCAGGCTTGCAGGGGAATTGCTCAGAGTCAGAAATCCTCCCATTTCTTGGCAAATGGTCCAGTCACTGGCAAGTTAATTAGAAAGAACACCATGTCTACTTCTTGTATATTAAAAAAGAAAAAAAAAGAAAAAAATGTAGTCTTGCCTGCATTTTACAAAATACCTCTGGGAACATGCTATGAGTTTAACAAAAAGGCTTATCAGATCAACCCCTTTAAAGGAATATAGATAGAACAGTGACTCTTTTCCAGCTCCCCACTGGTCTCCTGTGAAGTTTCTCTCCTGCTGAGCTCGGGCAGTCATGCAGATGTGCAGAAGGAGACTTTCCAAGGAGCACAGCAGCCATGGCAGCCCACAACTCCCCTATGCTAGGCAGTGGAGCAGGATTTTCAGGATCTAAATGCCTTCTCAGTCTCAGTCAGCAAAAAAGTATGCTGCACCACAATAATCGTCTTTGGCAATGTGTCAGAAGTGCTTTAATGGATATAGCTTCAAGTATTGCTCCTAGCTGTCAGGGGCATAAATAGAATTTTAAATGTTAATACATATAATTAGAACATTTTCAGGAGTCAATATTTTCCTTGTTTTCACAGAACTCTACCTAGATAAACCTCAACACAAAGGACTACATTCCATGTGCAGTCACAGCAACAAAATCTTGGAAAACACCATTGCTTTTTAGAGATTATGTAAGTTTAGAGAGGGGTTTTATTTTCTGTTTCTTAGTAGGTTACTGATAAATAGTGTCTCTACTGTAGTCTAATTATGTTTGAAGAGCTGAAGTACAGCTCTGTACAGATTGAAATCATCTGTCTAAAAGGAAGCATCCTTTGATTTGAGAAAGTGAGAATATCAAAATACAAAAATAGTATAGATTACTATAATTCTACAATAGGAATTTATTATATTTCTGACAATATATGGATTTATATTTTAACATAGGGTTCAACTTTACATTGAAATCTGGCAATAAAAAATGAATGAAGTAATTGTTTTAACTGTGTATCTACAACTTGGAAGTGAAGGAAGGTAGCTTCTCCAAATTTGGAACAAGAAGTGCTTGGTTGCCGTTTGTTGCAGTTTTGTCCATTTTTAATGGCTTTGGTTTAATTTGTAACAAGGGTTTTTTTAAAAGAATTTCTTGGGCTTTTCAATGGAATCTGTTTCTTTTCCTCTTACCTGCTTTGCAAGAAACTACTAAGAAGAGTTATCCATTCTTCCAGATTTTCAGATGACAGAGAAAAAAATATTTGCATGGCTCCAATGAGATCCCTGGAGTCATCTCCAGAACCAATCTGAATTAGTTGTGTAGAAGCTAGAGGAGGAATTCATAGAGAGGTTGGAATAAGTTACACAAAACCTGTAAGGACAGCAGTAAAGCCTCAGTGTTAAGAAGTCTTTCATCCTTTCAGATGCTCCACATGTATGAGGTTCAACCTAGATAAAAATCATCATCACTTATATGATAAGAAGCTTTTCAACATTTCCCAGGTGCACACAAATATGCTGCGGTCATATGCAGTCTAATGTTTTTCTGTTGCTAAAAGACAAGTGAATGAGTCCTCATGGCCACAGACAGAGGGAAGAGTGAAAAGTTCTGTACTGCTTTCCATATGCTGTTATGAGCCATTACATGTGTCAGTACTTCCACTACAAAAAATGACTCAGAGCCAAAGGAGATAACTGCAAAACAGAACACCAAATCAAATTACGAGGTGAGCATAATTTGTTTCTGGATATGGACATAATTGCTATGTTCTGTTTTACTGGGAAGCTCTTTGAATTAAGGCATCCAGATTCTATATGAGATATATTTACAACCTTGAGTGAGTTTTGATGTTTACAGATCTTTGACTAAAATCAGAATATCTTGTCCATGTGTTTACTGGACTCTATAAAACTCAGGAGAAAGCCCCTGCAAGGTAACTGCACAGTATAGAGGCAACCCTCCTTACTCATGGGCAGTGGACACTGGCTTTCACTCTGAACTGAAGTCCAATGCCACAAACAAGAAATTCCTGTAACTCTGCTAGTAGGTGCAATGAGAACAGGAGATTTACCTTCTGAGCACAAATGAGCTTGCAACTACTGTCAGACTCCCTACAATCCTTCTGCATTAGTTTTGCTAAAGTTCTTCCCATAGCTGAGATCCTAGGTTCCTGGCCCAGTTCAGATCTTCTCAGCTGGGCCAAGCTCAGAGCTAAGACTTTGATCTGGGTTAGCAGGCTTCATGCTGACCCAGCAGAGAAGCTTTGAGTGCTGCATCCAAGAAGGCTCTTCCTGAAAGCACCACAACTCGTTCAATTCAAGACCTGAATTAAAGGTCTTCCTCCTTCCAGGGAGCCTGTTTTATACACATGCACCTACCTCCATGTACTGTTAGTTTTTAGGAATGTTCTAACTCCTTTTGTTGAGTCTTGTCACATCATCACAATTAATGAATAATAACAAAGTTATGAGGTTCTAAACAAGCTGTTTTGCATACTAGGTTAAGGAATGCTACACGGACTAGCCCAGCACTTCGCTGCTTGGTCCCCTTATGCTTCCATCTATGTTTCCTCCCTATTCCCTCTCACTAGAGCTAGACTAAGCTCTCTGCACAGTCTTTTCTCTACAGTTTGGTCCTTTAACCCTTCCCAGCCTCCAGTGGCAGCAATCTTCTTTCTCCACAGCAAGCTGTCAGAGCAGAGCTGGTGAACACGCAGGGTCATATTGGGAATGTATGGGAGGTAGGGGGACAGCTATGCTGATGCAGCAAGTCCCAAGCTTCAGGCCACTGATGGAGTTGGACAGAGTCCTGCTGTTATCCTGCTCCACCACAGGGTGAAGCTCCTGTCAGGAAGTTGCTGTGGCAAATCAGATAGAGGGGTGGCTGGGTGTGGAATAGGGGAGAGGTTCCTATTCCCAGTCACACATCTGAAACTGTACAGATTCCTGAGCTAAAGGGTCTAAGAGTACTGAAACAGTAACCAGTGTTGTGATAATGGCACTTGCTGACAGTATCCCTCTCCACTAACACAGAACTTTCTTAAAGGCTCATCAATCTTTGAGCCAGAAGGAACCGTTAATCTTTTAGTACCCTGGAACTAGAACTTCACCTAATGTTTTCCATATCAGGTCTGAACTTTGGCTGAATCTGAATCAAGTATTTCAGAGACCCATCCAGCCAGGTTTCTGAAACTTCCAGCAATGGGAATACACCACATCTACTTTGAGTTGCTGCAGGAGATAGACCATATTCACCATTTAAAATATCTGCACTCTGTTTAAAATCTCGATTTGCCTAGCAAAGATGATCCCAGTTATATTTCTTATTGTTGCATTAAAGACCTGTTGGTTTTCTGAAGCTTTTCCTACACGTAGGTATCTATAGGAAATGAGGAAATCACATTTGCAACTTGAATAATTTAAGGTAATTGTGTTAACTTTTCTATCTGTTTTGCAGTCTACAGCTTAGTCTCTTTTAAAACCTTTTCAATTTTTCAGAATTCTCAAAATGAACTTCATCCCAGAGCTGAAGTTCCAGTGATGGCCTTGCCAAGGGGTTACACAGACCGCCTCTCCTCTCCTCCTACCTATGCCTTTGCTTATACTTCCACAGGTCATATTAGCTCTTCAGCTATCTCGATGGAACTGCCTATCCTGCTAGTTGTATACCTTTTTCTTAAGATCTCTTTGATGTCACAACATTGCAGTATCCTGTCTCAAAAGTGGGATCCACCTTCTTTGTTTCAGAATCCACAGTCTTGAATTCAGTTGTCTCCAAAAGCCCACAACTCAGATCAACCCGCTTGACAAAATAATCCAGCTCACTCTCTATGACTAACCCATTCCTGTCTTTATTTACTTATGCAGTGGCTTAAGGTCATTTTGCAAGCAATGTTTTTCTAACTTTCTCCCAGTTGATTGATATACTTATTGAGTAAGAATGGCTTTAATTTAATCACAATGTATACATAGTCTCCTGTGAGATAAAGGTGCTGGATCTTATTCAAAGGAGAAACATAGAAATAAGTCTACTGGTAGTTTCTCTTTCCTCATTAAGAATGTCTTTTCCAGTTATTCTTGCCAGACCTCTTATCTTGAGCCCAATTGCAATGGAACTAATCTGCAAAATTTGGTAGTTTGGGAACAGTCTCTGAAATAAGATGGATTAACAATGTTGTTCACCTTGCAGGCGAGTCACGGCATTTTTCTATCACTGCTGAGTTTTCACTTGATAAGACAAAGCTCACTTACAGAGATTAATTGCAGGAAGAGAGACTGAATTTTACCTATCATCCAAACCAGCGTCATGATGTTCAGTGCACAAGAGAGAGGACCAACAGAGGAGAAAACACACCCTTTTGCTTTTACTCCTCACGGGCTGTCCCAGACATTTCTGATAACAGAACCCTTTACATTCCCAGTCCCTCCACCCCCCATGCATAAATACTCTGCAGCAATCCCTCATTCAGAAATAGCTTTTTATCTTCACAACCTGTAGTCTTCTTCCTCTCTGTTTAAAGGAGAAAATGACAGTTTCAAAGCAGCTGCTCAATTCTATCTTCTTTAAGGACAATGGAAACCTTCTAGACAGTGCAATGTATATAGGATTAGATCCCTGAGACCCCTTATTCTTTACTGTATTTTTCCAAACATGTATTTAGAAAGTGTGTACTTAATTTCAAAGTTGATTGTTAAAGCAGGACAATTTTAATGTCTCTGGTCCCAGGCAGATGTCCTGATGAGACTTTCACAAGTCTAGAGCAGAAAACACATACAAGGAAATGCAAAGCCAGCTGATCTGTCTTTGCAATTTTTACTGTTGTATTCAGGTAGTACACAGGGAGCTTGAAAACTAGTTGAGTATATCAAATAGTTCAGCTCTAGAAGCAATAAGAGATTGCCACTGTTCGCTTCCATACTTGTACATTTCACCATGCTGACCATTTCACCATGCAGTCCAAAAGTGATCAGCCTTTGAAAAGATGCTCTTTCAGTCTACCGCCCTGCACATCTGTCCATGGGGCAAGCCAGCCTCTGTTGGATTATGCCAGAATTTAAACAGGAGCACCTACAATGAACATGGCAATGATTCAGGCATGCTGATGTAGAAATGTGTGGTTTTTTCCTGAAGGGAGAAAACAGACTCCAAGCTTGTAAAGCAAGCAAACTGCTTCTCTCATGGGCTTACAAAAAGAGAAATAGAAGAACAATAGAAAACTCAGCAGATGTTCAGTGCCACTAAGGGATAAATCATGAGGCCCTTTTTTTCTGCTGGAAGAATATACACTGTACCATACAGCAGAATCACAGTACACTACTATTAAGCATGGAATGAAATCAGCTAGTCCATCAAAAACCATCATGGCTCTGCATTTTATTCCCCTTCCCTGAGCTGAAAGTGTTCAAAACATTTTCTTTCCCCTCTGCTCAAGTTTTGCATAAACATTCACAGATGGCCTGAGGAAAAATATGAAAAGTTACAGAAATGTTTTAAGTAAATAAAATAGTTAAAGGAATCCTTGCAATGAGTGGCAGGGAGGTTAGAATGAAGATAGAACACAGAAATTATTAGAATACTGGCAAATAGAAGGAAATTATTATGATTAAACAGTGTAAAGGACTCCTAGTAGCACACATAGTAAGAAAACTGTTTACAGATTGCTAAGAAAACATTCCCTGACCTTAATTTTAGGCATTTATCATTTTGTGGGTGCAAAATTTGGAATCTCTGCAGCAAAACGTCAGGGTGCAGAGTTAAATCTCTTTCTAGTTGAATGAGTTGAACTACCAAATGTTTTTGCAATAAGCTACTGGGAAAGCAGAAAACACATTGCAAGCTCTTTTTTCCTAGAGAAAGAGCAGTTCGTCCATGCTTGACAGCTTTGTATTTTGGAATCCTACATTTAAAATATGTCATTAGTATACATTTTCTTTGTCTTGTATTTCTTCCCTCCTGGCATTTTTTATGGATTTGTATTTGGAATGGAAAGGATGTTTGCATATTTTTATGATTATTTTGTAGTTTTTCACTGCCTTGTCTCTCTAATAAGTGGTGGCTCTGGCCTTCAGTAGTCTTATGTTGCTATCATGCCTCCAACCAGAAAGTACTAGAAAATTGCCATGCTGTGTGTAAGAAAGAAGGTTAAATCTACCCTACCTACAGAGTAAGAGAAAAAAATTCCCATCTGGAGTACAGTCCAGTTGCTAGGACCATTAGTTGTTCTAAAGGTAAAGCATATAGCTTCATCCTTGGCCTGCATCCCTCCATTTCTTCTACAGGTCATTTTTTTTACGTTACAAATGAGAGTGGGAATTGTGGGAACCCCTTTTGTACATCATGCATAGGTTTCATCCAACCAACCTCATCTTCCTTGCTTAACCTTGAGAAACCACCAGGGGTTAAGAGTACACTGTATCATTTTTGCGCAGAGATATGGGAGTAGCTGTTTACGTTTTCTCTCTGAAACAACTCAGATTCTAGCATGAGTTTCTTTCTCAAAGGTGCTGTGGTAATTTCAAGCGTCAAAGGATTAAGCTAACACAGGGAAAAAAAATTCATTAAGTAATTTTTTCCATTTACTAATCTGTCATAGATGAGAACAGCAGTAACCCATTCTCTGCATACTATACAGCTGAGACATTCTTCTCTCAACTACTTTACAACCAAAAAAGGTTGAAAGCAATGTAAAGAAAGAAATGCTTACTAACAGAGAACTTTTTTCAGCAGAGATTGTAAAACAAAACAAAATGCCATATAAACCAAGCCTTGTTCATCTATAAGGGCCATAGTTATGCCATTAGCTTTTCCTCAGCACGGTTTGTTCCAGGCAATGGGGAGTTCCATGTAAAAAATCAATGGTTCGATCTGGCTCTATGAACACCAAGTAGCACAGCTGTCTACAGTGTTCTGGCAGATTCAGGACAAGATGGATGAGTCTGTCTCCTTAAAGTGTACTCTCTGAAAGTAGAAAAATAACCGAGGGTATCATACTAAAAAGAGAATAGTCTTATTCTCCAGAATGATTAGAAAAGTCAAGTAAATTGTTCATTTTTCCCTTGTGCAAACAGATAGCCATCCCCCAGTGTAATTCGTATCATCCAAGCCAAAAGTCATCAAAAAAAAGCAGCAACTGTGACAAACATAACCTCCACAGCACAGATGTGCTGCCTCATAATAACATACAACAAAGGCAACTCTTTGAGAGAAAATATCAACCCTCTGGCTTCCATGCTGGGGATATAACAGTGGTTATTCCTAAGGAACTGAGGCAGATCTTCGTATGTGCAGGTATAGACTGCAGAGTAGGAAAGAGAGGTGATGGCACTGATTTGAGTGTTTAAGCACAGACCATCACTCAACTCTTACTGAAAGGTGGAAACCTGTGAAGAAGTCACTGATTGCTCTAGGGGCACTGAGAGAGCTCTGGATGTCACATTGTCTCACGAGTTCCCTTTATGACATCCTTTGATTCGATACACTTCATTACACTAATAACAAGAAGCAGGAAGTGTTCAGTCTCAGTCAAACCCACATTTAGGTGGAAAAGAGGGTGATGACCCCAGCTCTTGCCTTAGTCAAGCAGACAACAAAGTGGCCACCACTGTAGCTGACTTATCAAACATTTCCAGAAGGAAGTGGTTTTTAAACTGTGATCCTTCCTTTATAGCATATAGATGACAGGTGGTCTTCTACCTGCTACATCCTATTTGTCTGAGATGTTCTATATAATTGCTTCAGATTGATTTATATATAGGCAATGGATTACAACCCTGTAGCCACTCTCCCCCTTGTATTTTTATTTAATGGTTAAGTATTTAATACAGTACTTTTCCAAATTAATTTAAAAAAAAAAAAAAGGAAAAAAGTTACTGTTGTTCAAACTGTATAGCATAAACTGCATAATTATGTGCTCACAGCAAACTGCAGATAAATGGCACACACAATGGCATCTTGCTGATAATTAAAAACCTCAAGATATGACTCACAATAGAGTCATGGCTCATAGACATAAGACAAACGCTTAAATACCTTCTCTTGTGCTCAGAAACATGCTGCAGTCATGGTGCTCAGTGCACCAGCAATGTCATATAGTTTGCAGTACTGGAGAGTGCCTGAAACAGCAGCTGTACTCTCTTCTCACTCTGGGTAACAGAAGAGTTTTCCAAAACAACATTTCCCCCCAGGCTGTTGAATGCCAAGGAGAATCCAAAATGCACAAACTTCAGGCCATTGCATTCTTTAATTTTGCCATTGCTGGTCACTTGCTTGAATACTCCATGGACATATTGCCCCAAATCTGTTGTGAATCAAAACCATATATGTTTTAGATGTCCATGGGAATGTTGTGTAGGGGAGAAATAAGCAAGATGTGCAAGTTTTGACCCTTTATGGAGTAATAGAAAGTAGCTGAGGTGAGTCAGCGTGTAAGGAACTGATACAACTCCGCATTCAAGGTGACCATAATGAAATTACAGTGTACAGCTGAAAAGTAATCAGAAGGCCACTCCGATGTTCATTTGGCACAAGACACTCTCATATCAACAGAATGAAAGTTTGAGAGTCCTAAATGGACTTCTCACATTTCTGTGTAGCTCCAGTTTAATCCTCTAAATTGCTCATGCTTGCCCCATAATTGCAAATGTAATCAAATAAATTAGGCTTATTCTCTAATATAATTTACCGCAAGCCAAGTTCCATAACTTCTCCTGTGCTAGAAGAGTATACAAGTACACAGAGTACCTTCTGAGCCTGCATGTGACTTTGAGCTACTGTTTTGATGTTAAAAAAGGAAAAAGGAAATTCATACTGAATTGTAAATTAAATAAGAAATGGCACAAAATGCCTAATGCCTGTCTATCTATAGAAGCTTTTTAATAGACAAAATTAAGTAGGTGTATAGAGGCAGAAAATACACGGGCGGCTAGGAATTTTTTTACAAAGAGGTAATTCAGTACTGAGTAACTTCAACCTCTTAAAATTCCTTATTTTTCATGGTGCGATTATAGGAATTGCCATACCACAGATAACGATGGCCCACCTAGCACACAGTTTTTAGATTCATGCTAAGCTATTTAGATGTACTTTCCTACCACCTGCTGATATGCTGTATGCTATTCATGGCGTTGTCCACATCAGACTATGCTTACGGCACTTGAACACATTGCTTATGCTTCACATCCAGTCTAAACAAGTCACAGTAAGTTTTCATTATCTGAAGACAGCATTATGGACAGTGTGATCCACTTGCACAAGAGCCTGACATGATAAAAATTAAATGTTCTTTATAGCAGGGGTCTAAGAAACTGCTCTGGCTTTCTATCCTGCTCCTCGGTACCACTGATGCATGTATGGAGCATCAATATCTACATCTAAGCTCCTCTCCTTCCACAGTCAGTGGAAAGAAATAGAAGCTCAGGACTCATCTCATCTTAGAGACATCTTCTGAGGCTTTTCTCAGAGGTGAACAGTGGCCAGTGAAGTTGGACTAGTTGACTTCCAAAGGTCTATTCCAACTCAAATTTTTCTTTAATTTTGTCACAGAAATCCATAGTGAACCACTGTAGCTCCACAGCCTGCTCTAATGAATGATGTGATGCCCTGATAAGAAAATGAGATAAAACCATTTTTCTTTTCCTGCTAGGACGAGGCAATCTATCATAACACATCTGTCACAGTGGTCAAGAGTTGAATTGCTCCATCTATTGTGGGACATCCCACACAAAACAACCTAGTTCTACAGAAGTCTTTGAATATTGTGGCAACGCTTTTCTAGACTGGACATTGAACAGGAAGCCAGGGGAAAGAGAGGGATATTAGAGTTACATCCACATGCTGGCTATTTTGCTAAGCATCCCATATGAGACTTTCTTTGGAAGTGACTGATTCTTTTGCCTGTGTAGGAGCTGTAGTAAGTAAACCTGCAGATTTGGACTACAGCTGCATAAAGTAAACATCTGTCTGATGTAATCATCTGATACCTAAAAGACACGATTTATCTCACCTAAACCTTACCTGTGTAAGTCTAAGTGAGTCTTCTTTGGTCCCTTAAGTAATGAGGAAGCTTTAAGTAATGAGGAAGAGGCACCAGGAATTGATGGCTTATCACGTGTACTTCAGTTACTCACATTGTATGAAAAAGAGTGTTCTTTGAAGATGTTTGTTTCTTTCCATTTACAGTAGTTGGAGCTTCCTCAGGTAGTGAAGACATAACGAAAAAGCTATGACTCTAAAATGATTAAGAAGGGACCCCAGCTGATGAGCCAGAAGGTGTACTGTGCACATTAACCCACCTAGCAGGTGCAGTAACTGTAAAATTAAGTGCCTTCATTATGAATGACTCTAAGACTCTACAGTCTCACACACCTTAAATCACATTTCAAAAAATTTTGGAATATCCTCATTTATATGAGATCCCAAAGAACTACAATGACATTTCTAGCTTTTGGCCTTCATACAATACTATGTATGAATGCCCTGATGAAAAATATATGTCTTGAAGTTCCCACACAGGTAGGGGTGTGTTCTGTCTGGCCAATAGCTGAAAACCATGTATTCCCATTCTATGCTAATAGACTTGCTCTTATGAAGGATCCAAAATAAGTCACAAGAATTTATTATTATATTTATAAACATGTTATGTTTTGTGGGGTTTTTTTCTCCTAAGAGGAAGAAAACTATTGCTTCCACAATGAAATTGCTCTTCCTTGAAAGGGAAAATCCCATATAAAATAAAACCTGTTCTGGAACCCAGTTAACACGATGATAAAAATGCCTTCACTCCATAAGTAAATGCCTAAAGGAGAGCAGCAGGCTTTCTGCTACTTTTATTGATTTTGGGCTTTGCTGTGAGCTGTCTAGCTTGCACACAGAGGCAGCTTTTCACTTTATCTTTTCTCTGTGCTAATGTAGTGGAAGCCATTGTACGAATTAGAACTGAGCTCCTTAAGATTAAGATTCATAGTTATGGGCTTTGTCAGTGTCTTTAAGTAATTTAATAAAGCAGTGTATCTGTCAGATTGAGTGAACATTGTTCAGATAAGGAAAGTTCAGCTTTTGAAGAGGCACCAGCCTAATTTCTCCAGAAAAGACCGCATTGCACAGAAAAAAAGAGAGTAGAATTCATAAATGTTTCAAGAATCCAAAAATAGAGAAGAGACGTGAGAGGGAGTTACTGTGAGAGAAGTATATTTTGTATTCCATTTCTCTAAAAAGGAATAAATCCTGGTAATTAAAAGGTGTACTTCCTTTTTTTTTAAATCTGTCTGTTTCACTTACCTGAAAGCCCACAATATTTTCTGTGTATTGCTTTACTGGCAGGAGAGTGGAAAAGAGGATAGATGGAGCAGCTACACACTCAGTGCAGCTGAGCTCATCGGAAACTTTGCTATGCCAAGTCTGGCCCAAGGACAGAGTGATACCTTGGAGGCCCAGTATTCCAATGGTAGGATTTTGACCTTTCTTACCTTCCACTCCTTTAGTAAAGGATAATACAGAAAATTTTGTCAAAGGTCTATGGAAAGATGCCTGCTCACATGCACAGCTGCCTCCTGGTTAATCAAGACTCTGGTTTCATCATGTTAACCCCATTGGTTCAGAAAACTAGACACCTATTCTAAAAAATGACCATCATAATCACACAGTGATTATGAGCCCTGAAAAGAAAGCATTTAAATCAAAATGGGGGTTGGAAACAAAACAGATGATAGATTGCGGGCAAAGGCATTGTAAATGCATTAGTAATCATTTAAACCACTCATTTGGTGCAATCCTTTCAGTGTGTTCAGATGACTGCTGCATTTAAAGCAACCGTAAGTTTTGACTGATGAGGTTGCTTATTCAGTAATCTAAAGTGTTTTGTAGATTCATGAAAGGGAAAAATAAATGACACTGTATTAGACAATTGACACCTTGTATATTTGGTGCCATGTGGTGAAGTTTCCAAATATTTTGTAATTGTGTCTTGCTTTACACACTCTTCTGAACAACCACACCTGTGCCTCTCCATCCAGGGAGCCAGGGAAGCTCATGGCTCAGAGTCTGGGTCTTCTACCTTGGTTCCTCAGGCTCTCTTCTTTATAAACCAGAAATAATATTGCCAAAATCTTTTCTGAAACATTTTGACCATTATCTATGATTTTCAGGCCACATATTCTGCCCTGACTCCGCTTAAGTCAATGGCAAAGTGCCTGTTTATTTCAGAGAGGGCAGATTTTTCGCTCATTGATTGAACAACAAACCAGGCCCTTCTTTTAAGCCAGAATGTAACAAATATCACTATTTGAAACTTTCTTGGTATTTACTCTAAGCACAAAAAGACTTGTTATGTGGGCCCTATTTCAGCAGTCACATGCCTAACATCTCAGTTCGTTGAAAGTCTATTATTTCAAGTGAGTCTGTTCAGAAGCTCTAGCTGTGTGTCTCTTGGTTCAGCACATAGAATCATAGAATCATTTTGGTTGGAAAAGACCCTTGGGATCATTGAGTCCAACCATCTACCCTACTCTACAAA
>JAOQGH010000001.1:142530451-142557174 GCA_025769975.1 Gallinago jamesoni
ATACAACCCTATATACAAGCAAGTCTGCCTTCTCTAGATTCATATGAAGTAAATGTAATCCAAAAACTGAATATTGAGAAACTAAGTAG
The DNA here is from genome assembly GCA_025769975.1 of Gallinago jamesoni. NCBI lineage: Eukaryota > Metazoa > Chordata > Aves > Charadriiformes > Scolopacidae > Gallinago > Gallinago jamesoni. Next base: position 142,530,541 of record JAOQGH010000001.1, read on the forward strand.
CACTTGTCTGTACTCTGTCCAGGAAATTGTGAAGAGCTGCAACAGTTAATTAGGACAGTGGAAAATATTCACAGCCAATCTGACAATTTTGCATTCTTACAATGACTTAATGAAAGTCAGTTCAGAAATGCATAGATGTCTGAGGTAAAATAAGATTTTCCTACACAGCAGGAAGCATGTTCTTCTACCACTGTACTATCAGTTCCCACAACTGATTCATAGTCATTCATATTAATCATTGTTTTCCACAGTAGCCATGAAAGCTGGTCTTGTACCAGTCTGTAAATAAAGAGTAAAGACCTGGCTCCACGAAGCCAGTAACAAAATCTGTGTTGCTTTTATTTCCCAGTAAAGAAATAATACGATAATAAGGCATCAAATTAAGACTATCAGTTAACTCGAGTACAAATATTCCTGTTGGAAAACTCATTAGGTGCATGCACTGAGGACGGATTACAAAAGCTCTTTTAAAAATAAATATGGTCATCATTTGGTGACAGCAGGAATCAGTTTATATTTTTTTTAGCTAACATTTCACACCCATAATATAAACCCAGTTAGGTCTGAATCATGTCAGTGTTTAAGAATTTGAAATTTGCCTGCACTACATACTGTGAGAAAGTAACTGGCTCAGTTTCATTCCCCCAGCTGAGCCAGGGTTTGGCATAAGGCACAGCCATGTGCAAGACAGTGCACAAACTACTCCAGAATGAAAGAAACCTCCAGGGATGTTCTAATTCATAAGTCATGGAAATACAATAACCCCCTTATTTTCCTCTCTGAGACAGATATTTACTTTCTAAAAGACAGATAGCTATTTCCATTTTACAAGGAATTACTAATCCAGCTCTTCTATGTTAGTGATTCTAACTAAAGAGCAGACTCTACAACTTTTTGCCTACCTCCTTTCAGAAGTGGATAAACTCCTTACTGCTATATGTCTGGAAGCAAATATGAGGCTCTCCCATGACAAACTGTCTTCCATACAGTCTAAAGCACAGCTTGGTTCAGTAGAAAGTAAAACCAGAAAGCACCAGTACTACCCAGTAGGTTATGCTTTCTCCCATTTTTAATGAAATTATTTACATAGCAAACAACAGAAATAAAATGGCTGCAATCTCATGAAGGAAAAATAATGTTTAATAATCTCAGATTATTTCATGCCAGATTATTCTTATCACCCAATAATCAAATAGTGTATATGAAATATCACAACTGTGCTTTATGAAGTTGGAATCCAATGCCTTTCAAACTAAGGTTTGAATCAAATCATAGGTTTTCAGCAAACCAATAAACCTACTAATTTTATGTCGCTCTGTTCTCAAACTTCAGTTCAGCATAGATTCCCTCAAAATGGGGATGAGGGCTTTATTTGAAAAGGTCATCCTGAACCTGCTTGTCAAACTTGCTTGAGCCCATGTGCAAGCTCAAAACCAAAGAGTCCCTGCCTTGGCTGGGAACAAGTGACACAGGCTGCCTGGAATCACAATGGCTCCTAATTCATCAATGAAGGTGGGTAGAACATGAATATGTGGAAATTCTTTGTAAATATTTACCTTTCTGTACCAATTAGTGCTCTTTCCAAACTAGCTTAATTCCCTCACAGGGATGATATTTTCCATGAAGCAGGTAATAAGCCTTTCTGAACCTGGAGGGGTATCTCATCCTACAACAAATCTTACTGATTTCGCGGGGAGTATTTGCAAGAGAAAGCAGGAAGAAAGTCAAATGTGACTTCACAAAATGAAAATAGATGTTTCCAAGCATATGTGTGCATCACTGGATGTAGCAAGACACAGTATTTGCTATGACTGGATACCCAAACAGCTTGGTTGAGTTAGCTCACCTAGCGCCAGACTGCGGGTACAGATCAGTTTGAGATAAAACTACTTAAATTTAGTCATTTGCATGTAAGAGTATTTGTATGACAAAGGATTTGAAGGAGCTGTTTGAATCGGTGGAGACCTGGAGCTTGAGTCAGCTGTCCAAGCACATCCCTTTTGCAAAGCCTTGTTATTGAGATGTCCCTGAGAGGCTGGCAAATACGGCAAGCACAGGATCTGCCAGAGACCCCTTCCCATGGGGCAGCCACCAGAGGCCAGCAGGAGAACTAGGGCATCTCACCTATGCTGGGGCCCTTGTGAAAACCTGCATTATCTATACCTAAATGTATTTTGGTCTGGAGCTGATAAAGACTGACTAAGAGCTACCCATGGTACCCCTGCACTGGAGGCACACTCCTGCCATTCCTTCATCTGTGTGTCTGTAAGACATGAGAAATGAAAAGCAAAACTGTTTCTGTGTCCACAGGTACTGACACCTGTGCATGTGGTATGACACCTCTGTTGCTGTTTCAGCATTCAAAGCAATACTGACTTTGGGCAGAAGAAACAACAGTCTTAATTCAAGAAAACTAAAATCATGACAGGTTTTCCTGCGGATACATCACTTCATCACTTCTTTTTTTTTCCCCAGAAGATGTATTTACAGGTATTCAGAATGCGTATATAAGCTATTCATCTCCTGATAAATACACTCTCCTATTTTCAATACTTAGCCTTTTAAAAAAGTTTGATCAGCCTAACAACATCTTTATAGGCAGAAAAATACAAACTTTTAATATACAAACCTATAGTAATTACCTCATTTTGCATATCAGTTCCTTTCAGAATACATTGAGGCCTGTAGAGAGCTTGCATAAGAAATTCTGATGAATGTATTTTGTCCTTCTCCTCTCAGAAACAAAATGGCATAAATAAAATAAATAGCAAAGTACTCTCTCTCTACTGCATGACACACAGACAAAAATGGCATAAATCATGTTTAAGCTGTCCGTGGGGAAAGTGCTTCCAGAGCTCTGTTTGCCTATCAGTTTACAAATGAGAATTTAATCATTGCATGTCAAAAGGTAACAAGTAGGACACAGGAAAGGTTTATTAAAAGTCGTTATTAGTTTGCTTCAGATCTGAACAGCAACCTGCTTTTTGGAAATCTGTTGAATGAAGGCCCAGCTGTTTCATTTCAAGCCTACAGGAACTGTACCTGAACACAGCGTTATTAACTCCTCTGTTTACACTCAATGTATCTGGGTGTTCTTGTTGGGGCAGGGCAGAATTAGCATTCCTGATCTTAGCGTGCCCAGATGCCTTCTACTTATAAACTGAAATCTGAATTTTATCAGTGTCTAATACTTGGTTTAGAGACAATTACACCATCTAATGTCCAGTTGGTTTTTTTTTTTCCTCTAAACTACTCCTGTGTAGTCTCAACCTTAACTGCATGCTGATATGATTTGTATCTTGTAAACTGTCAGAGGACTGATGTTTTATTGCAGATGTGATGACTGCAGTGAATGTGTGACTCATTACCGCATCTTTTATTGATGGGGCTGGGGGTTACACTGCAGGACATCAGCAGAGGAAGAAAGACGATTTGCAAATTAAATTCTGCAAATAATAGCATCTTGCGGGAGGTTACAGCCATGAATTAGTTGCCTCTTGGGGGGGGCTGGTCTTTTACAATCATGTTCTCACTGGTTTAGCATTTTTCAATCTTCAGTCTGATTTTCTTTCTTAGTCACAGTCAATTCTTTTTCATTTTGCCCAGCCATGTTCTCATTTGTGTATGCCAAAAGGAAACCATTTAAGTACAAAACACACAGTGGTAGGCAGTTCACTATTTGTCTTTCCTTGAGAGCCCTCTAACATACAGAACGTGTATATCAATGCAGAGGTAAATTACTGCTTCTGAATGTCTCGTCTCCAAAAGCCTAGATATCCTGATTTTCTCACTTATTTTGTTTTTCTTCCCCAGTTTTCTAAACCAAACCAACAGCCAGGCACTAACTCCGGCCAGACTCTCACGTAACATATGTTACTTTCCTTCTGTGAAATAAAAATAAACAAACCCACAGCCTGATGAAGACCAAGGGTTTGACAAAGTCCATGGCATTTCTCATGATGTAATGAGATCTTTCTCAGCTCCCCATAAAACCACTCTCCCTTAAACTTCCACACACCAAAGCAGCAACAAACAAAGCCCTGCAGACCTACAGTTTAAGCTGGCAACCTGCAATTATCTCGGGTGAGGCTTCATGCAGACTCTCTAAGGGGAGGAAGGGCTGCAGGTAATTGTAGACTATTCGTGCTCCCTCCCAGTGCTGAGCTGATGCAGGGACTGTGGGGTACTTGGGAGTCAATTAGAGAAGTTGCACTTCTGGGCTTTGGATTTAGAGAGTTATTCCTGAGAGATTTTTGTCAGGAGCTGTTTCAGCAGTGCGTGAGACAGAAAGTGAATTGGAGGGGATCAAGGATGGGACAGAAGAAGAACTGGAGGCTGTACTTTGAAACCTGTGTGTTTACTGAACCGAAGGAGGAAAAAAAATGGGAGTAACTGGAGAGTGTTACAAGCTTCTCTCCAGAAAAGAAAGTGAAGAATGAGAATTATCAAGGACAGATGGGAAAGCACCTTGTTGCATGTAACATCACATGCAACAACCTTATCCTGGGCTCCAGCTACGGCAGAACAAATGATCCTAGCAATCGCTGGGAAGACAGGATGGGATGTGTCACTGTAGACCTGTTGAAGTTTCTCTTTGTTTTGCTTTCTCCAGTTACCTTCCATCTTGTTTACTCTTTTAGTGACATATTGCTAATTGAAATCAGGGTAAAGTTAGGATATCTTTCACTAATTGATCATGGGTAACCTCTTGGGGAGAGTGAAAGAGATGTGATTTCCATAAAGACATCAAACGGAAAATATTTTTTTCTCCATTAATTTCTTCTATCATCTCAGCAAGTTTTACAGTTCATAACTCCACTTGCTCTTTGCCATGATAATCACATTCCTATCTACACATTGACCTCTTCCTACCTGGGATTAAGAAGTATTAGCTAAAATCAAATTTTAGTGTTATTGGAAGGAAAACGTACAACCTATAAATGTGTCAATATCTCTGCGTATGTGCATACTTTGCAAATATATATACATATTTATACATGGGCTGCAGGGAGGGTAGGGTTTTAAAAGTCTCAGACTTCAAGGTCCAATGAGCATTCCTTTGGTAGGGAAAAAAAGTAAGTATCTTGCAAGCTCCCGCAGATAAACACCCCTGTGTTTCAGGAATGTGTGTTGGCAACACTTGTGAAGTAATTTACCCTTCAAGTCCCTTTTAGGTGACAGGTGGGACTGATACCATTTTTCTTAATCTGTGATGGCCATCACTAGTTGTTGGCAACAAGAGAGATCTGCACATCTCCATATCTTGAATCCAACAAGAAACTAACAAATATTTAACATCTGGCTCCCTAGCACAAGTAATCAATCACTTCAAAAGTTATTTTTCTGTTAAAGAAATAGTAAGTATTTTTGTTCACAGTCAGTAGATCTATAAATTTTTATTTAAAATATACTTTACAGTGCAAGGCTAGCGCTAGATTCAACTATGTTTATTCTGTATCACCTCTGACACCGTTCAGGGGAAAAGTAATACTGAACCTGGGGCAAACTACTCTGGACTAAAACTTATAATATAAAACTACTTAATGCTTTTGACCATTTAAATTAGATGGTAAATATTAAATTTCAATGTGATGATAGGTATTCTGGGACCAGACAGAGATTCAGAGATCAAATGGGCAAAAAAAGCTCTTGTAGAGCCAAAGGCAATTGTCAGTACTCTGGTGTCACCATATATGCTACTGCTTTAGAAAGACCAGACACAACTTGATCTTACCTAGGAATGATCTTATTTCACTTACAGAAAATGATCCCTCGGGTGTCATCTTGCAATCACTTTAACTAGAATAAATTATACTAGTTAAAAACAATCTTACTCTCCTCAGCTTCACTCAGTGCTCACAAAGCAATGAACACTCTTTCTGGCTGTATCTTTTTCTTCCACTTAACTGCCATAAAGACATGCAGCTATTTAAAAATTACAGTATTGAATTTTGCTGCTTCTTTATTCTTTATTTATTATTTGATCTTGGAGTTATTGATACACTTAATTTTTTATTAGATGTATTTGAAAGGTTGTAAGGAACTTTGCATAGTTGACCTTTCATTGAATAGGTGGAGTCTAGGTAAATTTATAAACATTTTACCAGTATATACTAGTCCAGAAAATTTCACAAACTGCCTCAACTTAATAATAAGCATACTAAATGTCTCCAGTAACAGAGTTGCTAATAGCATGCAGAGAGAGAACACCAACGGCTAAAAAGGCCAAATGAGCAAGTTCTAAGCAGAAGTACCACCCAAAAAAAAAAAAAAAAAGAAGAAGGAGAAGAAGACAACATTACTTACCATCAGTTATTTTGACTATGCCTGAATGAACATGCAGGACTAACCACCTGAGGCCATTGCTAGTTTTAAGCATGTGCTGACATCACCACTCAGTTCAATTTGTTGCTACAATTGGCTTCATTCTGGGGAAAAAAAAAAAAAAAGCTTTGCAGGGTACCTTTAGCAGCTGTGGTTGAGTTAACATCTCATCAAAGTAGTGACACAATAAAGACTGTCTTCCAGGACAAGGAGATACCATCCACATCTTCTTAAAAACAAATGTGAAAAACATGGCTCTGAGGAGTCTCTAAGGCATTTCCTGATGAAACAGCTATTCCAATAAAGACTGTCTTCCTACCAGTTGATAGTATGTGGCAAATTAAACACATGTATCAGAAATACACTGGGAGCCCACAGAAACCCAACCAGTCTATAAATGACACACAACCTTCTATTTTTTTTCTGATGCTGCCAATGTTCCTCTCTTTAAAAGCTTTCTAAAGAACTATTATTTTAACCTAGAATTGGTTTTTACTGCTGTTACCTTCCACAAACACTGCAGAAAGAAAAAGTAAACCCATTACACTCATTTTTTTCTGCTTTTGTCCTCTGATGAGCTTGAGGAAGGGAAAAAGAGAAAGAAATATCTCCCACAGGCAGCAAGTATACCTAATAAGTGTGCTTGTGTTCCTCTAACAGGAACAATTCATTCTTGGTTTTACTTACTTCTTATGTGCCTTGTTATTCTCACAATTTTATAATAGATTTCAACACTAACAGCAATGCGACCACAAGTCCTTACCAGTGTACAAAACCCATGTGTGAGAAAACTTAAATTATTCCACAGCTTCCTTTGCTGAATGGCATCACATTGAGCCATGTTTTATTCATCAACCACAAGCCTGACTTTAAAAAAAAAAAAATCTTCCCTGCTGTTTAAAACAGCAAAAAGAGCCTTTATGTCAGTCACTTGTTCTGTAAAGTGTAGCTCTGGGGCAGACTTTGGCCTGGAGTAAAACAAGAGCATCTTCATGGAAGTCAATGCAGACACTCTAGCAGAAAGCTGCTGCAAACCTGTATTCAGAAGTAGGATGGTAATGCCAAGTACTTTATGCTGCAGAGGATGCAACTTTTCTTTCCAAAATAGAAATCTTTTCTGGAAAACATGCTGTGATGCTTCTGGCTAGTGATCTCTACACCCACATTCATTGTACCTCACACTCTTATATGGCCCCATACACCTGGGTTTCCTCTTCTTATGGATGTGTCCAAAGGCTTCTGTGGTAAAGGCTTCATTGCAAACCCCTCCCTCTTGGCGTCATCAGCACAAGTTATTTTGTTAAATATATTGTGGTACATCAAATAACGAATACGGATTTTGTGCAATTTTGCAGTAAAGCTCTGAGAAGTGCAACACTGACAGAAAACAGCTTGTCTCTACCAGGCTGAGTGGCCAAGGAGCAGATCTCTGATCTGAGGACGCAGCTAAGCAGAGAACGAAAGGTGACTTAAGCAGTCACAGCTCCATCTGTTGTCTCCCAAGGCTTGCTCATGGGGGAGTAGTATTTAGATTATTGCTGTCCTATGTGTGCAATAAATCCATAGCTCTGCAATCACCACTGCCATACTTATTCAGTTCTATAGGCAAAGACTAAGGAAGACAGACACAAGACGTGCCTCTGATGCATCTGTACAACAAATAACTGTATCAAAGGGTAAGAAGACAGGGAAGGCAGTAAGTGGGAAAGACTTACTTTGATCCTTTGCTGTTTCTGTGTGTGTGTACTATGCACAAGTCACAACCTATTGATTAGAAGCCATGAGAAGAATTGACATTTAAGGATGTAAAATTATTCTATGCAAATTTTCATATTCACCACTCAAGATGTATCTAGAACAAAAATAAATTGCACCTAATTACTACCTGCAGAGCCATGGCTGTGCCTCTTATCTAAGTTAATAGCAGCCACAGGTGGACAATCAAGAATACAATTTGGCCATCAGTCAGGATGAGAACCTGTGGAGAAGTTATGTTTACCATATCACAGGCAATACAGTAGGGTTAAAAACAGCAACCCTCATCAATAATTTAGGCACCAGGCAGATTCGATTCTGCATCAGAAAGCTCCAGCAGGAAAAATCAAATTTGTGCTCTTTATTCTGGCATTCAACAATGTTTACTGATTTATTAGAAATGGCAATAGGGAAGTGTTTCACCTCTTTCATCTCACGCTCATGAACGTGGCTTTCACAAGGAATATACTGAAACAGCCACCACCTGGTAACATTTTCTGGTCATTAGTACTGACTGGGCATGAATTTTAAACCATTCTTTTCTTTAGCTCCTTCATTTCCAATATAATTTTGCAACAAACCCTGCATCGTATCCAAGAAGCTGAGACTATGTAGTTTGCTCAGTTCTAATGTTGAGAGGTGTTTTGTTTATATTCTGGAGATGCTCTTCTACTGGCACCATGAATAGTCTGCCTCAGCAGGCTCTAACAAAGCTGCAAAGCACTTTGGTCTACTGAGGAAAACCAAACTCCCCTACCAGCACTTTTTAGAGTATCTCAGCCAAGTATCTGGTAAATTGCTGAAAGAAACAAAAGTAATACAGCCGCCTGCTGTTGGTGGATTATCCAGGGCAATACACAGTGCTGGATATGGTTGGTGTTCATACAGACCTTATGATCCTGGTGAACTTGGTTTTGGAGCAATGTAGTTAGGCAGACATCAAGCTGTAGCACTGCAGGAAGTTGGCATGGGTCCAGATATCTTAGAGAGCACAGAGTAGAGATACCAAGTTAGCTTCACTGAAGAAACATTTCATTCTTGTTCCAGCTCTTGCATTTCACCTGTTCCCCCCCCCCCCCCTTTATTATGTTATCTATTCTGGCCTCTTGAGTGTCAAAGCAAGACCTGGGGTATTGTAAGTGATTCCAGCAAGAAGTCAGTGAAGTAGTTAGCCATCATTGGTATAGCTTTTTATTTATAAGAATGCCCAAACAGAAAGAAAAAATGTGTCTAGGTTTCTGGTTTCACCTTTCCTCCCTTACATAAGTAACATGGCTACTCCACTCTGAATACTCTTCCTTTACAAATAGTTCTGCTGCTACTTGCATCTTATCCAGCTCATTTATTTTAGTTTTTCCATTTCCAGGTCCAAAGCAGATCTCACACTATGCTGGGTGCAAGAACCAGAAAAATAGTGACTAATTCAGTTTCTTCCTTCTTCTGAGAATGGCCTGCCAGCAATGCATGATTCAAGGGCCTTATCCTTGCAGAGAGGCAAAGTCAGGGAAAGGACTTCCATCACACCTTGATTAGAGACCCTCTTGGGCTACTTAAAATTATTCACCAAACAGCTTAGCAGTGAATAATGTGTGACAGTCAGGCTGCTCATCAGCAGCTGTGGAGGAGCAGTCCATCCCCAAGCAGCTTCACTGATGCTGATTAGTCCTGATTAGGCATCTCCCTAAGCTTCAGCAATGCCCTGGTTCAGCTCCAGTATGGGGTCTCTCTCTCCCTCTCTGCCCCCACAATTCAGGATGCTGTTGCCAGAATAGCTTCTTCTACTGAGGTTTTAGGTTCAAATTCCAACATTTACCTGTTCAATGTTCATAACTCCTTGTTATTTTCCTTCCCTTCACTCCCCATTCAATAGGGGCCTCTCAGCAAACCCATCTGGTAGATATTTACCAAATATCCAGGTGAAAGGGACATGACCATGGGTGAGGAGACTGTTTTCCTAAAGCAGGGGAGAGCTGTGGAAAATAAGTTCAGTCAACCACAAAGCTTCAGCGTGTTCATCTGATGCCTGATGCTCAGTACCCTAGAAGTCCATCACTCCTACCCCTACAGCTGGTCCCAAGCATGCTGGGCTATTTTGTGTTCTTTATTGCACTGGGACAGTTTGGACACACACTGGGTGTTACCACAACCACAGGCATTATATGCATGAGAAACTGAGCTACAAAAGCTATACAGGCTATGCAAAGGCATTTGAGCACTGAACAAAAAGGCCCAAGGCCACCAGGATCTCGTTGAACAGATGTGATGTTCTACTTCAAGGAAAAGTCAGTGATTGAATCGAGGAACTTTAGGGTAATTTTGGCTGTTCACAGAGATGTACAAAATCCTGCTTTCCTCAAAGTCAGGTGGACTGAACACTGAAGGGGGTTTCGCCACTCTTTCAATACAGTACCTCAACACTTGACACTCTTGTCATGATCACAAACAATAAGATGCATTGCGATTTTTTTCCTTTATAATTTAGTGTTATTATCTCATTCACGTATCCTGTCTTGCCAAAATAATATATAGACCCAGCTCATCCACACGTATCACCTACATTTCCAAGCTGCCTTGCACTGCCTCTGCTTGGGGCAGAAATGCATGCCCCAGTACTTCATAAAACTATCTTAAATGAAGGATCTACTCATTTCAGCAGAACATAATCCAACCCATAATGCAATAACCTACTATGTCAAGCAATTAACACATTTTAAATGGTCAAACTGCATCTGAAACCTGCGTATTCTAAAGATGACTGATTCCTGACCTTAACTAAATAATTCACACCTGCTAACACAACTATAATTGCAGCCTAGTAGCTCTGAAAGTGCTCATTCCAGAATGGATATCTGCAGCTTATTCTCAAGCCCAGAGGCAATCACATCTATTATGTTTTGCAATTGGCAATCACAGACATGAGAAATAAAACCTACTTTGAAGAAGAACCTTGTCCAGCTTCACCTGTTTGCCTTGGAGACCAAAATTTTAAAGGAGAAGGAAGAGGAATGGCAGAAACAAGACATCTATCTGTATTGGGAATATTTCAGACTTGGGAATCACAGTGAAGAAACAGTTCAAAAAGTATCGTGCTGTTCAATTAAGGAGTGGGAGAAAAGAGTCATGACATTCTTGTACAGAAAGTAAAGTAAGAACAGGATGTCCAGAAAAAATCTCTGTTTTCACTTTCAGGCAAAATTGCAGCAGATCTTACAAATTTACAGAAATAAATATTTAATTAAATATTTGATCAAAGTTTCTAGCAAAGGCTGGAAAAGGACTGAAAGATGGTTTTTGTCTTGTCCCTTTATGATGCATAAATTTAAGCCCCACATTAGATACATTTTAGAAAAAGCATTACATTGTGAACCTGGTCAATGGGGGCTTGATCAGTAGAGTACTCTATTCCCCAGTGGCACTGGCTGCCTTTTCACATTGAATTTCTAAGCCTTCCTTTATTGCAGCCTATCTCCATGAAAGCATTCAGTGGTGCAGAGAATAACAAAGGGTGTTTGTATTTTAAGCCACACATTGTAAATACAGAAAAGATGACCTTAAACCACTTATCACAGTAGGAAATGGCAATGAAAAATATATTCAGGTTTACTTGTTTGAAATTTTGTGTTTAGGGAATTGTTTGCCTGGGGAAAGAGGCAGGGGAGAATCCAGTGTTCCCTGGTCACTGGCTTGTCTTAATCTGGGATTTCTGAAGGGTGATGCCCAGCACAGCAAGCTAGCTGTTGTATGCATTCAGAAAACATCAACTCAAATTCCCACTGAAAGTTTTAAAAATAGAAATGTTGCAGGAGCTAAGACTGCTCAGTGAAGACTATTTTTCTTGAGCTTTTAGAGAGCTCTAAAAAAAAAGAAAACTGCCTGAGTTATCCTTTCCCTCTGCTAAAGCCCATGCTTTACCCAATTTAGGCCATGCAGTTGCCCTGAGCACAGCTGGTGAAGGGAACCCTCCCCCCTTCCATGTCTGCCCAGCACCATCAAGATGGAGCACAATTCACAAATAACTAAGTAGGATTGTATCACAGAAAAAAACAGACATGGTTACCAGGTTTCTCCTGTTATGGTAATCCCCCAGACCTCACACCCAGGGAATGAGTCCTTCAAAGAGTGTTTTTCCTTTGGTTTCCTATAAAAGAGGAATTATTTCACTCCAATTTGGTTTCCTTCACACCTGAACTGATCAGGAAAATAAATACTGTTTCCTTTCAGAGCCTGCCCTCTTGCTCAGTGGGCACATTGCTGGCAAGTTGCCCCTGGGGTTTGCTGACAGAAAAGGAAAAAAATGGAAAAAATGGGGAAACTGGGATGTCTAAAGACTGACAAACTCTCTGTGTTTTCCACCCAAGAAGAGAAACAAAACTGGATAGTGGTAGGAAGAAAAAAAAAGAAAAGAAAAAAAAAAAGGAGGAAAAGATGAAAAATTAGTGCTTGGAGGAAAAAGGACACAATGAAGGCTGGGACATGCAGAAGGAAAGAAGGCTGGTTCTTACACAGGGCTGGAAGTAGGAGTTACGAAAACCTGCATGCAGAGCATGAGCTGCCTCAACTGTACAACAGGGGCACAGAGGAGAAAGGTAGGGCTGAAGTCTACTCTACTAGACATCAGCCTTGCCTGTGAAGGACGGGGTTTACCCACCCTCCACCCCCCCCCAAACAAATGCTCTTCCCACTTGCTAGGAGCACCAAATCCAGTTCCATGGATGTCTGGGGAGATTTCTTCCTGCCTCTGCAACCATGCAGTGGAAATCTCGACAAGGCTATGTGGTTGTGATCCTCCCAGCCTACTTGTTCCCCTTTATATAATTTATCTTAACAGATATTGGCTCAAGAATTGGAGAGAGTGATCTGTGCAACAGGCTAGTGATTACACCAGTCACCCAGCTCCAGTTTCTACTCCACAGGCCAATGATTCCCTCAGAAAGCAAACAAAAAAACCCAAACCCAGAACATTGTAAGTTGCAGGTTCTTCCAGAAACCTTTATGGTTTTGTGGTTTGCTCCACTGTAGACAAGAGGGGAAGGATCTTTTTTCAGACTTCCCATCTGCTTGACAGCAAACATAACATAAAAGACTGATCCTCCAAATCCCAAAATCCTAGGAAAGAAGCATGTACTCCCTTCAGTACTTCTTATCAAAGCTGTTTCCCATGCCCAAGTCTACTTTCCTTCCAGGTCAGAGGTAGGGAGAGCACATATGTTTCTTTCCCAGAAATCAGAGTAAGGCCAGGTCAACACAACCAAAAATGTGCTCCCAGATCCAAAAAATATCCCTTTTTTTTTTTTCCCCCACCAGAAAAGAGTGGCATGATTTAAACACGAAACTTCAGGAGAGAATTCACAAATACAAACAGCAAGTAAAAACTGCAAAGGAGCTTTGCCTACCCCAACTGTGAACACCAAGTCCCATTTGATACCAAAAGGAAGCCTGAGCTTCTAAATCAGGACAGAGAATTTTACTAGGCAATAGGGTACCTGAAAGTTAAGTTTTCTAGTCACTGATTTCCCGTAGATCAAGCATTTAGGTCCCTACTTCCCTCTGTAGAAGCAAATCAGCAGATGCATACACATTCAGGGTGAATTCACCCCTCTGCAGAGACACAGGCTCTCCAAAGCCCCTCACAAGGTATCGGGTAGGGATATTTCTCATCGCTAACACCTGCAGCAGATTTTTCTGTGATTTTGTAAATGAACGCTGAGTTTTCCGAAAACTGTAAGAGTGGGGGGAAAGATCTATTATGAAGTGAAGGGGGAGGGAGAGTTATTATGGTAGAAAAAGATTCTTCATTGAAAGGGTTGTCACGAATTAGAAAAGACTGCCCAGGGAAGTGATTTAGTTGCCCTCTGCCAGTTGGAGGTATTTAAAAGTGTAGATGTGGGGTTGCGGGACATGGTCTAGTGGTGGTTTTGGAAGTGTTAGGTTTATGGATGGACTCGATGATCTTAAAGGTCTTTCCCAACCTAAATGATGATTCTATGAAGTGAAGGAACAGGTACAAGCAGCAGACAGAAAATCACAATTACACCCGTGGGGTACTGATGATTTTTCCTCGCTGGCAACAAACTCTCGCTCAACGAAATACAGCGAAAAACGCCGAGGTTAACTCGTTTCTAAGGCGGGGTGGGGGGAAGGCAAACGCCGTCTGCCGCCGGGGTGAGGGCGGCTGAAGCCGGGTACCGTCCCCTTCCCCACCGCGCCGGGGGCCGGGAGCGGCGCCGCGGGTAGAGGGGCGAGCAGCCTCCGGGCACCGCTGGCCCTGCCTCAAATTATTCAAAACAGTGCCATCTACTGGGGCCAGCCTCTCCCAAAAGGCTGTTAGTTGGTTTTGTTGGGGTTTTTTTATTGTTGCTGTTCCTGTTCGTAATTAACTTCGGTGTTTTGATAGACGAGGACACGGCTGATGAATGCTAGAGGTTTTAACAGTACCCATTTCATTTCATTAAAATGCCTTACAAAATGTTTACTAAAGGTCAAACTGCTCCGTACGGTCCTCAGTTTCTTTAGATATTTTTTTTTTAATCATGAGGGAGACAAGAGATTTTATTTTCTTTTTAATTGATACTCTCCAGTGCAATAAAAGCTCAATCAGTAAAGCACTTAAGCAAATGCTCACCTTTAATCACCTAAGTGGCTTCTCTGATGGTGGCAGAAATAATTGCATTTGCTCAAAGTCCTGTAGAGCAAGATGTGAGATCAGGGTAAAAAAAGAAAGAGAAGATGCTTACAAAAGTATCTGCCTCTTATTTACCCAGGAATCACACCGACACATACTAGATTCAAAATCACCATGAGAAGAGTATGTGATGCAAAAATGTAACCCTATGTGAAGAAAGCACATATTGTAAATTCACTCCACTGCTTGTATTAGAACTAATAGAAAATGGATCATTTAAAGTCATTAGCAAGTTAATATTCAGCAGTTCAAAAATTCTTATATTGTCTGTTTAAATTATTTAAAGACTTTCCAGAACTGATGCTTACTGCCTCAAACCCTTCCTGAACTGTTTAATACACTAAAAATCTTTCTCTACTTGTGTGCCTAGGAGCATCAAGAGCAGTAATCATGCTAATTTTACAACCTTTATATCAGCTCTAGTTTTACAGTTGAGAAACTCAGATACAGAGCTAAAGCCAGAATTTAAGCTGCTCTTATCAGTCTTGCGTGACCAACCCAAGCTTCCTATGGAGTCTGTCTCAGTTATAAAAGACGTTTGCCGTAGCACTTTATGGACTGTACAAAGAAGATGAATGGGAAAAAAAAATCATAAGAAAAATAAAGGACCTCTAGTAAAATTACCATGCTGAGTATTTTTTAAAGAAATGTATTTTTAGAACAAGTTGTAATTAAATTGTGGGCTTCAGTGCTACATTTTGTTAGGGATATCGAAAGTCTAAAAACATGATCCAAAAGGATTTAACTAAATTCATGCATGATAACTCCTTTGAGCAATAGTGCTATATTCTGTTTTTTCAGAACTACCTTTTTATAGTCTTGTGTATATTCAAAGCATACTTTCAATTGGCTCCTCCATCAGTTGTGTGTGTGCTCAGCACCACCACAAAGCCACCCTTAGGTCTTTCATACTGTTCCCCAGGCAATGTGATAAAACCATTAGGGACCAACTACGATCATTTTGTCTTGCAGCTTACTGCCACATCTACAGAAAGGTTTTGAGCACCCATGTGCAGTGTGATCGCCTCTGTAGGCAGCTGGGGAGTCTCATAAGAGCTGGTCAGTTCTTTCAAAGCAGTGGAAGTTGCTTAAATCCCTGGTATCCAATATTTGCCAGGGGGTTGCCTAAACCTCACCAGGATGGGATTTCCTTAGATTCTGGTGATCCCTTAAACATGTAGTCCAACAGAGACCATCAGAGCACACTTCTAGGAGAAGCTTCATGCTTCAAAGGGAAACTATTGCTTTGGAAATAAAAAAAAACCCACCTTCTAAAATTAGTTTGTTGATTCAGGACCTGATGAGAGACTACAGTTGTCATGGGTAAAGGTAACAAGTGAGAAAGATAAGCCCATCTAATATATGCCCTGGCTGCGAGCAGGCCCACAAATACCTGTTTCTAGCCACACAACAAGAGCCACCCAATGGCATTCTCTATCTGTACCAGATCCAGGAGGTCCTGGTGCAGCGCTGCCATTTCTGGGATCAGAAGCTTTCGTTTCATAAAGTTCTTCCTACATCAATTCTCCCAGCATCTTATGTCAGTGATTTAAGAGCTTGTTAAGGAGGAAAGCGCTGGGGGCATAAGCACAAAAGCCTGAATTAAATGAAGAAATAATACAGCATGAAAAACGGTTATGGTTATGAAGGTATCTGTAGTGATCTTCTAAGAGCAGAGCAGGAGTGCAAGCACGAGAAGACTCTCTCAGGAAATCAGATAGAGACAGACAAGCTTTGGGGACCAGCCAGTCTTTCTTATTGGAAAAAAAATTAAATATCTCATTTCAGTCTTGGAGAATGTGATTGCTCCTGTGGTTTGCTACCACTGTTGTGTGACATTAAGAGAGCTGGATGAGTGAACAGCTGATGTTCAAGGTAATATGAAATTAGGTTTTGCCATGAGCATAAGTGAACATGCAGTGAGAAGAGTGGCCCACTAACTGGAAGAGCACTGCCTGATAATGGGGCATTGTCCAGAGGACTTTTTGGCTGCTTATTCCTAAAGTAAACTGCACAGGCTTGAGTGCTTTAGTTGCTGAAGCCACAGACCTGGCTTCCTCCCGTGGTAGTCCCAGAGTATAACCCCATGCCCTAAGTGTGAGCTTGTATTTGCTGGGCTAGGAATCACTCCCTGGTTCTAAATATAACTATAACTATAACTATAACTATAAATATCATAAATATCATAAATATCATAAACATCATAAATATAAGAGCTTATAAATATATAGCTCCTCTGCTCCCTCTGGACTGGATTTTGAGTGAGCCTACAGAAAAAATCAAAACGCAACATAAATGTGGCAACAAAAAATGGCATATGGATTTAGCATCAGGAATCCACTGTGATATATTGCAGAGTCCTGGTACTTTCAGCAGCCCATAGCTGGGTTTGTGTCTTGCAGACACCAGGGAACTGGTGGATGCTGAGGTCATTAAGACCGTGTCAAGCAAGAGCCGGAGCTCTTTGGTTTGGTGTAGCTAGAATGGTTCCTCCTGGGACAGACCTCCTGAGGGTGCTCAAACCCATCGCTATCTGCTTGCTGACGTGTGGTAGATGCTGTAGACATGCTGGCAATCTTCATAAGGCAGTGCTGGCTGCCTTTACGTGCTGAAAAAGGAAAGTAGTAGTATATAGTACACAACCCTGCTGTATGGCAACTAATTCCAAGTATTCTTCCCTGAGAAAATGCTGGTGGAAGCCCTGCCAACACCAGTCACTTAAATAGAGGAGATCACTTGCTTTGAATTTTGAGGGGGTGATAACATAGAAAAAAAAAAAATCTTCATTTCTGACCCACTTCTGCGCTCATTGTTGCCCAAAGTGCTCACACTTCTGACAAGTGTGAGAAGGCTCCTCATACGAGTCTTTCCTGACCTTGCTTTCTGAATTAGGCTGCCAGCTGGTAAATGGGAAGTGAAACCAGTCATCAGCTCCTGCATACGCTGTTCTGGGACAGCAGCTTCGGGTGCTAAGTCTTGAGATCAGTCCCCTGCAGCTCTTGAAGCTGATGGAGGGGTTTTAATATGTTTTATATCTATAACTCTATCACACATAATTGCATTAAGTTGTCAGAGCTATTGCCTACATGTGTTGGGATGTACCCAGCACAGTAAGGGATGACTGAGTTACACGCACAGAGTACTTCAAGTGAGTGGGATGCTAATTTAGTGTATTTCCAAGATATGTGGAGTGGCTGACAGCTATGACCTACAGTAGATGTCTGCCCTTCTGGAGAGGCAGCTGGAGGCCAGACTGGGGTGTCCAAGGTGATTAGACTCCTATGCTTAGGCAATGAAATCCACACAATCCTTAGGCTATGCTGACCCCAGATTAGCCCATCCCTACACCCCAGGAATAGCTGAATGCTGCTTCACCACTAGCCAGAAAACTCTCTGGAGCCAGATAAGCTGCTGTCTTTGAACCACCGTGTGTCACTGGAAATCCCTATAAATTAGCCCTAGAATTTACCCATTTGTTATAGTGTTTACAGCAGAGCCAGGACTAGGACAGCACAGTGACCATGGCTGAAAAACTATTCAAGTGATGACAAGTAAAGAAATAGCCACAGCTGTGTAGAGGCATGTCTTTGTGGTTTAAAATATTAATACCTTTTCATAGAAAGGTGTGTGTGTATTGGTCAAGTTCAGCAGGCTACTTACAATGAAAAATTAATTCAAATACACAGTTAGGCTATATATGTAAGGAAAAAAATCTAATAACTTTTTCAGAGAAAAAAAAAAAAAGTTTTATCCTCAGACCTTTGGCCCCAAAACAACAAAGCATTTACGCAAATGCTTGACTTCAACCATATGCTGAAGTTTCCAAAAATAAGTGAAAACAAAAATCATGGGATTTCAGAGGGTTTTAAATCAGCCACATACTTAATTTCCCTGCTGAATCTTTTTTCAATTATATTTAATCATAAAATATGAAGGTCACAGGGGGAGACCTTCTGTCTGTATTTCTGAACAAATGTCTGGCATCTTGTAAAATATGGATTCACAGAATTCTCTAAACTGGGTGATCAGTAAAAGTCACAAACCTTCTTGAACGATAAAATCATAATTCAGCATGTTGGCATATTCCAGGTCTAGTTTTTGGAGCAGAACAATATCACTTGCATTTTTCAGTTTAGGGGTTTTTAATGGTTTATTTGAGCTGAAAAACTCTGTTTACCTTCAATTAACTTAGAAAATCTGTGTACATAACTTTATGGCAATGGTGCAAAAGACAGTCAGTCTTATGTAAAACCTAGAAATGAGCATAGATACATGTAAATAGCAAGATGATTATATCACTATTTCAATTTGTGGAAGTTTAAGTATGGCATATATGCTAGTAGTCACCTTGTAATGACTACCTAATATTACAGTAGAAAGAAAAAAATTAATGTTGAGCCTGAAGAAAATCACCTTCAGAGCGCAGCCATTTAGCCACCCAAACGCAGGAACAGTCATGGCTCATTGGTTGAATGCCATGCCATTAAAGTACAACTCAAAAATGTTTAGAGGCATTCTTACATGTGAAAACACCACGCCTGAAGAAACAGTGCTGTCAGGTAGGTCACACAGCAGTTAAATGTTCAGAACCTGGAGATGTGGGCAGGAACTCCAATCTCAGAGCTCCACTATCACATTATAAAAATGATTGATATTCCACAAGTTGCACTCTGAACATCATGTGCAAAGATAGCCCCAAGAATTCAAAGCTTAGACAACAGTCATCGCTTGTTGATTGATGGCCCCGTGTCACTCTGGTTTATGGGTTATGACCACTGGAGACTTCAAAATGAACTAAGCCAAACATAACAGCATCCTTTGCTCAGTGAAGCAAGGATGCAGGACTCAGAAACCAAACTGTTCTGTCAAAAAATAAAATACTTAGCTCAAAAATCTGTCAGACTTTCAACACTTTTGACAGCTTCCATATTTAATGCATGCAAAAAGTGAGTGTGATGAATGCAGACAAAGCATCCAGAATGTTTCTTTGATATTAGAAATCCCTAATATGGTATTTTAGCCTTAAATAATTCATACATCTCTTTTATGCAGGTCTCTCTCTCTTGGATGTTCTATAGAAGAAACATCTTCATTAAAGCAAACAAAATAAACTACTCTTCTTATATTAGGTAGCATTAGAAGCAGTCCTTAAATACAGTTAGAAAAGTATGCTAATACTTTAATGACACTGATGAACAGCATATATTAGCTGAAAAATAGGTGTCTTCCTTTTAAGTACACAAATATGAAGTGTATTCATCCTGTATTAGGACTGTCATTTATTGTGACAGGAGGATTTTTTCTCAACATGTAAAATGAAACATATTGTATTAATGGTCATAATTACCCAATCCTTCAAATTCAGCCATTGTTGTTATAAGGACATCATTTTGTAAGATATTTGCTCTTAATTTGCTGTCTTCTGTTCTTTAGTTTCATTTAGAATCCTTATATGTCACATCATTCTTGTTGAAAAAGAAAAATCACATAAATTTGGATTATTAATATTTTGCTAAACTTTTCACCATTTGGAAAGCTGCAAACAGCATAGAGTTTATGAACTCCCACCCAATTCAACGGAAAGTTTTAGATCAGACATCAGCAATCTAAGGAAAGACACCTATCCAAAATTATAAAAGAATAAGTGACCGTAACATTAAATATTTTAACTGAGATTTAATGGCCAGTAGTGACTTTGCAAAAGTCTTTTTTTTTTAGACAACTAGAAGAGTAAAGAATGAACAAAAGCACAAAACACCTGACTTTTATTCCTATAGCTTTCCCACTTCATACCTGGTTTGACTTCAAACTCTACTTTTCTTGGGAAAAACTGACAGCAAGATCCTGTCCTTCTGTCTTGCAGGTGACATGTACAATTGCGTAGCAAGGAACAAGGCTGGAGCTACACGAACAGGAAGTATGATACAAAGTACACGGAGAACAAGAACCTCATGTGCCTTTCTCTGGAGAAGAGATTGTCTTCCATGAGATATGCTGTTAAGTAGAGTGGAAAAAGTTATCTGTTTAGCGCAGAATTTTCCAATGCTTGTAAGAATTTTTAAAGTCTTACACATTACAATGGTTTTGAATACCCCACCATCACAGCCTAGGTCATCTCCTATTAAATTAATAGATACCTTACTCTACATTTTTATGGAAGCAGGATTAGCCATGCACTTTAGAAATGAGGCTATTTATGCGGGCGTTTTTTCAAACCTTCTATTCAACATCTGGTTGGACAACAAAGATTTAGACCAAAGAATTATCTTTGTTTCTACATATACATGTATTTCTTCATATATAGGTCCCTATTTCTCTTACATGGACTTGTAGATGAGATTACTTAAAATGCACAGTTCTGAACCTGTTTTGGTAGGCATAGTAGAGTCTGAGCTTGCCTAACTTCAGGAACTTGAAAATACTAG
The DNA here is from genome assembly GCA_025769975.1 of Gallinago jamesoni. Taxonomy (NCBI): domain Eukaryota; kingdom Metazoa; phylum Chordata; class Aves; order Charadriiformes; family Scolopacidae; genus Gallinago; species Gallinago jamesoni. The sequence goes on from JAOQGH010000001.1 coordinate 142,551,727, forward strand.
GAGTCTGGTTGCTTTAGCTGCCCCAGTTGTCAATGAAGAGAAGCAGACATCCACCAAGGCAATTCAGCTGCATTTGCTGCATCTACTGCATCTGCTGATACCATGGATATACAGTTATACACATGCAGATATACAGATATACACATGCAGAGGAAGACTTGATATCTGGCAAAGCAACCAGGTGGTACTCAAATATGGAGAAGGTCCTGACCAACACATCTCGATCATTTAATACAAACTGTAACTAACTGTGTGATACTCAATCATACTAGACCCTGAGAGGTGACTCACATCTGTAGTACCCTGGTGTGAGAAGACAACTTGTCACACTTGACCGATACAAATTGGCTGTTCAGAAAAGGTTTTTCTAATAATCTTCCCACTGTACAAGGGTTGTACAAGAGCAGAATAAATGCACCCACAGGCTGGTTATGTGTGCCCTATGGAGGCCCGTCTGGCTGCCACCATGTAAATACAGCCTTTGACACCCCAGGATTTGGTTTTATTGCTGTTGTATCTTGAGGTGACATTTTAAGACCAAAAATATATGAGAGTTTATATATGAGAGTCCCCTTTAAAGCTGCCACAAGGAGTAGCATAGTCCCCAGCCTGCCATATAACACAGAAACATGGGTCATTCATTTCAGCATGGAGTTAATTCTTCAGAAACTGTGAACACTGCAATTTGTTTTTATGCCAGCTGCCTGAAGGAAAAAGGTTAACTGATTTGTTGGCCTGTGGGAAGAAAAATACATGGCAACATCAACAGACTTTATGAATCCTAGATAAACTCCTCTTCTCCTGGTTACATACCGGTGCAATTTTGTTGATATAAGTAGGGCATAGTCCCCCAATGATTGCCCAAATGAGAGGAGAAACACATCTGCTAAACTCTGGGGAGATTTTATCAGTAAGATGAAAAAATCAACAAGAATATTTAAAAAGGTAGAGGACAAATTTCCCATTAAAATATTCCCACCTGCATCAGTTCCACTACCATCGCAACAGGCAAGCTCAGTAGGACAGAAAGGCGCCTGGACTCCAGCTGTTGCTAACACCAGGTAACCTCGTCCTGGTACTTGTCCAGCTGTTAAAGTGCTCTTTTGTTATAGGGCTGGGACGGGATGCAGATTTCAAACTGTGTCAACTGAAGCTTCGGGAATTTTCAACTACTCAAAATGTCTTTTTGATTGAAAATCTGAACAGAGTTTTCAAAATAAATACATAAAATCCCTTTAAAATGTCTCCCTTTAAAATGATCCACCATTGTAAATTAAAGCTGAGTTCCTGTATCAGAACACACAGGCAAGTGAAATACATAGACTTCTTTACTTCTGAAGAGTATCAGATTTTATGCTGTTAATGAATGTTCCTGATAAAATGTTGGTGGTCATAACTTAATTTTTACATTCACAAGAAAACCTACTTTTTTTTTTTACAACTTTGCTTTCCCTCACCACACTGTGTTTAACTGAGTAAGGACTTTTTACAACCATGCACACTGACAGCCACTGCCAAGAGGGAAATTTTTATAAGCCTTATTATAAGGAGTTTCTTCACATAAAGTATTCTTTCTGCTACCTAATAAGAATTGTAACACATGGACCTATTGTACTGAAAAAATGGTAGCATATATGTTTTGCTTGTTTGTAGCATCTGGATTCCTTTCTTTAAGTTATGCAATAGACATATAAGGATTTCCCAGAACCAAGCAGCACTAGACTGAAGCAGTAATCTTGTTGGGCATGCAGAATTTCAGAGAGGAATTTGGCTAATGATCGCAGGTTCAACACCGCATGAAAATTTCTGAAGCTTCTTTCTGACACTTCACATCCAGAGAGATTTTACTGTCTCCAAACAGATGTTTGTGAAAAGGAAACTGTAATTGTAATTTGGTTGGATAAGCAAATGTCTTCTGAACTGGGAACAGCAGTCTTCGTGGGATGAAGTCCCAGCTTGAACAGCAGATGTGCCACTTAAGCAAAACTCCATTTAATTGTTCCAGATGAAAGGTCAAGATGTTTTAGTGCCTGAAGTAGCACAGGATAGCACTTGAGCATCCTGCTATACCACCAGTAGAGCCAAAAATTAAATTTTCAATCATCTCCAGTCTTCAGCTGTAATGAAGAAGTGTATGTTTCTTCTCAGGAAATAATTGTAAAAATAATTGCACAAGTCTGATGTGTTTTGCTCTGACCTAGCTTCCTAGTTTCACACATCCTTGGGGGGAGGCCACAGTTGACAGTAGCCACAGGGGATCCAAACGACAGTACTGAATCCAAAGCAGTGAAGCTATTTTGTCTCAATCACATTGTGTGTAAAGGGGTATAGAAGATATATAGGTGTATACAGGGATTTAAGAGCAAATGCATTTTCCCTGGCTCGCAGGCTGTTTTGTTCTGCTGCTGTGTTACAATCATTCAAAAAAATTGTCCAGTGGAGGCATCAGAAACAAATGCCAGTTGAAAGGAGACAGGTATGAAATGATGTCAGTTCACAAAGTCCCTTTCAAAAAGGGTTTGCTTACACCCATAAAGAAGGCTCAATAAACTGATCACGCAAAGAGTCTGCTGAATGATTTCACCAAATGCAGGTAAAGATGTTCACTAGAAGCTGTGCTACAAAGCAGATGTTTGGCTCACATGGAAATATTTTCACATCAGTTCATCAAGACAGTTGCTAAAAGAACTCCTCCTATTACTGTTGCATGAAGCTTATATTTGGATCCAGAAATGCAATACATACATGACAACCCACTCTATTTAAAACTAGACTCCTGGATCCAGCTTTAAGAATTAGATTCATCTATCGATGCAAAGGAATCAGCAGAGCACCGTGTACAATTTACATTATTTTTTGGAGTGCATAATCTAAAATTCATTTCTTTCTGAGCATAATTTGGTAGTTGCAGGGCAAGTCAACAGAAAAGGCTGCAGAAAGTTGATTCCTTTCCCACTCAGCACAACTCCAAGGAAAAGGACAGTAACTGCTCAGTTAACTCCTGCTCATTGACACATGCATGCCTGCTGCCTGGAAGCTTGGACACGTACTTTTCGCCTATGGTCCATAGGCTCTTTGGCTGCATTTGCTCTTGGACCTATCTATCTTCACTACTGCTTTCTCATCACAGCATACCAGTCCCCCATAGGATCTCGCACAAATTCTGGGGATTCCTTTGGGAAGAAACAAGGACACAGCTGTGTCAGGCACCTAAGACTAAGCAGTGTTCTGAAGTTCTCTGATGTAGACTTTTGCTACAGCCATGTTTACATTTAAGCCAGAGACACATGAACAGCTTCTATCCCACCTATATCGAGCAATACTGCCTGCATTAACATTGTCCACATTGAGCTTGCTAGGAAAGAGGAGCTTGCAGACAACTGGGAATCATCTACTAACATGCTAAGTAATGTCTGGAAGTGAATTCCATCATTTCATATATATCTATATAAAGGACACCAAACTCTGTAACTGTTTATTACAAGTTTCTTTTTCTCCCCTGTGTCTCTAAACCAAATCTCATTTACAAGTGGGGTGTTATTCTGCACAGTGAATACCTGACCTTTTATTTCTACAAAGTAATTTCCAGAAACAATGCAAAAAACATGTATTGCCACTGACAGGGTGACACCGCAGCAGTCCACATGCATATTTTCTTGGGAAAAGTATTCGGAAAAAGCTGCAGGAGTCCAATTAAGCCTTATCACCTGACTGCATGCTCACAATAACAAGATTGTATATTAATATGACTGTGACCCCAACACATGCAGAGCTGGTCAGAGTTATATGAACTGTGGGCTCCAACGCTTCCTCTAGCAGGAAACTGCTGGAGAGAGGATACTTAAAGCAAAGAAATTTCTGAAATGAGATGATAATGGAACATAAGTGCTTCACTGATAGGGACTGCACTTGGGTACTGTGCTTAAATGTGTTGCTGAATTAAAGCCTTAGGAGTTTCCATTCCATGTTTACACTTAGCATTTCCCTTAGTATTTATTTTGCTATTACATTAATATATTTGTGATGATTATCTCAACCATATCTGGCTGCAACCCAGACATTCATTAAATAACCATCACAATATTGGTAGTGGCTGGTCCTATTTTACAGATACCTGTAGGTATCTTGACAACATACAGGTTTTGACAGCCAGAAGTCTATGACAGGAGATATTTGTGATTAACTCTAGATGTAACCCACAATACCAAAAGCTCTCATTGCCTAAGGCTGCTCACTGACTGATAGACAGGTCAGTTTAATTCAATCCAATCACCAAGAGGTGGATGGAGACAACCTGCTTTAAAATTCAAGAAACCTGAAAGTGAAGCCTTGGTCTGTTCAGAGTCCACTTTCATTTCTTCAGTGTGTGCATTTTTCTGAATGAGGAATACAGGTTAGTATCTAAGGATTTCAATAGCTTTCAAATGTAATGTTAAATTTAAAAGATTTTAACAGCTTTTGGAATAAAGACTGTTTTGTCCAGCAGAGGGAGACTACAGTTTTAGAGAAATGTAATAGAAACACTAAGCACAACAAGGAAAAAAAAATCTTTAACTCAAATGTATCAGCTATAGATTTTAATATAGGTTTAAATTTATAAGACATAGTACCCTAGATAATATAGACAGCTAAATATAGGCAAAATCAGATTAAAATTAGACTTAAAACCATCTTATAGTGCTTGATACTAATGTAGGATTTGTAGCCTTCATCTCACTTCAAGCCTGATCCTGTACAAATAACAAAACACACTTTTTCTAACATGATTTGAAAGTCCTACTGTGATTCTTGATTGAATTTTAAATGCAAAAATATTCAAATGCAACATAAAATTAGAAAAAAAGCAGCCTTCTCTGCCTTTGAATTCTTTGAGTATTATTTATGTCCACTAACCTGAGACAGATTTCTTGTCCAAAAGATTTCTGTCAGACATTTTTAAAATCTGACGTAATACATTCAATGAGCTTTTGAGTTGCCAGCATTTTCAAATGTTCTTTCTCTATATACAAATGACCCCTAAAACACTCACTGCAAGGAGAGTAAAAATAAAAAACTAATACAGAAATGTTAGGACTTTCAATTAGTTAATAAACCAGAATCTTTTGCCAGAGATCTCACTGCAGAATTATCTTCAATATAAATGTTTACTAATGATTTTAGAAAAAAAAAAAAGAAAAAAAGAAAAAGCTTCAGACAGTAATTGGAAACATATTTTATTTCTTAGATAGAATCATAGAATCATATGGGGTTGGAAGAGACTTCTGGGGATCATCTAATCCAACCCCCCCACTGGAGCGGGTCTACCTAGAGCACGTTGCACAGGAACTTGTCCAGGCGGGTTTTGAATGTCTCCAGAAAAGGAAACTCCACCACTTCTTATACTCAAGTTTGTGCCCATTTCCTCTTGTCCTGTCACTGGGCACCACTGAGAAAAGACCAGCCCCGTTC
>JAOQGH010000001.1:142559719-142667829 GCA_025769975.1 Gallinago jamesoni
ACAGATCCCTTGGCCACAGGATAAATTCAGCCTGCAGGCACCTCCCACTTGGTACTGGTGATCACAATCCTGCCTGGACATGCCTTTGACTAAAAGAGCAACAAGAAGTTCTCCTGCAAATGCCCTTCATGACTAGAGTTGTTTTCTTCTAATAACACTATATAATAGCTTGTCCAAAAAGGAGGAGCTTTTCTCTCAATGGACAGGACCTGCTCAGCGTGCCCTGGGAAAAATCCTCCAGGGCTCCACCTGATGCTGCATAAACACAAGGTTCCCAGCACCTGAAGGGATGTCAGATTCACTTGCTATCTATATTCCTCTTCTTATTCTGTCTTATTAAAGCAGTTATCTTATTAAGTCATTTTTTGTCAGGCCTTTTGTACCAATATCCAGAAGAATATCCCACCTGTGCCTTAAAATATAAGCGAGCCTTTTCAACCTAGGTATTTACACTTCTCCTACAGTCAATGGAGAGCTAATCCATACAGTTCATGGACTCTGCAGAGCAAGTCAGCTCATGTTTGGTCAGCTGAATCACTCTCCAAACTCCACTGGTGATGCTGACTAGCCATCCATACAACAGTAGGATTACTGCAAGGATGACCACATCCTCATTTAATTAGTATGTATGAAACATCTTTTAAAAACTGAGGCAACTGAAAGCCATTTTAGATATAAACATTGCCAGAGGATCCATCCAAAGGATGACAAAAAAGGACCTTGAGTATTCACTGCGCTTGTATGCTTTCAGCAGAAGACAGCAGCTATGCGTGATGGCAATGCTGTTTCAAAATAATTTTCCTTTTTTAACACAATCCATTCAAACTTGCTTGAGTTCAGCTGGGGTGACCTACCTTTTGTCCAAGAACAGCTTTTTCCTGCTGCAATCAATACACGTCAGCATGACTGGAAGGAACATCTGGGAACCAGAAACGAAAACAGCTATCGGCATACTTCTCGCAGCCAGGGTTACTTCGCTGTTTATGGCTAGTCCAGGGCACGTCATATATCTCTCCCAGTTTCTCATACAGATTTAAAGATAGATAGGGACTTAAATCTTATCAAGAAACATTACCTCACAAACAGTGACCCCTGACCCTGTAATGGCAAGCCAGTTAAGAAGAGAACATTTCTAGAAACTGCTTTAAAACATAAATGGCTGGTCCCAGCAATGAAACAGACCTTTGGACATATAATTAAAGAGCACAGTGCAGTCCATGATGAAAATGAAACCAAGTTACTTTTCATGAATTCAGTCCCATTGATCCTAGGTATTTGCAAGTAATAAGCAATTTCATAATTTAGGTTAAATATTAGCAAGAAAATTAAATATTCCAAGACACTTGAAATGACAGAGACAAGTTAAAATAATCTTGCTGGAGCTACTGACTGACATTTAATGTCTTGCCTGTAAAGAATCATATTTAGATGATAGATCATAATAGATCATAGAACATTTTGGGTTGGGGGGACCTTAAAGATCATCTAGTTCCAAAACCCCTACCATGATCAGGGATACCTTCCACTAGATGAGAATTCAAAGTTTTTTCCTTCACGGGATTAAAAAGGAGTCCATAAACCAAGCCAGAAAAACTATTCAGCTGTTGGTTGCTACTGTACCTCCTCCTTTGCTCTCCTCACACTGATAGGAGGAATAAAAACTCCACCCAAGCTTTCCTTCTACTTCTTCCTGAAGATCTAAGTGCTTGCACAGTCATCAACATAGCTAAGGACTGAAGACATTCAAGCGGGAAACAACCTCTGGCAAGTTTCTTTTTCTTTCTTTTTTTTTTAAATTCTTTGGGTCACTGCCCAGCTGCCAACCCAACCTCTTGCTCTGCTTAACTAAAAACTGTGTGAAATCGGGTGTGAGTAAAAAAGGAAATGAAAGGAAGTTTTTGTCAATGTTTGCTGTTGGTATTAAAATATCTTTTTTTCTGGCTGATATTTTTAGTTGATATTTTAGTTTGATATTTTAGCTGATATTTTAGTTGAGATGATTTCTGCAACCTCCCTTTAAGCAGAAATTTCATCTAACTAAATTTTGGAGCTCTGAAGGGTTACAGCTAAGAAGAGGCCTCCTTGGGAGAAATCCAGAAATGAATAACTAGTTACTTTAAAACTGTACAATAGGCAGTAGACTTAACTAGATTGATTTAAAGAACTAAAGTCTAACAACCTTTAGTTAATGATCTGCCTAGTGCAGGTTATTTATCTGCAGCAAATTTCAATATATGGCAAAGAGCTCTAAGAGTCAAAAGTTCCAGGAACGAAACACAGAAAATATCTGCAAATATTTTTGTGAGTATGAGGCCCAAAGGGTGTTTCTGTTTATTTTCTTTAAGACGGAAGGGTAGGGCCCTGGATACTGACTTCAGTGGGAGCTGTTATACTCTGCCTTTGTTTGAATCTCACCTCTGATTACTTTTTATTGCCTTTCAAAGGCCCCATACTTACAGTCAGAATTTTACATAAATATGTTTGGAAAAATGTTTAAAGATAGAAATGACGTGGGCTTTTTTCTCTTTTTGTATCTGAGTAAACAGAGCGATTTTTAGAGATACTGAGAACCATCAGCAGCAATATACTCAGCGTTTCTGAAAATCAAATCCAGCTTTGAAGGAGACTATAATATGGACCGGGATAGGCCAAATCATAGACAAATAAATCAGAGGACATGGAATTCAGTCAATAAAAGAGACCTCAAGAATGGATGAGTGAATTTAGATTTTTTTTTCAGAGCAATCGTGTTCATTCCAGACCTTTCTTTCTTCATGCAGTGCTCAATGGCTCTGGATAAAATGCAAGATTTGAGCCTGAAATCTGTGCTCCGAACTGAGCTAGGTGAAGTGGAAGGTATTCCTTTAACAAAACCAATATGCAGCACATGGGACCAAGTGTGGAAGTTCAAAGCCAGACCTGATGATCTCCTCATCTCAACCTATGCAAAAGCAGGTTGGTGTAGATAGGAAAGTGAAGATAAAAAATTGGGATAGTGCTTATTGTTGGAACTAAAAATCTATTGTTATTGAAGCTCAAATGGTCTAATTACCTATAGTAAGGTAATAGAAGTTCAAAAAGTCTAATTACCTATACTTAAATGTTTCCTTTGATTTAAGATTATATGCATATATATTAATGGCAACAATTGAAGTTTTCCACCATGAGGTAATGATTTAACAAAGCCAAGTAAAAGTCATTATTACTAAGAAATAATAGAAACTGACTGAACAACTGTGGCTTGTATTATGTATTTGGGGAACGACTTGGTGTGTAAAACAGTCCTGATTTCTGGAAACAAGTTAATTATTTTAATGAAATAACCAAATTCACTTAATAATTTCAGCAATAAAATATAAACCCCACCATTAATATTAGCTCTCTAGTATTTTATTCAGTGATTGGCCACTTAACTCATTACTATTTCTCCTCTTGATCAGATGCTTTGTACTTATTAGACAGGTAAAAATAAATAACAAGAATCAATTTTAATCTTGGCTAAATAAAAACATGTACAGTTTAGGGAATTCAGGAACAGATTTGGGAACATTTGATGACCACAAAAAAATAATTACTGGAATTAGCAAGAATTTTTAAGTGGGTTTTTTTTTCAGTAAGGAAAAAAACCCTCATTATTACAAAGAAAACTCCCATTATTTTTGTAAAAGCTCAAAGCTTTTAATTTATCTCCTGTATCCTGAAAGCAAACCCACATTAATTTATCCAGCCGGAATGAAAACCTCTCAGCTTGTGAACGGAAAAGAAATAAAGTTAGGAGTCTATTTGATGCTACGTTGTATCTGTCAGAGCTGCACAACTCAAGCCTCTTAAGAACAGTTGAGTTTCCTGCCCGCATTCCATTCCAAGCGATCCCTCAGCCTGTTCTCTTGCTGACCTGCCACAGTACCTCGGAGGAGATGTGGTTAACCCAGTGATCACGCCTATAAGGGGAAAGAGGCACCTGAGAGACACAAGATTGTAACTCTTACAGGATGATGCAGTACCCCAGGCAGACGAAATGTTGTATCAACCTTCGCTGGAGTATTCCAAATGAGAATGCTGAAAAAACTGCAACTTTATTTTATATTTTCAAACTGTGTGAAACTTTTACTCACTCAAAGTTCCGTTATTTCATTCTTTCATTCAAATTCACGATTAAAATGAATGATTAAATAAATAATTGTTGTGAGGTTTGAAAATTGGGAGGAGGAAAACTCATTCCTCTCTGCAAATACTATGATCTCCAAATAGTGAGTTTATCCCAGACCTTCTTTCATTACCAGTGTAGAGATGGAGGCTATTTCTCTCAGCAGGAAGAAGCCTGTCTAAAATGGATCTCCTAAAACCATCTTTGTATTCCTAATTATGCATTTTTCCTTCGTTATCTTCTCTTTCTGCTTTGTCCATCATCTTTTGTGTTGTTCCTCCCTCCTTTAATACAGAGTCCATTCTTCTGGGTTTCAGTTCCCAAGCAGATGAGACTCTTGCCTATCCCTGAGTGTTTGTCATCTAAACATCTAAACACTGACATTTTCAGGTACCACATGGACACAGGAGATAGTGGATATGATTCAACAAAATGGAGATGTTGAGAAGTGTAGACGTGACACTACTTACAAACGCCAGCCTTTCCTTGAGTGGTATCTCCCAGAGTCTTCAGGAATAGGTTACTCAGGTAAATATTATACAAATAGGTTTGTATTTTAGACAAAATCAAACAAAACAAGAAGCCAGTGCTTATGCCACAGGTTTCCTGGGAAAGGTCCTACTTGCTTTGTCACTGAATTATGCACCGTGTTGGCTATTAAGAACTGGTTCCGTTGTTCTAACATCTAGCACTACTCAAGCCAATGCTCAGCTGGCGGATGTGACTCAGGAGGTACTGAAGACCATGCTGTTCTGGAGTGGCATCTGAAAGCTGTATTTTATACCCTGCAGTACCTAAACCAGCAGCAGATACATGTAAAATAGCAATGTGGGGAAACGGAATCTTGTTCTCTGATTGGGGACTGTTTGGAAGAGAAACCTACATTGTGGATGTACTCCCAGGATGTACTCCCAAAAGGTGGATAGTGTTTTCAGTGTGTTTGCTACTGGTTTGAGTATCTGTTAAATTCTAGGGTCTAGTCATCTAAACAATCTATGGGGCATTCAGCCAACCAGCAGGCCTGACTGTTCTGCAAAGACAGTTTTCTACAAGAGTCTTCCTCCAGCAAGGGCTCCCATTCCACACCAGGCTTTAAGTCAGACTCTCTTCATATTTTAAGAAATGCTACTTTTTCTCTTCTAAGCTAGCCTATGTTGACACAGAGAGAGACAAAAATGATAGAGGATAACAGAGCATGATAGAGGATGATTGATAGGAAAAAAAAATTATAGAGGTCATGACAGATGCTTCAAAAGGAGGGGGAGAGGGGACAACACATCTCCACATATCACCAGATATTCTCAAGTATTCCCATATATCCAAAGCTACTCAAAATCCACTGTCCATCATTCTCCTGTTTTCTCTTTACACACTATCCAGAAGGCTAGTCAGCCAGACTATTCTTCTCATATCCTAGAAAGAAACAAAAATTTCTTATGTGCAAAGTGAAAAGAGATCACTAAATATTGTGAAGGAAAAACATTGGTTGCGTAAATATAAATTAGTACTCATCATTATATCTTGGAATACAAGGGCTAGACATGGTTCCAAGAAAACAAGAAGATATGAATCAGTGTTCCCCCTTTCTTCCTTGGATACACAAGTGAAAATTTCTCTAGAAACACTGAAGGCACCTATGCAATGTATAGCAGTGTATATGTTAGAGCACTATGTATTTGCTTTGGAGATGAATGATTGTTGCAAGGTGAACTGCTGAAAGGTCACAGTCAAAATCCCACATATGAGAATAGCAAAGAAGTGCTAGTGCAATTTAGAGAATGTCACATCTCATAATGCAACATCCCACAGGCCTGGAGTTAGCTGAAGCTATGCCTTCTCCACGAACAATAAAAACGCATCTGCCCGTGCAGCTGGTGCCTCCCTCCTTCTGGGAACAAAACTGTAAGGTAAGGCTGAAGAGGTAGGATTCAGTTCTACTTCACCTGGAAAGAAAGTGACATAAACCAGGACTCAATATGGTTTCCAGAATCTTTGTGAAACCTAAAGGTCTCCCCAGATGTTTTCCCTTTAATGTGCAAAGCCCTTGTGAAACTAAAGAAGTCATGACTAAGTTACCTGCATCAGATTTCAGAAAATGGCAGCTTCAAAGCAAACTCTCTTAAGCCTTCATCGTCAGACTCCAAGAGAAAACTCCAGAAGATGGTCAATATCTATATAAGCATGTGTAAGTTAATTTCTCTCTCTCTCTCTCTCTTTTCATAACAATAAAGATAATCTATGTGGCGAGAAATGCAAAAGACAACCTAGTGTCCTACTACCATTTCCACAGAATGAATAAAGGACTGCCTGACCCAGGAACCTGGGAGGAGTTCATGGAAAAATTCATGGCCGGAAAAGGTGAGAGATTTTGATAATTTAAAAAATGTGTGACATCATTATCTATTTATTTCAGCTCTGGTTGACAATCCAGTGCTAACACTAACAGGAGGGTATCTAATGAAGGTGTTTCAGTAGTAATTTATCTTCATTCATGGGTTTTTATTAGCACCTAAAGGATAAATTCTATCTTTATATGCATATTTTGGAAAAAAAAAATGCTACTCTTTATTGTATTATCACTCAGAAACATATTATCTGAATTTTCAGGCTTCTCTCTAAGGTTAAAATCTGAGGTTAAGAGAAACTGCTTGGAAGCCAGCTGGGAAGGAACAGTGGTTTAATTGGTTTTTCTCTAGCCTGATATACAAGAGCCCAAGATTTAATTATTTTGTGTAAAAATGTGTGATGTGAATTTGACTTAAGCGTGTCCTTTTACCTAAATTCTCCAGTATAAAAATCAAGCATCTGAACAAAAACAGTTATCTAACTAGCAACAAGACAAGCAACTCCAGAGCTGATTCTTCCCATTCTAAAAGAGGTACTCATATCCAAGAAAGAAAAATCTGCTCAGGTGGATGGGAGTCTGCGCTTTTGGTCAGTAAAGCTTCCATAGGTCCTTAATATTTTTGCCACCATGTAAGCCTCGAAATACCACTGTCTGGACAAGCATGAGGGTCTCATGTCTAAAGGAGACCTTGTATTTCGTGTCTGACCAGCTTGGCTTGGGTATCTAGGTATCTAGAACATAGTTACCTTTGTCCAAGCTAGTCATCTTGATACTTGCTGTAGAGAAACAGGCACTTCTGACAGTGTACCAAAAACCAAAAAAAAATTTAAACCAGTTAGAATCACAGAATAATGCAAGTTGGAAGGGACCTTTTGTGTCCATCTGGCCCAACCCGCTGCTCATAACAGGGACAGTTAAGATCAATCACTCTGGAAACGTCTGTTTCTCTCCATCAACTGTAAAGACAGCCTAGATTTTTCATTCAGGGGTAAGCATCTACATTTGTTGCGCTCTGAAGTTGCACATGAATCCTGCTCTTGAGCACCCAGGCACCTGCAGGATTAATGGCACAAATACTATAGTAAGCACAGAGCACAACAGTCATGAGCACAGTGATTCAAAACCAGGTGGGAAATGCCCAGACACTTGTAATTGGGGAAACATGAATGCCACAGACAGTTTGGGTATTTAGAGTTGATGAGGGTGTTATTCTTTTTCAGTGCTCTGGGGTTCCTGGTATGACCATGTAAAAGGATGGTGGAAGGCAAAAGATAAGCACCGTATTCTCTACCTCTTCTATGAAGATATGAAGGAGGTAAAAGGCTGAATATATGTTTATAGAGCTCTGAAATCTGAAAGTCCAGTAGATACTACCTACGATCAAGAGTTTTCTATTATGCCAGCTGTATGAGTAAATCTTTCAATAATCTGATCTTCCCACCCTGAAAATTGCAACTTTAACATAATGTTTGACTTCTTTGCTTTTCCTGGCTCTGTATCTTTTCCCATGTTATTCTCTCTGCAGAATCCAAAGCGAGAAATTCAGAAGATTCTGAAGTTCCTGGAGAAAGATGTGAGTCAGGAGATTCTAAACAAGATACTCCATCACACGTCCTTTGAGATAATGAAGGAAAATCCCATGACAAACTACACTAAGGATTTTCAGGACGTAATGGATCACTCCATTTCCCCATTCATGAGAAAAGGTACTGAGGTTTGTTACTCGCATCAACTCTGTCTTCCTGACTGTCATTCTGTTTTGAAATAAGCCTTGAAGTACAAGTATCTACTGAGTCGTGGCTAATGGGCTTCAGGAAATAGTGGTAAATTAATCTTTTTCTTTTTTTGCTTTGCTGTTTGTAGGGGTTGTTGGTGACTGGAAGAATCATTTCACTGTGGCACAGAATCAGAAATTTGATGAAGATTATAAGAAAAAAATGGCTGACACCTCACTTGTTTTTCGCATGGAATTGTGATTACTAGTAATGGAAATTACTCTCTATGATCTTCAGCCTTTTCCATTTTCCATTTTTTGCTTTTTCTTCACATATGCTTGTTTTCCTAGGATTTCAGTATCTCTCATTCACATACCACTGATTTTTTATTATTGTAAGAGTGCCCAAATTATGTAGACATCTAGGTCTCCCTGAAGAAAATAATCCCACTGGATATTTCTCATTCATCCTTCCCACAGTAACTTCCAGCATTAACAAAAATATTTCAGATATGCTTTGAGGTTTTGTCTTTGAAAAACTGCAGTTGATATTGCTGGCATTTTCAAATCAACCTCTAACAGAAATTAGCCAACAGAAAAAAGTGTTTAAAGAGTGCAACAGGTGTGGGCATTATATGTTATTCACATGTGGTATAAACATTAATCAATAAATAACAATAAACAAATTTAAAGGTGGTCAGGCATAAACAGAACAACAGAAGTGCAGAAAGTAAAAACATTTTCTTTCTCTCTTGTTTTAAGATGGACATCATAAATGCCACTGAGAAGAAAGCAACGTTTCCAAAAGCACCAGATACCTATTACTTGCTAAAGGGCCACAAAAGTATTTATTTGAAATCCAGCCGTGGAGGCAGTAGTCCGTTGCCTTTTGAAACGGATAGCATAATTTGTTAACATTTGTTAACATTTGGAGAATACTGAAAGTAGGTATGAACCAGGTCAAGAGTCAGTGCTGCATATACTGTCTCCCTCTCTTCCACAGTTGTAAAAGCGTTCATCAGACAACTATTACCAATCCACTTTTGGTTTTAAAGTGCCACTATTGAACTTGGCACACAAAAAAGGCCCCAAAGAGTTCCTGCTTAACTGGGTGTGCACTCCGAATGTCAGAGGGAAAACAACGCTGACTAAAGCAGCAGGAGGAAAATACTGTCTTATTCTCATTTAGTCTCACAAAAAATGTTTGCTGAGAGAGTGTGTTCTCTTTGGCCTGTGGAGAGTTCTAAGGATTTAGTAATAGGAGCAGCTGACAACACACACAGTCTGTTTCAGGCTACTGATTTAATCCAAATATCTAAAATGAATGCAGTTCTCTAAAGGGCAGCAATATCTTGCACCAAGTTTGGAAATGAACTAAAGGCTTCCTGTTAAGTGTAGAGGTTACATTGTCAGTTCCTGGTCCACCAAGTTTCCCCCCAAAATGCAGGAAACTCTGGAACTAGAAACAGGCACCTGCTACACTCCTACCAATGCAGGCATTTGAAGAGCCTCAGGTCAACAGAGATTCCTGCCCACAAACAAAGGATGTGTCAGTAAATCGAGTACCTGAAAAAAAATCATCTGGCAGAGGCACTGCTGTTCATTGCAGCAAGGCTAAATAAGCCTGAGGAGCTTTCAGCTACTTGTTTGATTTTTGTTTATGATTAACTTGATTTGCTATCTTACTATTGCCAGTATGAGGAAAAGGCGTTGCCCGCTCTCTGACAGATTTCCATTCTCTTTCCATTCTCCATGAAACCACGTGAGTCAGCTCTGTTTGTGAATCTAATCCTCATTCGGTGTCATAAGAGCCATCAGTAAATGGAAAACATGCTGAACTAAGTAGCTTGGTGATATTTTATGAGCGGTGCTGTACAAAAGGTCGCAGAGATGACTTATTTGTTCCTCCTTTGAAATCTCTGAATGTATCAGAAGTGCAAAATGCTGATGGTGGATGAAACTTGGTGTGAAACGGAGCTGCACAGTCACTGCAAGGACAGAGGGACCGTATAACAAAAGGGCTCCTATCACGTTGGGAAAAGTCACCTTTGCTCTCACTTCCTTAGGTAACTCTTGACCCAGCTGTAGTTTTCAGCTGCCCTGAAAAGCAGATAAAAAGTAACACGGGTCAGAGTGTGCTTTTAGAAAAAAAAACAGGAGGAAGACAAACGCTGGATGTGTGGTTACATAAAAACCTGTGTTTTCTTATGCTGTTGTTAGTACCCTTAAACTTTATGACATAATATAGCTGGCAGGGGGATAGAAAACTGGGATATTTCCATTTCTTATGATCTCTCAAGCCACTATAGCTGAGAGAGATCAACCTCTGGATTCAGCCATAATTTGCAAAATGTTATTAATTATACCAGCGAAAAAATACAGGGAACAGTGAATTGTTACTAGTGAAAATTATTGGATCTGTAGTTACTAGGACAGTTTGGGAAAGGGGTTAATAGGCTGTATGCATCCCCCAATGGCCCTGGTCTGGTGTCTGACAGTATGTCAGCAGAGATGTGCATATGCTTCTGGGTAGGTGACTGGAGGGTGCCTACATCTAGAGAGCCTTTAACTTATGTATCTTTAGGTTTGTCAGTTGTTAAGCACATAAGAGCTTTAAATGATGTGTTATACAGAGATCGTTTACTCATACCAGCCTAAGTTGGTAAGAGGTTTAATTTATCGTTACATAAGATGCTGTACATCAGTGAGCACCTGCACAAGGAGAGTGTGCTTGTTCAGTGAATTTTTTTCAATTTAACCTGCTGTCAAGTGACTCTGTATACTATGGTGACAGAGCTCCATACAAAGCTCTGTTAGACATACACCCTGAAAAAGCACTGATGCTTTGTTTTCATCCAGTTACCTAGACGCATGGTTTTACTAACCTTTTTACATAGATGCAACTTCTTCTATGTCAGTTTAAAAAGGACTTGTGCCAATTTAGCTAACGCAATCCCACAGCAACTTCTTCAATGCTGCTTAGTCTCTTCTTTTACAAGACAGTGGACTGTAGAGTTTTGATAGTGGAAAAACTTTCTTACTCATCTCTAACAAACGTTTGAAAATCAGTGTTGATTAATATACTTTAACTGTTCACATGGTTCTGTTTTGTAGCTCTGCATGAAAGCTACCAAAACTAATCCTCCCACGCCCGTGACTTCCTGCTTCGATACAGACTTTTGAACAGGAACTGCTGTATTAATTCTAGGGTAGTCACAACCACCCTTTACATTGACTGTAGCTAAGTGAGCCATTTTACTTTCACATGGAATGCAACCGTTTATGAAACACGTTGGAAGAAGCACCAAGCTTCAAAAAAATTAGAGACAGAGAAGGGAGCTGTTCTATCTCCTTAGCTAGCATTCAAAGACAGAGGGACACTGCTTTCCTTTCCACCAATTTTACTGTATATGTTCTGCCTCATGCTTGGATTCAAAGTCCCTGTTTCTCCTGATAGGAAATAGACCACTGACATGAAATAGTTTTTATTTACTTTGTCCTATCCATATAGGATAGGGACATCCTACCCTATAATATATGCATTGCATATGTTTTATATTGATGTATGTCAACATGTTCACAAAAAGCCTTATCTTTACAACATGGTTAATTATTAACTCTGGAATTTTCCAGAGATGCACTAGCATTGTATTTTAAGGCTGGACTGAAGCTTCCATTTCCCTCGTGTCCTCGATGAGTGAGGCAAGCCCTGTCCCAGTGCCAGCTGTAGGTGAGCCTGGAGACACATTGAGAGAGAAAGTTAAGCCCTTCATACTCATAGGATGCAGCTATGCTGCCAGACCTAGAGCTTAGGCTGGATAACAAGGTTCTGCCTGCCCTCCAGACCAAGCACAGACTTCAGCACTGTGTAGGTGGGCCAGGAATGTTGTCATGAAGCAGCATCCCACGGTTGATGCTGAAGAATTATTTTGCAGAAGGGCTTCGGCACAGCCTGCTGCAAGCACGGTTGGTATTTATCAGCAGTGTGAGCTCAGACTGCCTTCAGGACCATGTGAAGGCTCACAGTTGTATTACGGCCATCTACCATGACGATGGAGATGGGGGATTATGTCAAAAGCAAGCCACTCTGGGTCCTGCTCGGGTACAGGCAATAAAGGTATAGGTAGAGTCTTAGGTTAGACACCTAAAAATGAAGGTAACTAACTAATAATTTTCTTAATTATTAAAATTTGCTCTCAATTCACAGTAACTTGTTATTGCATCGATAACTCTCATTGATCTGTATTTGCTACTATCTCTCTGTGCAGGTAGAAGGGCTTTCATGTGCTGTTAACAATGGAACAGTCTTTTTTACCCAGACCTAACCCTAAGTGCTCAAACAGAATGTTAGTTTCCTTGTTTGTTTCACGCTTATCTTCCACCCTAAGCCTGTTGCTTGGTGGGCTTTACAGATGAGTAATAGAACACCAAAGTCCTCACCTCCGTTTTCTATTGCAATTTAAGACAAGAATTAGGGACTATGTATACATACATATATATTCTTTTTCTAATACCTAACCAAATCCTCCACACTTAAAGTAGTATTGAGATAAATACAAAGAACAGTACTGCCCTCACATCTTATTTACTCATATAAACATTCAGATTAGCGTCCCCTTTTACACTTTCTTAACTTTTTCGCTCTACCTGTAGCCTCTACACTTCCACTACAGAGGGAACCTGCTGAACCTGAACCCAACTCAATAAAATGGCCATAGTCAGCTAAAGAATTTACAGTTCATTTGCACAGGGCAAGGAGAATACTTTAAGTCTCCAAACAGAGAATAGTTAACATACTGTAAACTCATACCCTGCGTTCCTTGATACTAATTTAGCATGTTGAAAAGCCATAAAAGTAGCTCAAAGCAAGAATGCTGACAGGCCCGGCATGATTCATAAGCAAAAGAGTTTGTGATTCCCAGAACCTCTTGGAAAAGCAGATTCTAAAGTGGCAAGTATTTAAAGATCATCTCTTGTATGCGGGAAACACATTCCTTGGTTGCAAAATTACAGTAATTTTCTCATTCTGTGCCCTTCAGAAAATTTCGACAGGTCTAACAATTCCAATGATGGTGAACAAGCATTTGTGCCATGCCTTGATGAAAGGACTAATCTGAGCCCTGTGGGACTTGGCCTCTCAATGCAAGCGGTATGCAAAGTTTGTTGTGCTCTGTCCCAACACATCTCATAAGCGACTTGGCAATCTTGTCTTACATAAACAATGCTATTTAAAAAGACGAACAAATTACCTTTTACAAAAATAATATAATTATAGAATATACAGAGCATATAAATCTTTCTTGTTTTTCTTACTTATCTTGTCCCAAATTAGCTCCATGCAATATATATCATCTTCCTGGCTCATTCTGGCTAGGTAAGATGTAGAATTAATAAACTCTTTAAGAAAATTATGTAAGATTCTTGCAGGTACAAATCAACATTTTTTTCCCATTAAATATGGAGCAACTTGTACTTCATTGTAACAAACTGAAACAATCAAAATACTCAATCTTTTTTTTCTTCTAGTTACTGTAGACACTTAAAATTCTTCTATTATTCCCTAACCAGGATGCTTTGCAGTTGCTGTTGCAATTCAAGACCAGAATGAAAGACCATCAAGACAATCTCAGCTGTAAAATACACCTAAATTCCGTTTCACAAAACAGAGAGGGTGGGAGGTGTGAGAATTGGCCTATCTCTGTCAAATGCACAGCTCACAGGAGCAGGTAGCTTTATCAGGGGCTGAGTGCTCCTGAGCCACAATCAGTTAATCTCAGAAAGCCTGTGACAAGCGAGCTGGTAGTTCATTGTCTTCAGCACAAACACACCTGACAACTCTTTGTATGTCCGCCTTGGACAATCTCCAAAATTAATTTCTTCATCGGCTAAGTCATAAGATGACCCGAGTTGGATCACAACACGTGTTTTCTGGGGATAGGAGGAAAGAACAAATTTGGACGAAACATTGTTTTCTCTAAAGTTTTTGAAAAAAGAAGGTAGCCATTCCTACAGTGTTCTCTCCAGATGTCCAACTTCAATCGGAGACTGACCTGGAAGGACAAAGCAGTGCAGTATGGCATAGTTTGGGGCCAACAGCTTTTGCCACAGGATGGTTTTGGAAGGACTGTATCTGGAAATGCTCTTCTTGTGTGAAAGTTGTGTGAAACTCCCATGTTAGACCACGGCAGTGCAGGCCTCGATACTGTGTTCAGGGTCTGCCAAAGTAGATGAGGAAAGAAAAAAATTATCTGTTTAGTCCCGTGTGGGACTTCTAAAAAGTGCAATAAAAGAAGAAATGGAAGAACAGTTTCTTACGGTTTGGTTAAGGAGAGCTGTTCCTTGCCAGAAACTTCTGTGAGAGCATGAAACCATACTCTCCTGCTGCAGTTGTGTACCTGAGTAGATTGCAATATACAATAAATGTACATAACATACAGTGAGTGCACTGGAGGAAAAAAAAGACAAGGAAATAATTTCTGAGATACATGTGAAGAACCTTTCTGCCTTTTGTCACTATTTCTCATTTAAATTCTAAAGTCTAAACAGACTTGGGAAAATGCAAGTTATTCTTCTGAGAGCAGCATTTTGACTAATATGACTTTTTTTTTTATTAAAATAATAGATACTCTCCCCTGACACCATAATTAATTCAGTGATATTCAATATTTATCCAGTGAACTGTAAATAGAATAATACACCCAGATTGCTTCTCTCAGGCAACTTCTCATTAAAAATCAATTACTTATCATAAAATGTCAAAAATAATTCAGGCATTATCAAAGTGCATACACAAGCACAATAAAAAATGTGTGCACTTTAAAGTAGGCATTGCTCTCCTGAAACACCTACCCTGATGGCTATAAAAATGTCTCTTAATTAAAAAAAAAAAAAAAAAAAGAAAGAAAAGGAACGAGAACTACAAGCCTCAATACCCGGCTCCTGCTATTTGCTCTGGTACGGTTCTTCATAACCGACGTTTGGTACGTAACTTAATCCCTCTATGCTCCCATCGAGATATCAAAAATAGGATCTTAAATCCTTTAGTACCGGCCCGAGCACCTATCCGTTTGCCTCACACTCTCTTTACGGTGACAGGGAGAGACACGCCTGCCTAACAGCAGTGTCGTCCCCCCGCCCCCTAAGATGCCCTTGCAGCAGTGCGTTACCCCCCAGAAGCACTTCAGAAACAGAAAATGGCGGGGTGCGGCCGTACCCCTTCCCCTGTGCCGGTTTTATGAGACGCAGATCCCGGCCACGGCAGAAATCCCGTCAGGCGCCCGTTTGCTCGGCTGGGCCGTTCCCACAGCCCGTCCCCTGTCAGCGAGGGCGCAGTTCAACGGACGTCGCCGCGCGCCAGGGGGCGGGGCCGGGCACTGAATGAGCGGGGGCTCAGGTGATGGACATCCTTCCCACTCCCTCAGCCGGCTGCGGCTGTGCGTGTTACCGGCGTGCGGCGATGACGGAGGCGGAAGTGGGTCGGGGAGGATGTAGCGGCGTTGACAGCGGCTGCGGCGACGGTGCCGCCATCTCCCCGCCGCTGCAGCCGGCCGGCTGCGTCATGGAGGTAACAGGGACGGGGAGCTGTCGAAGGGGGGGCCTGTATGTTGCTTCGGGTGGTCACCGCCAGCCCTGTCAGCCCTGAGGCGACCGGCGCCGCCCGTCAGGCGCGACCGGCGCCGCTCGCTTCAGGGCCCCGCCGCCCGCCTCAGGGCCCCGCCGCCAGCTGCTGTCCATACCTGGGCTGCGCCCGTTCTGCTAGAGATTCAGGGCTTCTGTTTGCCGAAGTGATCGCGGCTTAAAACGTATTTTAATGTGGCTTGGTGTGATCAGGGTTGGGGGTGTCTAAAAGCTGTACGCTGCTTGGAAAATCGCTGTTGGTAATGGTCGTCACCACCACAGTTTGCATCAGAGTCTAACATATATTGCGTTTCTACATCGGTCGGGCTTTCTAAGGGTATAAGCTATTGCAGAAGTAAGGGGTAAATAGGAATTAAAATACACAGAGCATGCTAAACTGTGGCCTGAAGACACTCTAGTGTAGATAAAGTAGGCTTTAAATTAAATAAATGAATATGTAGGTAAAGTATGGAAGCATATCCTGGTTTCAGAATGGTAGAACAGAAACTTGCGAATCCTTGCAGGATTCAGTGTTCACAGAATCATAGAATGGGTTGGGTAGGAAGGGACCTTACAGATCATGCAGTTCTAAACCCCCTGTCTTGGGCAGGGACGCCTCCTGCTAGAGCAGGTTGCTCAAAGCCCCATCCAGCCTGGCCTTGAACACCTCCGGGGATGGGGCACCCACAACTTCCCTGGGCAACCCATTCCAGTGGGCAGCCAGTTCCAGTGTTGTGCTTAGCAGTTTACTTAGCGCCCACTGGCTCACAACTTGGGTGCACCTAATTAATGAAAAGGTTAAGGGTTTTTTTAGCGACTAATTTTCTTTACTGTTCTTCTAGTTCAAATGGGTGAAACCCTCTACATGAGCTGCTTCAGGTTTCTGTTACCAGACCAGAAAAACTGGATGTATTGTCTTACATGATATGTGGTTGTGCCTCTGTGCATGTTAGCTTAAAGGAGAGTAAAAGTAATTGTAGATTCATCTGACCTTACTGTAGTCTGGATAGACGTATGCTACCATTTTCTAAACAGTACCTGCAATTTGTTGTTCTGAATTATACTGTGTAAACATACTGCTTGTAGAGACAGTGTTTTGCTAATTGCAGTGCTGAAATATTAACAATATAAATGTTGGCTAAGTTCTGCATAAGAAGAAAACCTGAAACTTAAACTTTACAGCTTTTTTTTTTAATGTTGTATTTATGTTTAATGGGCACGTTATTTTCTATTAAGTTTGCTTTTGCCATCTGAAAAACAAAAAAAAAACTAGCCCGTGTGGTACAGAGAGATATAACTAACTGCCTTTGTCCTTGGTCTGTACTTGAACTCATATTTCCAATTATGACCTTCCTTATTATCTGTATCAGCTGTTCTGTCTAAATTGTTAGTGATTCTCCACTTCAATACTGTTTAGTTCCATTTTGTTTTTTCCTTACGTTCTATTGTAAGGGATATTTTTTATCAGAATAAAGAGAGTAGCAAAATAAAAGTGAAAGTATATGTGCATACATATAAATAACACAAACACCTATATATATAAAAGTACAAATATTTATATATATCCCTTCACTTTTATACACATACAATAATATGAAGGGAAAAGCAGGGTAAAGGTCAAAGCTTGGAAGTGCTACCCTTCATATATTGGAAGTGTCTGTTCCATTTTTCTTTGACCCATCTTAGTTATGCATGTTTCCTCATGTTCCTGAGTATAAGTAAGCATATCTTATGTAAGCATATGTAAAGTATTATAGAGTCTCTCAGCTAAGCTCTTTGGAAGTTTACAATAGAAGGCATTATGCATGTATGTTAGGAATAGGGAGCCCAGAATTTGCAGAGCCCATTCAAATAAGTTTGTCAGGCCTGCAGGTTTGGAAAAAAAAAAAAAAAGGAAAAAAAAAAAGGTGTGGAGAGGGTTATATTTTATTCAAAAGAGCCCTGTCTTTGCAGTCATTTCAATTATATTTTTTAGACCAACAATTCTAGTGATAACCAGTGTGTTTAAGAAAGATGAGGTTTATATCTAGTTCAGAAGTTCCCAAAGTTTGATTTAACTTCGACTTCTCAACATGATTTTGGTTTTTTTTGGTCATGCCCTGTTTTAATGAGAATTTTAATAAGAACAAGATAGTGAGTCACACCTTGTAAGTAAAATGATGTTTCAGTAGTGTATCAGTCTAGATGTCAATTCAGTAATGGAACCATAAGATCATACTGGTTTTGAAATCAGGGCGTGTTTTTTGGAGTTTTCTATTCTGCTGTTGTATTGCACTGGTTACAATAGTTCTCTCTCAAATTTTTATGTGTTATTCTTCTGACTAGTACTACAAATGTATTTTTTTCTTGAGCTTTCACTATATTCAGTTATTTGCAATGTTTGCGGACTTTCAGTTAGTTCCATCAGTAGTCTTACATTAAAAAGTTCAGTTACTGCAGATTATGCTCTATTTTGTTGTAGGTTCAAGATGCTGGGCAAGAGATGGTGGCATCTTCTGTTACACCAGGTTCAGGCAAATCAAAGGTAATCAGGCCTCACAAATCTAATTTATTTGGATAGCAGTAGTTGAAAGGGTTACAATTTAGCATACAAGCTGTGACTAATAGGAAGACATAAAGGTATTTTTAAACAGTTTCCTGTCTTCTAGACTTCTTGACAAATTGATTTATAAACATGAGGCTAAAGTGTTTTGGAAAACATGGGGAGAAAAATTTCTTATTGATATGTTCACTTCCTGTTATAGTATCTGATAAAAAATTAGTAGCTTCTAGTTTTGGCAGTTGTCTGTTTCATAACGTACACGGACTTCTTTGCATATGCTGGAAGCAAATTTAAACAATGTCAGTGTTAGGCCAGCATGCTATTTTAAAAACGTTGTTCAAGTTATGTTACTGACTGGTAACCTTCCCCAACTGAAGTTTCCTGTCTGATACTGCCCAATTGTGTACTCTTGGATGATTTTGGAAGAGTACATAATTAGGAGTAGTTTCTGTTATTGCACCTAGTAACAGAATTGGATAACAGACCAGCAGTAACTTGGGCTGTTACTGTTCTTGCGAATGTGTGGTAAGACAGTTTCTTGCCCTAAAATTTAAATACTTAGAAGTCACATACTAAAATGCCCTATTTTCTGTTTACCTCTCGGTTAGAAGAAGCTGGTTTCTCTAATATGTGCTTTTTTACAGCTGGACACATTGCCCAAAGAAGATCTCATCAAGTTTGCAAAAAAGCAAGTGATGCTTATACAGAAAGTAAAGTCACGATGTACAGGTACCTTACTGAAAGAGAACAATTTCTGCCTTAATGCTTGGGACTACCTGACATTTCCTAATATCACTGCATTTTTTTGCTAGATAGGTTTATATTCTAGGCAAATGGCAGAAAAAAAAATAGCTAGGCTATTTTACTATTTTTTGTGGGAGGGTAAGGACTGAAGTCCTTAGAACAAGTAAGGGAAGAAAAAGAAGCATTGCTTTTGTCAGGTATTAAATTAATTCTGATCTGGCAGTATGGCATGGTGGAACAATGTAGCTTGTGCAAAAGTTGAAGTGGGAATTGTCATTGTCTGTTCCCCATATTGGTTGTAGGGATACTTGTTGCTTTTCAGGAAGCAGATGGCAGGGGGAATGTCTCTGATAAATTTTTTTTTTTAATTATTTTTCATAATTAGTACTGTTGTAGAGTCGCTTCTTTAAGATAGGTAGCTACTTTATATTTGATCATTTACTTCTTTAACAAGAAATTGTAAAATATACCAAACAAACTTTTGTGTAACCACCTAGGAGTATCCTGAGGAGTATCCTGTATAAATCTGTGCTGTCCCTTTTCCTCCAGTGGCCCACTACTTGGGACTGGTGTCACTTCCCCTTGTTGGGTGTTATGGTTACAGTGACTGTTGGTAGCTGCCCAAGGAAACAATAAGGATAGGAATGGGCTATACTAGGCTTTTCCTCACTGAGGTTATTCATGTGATCTTGTTCTTCCACCTGCTGCCTATTTTTAGAGAACTAGTAGGAATTTAATATCTTTTCTTTGGCTTAAATTGATCATGAAATAGAAGGTAAGACAATAATCAAAAGAATTTCTGTCTGTTGTCCCTCTCCCCAAACAAGGAAGCTTTGTTTCCTCAGGAAACCATGCTGAAGGTCAGGACTGCAGAAGTAGTACTGAATGTTCCCTTTCCATTAGGCCTTTCTATCACTCAGTAACAAACAAAATTTGAAAAAGTAAAAGGTATCTCTGATTTGAATAGAAGTGTTGTTATGCACTGGATTTACTAGTGGTTTGCTACTGTTGTGGAGCATCAATTCATACTGTGAAATTTCTATACTTTTTTAAGAACTAGAGAAAGAGATTGAAGAACTCAGATCTAAAGCAGCTGCTGGAGGAGCTGATGATATTATTCAGGTAAGAGTACGTAATGGGTTTCTAATGTATTACATAATGGTAGCTGAAGTACATCTACAGAAATAATTTGGTAAATAGCTTTGAAACTGTTATTCAAATTGAATGTAATCAATTTTCAGGAATTTGAGACACTTTCTAAAATCTGTTTTCTTCACCTCCCTCCTCATCCTTACTCCACTTCACAGAAAACACTATCAGTTCTGTGAGGAATAGTACAGAGTAGCGCAATTTCCTCAGCAAGACTTTTTCCTTGTGTAGCTGGTTAGACAAGCTTTTGTTTGCTTTCAGAATGAGCACTGTGAAAACACTTTGGCTGTTTAGAAAACTTCCGAGACAGTCATTTGATGAGATCAGAAACATATAATTAAAGCTGCATGTCACAAGAAATACTTCTAGGAAAGTAACTGGAATTTTTTTAAGTGGCAAGAACATCTGTCTTTCTCAAAATAAGGATCACAGACAACGTATGAAAGTAAAAAGTGATATTTTTAGGAGTTTAGGGGGGAAATTTATCAACTGGAAAATTGTTTTTAATAATTTGGGTGGAGACTTCTTTTCCACAGAAGTGAAGCTCCCTGCCCCCACCTTGTGATGAAAAAAATTAGCTGATCAGAAATAAAATTTTGAACAGAACCTATTACTCAACATCATTGTTTTAGTTTACATGTTCCATATCTGTCATATTTGGGCTAAAAGTGACTTTCAAAATCAGACTGATATATTTAATTGAAAAAAAAAAAAGTAATGACTAATATGTGAGGTTCTACAGTCTGCAAAAATTGTTTAGGCTTCCATTGTTAAGAAATCCTTGTTTGTGATATTTCTCCCTTTATATTAGGCTCTCACAGAAAGACTGGATGTTGTACTTCTGGAAAAAGCTGAAAGTCAGCAGCAGTGTGTAGCTCTGAAAAAAGAAAATACTCAAAGAAAGCAAGAAGCAGAGGTACTGAAATAAGCAATAGAACATTATTAAAATTTTTCAGGATTGTTTGTCTTTATTTTCTAGTTTTGCTTGTTGTGTTTTTCACTTTCATTTGAATCTTTTTCTTCACTTACTGTGTTCTGCTTTATCTTCAAAAAAATAAATCTAAAGGCTTTATATGTTAAAGCATATTTTCTCTGTACCCTCTAATTCACAGTTTTTATAGGATTGAAAATAAATATAAAATTCTTATATGCACCAGCTAGATCCACAGCTATTCAAAAAGTCTAATGCACAGTCATGCGTTAGTAGCCTATACATGTGATGGCTTCAGTCAATGAGCTCTGTCTTCCCATGTGAAATATGAGGTTTACATTCAGATACTTATAGGAAGGAACCTGTCAGCCATGGAATCTATATTATGTCAGTAATTTTGATTAATAATAAAATGAAGCATGAATTGCTTGCAGTTGATGAACATTGGTGTATTCCAGGTACTTGAATTTGATGCACTACAAGTGATTGGTCTGATATGTTATCAGAATAGTTGCGAAAGTTGAAATCTGTCATGACCATTTTGTGAAATTAAGCTCATAAACATGATTTAAGACTTAGCTTTCCTTTCTCATTGTGCAAACAGTTTGTCTTCTGAATTGAGTTGTCCTAATATAGTTAGATACTTAAAAACTATAGCAAGTTTTAAAACTAAGGACCCCTAAATCTTCTAATTCATTATTGTAAACAGTGTATTTCAAATGTCTGTGTTTTAATTAACAGTATTTAATAACTTTCTTGTTTGTTTAGGCTGCAGTAGCTAAGACAGAAGAATTGCAGAAGCAACTGGAGCAATCAAGTGTTGACTCTGTGAAAGAAATAAAATTTCTGAAGAGTGAATTAGCAAATGCACAATGCAAACACAATGAGGAATTAACAAAGCTGAAAATGGAATTAGAGGAACAAATGAAGAAACAAATAGGGCTAATGGAACAGATTCAGTGTCATAGTGATAGTCAAAAAGAAGTTAAAAGATTACAAGATGACATCCAAAGAATTAAATCTACTTATGAGGAGCAAATTTTGGGTCTGAGAAAGCAGTTGGAAACTGTGAAGGAAGACAAAAACAAAGAAGTGACAAATCTGCAAGAAACTATTAAAAGTAACTCTCAGTGTTACCATAATGAAATCAAAAATCTGAACAAAGAGCTTAAAAAATTAAAAATTACCCATCAGGAAGAGGTGTCAGAGTTGATGCATCGTATTGAAATATCATCTAAAGAAAATGAAGAAAAGCAAAATAAGATAAGTCGGTTACAGCATGATTTGGCAGAGGAGAGGTTAATAAAAGATAAAAATGCGAAGGGTGAAACGTGTGCTCATACTGACCAGCGTGAATATGACTTGAAGCAGCTGAGAGAAGTTTTAACTGAAAATGTCGAAAACAAGATAGATGTTGTAGATACACAAGAAGAACCCTGTGTAGAAGTGAAAATGGAAGAAAAGGTTAGGCACCTGGAGTACACTTTAGCAGAGCTCCAGTCCCAACATAGTATACTAAAAGATGAGTTAACTTACATGAGTAATGTTAAACTAAAGCTGGAAGAAGAAATCCATCGCATAAAGGATGAGTACTTCCATGAGCGTGAAGACTTAGACTTTAAGATAAATGAATTGCAGCTTACTAAAGAAGATTGCTGTTGTGTAATTGAAAAACTAAAATTGGAGCTTCAAGCAGCAAGACAGCACTGTGAAACCACTGTAAAAGAGTATAAGTTAGAGATTCAAACTTTGATAGAGCAACATAAGAGAGAAATTTCTGAACTAAATGAAACTTTATTATCTGATTCTGAAAAAGAAAAAATGGCATTAGTTTTCGAAATGCAGGAACTTAGAGAACAACTTGAAAAGGTAACTCAGGAGAAAGACGAAGCAGTGTCCAGTTACGATAGCCTGAGAGAAACAATGGAAACTCTACAAACCGAGCTAGGGGAATCTGCTGGAAAGATCAGCCAGGAGTTTGAATCGATGAGACAACAGCAAGCTTCTGATGTCAGTGAACTGCAACAGAAACTCCGAGCTGCTTTTAATGAAAAGGATGTTCTTCTTGAAACTGTGAATCGCCTCCAGGAAGAAACAAAAATATTGTCATCTAATCAGCTAGAGATAGAAGAACTTAAATGTAAAATTGTTAGTCTTCAGGAAGAGAATAATACAATAACAAGTTCCATCAACCAAAAAGAGACTGCTGTGAAAGAACTGGAAGAGAAGATCATTGCTCTTACTGATCAAAACAAGGATATTTTAAATGAAGTAAAATGTTTGGGTGAAGAAAGAGAAACCCTTCAGGAAAAGTGCAAGCAAGAACACGGAAAAGTTCAGGAACTTCAGCAAGAAGTAGATGTTGCTAACCAGTACAATAGTGACCTGAAGAAAAAAGTGGAGGAATTAACAGACAGACTGAATGAAGTTTTAACTAGGAAGAGTGAAAATGCTCAAACGCTAGAGCAACTGGAAAACCAGATTGAATCTCTGATGCGTGAAAAAGAGAACCTTTCATCTGAAGCATATGCTCTTCATGAGGAAAATAAGAAAATCATTCAGGAAAAAGGCAAATTAAGTGAGGAGCTGGAAAAGATTACAGCTGAAAAAGAGGGTTGGTTGGTGTTGAAAGAGCAGTCTGAAAACCTAGAAAAGAAACTACAAATTATGACTGCAGAAAAAGACCACATATCAACATTACTTGAAAGCGAACAAGAGCACAAATCCCTTGTAAGTGCTCAGATGTACCACTTACTTGAGCAAGTGGGGTCCAGCATTTCAGATTCTAATGAGGAATACGATTCTCTTAACTTGTTACAAATTGCAAATGAATGTTTGGCAAAAATGAAAGAAGAGCAATGTCTTGCTTTACAGAATGAGGAGAAAATTCGTCATTTGCAACGGGAAGTTGAGAGACTAGAGGAAGAAAATGAGACTCAATATGTAGAACATAGATCCCTAATTGAGGATTTTGAAAAAGAAAAGGCTCGCTTGAGAGAAGAACTGGAAGAATCCTTGTCTGAAAAAGAGGCACTTCAACATGATATCCAGGAGCTGAAGAACGCCAGTGAAAAATCAAGGATTGAAAATCAAGATGCTTTAACTAATATTGAAGAGATCACTCAAAAACTTGCTTTTTATGAAAGTCAAATGCAAGAACAGCAAAAAGGATCAGAAAAACAAGACGACTTAAATTTCATTCTGGAACAAAAGGAAACTGAACTTAGAAATGTGAAAGACGAACTGAGTTCTCTAAAGGTTATATTTTGTTATTGAAGTATACAGACTAAACCTCTAAAGTCTTCAGAATTAAGGTTCAAAAAATACTTTCAATTCTCTCTTCTTTTTTTTTCCTTGGCCTGAAAGTGAGTTTCCTTTCTAGAAAGCACATGTTTCTGAGTTTCCTAGCACCTCAAAACTCCCTCCCTTCCCCCAGGAAAAACAATGAAACAAAACCAATCATAATGCTATTTTGACAAAAGTTGCTGTACTTGAACCTCGCTTCCTATCAATACCCCTCAAAGTGATCATTTAACTAGATGGACTAACTGACTCATAATCTTTCACCTCTAACTTTCTGTGGCTCCATCTCAAACAAAACTCCTGCTTGATCTGCATTAGCTACTTCTAGCTTCAGGTCCTGGGAATTGATGGTTATGTAAAACTGACAGCTGCAGAATTAATGATCTCCCATTTTTTTTGTCCTTGGACAGGATGGAAAGCAGCTGTTAAAAGGTTGGAATGTTTTCCTTTAAACATAAGTATGCTTTTCAGTTACCAAGCTGATATGAAATTGCACATAAAGACTTTCTTGGTAGTAAAACGTAGATAAATTGCAGCTGTAGCTGAAACTTCTGGTGGCTTGTTAGGGGAAAAACATATCACAGAAATTTTTATAATGCTTCTTATATCTTTGTTTATAATACAGAATTTAATGGAGACAGTGACTGAGAAAACTGATCAACAGCCTTCAGTAGCAGAGCTTCAAGAAAAAATTGGTATCTTTCTCACTGTTCTTTTTTTACGTAAACAGTTTGGGGGTTTTGGATTGTTAGTTTTTCTTTCTCCGCATAATTGTCCTGTATTTCCTACAAGCTGAGAAATGTGGGGAAGTAGATATCAATGCAACTTCCTACAATATTCCTTCCATTAGGGATTTAAAAGTATTGTTAGAGATCATAAGTGAGTTATCACTTGGTATTTCTTAAGATTTTATCTTTATTTTTTAAAAAATGGGAAGTAGTTGTGTGAATAAGAATCCCTAAGGCTGCCAAGAGGAGAGGAAAGCAATTCTTTGCCAAAACAACTGTTGCTTCATTGCAATTATCTCAACATATTAGAAAGAAAATGGTTCTGAGTTGTTTCAACTGTATGTAGAAGAAAACAGGAATATGTCTCTTAGTGTTAACTGTGATGGAAGGCTCTGAAACAGGGAAAGATTGTCCCTAAGTTGTCTGTGCAGCTGGATGTTTTAGCTTCAAATTAAATTTAAATGCTAAGATGAATGAAACATTTGTACGTCTCTCCCTGCTTTGTATTTTGTTTTTGTTTAAAGTCATTTTGGTATTTGTGTTCTAATTGAATTTAATTTCATTTCTTGGGGGAGAAGAGAGGAGTGTTTTTTAACATTCTTATTTATTTATTTATTTTAGAAAGACTGGAGAAAGAATCTGAAGAAAGAGGAGAGAAGATAAATAAAATAAAGGTTGTCGCTGTGAAAGCAAAAAAAGAATTGGATGCCAGCCGAAAAGAGGTACCCTGGCTGCTTCTTAATGGGAAGAATATTCTGCATGTGGGGTTCTGCTTTAATGACTCACACTTCTTTTTAATAAGATGCAGGCACTGAAGGAAGAACTGGAGCTGGTTCGATCAGAAAAAGATCAGTTGTCTGCTTCAATGAAAGAAGTCATTCAAGGAGCTGAAAGCTATAAGGTAAGAATAACACCATATTTACAAAAGACAAGTTAAATGTCGGAAAATACTTTGCTTTTGAAGCCTAGCCTGGATATATGTTGCTATTTGCTTGCACAGGTATGTTTGACAAACAGAATTGTGTTAGTCCAGTTGAGTACCCAAATCAAGAAGTGTAAGGTTCTAGTAGCAGAACTGTGCAGCAAGAAAATAAGGCAATCACTCCTAGTGGATGGTATTTTTAAACCTTTTAGATCTAGCATCCTACGTATCAAACAATGTGTTGCTCAGACAAACTTTGTGTTGCTGAGGTGAAGGATCTAGAGAACAAGTCCTGTGAAGAAGAACTGAGGGAACTGGGGTTGTTTAGCTTGGAGAAAAGGAAGCTGAGGGGAGACCTTATCTCTCTCTACTTCTGCCTGAAAGGAGGTTGTAGCTAGGTGGGGGTCAGTCTCTTCTCCCAAGTAACAGGCGATAGGATGAGAAGAAAAGATCTCAAATTGTGCCAGGGAAGGTTTAAATTGGATATTTGGAAAAATATCTTCACCAAAGGGATTATCAAGTATTGGAACGGGCTACCCAGGGAAGTGACGTGTAGATGTGGCACATAGGGACATGGTTTAGTGGTGGACTTGGCAGTGTTAGGTGTACACTTGGACTTGATGGTTTTAAGGGTCTTTTCTAACGTAAATGATTCTATAATTCTATGACATCCTTGGGAGTATTGCAGTCATTCTTGTCCCTCCTCTTCCCCCCACCCCCCCCAATACAAGAAAGAGATTGGTAACCTGAAGTGATTTCAGTGGAGAATGACTATAATGGTCCAGGGTCTGGAATACACAATATACAAGGCTGAGAAGTTACTCAGTCTGGAGAAGGCTTCAAAGGGACCCAATAGCCGCCTTCCAATACCTACAAAGATGTTGTCAAGAAAATAGTCAGGTTATTAATGGTGGTGCAAGATGTTAGACAGTGGTCCTAAACTGAAATGTGAGATTCCAAGTGGATACATGAATAAACATTTTTACCCTATGAGGATGGTTGAGTTCAGGAAGAGGTTTCCCAGAGGTGTAGTGCCATCTCCTCCATCCTCAGAGGCAGGACGGTGGAAAGACCTCACTGGACAATGCTCTGAGCAACCTGGCCTGATGAACTGTTGACCCTGCTTTAAGCAGGAGTTTGAATGTAGACCTACTGAAGTCTCTTCCAACCTGAATTATTCCAGAATTGCATGAACTGAAAAGGGTTTCTCCCAGAGCCTGTAATGGAGCAATAGCTTTAATTTCATTCTGATATTTCCGATGTTGCAGTGAGACAACTCATATGCTGAAATATTAGGAAGGTATGTAAGCATCTGAGGTATAGAATATGCTTATGCAATGTGTATTGTAAAAAATCATAATTTTGTGTTTTGTATGTGTTAAGAATCTTTTGATGGAATATGATAAGCAAGGAGAACAGCTGGATTCTGAAAAAAGCAGAGCAAGTAATCTTGAGCGTCAGATAGATGACCTTACAAGACAGCTACAGATGTCATCCCAGCAGGTCAGTTCAGTATGTGTGTTTTATCTGTTGATAATTACAGTAAAAATTATTTTACTTATCGAGTGTTAGTTCTATTCATGTAATTGTTACTATCTGCAGTTTCATAACTGAAGTGTGTTTTGGATAGCGACTTATCTGGGCTGTGAAAAAGGTAAATACATCTTGAATGTCTATTTTTTTTCAATAAAAAAGGTTTAATTTACCCCAAGTAAACTCACAGAAAAGAGCAAATGATCTACTCTGGCTTAGGTCAGACGTAGAACTCTGCTGTGTGTACCAGATATAAAAACAAAGTCTCAAACTTGCCATATTTCTCTGATTTCACACATACACTTCTCAAGAAGTACAGTAAATTTTAAGTGTTATATTTATTTTCTTCTATTTTTTAGACAAAATATGTTATTTAATTGACAGCGCTTAATCATACTAAATTAATTATGGTTTTTGCATCTTTCACAAAGATGAAACTTTAGGATGC
This sequence comes from Gallinago jamesoni, assembly GCA_025769975.1. Lineage (NCBI taxonomy): Eukaryota > Metazoa > Chordata > Aves > Charadriiformes > Scolopacidae > Gallinago > Gallinago jamesoni. Next base: position 142,587,845 of record JAOQGH010000001.1, read on the forward strand.
GTTGTGGAGTACTGTAGTGGCATTTGGTCTAGGATGGTAATTAAACAGCTGTGAGAGACTTTTACAAAGCTAACTGAAATGGGTTTGAGATTTAGTATTTGAACTCCCAGGCTCCATACATAATTACACTCAAGATCCACCTAGGTCATCATTTCCTTATAAATGGAAGCTGTTAGTGAAAAGCAGAGGAAGAAATGACAGATAGTAGAATATATTCTGCTGATTATGCAGAATTTTTAAATTCTGACATTGAATTTTTAAATTTCGTTACAAAATATTTTGTAAATAAATGCACTGTTTAGGTAGTTGGCACTTCTTAGGTAATTCTTTCACTTATACTTTATTCTTAATCTGCATAATAGGGACCGAGATAAAACATGGAAGGTGTCAAAATTGAATCTGTTAAAATCATTTCAAAAATAGCCCAGGTACATGAGCAGTTCTTACTATGTGCTGATACTATGTCATTGAAGGCTTCGTGGTGCTGCAGTTAAATCTTTTCTAGGAATATCATGATCATTTATTTATAAATACAGCAGCTGTATGTGAAATGAGGCGATAAGTACTTGGACCTTGCCTATTATTGTGGGAAAAAGGCATAAATGTTGGGATTTTTTTTTTCAATTTTCTTGTAATTCCAATTGTAACCAAGTTGTGCTAGTGACTTTAATTTAGCCTATTTCTTAATCTGGTTAAAAGCAATTAAAATCAGCAAGACTTATCTGTAGGAGTGCTGTTTGTAAGGGAGTTGGATAGAGATCGGTGTTTGTTTTTTAAATACAGACAGAATCTTATCTGTCAAAGTCACATGCAAATTCAGCTTATGTTTTTCTTTCCACTATGATCATTCCAGCGTGATCAGTTACAATCTGCTAATGAAGACCTCCTGGCTCGTGTTGAAACACTGCAACATAATGCTAAGCTGCTGGAAGCTCAAATACTGGAGATACAAAGAGCCAAGGCAAAGGCTGACAAAGAACTAGAAGCTGAAAAGCTTCTAAAAGAACAGAAAACAAAGGTAGAGATGGTGAATGGGCTGAAGCGCTGTTTTCGCTGGATGTGACTTCTATTAGACCTTTGTAAATTGTTTTTTTTAAAGAACAAGTTCCATATAGTGTCTTTTTGTTACTGACTCTATCTTATTGAAGGAACTTTGAGAGACTGTGACTTAGAGTAAACTGGGGGTTGTTACAGAATGTGAAAAGCACTTCATAATCTTGTAGGGTTTTCTTTGTTTCCCAATGATTTCCTAAAAGGAAAGAATGTTATCTTTGTACAACCAAAATGTGTGTGTCTAAGTGTAAATAGATGCTGACATCTAGTTTGAAATTGGACTGCAAAATTGAGAAGTATTTAAATTTCAGGAACATAGTGGTGCTCTCCGAGAAATAGAGGAGCTTCAGATGCAACTTCAGAAGGAAAAGAAACATCTGCAGAAAGCTATGCAAGAACTAGAGCTGGCCAAAAAGGTAGAGTTATCGTTCATGTTAGTGCTTAACAGACTACCAAAAATTTTGGCCTATTTGCTGTGTTGAACGCCTCCCCTTCTGTTCCTTTTTTGAAGCTCAAGGTCTGCAAAAGGGAAAACATGAGGGGTTTTACCCCTGGTTTTATGTTTGGAGAGCTGATGTGTTACTTTTGGGTTTGTTTTTTTTTTATTTTTTGTTTGTTTTAGCTTGGGTTATGTAGTCTGTCATGAATAGGAATAGGAGTAGAATTCATGTCTGGAGTACTTGCATGGTGCACTATTTAGAAGCTGCCCTTGTAAGGACTGAAGATGACAGAAACTAATATCTGCAAAATACGTACTGGTAAAACTGTTAAAACTAGCAACAGGTTTTTCAAAGCTTCTGATTCTTGTTTGAAAAGAGATACTTTACTGAGGATATGAAAACTTGATAAATGGGTGTTGCGTGTGGATATGGGTAGTAATAAAGTTTTATTTAGCTGGGCAATATAGATTTTTAATATAATTAAAAAAAAACTTAGTAGCTAAGGCATGTTGTAAGCTGAAACTTGATTGTGTGTAACTTACAGGATGCTCAAAAGAGTACACTGATGGATATGGAAATAGCTGATTATGAAAGACTAGTAAAAGAACTTAATCAGAAGATTACTGATAAAGACAGTAGAATAGAAGATCTCGAACAAGAGACAGGGATTCAGAAACAGAAGCAAGAGACCCTACAGGAAGAAATAAGTGAGTAAACTATAAAGAATAAGAGTCTCTATGGTATAGTTAGTAAGGATAAAAAATACAATTCACAAAAAAAAACAAGTCAATGAGTGAGAGTAACATTTGCAAGGAATACTAAACAGTTACATAGCAAAAATTTCTTTTCTATTAAGGAAACTTTACTAGGTTATCAGTGATTTGATCTTGTATTCAGCATATCAAAGCTAAATTACCTGCCCGATAAACTGTGTTTCTTACCTGATTAAGTTACTCGTAAGTTCTGAAAGTCAGTGGCTGACGGGGGTTTCCAGTCTTACCTACCCCACTCATAAAACTTCTTAGTTAGCATATGGTTAAAAAGTTAATTTCTTCTTATCCTTAAATGTAAGTCTTAAAACAATTTCATTTATTAGAAGATCTTTGTGATACTCAGGGGTCGGATACTAAACTGACTGCAAGCTACTTGTTTGCAGCTCTTAAGAAGTCTATCAGAATTTGCTTAAATATTTTCCAATACTTTTAAGGAAATATAGAAGGGAATTTTCCTTTGTGTATCAACTACTGTGTTCTGCATTAGAGTCACTTCAGTCAACTATGCAACAGGATGAGGAAAGAAACGCCAAGATAAAACAACTCCTGGTGAAAACCAAAAAAGAACTGGCTGATTCAAAGCAAGCTGTAAGTCCAGGTGTCGATGACTGTGTATTCCTTTCTAACCTGACTTAAATGGATCAGCTGATAGCTGAACTATTAAGTTGCTGAAGTTTAGGGTTCTTTATAACCAGATAATTTTATCATGCAGGAAAATGACCATCTGATGTTGCAGGCATCATTAAAAGGGGAACTGGAAGCCAGTCAACAACAAGTGGAAGCCTATAAGGCAAGAAACTTCACTTTTTTTTTAATGTAACATTTCTTATTTAAGTAATAAGGATGCAGTTTGTACTGGGTGGATGGAATATAGGCTGAAGAATGAAAAGGTGTTATTTTTACTTGGGTACTTGTTCTTTTTCTTAAATGAGTTTTGTCTGTTTGCTCCTTACTCAAATATTTCTCTTGTAATGTTAATTAAACAGCTTTACCCTTTCTTGCTCTTCTTTCCTCTCCCTTTCCACCAAAAGAGAGGACTGCATAATTTGAAGCTTGTAACTGGGATATGTTTTAGAACAATTTCTATAAAAATGTTAGTTGCTCAGTTTAGAACAAAAGCATCAACATCATCAGAAATCTCAAGTGTTGTCCATCTGTATGAATGTTTTTGGTTGGACAGAATAGAAATTGAATGGAATGAAAGGCAGCAGGGAGGGGAAGGGAGAGGGGATGGCTTTCTTAAATGCTGCCACCTCGCCACTGTAATTTTCTCTTCAATTCTCTCTTTAACAAACACATTTTTTTAAATCACGTTGTAACTGATGTCTGTTTTTTATTGGATCTTAATTTTATTTCTACCAGTTCTGTGCAGGAATTACTATAGTAGAATTCTGTGTGCTCTTTGGCACATCCCCTTGGAGAGGGAAGAAAAAAATCTGTCACAGTGACATTTTCAACTGACTTTTCCAGATTCAAGTGGCGGTACTAACATCAGAAAAGCATAAAGTTCAGGAGCACCTGCGAACTTCTTCGGAGCAACACCAGCGTATGCTGAGTGCTTACCAGCAAAAAATTGCGACCTTGCAAGAAGAGTGCAGAGCAGCCCAGGTACTCTAGTGGAAGATGTAATGTCAGAGACTTTTGAGAGGAAATTTACTGCACTCTGTCTGGTTCTGGTTTTGGGTCTTTCACTCTTGTTTTTTTGTCTGTCAAGAAGCGGAAATTATCCCAGTGCTTAATGTATTTGAGTGGTGTAGAGGACAAGCCAGACTCTGTCCTCATTGCCTTGTATCACCTGTGGTGGAACGTCTAGACTGCACTCTTATATTTCCAGTAGGGAAAACCTTGTGGTGGTAGTGTGGAGTCAGAGTTCATTTAAGATTATCTGCAGGTATACACTGAGGGTGGAAAAAAAGCCTTTAAAGAAAAGGAGGGAAGAACAAAGAGAAAAGGAATGTAACTTTCTCCTACAAAAACAGATAACACATAGATATCACTAAAGAATCCAACCAACTGTGAAAAATATATTTGCAAGCACCATTTAATATGCTGCTATATGAGCAGCTTCGTAATTGGCAGCTGAGCTACATGTGAAATTGGTACTATTGCCAAGGTTTATATTTCTGGTTTTTTGTCCATATTACAGTGTGTTAGATGTTCCTGGAATCTAATGTTTGCATTGGAGATGGAGACTCAGAATTTATTAGGACTGTTACATTCAAACTATCTTTATGGAAATTACTGCACCACACTATGGCAGCTTTTGTATGATAGGTGTGCTTCCTGCAAATAACTAACAGTTGTACACAGCCTCTCGAAAAAACCCCTACATTTTAAAAAAACAAATGTCCACAAATCTTACAGACTCCAGAAAACCTGGAGCAGTGGCTAATCGTTGTGGAATTTTAGTCACCAGTTCAGCTGAAGAGAAACTTTCCAAAATTCTTTCTGCTCCAAAATAGGAGCATTTTAGTCATCTCAAGGATGACTAATGAATCTATGAGCTTCTCCTAAGAACCAGGAATGAAACCCGCATCTGTGTTTTCTTGAAGGATGAGAATAATCCTTGCTGTATAGTGTGCAGGCAAGTATGAAGCTACTGTGTTGTGAGGTAATTTTCTGTATTTCACAGAAACTCATGCCTCAGCTGAATTTAGAAGAGAAGAGAGACCAAACAGCCTTACAGTCAACTGGATTATTATATCTTGTGCTGTGTGTTGCTATTACGAGCCTGACTTAAATCCTCAAAATTATGCATAACTTTAAGGCATACCAGATTTTTGTCACATAGATAGTATAAAAGGAAAACAGAATTGCCCTTTTTTTATCCTTCACCTTTACCTTCATTTTAAGCTGTTTGATAGAACCCCTTGCTTGTGAATCTCTGTTGAAAGGAATTTGTGAATTTGCAAGTATTCTTTCTTTTCTTGAATACTGGTATGTTGAAGATCAGCGTCTCTTTGTAAGTTTCATGTTTTGTGATATTCAGTTAAACTCTAAAGAAACATGATGTGTTATGGTAATCAGTATTTTAATCACCCATTTAATAGAAGAAAATGCAAAAGATGGCTCAGATTTTTTTTTTCAATGTAAGATGCATTTCATTTTAGAGAAATAAGGGAGGAATAGTTAATAGCATAGCTTATTAATTATTTTTTTTTGTTATAGGCTGAACAAGCATCTGTTACTTCTGAATTTGAGAGCTACAAAGTCCGTGTCCATAATGTTCTAAAACAGCAAAAGAATAAATCTTCTTCTCAGACTGAATCTGAGGGAGCCAAACAAGAAAGGTAAAACTAAAATTTTTATATGCATACAAGAAAAATACTGATACTTGAGTATTTGAGCTTGCCTGTGCTAATTGCTGACCAGTAAGGGAGTTCCACTATTTAACTCTTTCCTCCAGTAAGGAAAATATCAGAAAGGAGGCAGTTTGCTTCCCCAGTTACTTTGGCTTTTAACAAAAACAAATACAGCTATGATTTTCTATAAACTTTATCTGATATGTAATCTAACTGCAGCTCTGCTTATTTGAACAGAAGACAGATAAATTTCTACCATAGTGGTACTATGTCAGATTCCAATTCCTTGATTTGTCTTTTTTAACATCTGTGTAGATTATGTTGTTACAGTCAGAGGGAGAAGTAAGGTGTTAGGAAGATTCTTGTGAGCAGAAATTACCCAGCATCTTTTGTGTAAACTTGATACATCATTTTCTCTGACATGAAGTATTGCAGCAAAGTACCATTTCCAGCTAAGAAGAAAAGAGCAGATTGGTAATGTTCAGCTGAGGTCACTCTGAACTTTTTCAGGAAGGAATGGTTTAATGTATGTAAAGCTCTGGCTGCCAATTCAGTCATCAGCCCCAGCATATTTATGAAATATTATTGTTTTATCAGCTGTTATATGAGGAAAGACTTGGAGAAAAAAGAAATAGTTACACTGCCAGAAGTTCCCTGAAAATCATTTAAAGTATAGGTGTAAGCCAGGTAAATTCAGATTCGCTTCAGAAAATGTCTGAATGCACTTCAAAAGTATCAGTTTCTTTGATTTATTTTTTTTTGTAAATTATTGATAGCTGTCCTTGGTGACAGACCAGACATTTATCTGTGAGATGTCAGGTCATTTCTGACACAGATCTGTCACAGAGCGCGTGCAATTGCTGTTGAAAATCCACCAGAGGGAGACTTGTGCTTTGTTAGAGGACTTTTGTTTTATGGTTTATGTACGTTTTTTTAAATACATCAACCCCTTCTTTTCTTTGAAGCATGCAAACTGCAAGAGCTGCATTTCTTTGTCTCTCCTTTTCACAGAATTTTAAGAAGTTCTGGTATTGCTTGTTTTTTGTGAATGAGGGTCACTTTGGAAAGAAAGTGGACAAGTAATCAAGCAACAAACAGATGACATACTTGTACATCATTTTTTGATAACTATCAGCTCTAAGGGTTAATGAAATATACAGTTCATGAGATAATGGAGATGACTGCGTATATAAATACAGAAAGCATAAAAGGAGAACGAAATACTTTTTCCTCCTGGTGTATCTGATTTTGATTTATTTCTGACCCTCAGTTCATCTGTTTTTATGGACTGATGTTGCTTTCTAGTCCTTTGCTCAAAGTCTCCTCCAGCCATTTGTCTCCTGTATTCACTCTCGTTGAACTGATGTACATTTAATAAAAAACAACTTCCACCACTTTTAAGAAGTTGTTTCTCCTGTCTGCATCCCACATATTATTCTCCTTCTGTCATGTTCCTCCAAACCAGCTTGAAGTAGCAAATGTTAGCAGTTGCACTTTCTAGCCCAATAGTTAAGTTCCCAGAAGTTCAGATGAGGTGTGATAAACCTGTTTGTACCTATATTGAAAACACTGTCAGAACTTTCCTAATTGTTTCTTTTGCAGTCACATTCCAAGATTTATTTTCTTTTTGGTCATGGTGATACATTGGATTTAATTAATGAGCAATTTAGATCAGCTATCCAAAATGTTGTAGGTGTATTATAGGTTCTGAAATATACAGTTTTTCTAAAATGTATGTTGTTTATTTCTTTTTCCCCTTGTAGAGAGCAGTTGGAAATGGTGATAGATCAACTTAAAGTTAAGCTGCAAGATGCTCAGCATAATTTGCAGATGAATGCGTCTGAACTCCAGGCATTGCAGTCTGAACACGACACCCTGCTGGAAAGGCACAATAAGATGCTGCAAGAGACTGTTGCAAAAGAGGCAGAACTCCGTGAAAAGTATGGTCTGGTGATGAATATAGATATTTATTTTGGGTGATCTTTAAGGGCTAGGCATATAGTGGCCTATAACTATACTTCCCAAAGAAAGGGGACAACTCTTGAGAAAGCTAAAGGATCTTTCAGAAGGATTGTTTGCTATTTTTCATCAGCCTTCAGAACTTTTAACGATGAAAATGAAGTAGTAGCTGATCAGGGAATTTGAGATTTCTGTGAGCTTTCTACCTGTTAACTATCAGATTTTAAAATTAACATTTTTTTAATCAAGTTGACTGTTTTTAAATCCAATACGCAGCACTATATATGTGTTGAACTGCTCAACTAAGTTTTATGGGATGTTTCCTATTAGAAAAATAAGGTAGTTAAATAAAGAGCAAACAATTTCACTGACAAAGTATCAAGTCCTGCACCCACCTTTCTTGCAGAAAGTACTGTTTTTTAAGTCTATGCTTGCCACAACCTTAATCTGCTATTTCTTTCAAAATATATTTTGAATATTTTCAAACAAATTTCAACATATTTTCAGTATTTTCAAATTCAATCTGTTTAATCTGTATCACTTCTTGAAAAATCGCATATGTCTAATACTTGAGATCTTCAAAAAGGGTTTTTCGTTGTCTTCTCTATTTAGGGTACAAAGAAGTTCATGTGAAATATTCATTAGAAATTACAGCTTAGTATTAGGAACTGTTGACTTGACTTGTCTCTATTTTTGTTCTGTTTTATCTGTTGCTGATAGCCATGTAATGATTCATGTTAACTAACTGAATTATTTTGTTCTGCATTTTTCTGGAAACAACCCATATCACAGTAGGTTCCCTTTGTAGCCAGAGAGACTAGCTCCTTGCGACTCTGGCTATATTTAAATGTATATGCTTATAAGGGCAAGTCCTATGCTTAGTCTTTCCATACATGCACTTGTTGCTTTTGACAGTTTTGTCTTGCTTCTGGAGTACCTCCAAGCCAAGTACAATTGATGCGTTACTGACATTTTTCTTGCTAACAACTGCACTTTTCTGCCCTCTTTTGCACTGGAAGTTGAAGCTTAAAAAAATTAAATTAAACTTAGCTTCTTGAAAACTTATGTTTTTGGAAGTCCTGCATAACTGTTTGGTAAATAAATGTTGAAGGAACTAGAGTATAAGGTAAGTGACATGCTCCGTACGACATGTTGCAGTTTTGGAATTGAAGAATGTTTAGACCCCAGTGTCTCTAATGCTTCCATTTTTTCCCAAAGATGTCTGGATTTTGTGTTCTGAAATAGAAATCAAGAGTTTATAATGGCACAGTGCGTTCATATGATAGGGAATAAGTATAACTTTCTCAGTCTTAGATTTTCCTTCTAAAAAGAGGAATTTAAATGGAAAAAAGTTGCACGGTCATCCAAAGATAGTCATGTACATGAAAATTGAAAAGTACTTTAAAATACTGAAATGTAAAAATGACTGTTTGCTGTTTGTTTCTTATGTTTCGTGTATCCTCTGTTTTCAGGCTTTGCACAATACAATCTGAGAACATGGTCATGAAAACAGAGCATGCCCAGGCTTTGAGCCAGCTGACAGCCCAGAATGAAGCTCTCCGGAACAATTTCAGAGATCAGGTCAGGAACCTGCAAGAAGAGCACAGGAAGACAGTAGAGACACTTCAGCAGCAACTGTCCAGAGTAGAGGTTCAGCTCTTCCAACTCAGGAATGAACCAAGCACAAAAGGTAATTTTCAGTCGTAACACCAGGTTTTCTTGGGTTGGATACAAATTTGTGTACCTGAGTCTGAATCTAAAACATGCTTATGGTGTGTGGTTCTGTAATACATCAGAAACTTTTTCTGGAGAATTTGCAGCATGCCGTATCAATCCACTGATACCAAGCAAGGAACACTTTTGGTTAGCCCTGAAGTGGTCAGGCGGTTGGACTAGATGATCATTTTATGTCCCTTCCAGCTGGAACTATTCTGTTACCTTCTAGAATCTGCATCACTGTTTATCTCTTCTGCAATACCTGCGTTGGTGGACAGATGGAGGGAAATGAATTTGTAAATATTCAGTGCTCTTCCTATTGCTTTGTCTCAGATTTTGGATCATACTGGGCCTCTGCCTCCAGCATGAGGAATAAAGAAAAGTGTACTGAAAGCTATTTTAGCAATGGTTGTTAATGGTATACTTGATCCTTCTTCTAATTTAAGATTTTACTGGGTTCAAGCTCAAGTGCTATTTTTATGTCTGTAAAGTTACTAATTAAGGTGTAATTGGATGTTTGCCAAACAGCAATAACAGTTTAAGAAGTTACTCTTTCCATATGCTACTAAAGCAGCAGGATAGTGCATGCAGTATTAAAACAGAACAATCTATACCTCCTGCAGGACTGGTTGAAAGAAAAGCTAATTCTGTTTTGCCTGAAAAACATTTGACACTCTTGTCATAGCTATGACACATCTTTGGGGAGAGTTGAACAAAGGTTTCATAGTCACTGAAATAAAAATTCCCAACCAAATTTGGATTTAGAAACAGGCTGTGATTGGAATGGTCATTTGGAGGTGAAAGGTTGTATTTTCTATATAAATATGTGTGTGTATCTGGCTTTCTTTCCTTCACCTGTCCTCCCCTGCTTTTTGAAGACTGTTTTATGTACTGCTTTCCAATCTGAAATGGTCACGCCTGTGAAATAGCTCTATCAATGACAAACGTCAGTAAGTATTTTTCAGTGGCAAACATCAGTAAGTATCTTTCAGGTCCGGCTGTTTCAAATCCAGCAACAAAGAACTTAAGAGAACGACGAAACACTGACCTTCCTGTTCTCGATGTGCACACTATAGCTAGGGAAGAGGGAGAAGGAATGGAAACAACAGACACAGAATCTGTCTCTTCAGCCAGCACCTATGTACCATCCTTGGAACAACTTCTGAACTCCCCAGAAGAAAAACTTGGTAGGTGGAACACGTGGCTTTTTGAAGCACTAAGTTGTAGAAGTTTGTGCCCTCAAAATATCTGAGAACATCATTTTTGCATTCTTTTAAGCACAAGACACAAGTCTACTTAAGAGTCACTGAGTTTACACTATCCTGAATTTCTGTGGGAGTTTTGTCCTTGAGTTAAGGACTAACAATGAAACATTGCTACAGGTTTTAGTGATTTAAAGATGTTGTATTTGTGACTTTCTATAGGGAAAAGACAGGATGAGCGAGTCAATGAATAGTTACAGAACTTTTTGTATTCTGGACTAGTCTCTACTATAAACATATTAAGTGCTGATTTAACTCTCATTAATGAAGTGATAAAATGTATGTTCATCTTAATGTAGCTTATTAGAATGGGTACTGATTCATAGGTTTTTTTCTAGGGAAACAAAAGCTAGCATGAAGAACAATGTTCTAAGAGTCCCCAAAAAGTAGAAAAATAAATGGTAGCACCTAATCATGTTTTAAAAGTCTACTGAACCCTTTGTGGAGAATTGTTGAAAATCTCCATCTATGGGTCAGAAACAAGGGGTAAATTAAAACCATGTATCTTGACGTACTTATAAGTGATTTGCAAATCCCCTTCTAATATATTTATTTATACAAAAATACATCACAAAGCAAGCATGCAGCAGCAGTGATGCTCGTTAATTTTTGCAGTCTGACTTTGCAGGGATTTCATTTCTAAGAAACTACATTAATCAAGTCCTAATGTTAGGTTAGTGTACAGTAGATCCAAGTGCTTTTCCTTCTCTGTTTTCTTTTCCAATTAATTGCAGAACCATCCCAGTGGCAAACAGAACTCACTAAGGATGAACTGATTCAGAAACTAAACACAACAGCAAAGAGTGCTGATCACTTGAATGAATTACTTCGGGAATCAGAAGCAACCAATGCAATCCTCATGGAACAAATAAAGGTTAGCAGACATCCAGGATATATGGGGGCAGCTCTAATTTCTATGGTCTGTTTCTCAGACCAACTGTTTAACACCAAATATATTTCAGAAAATCCCGGTCTATAAAAATTTGGTGGTGCAAAACTTTATTTTGGAAGGTTTTTTACTCCACAGGGCTAATTAGCACCTCCAGAGTTGACTTCAGTGTTTTCAGTTTATTCATCATGGTTTCTAGTTGGGGGCCAAGGGGAGAGTAAAAGCTGCTACAAAAGAAAACCTCGAGAGTTTGGAAGCTTAAGGTTTAGTATAGTGCCTTTACTGTTTTCAGTTAAATAAAAGCAGTAAATCCCAAGGGAAGTATTGTCTGGTTTCTCTTTCTGTAACCCCTTTTAGTGCTCTTAAGTTAAAAGAAGATACGTGTTTAGAGATACATGTACTAAAAGAGTTTGGTTAAATTTGGTTGTAACTTCCTGAGTTTTCTTAAAACATTTTTGAAGTTAACATATTCTCTAAACATGCTAAACTTATTTTTATTAAATGTTTATAAATGAATTATAATATTGTTAAAACTTTGATCCACGTTGCTTATTTAACTGTTCAACTCTTACTCCTTATAACTACTGCACAGATTTTTGTAATAATAGTATATATGTTACATGCTATATATATTATATACATAATAAAAGCGTTAATAAACACTATTTCTGGACAACTTTATAAATGTTCAAGTTACACTGAATTTTAGTCCAGGATGTGTTGCTATGCACGCATTGTTCTTATTGAAGCAAACTGCATAATTTGATTTTAGCTCTTCAAAAGACCTTTGTTCAATTGCTCATTATATGAAGCACACAATAATGCATATTTTTTTCCCCTCATCTGCAGCTTCTTAAGAATGAAATACGAAGGTTGGAAAGAAATCAAGAGAGAGAAAAATCTGTGGCTAATCTAGAATACTTGAAGAATGTGCTATTGCAGTTCATATTTCTAAAATCAGGAAGCGAAAAAGAAAGGCTGCTCCCAGTAATAGACACTATGTTGCAGCTCAGCCCTGAAGAGAAGGGGAAACTAGTTGCAATTGCCCAAGGTAGGTGGTGGTCAAAACTGTGTTGCAAAAAAAAGTGGAAATAAAGGCAACTGAAGTTCTGTGCCTTCTTTTACATAGACATTTGGGGAGAAACAAAGCTTAGCAGCATAATGCCAGTGAGCTAGCACTAAACCATTTTGCTCTGTTGGGAAGTTACTATTCAGTTTTCAGAAAACAGAACAAATACTCAAAATTGTAAATAAAATTAAGGTAAAATATAAATTCTTCTGAAACATGCGCATTTAGGAAGATGATAGTAAGTTATAAAAACCATGTGTTTACGTTTTGAGTAGAGTTAAAGATTTCTGTCAAAACAACCTTAAAATAGAGGTTATTATAAGTTAATTACTTTCTTGGCAGATGTTCTGAAAAGATAAAGTGGTCCTCTCAAGGCAGTACTGCAGACTTTAATATTAGTTTCAGTACATTAACTTTTAAAATCTCTTCAAGATAATATACTCCTTGTTACAGAAATAAAGGAAATAGGAAAGGAAAGAAAAAGAGTTAAGTCTTCGCAAGAAATTAACACAAGAGCTGATTGAATTGTGTTCTGTCTCTGCTTCAAACACTCTCTTTGAGTGCTTGTCCCCTTAGAAACACTTTTCAAGATATTTGATATTTGTCACTCATCAATAACAACCTGCAGCTGCTTGTAGTTCATTAGCAACTGACCTATACCTTATTTTAAAATTAATATAAAGAGTAAGTACCATGTGTACCATATATAAGCTCTAAAAAGTTGTGAACAAAATCACATGAATGTGAAGAGTGGCAAAGTACTATTTTCCACGCTAGGCTTTGCATTTGGAAAGTTGAGATGTAAATTAAGTCCATAGGATTTTGGTGGTGGTGTGGCATTCTAGTGAACACCAATTGGACTTATCTGGAGAAAGGTGATAAATAGCCTCTTTAAACACCCTTAAAGTACTGAAAGCAAAGTAGACTTGGTGATAAAATCCATGAATACATCTGTGGTAGCCCAAGAGTGAATATTGAGTGTTACCTCCTCAACAAGTTTGAGGACAGCATTTGTAAAAGGACAGAGGTGGGGGGTGGCAGTGGGTCATGTAACCAAATGATGCAATGTCAAACATCATAAACTTAATTTAAAATATGGTGTTCTTTCTCCTTCAGGTGAGGAAGAGAGTACCTCACGGCCCTCTGGGTGGGCTTCATACCTCCACAGCTGGTCAGGACTTCGATGAGACAGTGGAAATGCTGACTCTTTAAACACATTCCACAGCTGTAAAAAGAGAAATCTTAATGTAGAAGAACAATCTATTGGTGTTGCAACACGGAACTACAGGTTTTTATTTCTGTGTGTTATTTTCAGCTTTTTAGGCTCTTCTAAGAAAGAAGCCCTCAGTAGCTCTGAGAGACTGTCCTATATTATGCTTTGACAACAGTGAACTCTTCATCTTGTAAATGTTAAAGCTGATGATCAGAAATATAGTAAGTGACAAATTAATTGCAAATTGCTTGGAAACAGAATTTGACAAACCTGTGATGGTTCTTTTGTTACTGATTTAAAAACTTGATCTAATATAGTAGCTGGACTAACTAGACTTTAGACTGTTGAAGTGTTTACAGTTTCTTTCACATACTTTTGTCAGCTCGCTAATCTGTACGGTTAGTGTTATTCCCTGCACATTGAAGAAATTAAAGTGGAGTTATTTCCTCTCTGGTGATGCTTACAAAATGTAAGATCATTAAGAAACAGAAATGGCATTTTCTGCTTTGACTTGACTCAATTTTTAGTCTTGGTTATATTTTTTTATTATTATTATTTTTGCAAAAAATATGAAGGCAATGGTCCACAAAATGTAGAGAGTGCCTAAGAGTATGTGAAATAGAATGCTTGGCATATCCTGGGCATGGTACTGTAGTAGAGATTAGTGGCATCTATGGAAATCTTGTGACAGTACTCCAAGAATCAGAGGTCATAAGCGAGCTGAAACTTTGGGAGAAAGGGCTTAAGCTATGGCTTTTTATCCTGAGGTTGGCAGTTTGTGTCCAAGACCAGGAAGAAATGTTTCATTACTGTACTGAGGCCTGTACTTAGATGAAAAGACTACTCATACTGACTTAGTCGTATTGAAGACACTAAAGGAAGAATGTGAGTCTGTAGGTCAGACTCCTAACAGTAATTTCTGAGGGAAAAGGACAGAGCTTTTGCCAATAGATGCATCTTTTAAATGTTCTAATGATTGAAGATGTGATACCCTTCTCTCACTTCTCTGTGTTTGCACATGTCATTTGCACAAATCTTTTGCACAGATGACATAATCTCTGTTCCAGATTAATCAACAGAATGTTTGATTTTCTTCAAGTAAAATAAAACTTTGATCTAGAATTACTACTTCTACTATCAACACAGCACCTTTTTTTTTAGCCTCAGTGTGCTTTTCTCCTTTATAGTCTGTGCTGCCTTTCACCATCTTAATTTATTTGTAAGTTATTAAAATGCAAACAAGTTTTTAAACTCTGCTTACTTTCAAGCAGAGTCTTTCCATCATTTTCACTCATATTTTCATGTTCTTTGTGCTGTTTTACAGAGAAGCATTCCCTGATATACATGCCAATACTAAATAGTATTCTTCCCTTCCTATCTACCTTAGTTGAGGTCTGAGGAAATGGTGCTCATTCCTTTAATATTGCCTTATTTGGGGCTAAGATTAATCTGGACATGATGACAGTGGAAAGGCAGCACATGTTGAGAATAAACTCTTCAGTAGCTGTGCTCTTGGTTTAATTATTTGCTGCTTGTATATATTTCAGTACACAATCAACAAAGCCAACAGGCTTTATTTAAATAATTTAATTCCATTCCACAGCCTTAAGCACCTTTTGTTGTTGTTGTTGTTTTGGTTTGTTGTTTGGTTTTTTCCCTTTCCCTTCCCCTCTTCAATATGTGTTTTAACTGGAATCTTTATGGTTTGTGCTACCGATGAAAACATTCTTTCTGGACTTTCAGATCACAGAACTGATAAATGGTAGTGTGGAGATGAGTCTTTTAGGCATTTGTAGCTTGGAAATGTAGATTTAGGCTTTCTTGCATTTGCTCTTGAAACAATTCCCATATCTTCAGCGTTCATGATTTGCTCTGGATCCTGGATGCTCCTTATTCACAGATGGATTTGGTTAAAGTCACTCAAAAGAATGCTAAAACAGAGTGACAGGAGAGATTTGAAACATGCATACAAATAAATGCAAGTCATTCTCCTGCTGTGATTTTTAACAATGGAAGCACATGAGTGGAAGGGTACGACTTTGTCTTAGTTCAAACTCAGTTTTCAGCTGACCTGATGTAGTCTCTTCTGCATGATGTCTACTCAGCTATCGCTAAAGAGCTGTGACGAGTTCCTTTTCAAATGCACATATTTTGGAACTGTAGATTATTTAACATTGTAAACTGTGAATGAATGTATGCAAGTAACATATATCACTGGCTCTATTAAATAGCAGTTGCTTATTGACTTCTTTCAAGCCCGAGTTGCATGCTCACTGTTTTTAGTAAAACTCAAGTATTGTACTTATGAATGTAGTGGACAGCTTGCATTACTATATATATTTTTTTTTACAATGGAAGATTAAGATCTTAATTAATGTAGAAATATTTTAGTAACTACTGCTAAACTGTGTTCTGTTGCTAAGGTTGCCAGAACTTACCTTTGTGGCAATAAACTGTCCGTAAGCAAATATATCAAAGTTTAATATACACTTGCAGTAAATGGCATAGAAGAATGTGGACTAGAAGCAGGATTACTTTGCATAGAAAACTTTTTATATGTCATATATTTGCATTTGTAATGCACAGCATTGTAGCTGTCATTTGCTTTCAAAAAGCAATTTAAAGTTTTAACTAGTACTGTTGCTTCTTGATAAACTGTGGTGTTCTTTTTTGGAAGAGCACTGTGCTGACTTTGCTTTCCAGTTCATTTGTTTTCTTTACAGTGCCATTTGTTAGGATGTTTTCCCAGAAAATATAAGCCCTGCCCAAAATGTTTACAAGCTTAGGACCAAATTTTACTCTTCTATCTGGCTGCCTTGAGCCCAAATCTAAGGAGGGCGTAATAAAAATATAACAATAATAATACAAAGAATTAAAAAAAAAAAAACAAACAAGAGACTGTTTGGCTCTACTGTCACTATGCAGAGTATATGTTAATTAAAAATAAAAAGTGGGAGTGATTCGGAGTTCCCAGGCCTGTGTGTGCACCGGGGCTGAATTTTTAACTACCTATGTTGACGTAGAAATGGGTTATATGCCTTTCTTGTTTCCCTTTACCCAGAAGGGACAGCTTATCTGTGCAAGTGAAATGTGCTCCAGCAGAACTTGTCAGGCTGTAGTGCAGATGTGGCCAGTTGGGTCTGGGTTTCAGGACGGCCAAAGAGAACGCATGTTAGAAGTGGTACATGGGAGAGTAGAGTCACTTTTTTCTTTTGTGGCCCTCCTTCACCAAAGCACGGTTGAGAGAATACATTGTTAGACTATTTTCTGAGTTTAAATCTTCATTTGGCTGTCACTCGCCATCCTTTTGCTTTGACAACAGACAACATATCCTGGAATTGTGGAGGAATATTTAAAACTCTCCTTAGTTTATAGTAAGTAGCTTTAAAGGCAGCTTAACCACCTGCGTTTCATTTGGCTTTTGTCTTGGCTTCACCTGTTGCACTGATGCTTCCTTGACCACCTGATAGTTCTTTTCTTACTGGTACTGTGAAAATATCTCCCTTAGGAGCCTTGCAAATAACAGTTACCACCCACAAGCTGAGAAACCAAATGTATGAAGAGGTAAAAATATATTTATTGTAGTAATTTCAGAATTGCTAGTCTGAATAGAGAAATGTTTTGGTTGGAAATATGTCTTTCATGGCCTTTTCATGTGGCCATCACTTCAATAAAATTCACCTTTGTTCAACAGAGTGTCTTTGTTTTTCCCTGAATGCCTGTTCATATCTGAGAAAATGCTACCTAGATGCAAGGTAATACGTAACTGGAACCTTTACAGTTTGTGCTACTGGTGAAAACACTCTCTCTGCAGTTTCAGATCACAGAACTGATAAATGGCAGTGTGGAGATGAGCCTTTTAGGCGTCTGTAGTTTGGAAATGAAGACAGCAAACACACCATACTAAAGTGAAGATTTTGTGGATCTGGTGTAGTAGCCACAGGCTTTACTTTGGAACACAGTAACAGCGATGGATACTTCTGGATGAAACGAAGAGGGGAAAGAATCTTGGGGGGAGTGGTGGGGTGGTGGTGGTGGCGTGGGTTTTAAGGAAACAAAATAATCAGGTTTTCAAAAAAATGCTCATTTAAATTACTTCAAATGTGTTACTAGACTGTCACCAGCCATCTGACACCGCCTGACATGGAGGAGGAGAGATGCAGAAGGTATCGATGTGTTTGTTGGGAAGGTTGCATCTGGTATATTTATTTTAAGTATTAGCTGCGTTATAAACCAGCACCCTTCCGAATAGCGCTCAACTTTGAAGTGGACGTCATGACCTCCTTCTTGATTCCCTGTGGTAGTTTTTCTGTACCTGCATGGCTGTCTTTGTGCAAAGATTAGATGCTCTATGGATGAAGAGGTGGTTGGTTTGTTTAAGTGAGAGTTTGGTGTGTTTTATCTTCTTGCCATCCACTTTTTTTTTTTTTTTTGGTTAGGCTTATGCTTATTATAGGAATGTGTGGTCAGGGAGGGTGTCGGAAGGTGCAAAACGAAGTTGACATAGCAGACAGATATAAAAGTCAGGAAGCCTGACGTTTGAAGTCAACTTCTAACAGCTTTCACATAAATGTATATGTGCTTAGGGGAAGGGAAATAATTCACTAATTTTCAAACTGAATTTGATCTAAAATTTTTCATGTTGTCTTGCAAGGATGAGAAGGTGCCTCTTGGGTTCAAGAGCTTCCTTCCTGTCCTGTGCTCCTCGGGCTTACCCTGAGGATCGTGGCTGGACTGAATAATCAAGACTGAAGTCTTCATTATTCCCAACAAAGTGGGAAAATGTGCATCAGTTACTGCTCTAACAGTTAAATCCACTGCAGTAATAGCAATTCATTTATTACTTTTGCTGTCAGTTGAACGCCTGTGGGCTTCTTAAGAAGCCAGTATAAAGGTAATCAGTCTAAAAACCAATGTGCTATTTTGGGCATGGGCACAGTCCCAGTCCTCTTGCAGTGGCCTTTGAAAGTGTTTTAAATTGATAGGTGCTGGATAGCAGCTGTATAGGAGTATAGGCTCTAAGGAGTTTTTTATAGTTTCATCTGGAAGCTTTATTGCTTGCAAATCAAAGCTTGTTCTGAGAACACTCAGACCATTTCTGGAGTGTAGGTATGTATTAGTTCTTGGATCTCTTGCCCTTTGCAGCATGCAGAACATCTCACAAGGGAAAACCGTGGATACCATTACAGAACTCCAGAAAAAGGCTTTTAGTTAAGTGCTGTCATTTTGGCCTTTAGCATCCGAATATTTCCACAGACCAGCTGATGCTCCTCTCGTGAGTAGTCACAGCATTGGCTTAAACCTGTAGCTGCAGGAATCCAGGTGAAGCTGCCAACCTTTGAAGAGGGACAGATGGATGGTCGCTCCACTCCACTGCAGAGGGGTACAGCCCCGGGAAGAGTGGAGAGAGAAGCAGCTGGAGGCAACAAAAACTTAAAGCAGCTCCTGTTGCTGCCCTGGTGGCTCTCTCTCCCTGCCCCAGCTCCCCACCAGACCTTCTCTTGGAAGCTGGTTAAACCAGTTGTTTGCAGAGTGGTGGGGGACAGTGGATATATTACACTTTTCTTGCAGGAGGAGGATTTTTCAGAAAATGCAGAAAAGCTAACAATGGGTTCTGTGACATTCTGTGGAGGGTGGAAATTGCACTGATAAAAACCTTAAAATAGAAACCCAACAGACTTAAATTACTTTTGGTTGGGACTTGTTTCCCTCCATCTGGTTATCCCAAAGTATTGACTGGCTTCTCTGCTGCTTGACACTTCCTTTCTTTGGAGGACCTCAAAATACTGGCATTAGCAAAAACTTCCAAGCAAGTAACCATACAAAATAATAACCAGGTAATTCTAACTGGTTGCATCAAATTTTTGTTATTAAGCAATGACTTTTTTTCTTTCTTTTTTTTCAAATCCAGTGGTGATACATACCCTAAGGATGCTTGGGCTAAAATACAGTCCATATGTGGTAGAGAAGGACAGGGTTTGTCAGCAGTATTTCCTGTCAGGTTTGTTCCCTGCCTCCTGCAGCTGAACAGTGATTGCTTTGAAAAGCTGTTTCTGATGGATGGGTGAGGAGTTTGAGGTGGCTCAGGGAGGGGTTAGTTTTTAGGATTGGTGGAGCATAATGAGAATAAACAGAAAGGATGACTCTGTATTAAATTAACTCTTTTTATAGCTTTCTCTAATGATGTAGACTAAGCTTTCAGTTTGGAATAGGTATCCCAAACTCTTTTTAAAGTATCACTAACAATAAATATTGCTGTGGACAAATCTCCATATATGCAAGTGGCACACAAGCTGAAATAAAAATGTGACATAATACCATGATCACCAAAAGTTGTTAAGTTACTTTTTAAAGCACCTGTTTTGGGGTGCTGCCATAAGCTTTTTCTTTAGCCATGAGTGTGTCCGTCCAATTACTGACCTTGTCATGAAGCAGAAATTTATGCTGCTGAATATGGAATTTTAACGATCGATTTTGCAGGGTTTTGAGATTGATCTATAAAAAGTTATATCCCTGTTCTTGCACTGTCTCCTTCCATCTCCCAGGAATAGGTGAAGCCAAATACGCTAGGCATGTCTGAAAACGTATGAAGCAGAAATTTGACTTTGCTTTTATAAAGATGTCAGAATGATCACTGAAATAAGTCTTGGTATTCTGAGTATTGACTTTTTTAAAAATAGCAAGGATTTTTGTGGAGATCAAATAGTGATGAAAATGTATTTGTTTCTACAATTGAGTTTTGAAAATTTATTAAAGCTCAGCAAGAATGAGCAACCTATAAAATCTGTTACTTGTTTTATTAAAGGTTTTGCTAGGAAATCTTAGCTGGACACTCTGTGTTTAAAAATCATTCATATTTAAATGGTCAGAGATGGCTTTGCTGCTGCTTTAACTTCATAGCTTTGGGGGTATGACAGGAAGAACACTGACAGTTTACAGATTAAATTCATTGATTAGATTAAGGTAAAGAGCCACGGGGCTGCTGTGTTTACAGGTGGGCACTCGAAGTCAGTAACAATGTGAGGAAGAATATACTCTCTGTAATTGCATGGAGCTCTGGGAGAAGGCAGAAGCTGGAGCAGACACCTACAATACAATAGGTGATAGATATTTACTTGAGTCTCTTTGTATCACTATGGCAAAATTGTAAAACACTCTTTTTCATTTCCAGAAAAAAAAAAAGTTGGTGTAAAAATGCTGCCGTTGGTGATCAGAGATAGGTGGTTAAATTCTTTCACCAAGCAGCTTTTTTCTCATCTCTTCCCCCCCATAATCTTTCCTTTCTCGCTTCTTCCCCAAGCCTACGATAAATGGTCTTGTTTGGTGTCAGCAGAGCTGGTAATGTGTGTAGGTCTGAATAGGTAAAGATTCTGTGCTGTCACTTCCACCGCTGCCACCCACGGTACCATATGTTGGCATTTCAACAATGATGGAAGAGCCCTGGAAACAGAACATCAAAAACATATGTTTACTTAAAACTGCTTTTTACTCTAGCGGGGTGGGGGATGGGGGGGAAATAATAAAAGAGACATTAATTTTGTGATTAATGTGCTGGTCTGGAGACATGGAGTCCAAAATCCCTGCTTTGCCGCATGCTTCCTTTGTGAATTTAATTTCAATTTCTCTGTCTCTGTTTCCTCACTTGTCTGCTGGAGATAATGGCACTTTTCCTCCTGATGCCAAGTACATTAGCCATAGAATGTTTAACTTTGTGATGGGTTTGTAGGCAGAAATAAATAGGCAGATTACCATATTTTTTTTTAAAACTGCATTGGAAGAACACAGTCATTGCTTTTCATTATCCTGCACTGGAAGGAATCGGTTTTTGTTTTGTTTTTTTTTTTTTCTCTTATGTTCATAGTGTGTGTTTGTGGAGCCTGCTAAATTGTCTGCCAAAGTATTCCGCACTGAATTTTACAAGTTTATTGGAGTGCCAGCATGCTCTAATACTATGTAATGGAGAATTAGTAACAATTAAGAATTGTTATTTCTGTCGTTGTAGGGCAAGACACAACAAAAACTTAAACCAGACCCCCAAGCCAAGGCACAAATGTGCTGTGAAGCGCAGAGAGCCCAGGGAAGCAGCCCGTGAAACCCAATTCCTGGCTTTCCTTGGCGAAAAGCTGCTACCACTTAGCGTTTGGCACACGAACGTGTTTGGGGGGGGGGCCTCGGCCGCTCTCTGTGGACGCCTTTCCTACTTCTTGAGATGATATCGCTTGCTAAACCCCAGGGATGTCGTCTCTAAAAGCGCTGGAAAAAGGGCACACAGTGCAATTCACTTGCCATTAAATCTATTAAGGTGCTTTCAAAAGGAAGGACCGTAACGGCCGCGCTGGCTGGCAGGCGCTGCCTGTTAATTATTTCCAGAGTTTACTGTTTTGGAGTTTGCTGCCCTGGTAGTCGCACATCTGCCTCATCACCTCCCCTTTTCCCTGGCTGTGGCACTCGGAGGTGCAGCTCTTTGGCCGGGCTGAGAAGCCAGGGGCAGCTGCCTGGTACAGATCCCAGGAGGGATGGGTGACAGGAGACACCCCCAGATCCTTGCAGACAAACTGAGGTTAATTAAAGGCATTCATGAGGCTGCCTACAAGCGATGGCAGACAGCCCAAAGTTGATTAGAAATAAACAAAAGGGTACTATTACCTTCAGCTGGCACAGAATGAGAACTTACTTAGATGATATAAGGAAGCTCTGCTGACAGACTAATTATTTTTATTTTTAAATTCTTTTGGGGGTGTGCGTGTCTTTTTCATTTTGTTTAATTTTTTAACAAAATCATAGACTGGTTGAGGTTGGCAGGCACCAACCTGCAGGTCACCTTGTCCAACCTCTCTGCTCAAGCAGTGTCACCTGCAGCCAGTTGCCCAGGACCATGTCCACACGGCTTTTGAGACTCCACAGCCTTGCGGGGCAACCTGTGCCAGTTCTGGGTCACACTCACAGGGGAAAAAGTGTTTTCTGATATTCAAAGGGAACCTCCTGTGTTTCAGGTTGTGCCCACTGCTTCTGGTATGGTACCTGGTGAAAAGAGCCTGGCTCCATCTTCTTTAGACCCTCCCTTTTCAAGTATTTATATTAATTGATAAGATCCCCTTGAGCCTTCTCTTCTCCAGCCTAACCAGCCCCAGCTCTCTCGGCCCGTCCTCATAGCAGAGATTCTCCAGCCCCTTTGTCATCTTAGAGGCCATTTGATGGCCCAGAACTGGACCTACCACTCCAAGTGTGGCCTCACTAGTGCTGAGTAGAGTTGAAGGATCATTTCCCCTTCTTCTGGCACCCCAACCCTTCCCTCTTTCAGCCTTATCCTTTATTTCCCTCATTGTACTGAAATATATTCCCTGTGATGCTAAAATTTTGCTATGTTTGAATTCCCAAATTTTGGCAAGCAAAACCAAACTGTGCCAAGGAGCGAACAAAGAAAGAAAGAAAAAGAAAAATCCAGCAGTGTGGTATCTCTGTTTTTACAGTTGTGGTTCTGTCTAGAACCATGCTTGGGGGTGTATCGATCAAATACCATTTCCTGGCTACATTCTTTTCCTGGTCCTAATGGTTACTGAAGTAGATGTACTCCGTGCACACGCAGTTTGAATTACTTTCTGATGTGTATTCACTTGTACCTGCCTACACTGATTTTTTTTTTTCACTGGGTTAACGTATTCCCTGAATTGTCTTCTCAAAGCCGTATCGAGACCTCCTTAATCCCGGGAGTCAAATATTTGCATTTTTCATTCCACCACGCCACTTCCTTGTTCCGATATCCAGAATGGCAAAGGGTGGCGAGAGAGATTGCTTAATAATCCTGCCTTTTCCATAACTCTTTTCATTCATCCCTAATGGAACTCATGTGGTGGGGACTGAGGCGGCATCTCTCCAAGTGAAGCAGCGCCTCTGCCTTCACGTGGGGCAGCTCTGCTGCTGAAAGTTACTTATTTGTATGTATTTTCTGAAAAAAAAAAACCACAAAAAAGTTAGCTGAACCTGCGTGAGGGGCCGTGGCCTCTTCCTAGCACTGTTCCTTATTAGTTCTGTTAAATTAGACCTTATCTACGTTTAGAAGTATCTACAGGGTGGTTTGAAAGATGATGGAGCCGGACTCTTTTCAGTGGTTCCCAGTGACAGTAGGAGGGGCAGTGGGCATAAGCTGGAACATAGGAAGTTCCATTCAAATATGAAGAAAAACTTTACGGTGAGGGTGACAGAGCCCTGGAACAGGCTGCCCAGGGAGGTCGTGGAGTCCCCTTCTCTGGAGGTTTTCAAGCCCCGCCTGGATGCAGTCCTGAGTAGTGTGCTCTGGGCAATCCTGCTTCAGTAGGGGAGTTGGACTAGATGATCTCTAGAGATCCCTTCCAACTCTGACAATTCCGTGATTCCATGATTTTTAAATATGTTGATTAAAAAGGGAAAAAAAACCCCAAACCACAAACTAGCAATGGATGCTCTCCAGCCCAAACTCCCTGTAACTCTGGGGGCCTCCTTGACTGCGCCACCCCCGGCGCCCCCTCTCACTCCGGCTCCGTCCGTGTGATTTTCCCCATAAAAGGCGCAAATAACCCCCGTTCCACGGACTTCCCTTCCCCGCGGGCAGAGCCGGGACCCACGTCCTCAGCGTCTGGCGGGGACTCACCCTCCTTTACGGGGCGAGGAGGGGGAGGGCGGGGAGACGGTCAAGCGCGGGAATCGGGCAGATGGGCGGGGCCTGCGTGCGGCTGGCGGAGGCAGCGCGCGGGGAAGGCGCCCCCCAGCGGCGGCGGCGGGGTGGGGAGGGTGGCGGTGGCGGCGGCGGCGGGCGGAGTGAAGCGGCCGCCCAGCGCCATTACCGCCGGCCCGGCCTGGCTCCTCCCGGCGGCGGCGGCGGGAGCGGCGGCAGGATGCTGGGGGTGACGGCGGCGGCGGCGGGGATGAGCTGTAACAGGTAGGAGAGGCGCGGGGCTCGCCCGCCCCGTCCCGTCCCGCCTCCCTCCTCGGCGGGCGGCTGCCGAGGGCGGCGCTTTGTCTCGGGGCGGCCGGGCCGCTGTCACCGGCTGCTGCCCGCTTGCTTGAACGGCCCCCCCTGGAAGGCGCTCCCCCCCCCCCCCCGTCGCTCCCCACAGCGGGGCCGTGCAGGGTGGATGGAGGTGGTGGGGCCCCCCCCTCGCCCCCCTGGGCTCCGACGGGTGGGAGATGGGCTGGGACGGTCCCTTGGGCGGGATGGGGGTGTAGGGGATGGGGTCCCCCCCGCCCCGAAGAGGCCGCGGGTTCGCGGGTGTGTGCCCCCCGCCTCGCCCCGGGAGGTTTCTCCTCGGTGTATGTGGGGAAACTTCTCCATCCCGGGGCCAGCGGGCAAGGCAGAAATCCCTTCTGCCGCCCCTTGGGGGTGAGGGTCCCGCAGGGGGCGGTGGGGGTGGCCTGCACCTCCTCCTTACGGCAAACTGGGAGTAACGCATGAAAAACTCCAGTCTGACCCGTTTTGGAGGGCGCGTGAGGAGGGTTTAATGCCCTGTGCATCCAAAGGCGTCCCTTCCCCAGGGAGGTTCTTGTTTTAAAAGCGTTATTTCTAAAGGCGGTATCTCTAAATAACTTCAGGTGTTTACGTGGCGAGGTGCCTGCAGTTTTACACGTGTCCCACAGTTAGTGAGCCCTCGTATTTTAGGGAAAGGTTAATGGGGATGGGTTGGGGAAAGCAAAGGCTGTTCCCCTCGCCCCCCAGCCTTCCAAAGCCTCCCACCTTGCGGTTGCTTCTTGGGGAGAAATGCCCCCAATTAAAGCGCTTGGCAAGCGTTGTGCTAATGCGTCGAGACCTTGAGGGCTGAGGGAAAGGAGAAGAGCGATTTTGTACCGGGCTTGGGCTGTGGGGTCAGGAGGGCTGCTGGCACACACAGACTTTAGCCTGGCTGCAGGCTGCCTTATCTTTCCCGCGCCCGGGTTCTGCTGAAAATTCCTCCAGCTCCACACCACGCCTTTGGAGAAAAGCTGTGGTGGTGGCGGCGGCGGCGGCAGCAGCAGCAGCAAAGTCAAGCCAAGTCAGGGCTACCGTGGTGGCATCCTGTGTCGGGGTGGGCTACGGAGCCAGCACCGTGCCCAGGGTCAGCATCCCGATGTTCAGAGGGGAGGTGGCAGGGTCTGGCCGGCCTTGACCAGCTTTAGCTCCAGCTGCTGGGCCACCACGTACTGAGAAAAAGAAGGTAACACGTGATTCAGATGTCCGTGTGCGTTAAGGTAACTGTTTTTCCTTCAGTTGTTGCAAAAGCTGCTCCTTTTCTTAGCATGTGATGGGTCCTTCTGGGCCAGCTTGCTTTCTGCCTTCCCAAAAGTTGTCGGTATTTGTGCTGTGAGCGTCAGTCTCCGGCGATAGCAGGGACCTGCCCCTCGTTCAGCCCCGCACAGGTGCTTCGGCTCCGGTGTGGAGCCTGCCTCTGTGGGTGAATAGCACGGTTACATACTTGGCATCTGTTCTGCTGAAGTTGTCAGGGAGCGGGCCAGCTGCCCTGCTGCTACACGCTTCCCAGGGTACGTATGAGCTAGGCTACACCCCTGGCACGGCGAGGAATTTTGGGACAAAGTCAGGCTGGAGCCTACGCTTGCAGAAACTTGCAGAGACGAAGTAGCAGAGCGCTCTGGTGGGAGCCCACCTCAGCCAGAGCTGTCGGGGGGGGGACACCTTCTCCATTGCAAAATGCACGTGGTGCATCCCATGGGTGGTCAGCAACTCCAGGGAGCAGCAGCAGCAGCAGAATGCCCCTCCTGGGCTACAGCTGGTGGCTGGAGCATCCTTCTCCAGCGGCGGGGACGAGCCCTGCCGCCTCCCCACTGAGCAAGTCCTCCCACAGCTGAGAGTCAACCTCTGGGCTCCGAATGCAAAGTGTGGGCCCAGCAAGGGCTGGATGCGGGGTCCCCTTGGTCCCCTCTGTGCTTCACTCCTCTCTGTTTGGTGGGCTGAATTGTCGTATCGAGGACGTGGGGCTGTGCAGCGGTTAAGGAGGTGAAGATGCTGTGCAGTTGCTTCTCACAGGAGCCGTGGCTTGAGGGAGCTGCCGGCCGGGATGGGGAGGGCTGCTCCCACCTTGCAGGTGGGATGGGGCTGTGGGGGTCACCTACTTTGGGGGAGACGGTTGCAGTACTTCTGGCCGAGGGCAGTTTCTTTAGGTGGCTCCAGTCCGTTGAGGTAAAATAAAACAAAAGGGCAAGGTTTGTGGTAGATACATTTCAGTTTGGCAAAATGCAAGGGGAGGAGGTTAAAAATTGATGCTTTTTTCTTGCTTTGATTCTTCAGGGGGAAAAAAAAAACACTAAAAAAGCAAACGTTTCATTCAAAACCACTTTTTAACAAAATACAAGGTGACCTTAGAAGCTTCCATGGACTGAAACTCCTAAGATATTTTGAGTCTCTACTTTCTGCTCTGATTTAGGGAGTTAAAATAATCTAAGTTTTGGGGAAGAAAACAAAAAGGGAAAGAGTGATTTGGTACGTGGAAGAGGAGCAGACATCTGATCAGCAGGTATGCGCACAGGGTTTGTTACTGTCCTTTGAAATATTATTTTTAACTTCGGTGAGGGTATTGGTTGTTTTTTGTTTTTTGTTTTTTTTTTTTACTTTCTCCACTTCATGGAGGGTTTTTGCTCTCCATTTGCTGCCGCGGCTTTTGTTTTGCAATGAAAGGGACTTGCAGGCTGGCGCTGGTGGCCTGAACGCCTGTCTCCTGAGGCATGGCCATCGTGCTCGGCATCAGGCTGGGGGATCAGACTCTGCCCCAGAGGAGAGGGGTTTGGGCAGGGAGGGGTGCGCAGACCCCACTGTAGCTGGGAAGATGCCGGAGAGCCGTTTGGGTTTCAATGTTTGGGGTGAGAGTGCATAATTTGGGCATTTTTGAGGGGGGGAGTAGAGGAGACTGCGGGCAGCTTTTCCAGCTGTTTGTGCTAAACTCATCTTGATTTGTTATCGTTGGAATGAATTTCTCATGCGGTTCAGAGAAAAACATTAGCTAGCAGTTCAGAACCATTATTATCTTGAGCTTTTGTAGTTTCCTAGCACAAACTAAGTTTTTCTTTGTAGCAATAAAGACAGGTCAGCATGCAGTAAAATACTGAACAAAGCAAGCTCCTCTTTATTCCTACATAACTACCTTTGAAAAACTAGCATAGGCTCACTGGGTTTACAGCTCCTGTTCTGCTGTAGACTGTTTGGGCACTTTATAGTGTTACTGGCTTTGATAGAGGACTCCATAAATCAGAAGGTAAATGTGATGCTGCAGTTGTGATGCACAGGTCTTTTTCTTAGCACTAGCTCCATACAGTTACTGCCGTTAGTGGCCCACAATAGACGGAGGATGGTTTACATAGTTGACAAATGGTTAACAAATTCTTTTTTTGAGTTGCAATGAAATATTTATTATTGAAGCACTTAAGGCAGGCTTTTCAGCTCCTGCAATTGTGGCTTCGTGCTAAGTGTGTTAGGTTAGACATCCTGATTCATCTGTGCTTTGTTCTCCTCCAAAGCCTGGTATGAAGGTTCTTCCCTCCATAGCGTAACGCAGTCTCCTATTAATTTTCCGTGCAGAGACTCTTCAACTATTCGCTGTGCTAAAAGCGGCTTGGTAGATCGTGGGGAAGCTACTCCACGTCCGATCTTCCCGTGATGGCAGGCGCGAGGTGACAAGGAAAATCCAACTGATGGTGACATTCTGATAGCCAAAGCCATCCCTCGTGCAAGCCCTCCGTAGCGTGGGTCCGGCCGCCGCGGGTGCCACCTGCTGCGCTTGTTCTTTCGGCGATGTGTGCTGCAGGGCAGGTCTCCCTTACAGCTTGTGCAGGAGGGCTGGTGTTGAGGCAGAAAGGGCGGAAGAAGGATGGGAAGGTCCTAATTCCGTTTGACAATTAGAGAAAAACGCAGCGGGGGACTGTGCCCTGGGATTAATACTTTTCTTCATGTTGGGACGCTCCTTCGCAATTACATCAGCGTTCCCCTTCCTGAAGTGTCTAAGCCTCTATTGAAAATGCTTACTTAGGTTTTTTAAGCAGATAGACAGGGGGGGAAAAAAAAAGATACTGTAATTTCCTTGGCTGGTTTTGTGTACCCCGATGACCCTTTACATGAAACATTTTGATGAATTTGTCTCAGTGCCTGGAGGGCATGGGTGAGGTCCAGGGGGTGGAAGCTGGTGGAGTGCCCGGTGACAAATGGTTTACAGGCCAAATGGACCTCTCAGCAGCAGTATGAAACCATGCTCCTGTGCAAAAATAGAGCCTGGCATATCCTAGGGTGCATGAAAAATAGTGTTACAACAAAGGCCAGCACCCAGGATGAGGTTTTATGCTCTATGGTTTTCCTATGAATTGCTTTTCCTTATATTATATATGAGTCCTTGAATTCTAGCTCTGATCTTTTTTTCTATTGCTTTTTGACTCATTAAAAAACCCCACCCACCACTTCTACGGAATTTGATAAGAAGGTGAGTGTTTAGGGTTGTTTCAGCCACTGCTTGTGTTAAATAGTTTGAGGAACTGAGAACAGACTGGTGGATGGGCTTTTCTTTGAGTAAAACCTAAACTGTAGAATTAAAATCTTGGGGTTTATTGTTCGCATCATGGATGGGGAGTCGGTGTGGGTAATCTGAGAAACTAAGGCAATGCAATGGTTTTATGAATGTTTCCTGGGTGGCCTGAGCAGCACGGGGAAGCTGCTGCTCTGAGAATTATGAGGGTTTTCTGTATTAATGTATTGTTTTGGTGTAGTTGGGGGCACTGGGAGAGACCACAGCAAAGCCATGCAGCAACGCCAGCAAATATTTGGGAGGCAACAACATGGCAGGGTGGCTCCGGTCCAGACCCCACGCTGACACGCAACAGCTGTGAGATTGATGTGGGGAGAGAAAACCACGCAGAGAAATAGTTTCAAATCCACCCTGGGAGCGGGAAAGGCAGCCTCGAGGCTTTGCAAGGGCTCTTTGTGGGGGCTTGGCCATCCTCGCTGGGGCCGGGTGCTGCCCGGTGGGGACGGGGGACCGTAGCATCCCTGGGTCCTCCCTCCCTGTCTCCTGGTGTGCTCTCCACCTCCGATTTGGGGATGAAAAATATAGCTTGGCGGGCAAGGCAGCACAGGCTGCCAGCTGGCACTGCTGGGGGAAGGCAGCCCCTGCAGATTGGGGGCTGAATCAGCACAGCAGCCTCCGTTTGCAAAAACTCTCTGGTTTTGGTGGATCCTCTGTCATGAGGAACTGTTTGCAAATAGGCACATACTTTGGTTTGAACACCAGGCGCTTCTGAGCTGTGTTGGCAGCAGGACAGGTTCGTGTTTTGTGGCAGAGAGACCAACATTTAGGCTGGATTAAGTCATTTATTTTTGCCATGGCCTGCTGGTAAATAGACTGAGATTCACTATGCAACAATCCTCTCCCAGACCCAGCTCTGGCCAGCGTCACGAAGCAGGACAGACCATCCCTGGGCCATGTCAGGGCAGCTGCTCTTCCTACAGGCGGCAATTACAGAGACGTTTTAATTAAGCGTGTGGTTGCGCTGCAGCGGGCCAGGGTGACCTGCACGCTCCTGTCCCCCAACATCTCTCTTGCCAGCACCAGGGACCTGAGCCAGCTGAAAACCCACGGCGAGAGAGGTGGGTAGATATATAGATTTAAAACCGAGTTTGTCTCCATCTGGATCAATTCCTTGATCTTGTGAGTGGTGGTGATGGCAGGTGGGGAAGGGGCGTGGGAAAGGTGGAAATGCACACTCCAGCAGAGGTGTAGATTTGTGCCTGGGTTGTTGTAGCCGTGGCCTCGGAGAGCGGCGTTGAAGGTGGGGTTCTGTGAGGAGGTGTTTGGATCTAAAGGAGGAAGGAGCTGTGTGTGTGCTGGTGGTCTGAATTGAGGCTGGGGACAACCTGTGGCCGTCCCAAGTGCGGTGTCAGGAAGGGGCATGTCCATGCTCTGTTGCAGTGGAAGAGGGATTGTGTGCCCACAGGTCATTCAAGGAGGATCACCTGCGTATTTGTGCTTGCTGCTGTTGAAAGCACACTTGAGTATGTTCTTTCTGCAGCTTGTTGCCTCCTCCTACAGCCCTGCCTGAAGGGGCACCACCCCGGCAGTGGTTTTGTCATGGTTCTCACAGCACTAGTTCACAGAAATTCACCTTCAGAAGGCTGGGAGGAAGGAGACTCCACACACCATCCCCGTGATGTGCAAGTTATGGTCAGAAAGGGCACAGAGAAAGAACAGTGACACGTCGATGCCTGTTTAAATCTACCTAACATTTGTTGGCATGACACGACTTCATGATCTGAAGGTGCCCAGGGACTTGCTTCACCCATTGCTCTCGGGTCCTAGAGGAATTAGATGCTTTTTATATCTGCTTGTGCCGTTGAGAAAAAAAAACCCAAACACAACGGAGCAAGAGCTGTGCCTTTGAGGTCTTGCAGGCTGAGTCCCACCACATGGAGATCCAACTGTGGGCCAGCCATGGCCCACGTGGCTGCTTGCTTGTTCTTCTCAGGCCCTGTGTTGGGAGACAAGAAAAGCTGCAGTGGGAAAAGTGGCTTGATGGGAGCTGTGGGGCTGAAAGGAGAAGGGCAGGACCTCTTGAGTGCTGTTAGTACTGTTAAACGTCCCAGAAAACAAAGGGTTTTTTTCCTTTTTGTAAGTATATGCAGTTACAAGAGAGAGGCAGTATTCTGATAATATGAGAAGAGAATCAAAGTAGATCATTTTTAAGCTGCTGCTGTTAAGAAAAAGTTGACTTCCGAAATCTTTGTTCCTTCATTCACATTTTTTTTCCTTTTTGTTAGCCAGCCTCAGGAAATGAGAACATTCTTTTGGCTTTCCGTGTCTGAGTCACATCTTATATATATATCTCTGTCTATATATAAAAATGTTATAACATCTGGAGATGTTTGTTTCAGAGACATACTTGTTTTGTATTAGGGTATCTGAGTTTTAAATGTTTGTACACAGTTGGATGTTTCCAGAGTTTCCCATACTTCTCTGGTTACAAGGGTATGTATATTGCTGTCAGAGAAGCTGAGGGACATGATCTGATAACCTAGGGAATATGCAAACAAGTAAATCCTTTAAAGAAAGTGAGAATTTGCTATTTCTTTCAAAAGTTAAACTATTGAAACAGTTGTTTAACGTGAGTTGCATTGAAATATGTAGCTCTTCGATGTTTGCCAACTACATTTAAAAAAAAAAAGTGTGAGGAGGAAAATTGGAAAATCCCAGTAGCACTTTTGTTGTTCTTTGGGAAAAAAAAAAGGAAGTAATTAAAAGCTCATTGTATCCGTCTCTGCTGTTCAGCGAGCTGACACTTGGTGGGCTCTGGCAGTGCTCTCCATGCACGGCAGGGTCTCACTGCCTCCCTGTGTCCTCCCACCCAGGTCACACGGGGATCGTGAGACTTCATTTTAAAAAGGAAAAAAAAAAATCCATTTAGTTTAACCAAAGGCCAAATATTTAACTTTAGTGGGGGAGGTGGTAGGATTTAGGAGAATGAATTAAATTTCCATCCTTGATTGTTTAAGGTAGCTGTACCAAAAATGATGGCAGACCTGGGACAGCAGGCACTGGTGGTGTCCCACGCAGGGAGGGATGGTGGGATGCTGGTGGGGCACGAGGGGAAGATTCCCCTATGGGGCTCTGTCTGCCTCTGGGTGTTCATGGCGGCTTCTCCTCATGAAGCTTCCACTGAAATGCCCTTTATGGCTCAGATAAGAAACCTCTCACTGATCAAATATTTTGATTGCATCCTGGCCTTCCTGTTAATTTCTTTGATCTTTTTCTCATCAGTGGATTGCAGCGGACTTTCAAAAGTCTTGCATGTTGAAATAGTTGTATAAATATAATCCTCAGGGTAGGTGTTGTTTAGAAAAGTACTTATCTCCCAGAAAAAAAATCTACTTCCTTTTGTCACTTCAGTGTGCTCATTTTTCCATCATGCATCAAAGACATGTGTTTTCTATAATTATATCAAAGAATAGCAGCTTATTGTCAATTGTTTGAAATAATCTAAAGGCCGGTGAGGCTTATTGTTTTGGCTGATTTCCTGCTTATTCAAACACTGAAGAGCTGTTTCAGGTTCACATTTTAACAAAAAATATAAAAGAAACCCATAGAGGCGGGACAGTCTCTGGGGGAAGCTGATGGGCTGGCAGCCCTGGGATGAATCCCCCTCTGTTGAAATCTCCAGCACTTACAATTTCTCTTTTTTTTTTTTCAAAGAGAAAAGGCTGCCCTTCTCCCCGGGCATGCCGTTCACGTGATGTCCCCCTGTGAATTGCTGCCACTCATCCCCCACCGGGTATCTTCAGGCAGTGGCACAAAGCCGACTGGTTGCCTGCATTTAACTTGTTGTCGCAAGCAGGATGGCCCTGACATCTCCAGTGGGACCTGTAGAAGGTCCAAGGGTTGTCAATGGGAGGGCTGTTTGATGCTGGTGATGATACTGGGCTCTGTCTGGATCACTACAGATCCCAGTACTCTTCTCAAGGGAAGGTAGGATAGTCCTTGATGCCTGCTCATATCTGAGGTAAACCTCACCTACCAAATGCTGCTCTTCAGACCCATCCCTTCCCCAGCCTGTATTAAACCTACTGCTGGACAAGGGCTTCATTTTGAGGAGTACAGAGAGAATGAAGTGCTATTTTAAGTGTCATCTATTAATGATTCTGCATCATTTCGATGCGGGTGAAGCTCTTTGTGCTTGCAATTCCTTAGCTGATACACGGCAAGGGGGAAATAGTTTGGATTTCTTGTGTCGAATTGAATCTGAGTGACAAATGTGAAAATCAATATTTTTATGTTTACTATGCAGAGATGGGTAAACAGTACAGTTAAGAGGATCCTTGATATTACCCTTGGGAAAATTACTAGAACATGATAAAATGGCAGAGGATCCAGGAACAGTAATATTGTGTTATTGCTCAGGTTTCATGAGAAAGCTTTTTGTTCACCTTCGGCTATTTATTCATTTATAAATAGCTTTGTGAACCTGTATTTAAAAGAGGCATTAAAGGAGTTTAGTGCTGTTGTATGGTATCGATGTCTTTTCAGAGCAGTTCTAGTATGGACAGATTTCCAAGGTAGGTAGAATTACGAAATGAGTGTTTTGTGTCATCTCAGGTAAAATTAGTTTAGTTGATTTTACCTGATGGATTTTGATAATATGTGGCCCACTTTACATAAGGGATTTTCTGTTAAATCCATAAATACACAATTTAAAATGTGCAGTGTTACTTCCACGTACGTACAAAAATAAGCGCCACAGTTTGTAGAAGGGAAGTGGTGGGGCAGATGCTGGGTTGTCAGTTACTGCATGTCCAGCAGAGCTGCTGTGGCCATCGCAACTCATCACTTGGGTGAGTTGGGTGGTGGCAACATGGCATTGGGAGGTCTTCTAGGGGGAGAAGGACTCCATCCTACCAGAGAAGGAAGCACACCACAGAAAGCTGTCTTCTGGCATCTCACCCATGTAAGCTTGATGGATGTTGATGGTACTAATGTTAAGTGGAGGGTTTGTCTCTCCTGTGTTGAGTAATGCTTCTTGTTTGGTTAACATTACAGATATTTACCAGTTCTCCCTGCTGCAGTGGGGGGAAGAATATAATGAAAGACTGCTGAATCCAGATTTTCTAACGCATCATTAATTCCTCTTCATGGAAGTTTGTGCAGAATGAGCAGGGCTTTAGTTCCAGATCAGACTTGGAAAAA
The DNA here is from genome assembly GCA_025769975.1 of Gallinago jamesoni. Lineage (NCBI taxonomy): Eukaryota > Metazoa > Chordata > Aves > Charadriiformes > Scolopacidae > Gallinago > Gallinago jamesoni. The sequence continues at coordinate 142,622,193 of JAOQGH010000001.1, forward strand.
ATAAATTATCCACTCTGTGTTTATGGTTTAAATAAGAATAGTCTTGTGGTTGGTCTTGGGGATGCAAGAGAGAGGCAGGGTCTCCCTGAAATAGTTAGAAGGAATTTCCTAGTTCATCACACTAAAAATGCATCATTCTGCATTCTACAGAAGTGCCTAAAATTCATCTAAAGTTCGTGTTGATATAAAGTTCAAAAAGCCCCCAAAAAGTGTCTGTGACATAAATATCTAATGTTTCAGATTGTAGTGTGAGTTTTCATTAGTGGAAATGTTAGTTAACATCTGTTAGGATGTTAACAGAATTGCATTTACTGAATACTTTGTTTCTCTTTTTTTTTTCTCCTCATGATATTAACAGATATCAGCGAGGACAAGGAGCTTGTAATATTTGGCTCCAATATTCTTATCTTAAAGTGAACTTAAACATTTACAGAAAGGACATACCTGTTTTTCAGAAATTCATAAACAGTGAAATGTATCTAAGTGAAAATAATTGGATTAATTTATTTAGTCTGAAGACAATATAGTCCCAATCAAACAGAGCACTTGAGTTAAATACCTGAGTTCACTTGGGTCAAGATACGAGTTTCAACTTTAGTTTCCCTAGAGCCAAAAGCTCAAGTGGATGGAGCTGGCATGTCACACGTCCCCAGTTACAGGGCCTGGGTTCACCCTTGTTGTCCATGGCTCGTGCAAGTGTTAAACTGCATCTCTGCTACTGTATTCTCTTTATAAGCTTTCTTGAGGGATACCTATCACAGCACCTGAAGCATCTAAACCAATCAAACAAGTAAAAACAGTGGCAGGAGAAAATGTAGATATTTTGTTTTTAAAGTGATTCTGCTATAAATTATTCCACTACTCTGTTCATTGTGTACAAGCAGGTGTTGCAATAGGATGTTGTTTCCAAAATATTACTGGCAATTGCCTGGTCAGGTATATAAACAACCACAGGATACCTCTACTGAAGCCTTCCTTCCGAAGGCAAGAAATGCATCAACAGGAGTTGCTAACATTTTAAAACCTCAGTGGGTGATGGTACAGCTTCAAAAGCAGTGTGGCAAGGAGTGCTTTGGTGCTGCCTGTTGCCTTCACAAAATGTCATTGCTGGTATTCTTCTCCCTGGTAGCTGGGAAGTTGCAGTTGCCCCTTGGCAGGGTGATGCTGCCCGTACCCAAAGAGAAGCCAGTGGCATGGCATGGTGCAGCTGAGGGAGGCGTGCAAAGTGACCACTTGGTGAGCAATGAAAGTTACAGCTGGCATCTCCAGACCCTCCTGCCAGGCCTATCCCGATGGGCTTAATGCACTGAAATGCAAAATTTGCTCTGTGTAAGTAAAAGGAGTTGAGAGAAACAGTGGCAGTGTCTGGGGTCACCCAAACGTGCATCAGCGGTTGGCAGCCCGCACGGTGATGTGGCTGTGGGAACCCTCCTGGCAACCTCATGGTGATGCCACCCCTTCTGTCTTTTCTCAACATCAGAAGAATTTTATTTTTTTCTTCTGATGTACCTTATCACCTTACTGTAGTATGGTGGGATGTTTAATTCCCTAACAGCTCTGGTGTATCCTGTTGCTTTGCAAATGTAAATATGCATTTTCTGCGCTAACGAATACGTGCTTTCACAGAGGACGTCTTCAGTGCTTCATCAACCTGAACCACAGCAGTGGCTTTCTCTTCCTCTTCAGCACACGGGCACGAGGCCACGCTTTGAACCAATGGCACTAATAACTTGTGTGTGGGGAGGGGAGAAGAAAGGAAACTGCAGCTGAAGTCAGGAACTGTTTGCTTATTTATTAGTTGTGAAGAGCCAAACTGTGGTCATTTCTAGCCAGCTGGCCAACGTGCTACCGCTTGCTTCTCTTGATTTCTCTCTGCAGAGTCGCTGTCTGCATCACTCCTTTGGCTGTATCTTCTGGGAGGTGAGGCCAGCAACCCAGGGAGGATGAAGATTAAATTGCTGCACTTTTTTTTTTTTCTTTTTTTTTTCCCTGGGAATACAGGAGAGTTTTCTAAGAATATGGAAGTGTCTTCTACAGGGGAAGAAATGTGCCCACCTCTCAAAATTGGAGGAGCGGGATTCAAAAAGGGTTTGTCTGTATTGCCATGTCAAGAGGGAGATGGGGTGGACCACCAGCTGCCTTTCTCATTTTTTTAAATCGAGCAGCTTTTGCAGAGGTATTTTAAAACGGAGGGGTTACTTCCCTTTTTACTGCTTGGCAGTGATATGGAAATACCTGAGGAACGGGTCTTAAGAATATTCTCCCCTTTTCTTCCCTCCCATCCCTTTCTATTTCTTTTTTACTTTTAAGTCTAAAACTGTTGGTTTTGTCTTCCCTGATTCCTATATCTGGAAGATTTGGGGCATGCTTGTTGGGAACAGATATCAATTTGTCCCAGTACAAAGCGATCTGTGAACAAGCCCTGTGACATCCCACTTGCTGTTGCTGTTGTCGTGTTAATAGCTTTTCAGTCAGATGAGAGTTTTGTAGCCTAGACAGAAACTGAGTTCCTAATGGAGAAAATGAAGTCCCCAAAAAGAAAGAAAAAATTTTGATTATAAAATGATTATCCTGATTTATCTTTCTACCAGCTTCTGTAGTAAAAGTTGAAATGATTATGCATCAGAAATACAGGTGATTTTCCCTTCCTCGGAATCAGTTCCTTTCAAATCTGCAGGCAATGCATCGTTAACTTCAAAAAAATAGATTAGCAGAGCTTTGTGACAATTCCACAAGACTGCGTGCACGTAAATAGAAAATTCTGCTCCAGTTTAACGTAATATTTGATTATCTTCTGCATGTTGTTAGGAACACAGAAGTACCTCAATTTGTATGTTTGATCGCTCATTGTTTAATGTTTCTGATAACATGTGCAAATGCTAGAGGTTAGCATGATTAACTGATTCAGTGCTGAAGGATTACAGCAAGTCTTTCCCAATTCTTCTTGAAGCCAACTGAAATTCTGTTGTTCTGTTTACTGGGGCTTGGTTTAGACACAGGGTCCGTAGGTGGAACAAATAAGACAAAATACCTGCTAATTATTGGGAAATAATTCTGTTGGTTTTGAAAGCTTGCTTCTGTGTCTCAGATACAGAGATGAAACTATTGCTGTTTCAAGTTAGTTTTGTCTGGGAGGTACAGTAAGGTCGGTCTTGTAATAGTTCAAAATCAGAAGGATATTTTCCTAATATACTGTTTCTCATATTGAAAGAAGAGCAGCTGCTTGTTAGATAAATAGGTACAGCATCTCTGCCCAGTGTCACATCACTGTGCCCACAGATAAATGTCTTCAGTTGTAGATGTCATAGCTTGGATTTTACACCTGGTAGAGTATATTTTGTGTAATTTATGTCTTGCATATAACTCATAACTGAAGTTGTTTCAGCTTGCTTTTTTTTTTTCATACAAAAGATCTAAATTTAATTATAAAGCGATTGTTGTACTACATGACCCTATAGTTTTATTTACAGCGTTTTTCAACAGAACTTGGCAATGCCCTTTCGTTGCCATAATAGGGTTCGCATAGTTTGGCAAACCGTGATGCAAATATAAATGTGAGAAAGAAAACTAAAGTCGGGACCCGCAGGCTATGAAAAGCGAGTCAGCACAGGTCTGCTCGCTCAGAAGGTTGGCACCCAAATGACAACTCGGTTTCAGTCTTCTGCAGTGGAGTATGAAGAAGTTGTGTATTAACCCAGCGTGGTGCTAGCTGGTATAATTTAATTTACGTTTTTAGCCCAGTAGCCACTTGGCTGATGACCTGCGTGCCATTCTTTCAGCTTTGGTGGAAACTAAATGGTTTTGGATGGGTAAGCAAGAAGGCAGTGCTCATTCATGGGAGCCTTCGTGGATCCTCGGATAAGCTCTGGGGGGTGAATTTTACAGTGAGTATGTTGTGTTTGTGAAAGGGAGCTGAGGTCTGGGTTGGCAGTGGAGTGGCTATTGCAAGTGGGTGGGAGTGGGGTGCGAGCCTGTGGGATTGCGGGCTGCAGGGTCCTGGTGACCTGCCTGTGAGCCAGACTCTGCCTCGGGCAGAGGTGAGGTCCAGGTGATCTCCTGGGCACGTGCGGGTCCAGTCTGAGGAGTGGCTGCCTGTGCCATGGACTGGTGGTATTGTGCAGTAGTGAAATTTTGACAAAGCCAGAACTCCCTTTCAAGAAAGGGAGAGCTGGGGAGGGGTGCTGCATCTTGTAGCACTGCTGCCTGGTGAATGATGGATGTGAGTAAAACAGCAGCAGGGAAGATGGCATTTATACATCAGCTTGGCCAAGGGGATTTTAATCACCTTGTGCATCCCACAAGCAGCAGGGCTTTGAAATGTCTGTGGCAAGGGCACTTCAGTACTAAAGAGGGTAAAGAAGGAAGGAAGGAAAAGATAAAACTTACGATGTCTAAGTCACTGTGGTTTCTAAGGTGCCTGGTTTATTTGTACTGCTTGCTCGATGTTTCTTGTGTTACTCAGCATTATACCAGTAGTTTTCAGTGACATTAGGAACAGCACATTGGGATTTAATGGTAAAAACAGGATTTCTGTTCATTTGGTATCATCATTCACCCCCTCTCCCATGAAACAGATTTGATTCTGGACAACTGTAATGATTTATCCATTAGGTTGCTGAAACCATTATCTCTGTGTGTGTTGGGTTGGGTTTCTGTTCCTAATTAATGTGTGTAAGGCTGGTGGTTTCTGCTGAACGCTGAGCATCGGGCTGGGCTGCTCAGAGATGCCTGTTATTATCTCCTTTATAAATACATGTGGAAAAGCGAACTTCTGAAGGGAATAGTTGGAAGGCAAGGTTAGAACAGATTTGCCACCCTGGCAGTAACAGTGGAAACCAAGCATGGTATTAAATAGATGCTTGGACTCCTTCAGCTTCCCTCAGGCTGCTCTTGAGGTCCAGCCTTGCAGGTGTGATGGCGGCAGCAAGGCTTAGTTGTGGGAGCAGAGGATGAGAGGATCTTCTGAAAAGTGAGTTGAGCAGCTTCGAGTTCGTATGCTGGTTGTTTTTCACCTGTATCACTGATCAGAGGGTTGGGTGAAAATCCAGGAGCTTCTCACTGTGCTCCAGGAGGGATGTCAGATCCCTCTCAGCTTCTCCCCAGGCACACTGGAAGAGTGAAAGACAACTAACCACAGAAAGCTGGTCTCTATTTGAGAGATCTTTTTGCCCAGTAATTGGAAAAAAATGTCTAGCTTCATGCATATTGCAAGTTGTCTGTCCTCTAAATCTTTTTCTGAGGGGGACTTATAATGGTGATGCTCTCCAACGGGTCATCCAGGTGGGAATCCAGACTATAAAATTTCTAGAGCATGTTGTGCATAGCCTTGACATTTGAAATGTTGCCGTAAGAGTACAGGATAGCATTTTTAGACATGCTTTATCCAAATTAAAAGTATTGGCCGATTTTCACTTATGCTATAAGCAACTTTGATTCCCATCCCGGTTTTGGAAAGCAAGAAACTGCTGGTGATGTTCAGGGGCGCACATTCTGTGTAAGTCAAGTGTAGCTTAGGTCTGGGCTTACAACTGTGGACGATGCTTTTTGGTGGGACAAATGTTGTCAGGCACAGGCACTAATAATATCTCTGTTTAATTGGGCAGAGCACAAAACGCACAGTTTATGCCAGCTGTGGGAAGACTGGTGATAACTTCATGTTAGTAAGTTTTATACCGAGACAGGTCACCTGCCAATATTTTTGAAAAATATCTGATCTGGGCAGGAGAGTTTATAGTGGACTGGTACTCGGCACCACCCTGCTTCAGCATGTTTGATCCTGCCTGAGGAGCTGTGAAATGGGCTATGCCTAAACTGTGTCTCTGAACTGTGATTTCAAGGAGATGCAGCTTGCTGAAGGTCAGAGAGCAGGGCCAGGAATAGTATACAGACTTTTTTTGTTGGTGGTGTTCAGTTGGGGAGAAAGAGCTTAAAAGAAAACAGACATAAGCAGCAAACAAAGGAAGCCTTTACTTTGCCAAATATCTTGCTGGTAAGAACATCGGCAGTGAGGTGCTTTTGAACTGACATCCATCTCCTGCCTTGGGGGAGAAAACAGTCTCTGTTGTTCCTTAGTAGTATCTGTTTTACAAACCCTTTGTTTTTACACCCTCAGTTATAGGCTGATTATTCTGTATTTGGGAGGTGCCTTTCAGCAACCTAAACGTATACTAATATTGGATAAAGCAACGTCTCCCTCCCCCTGGTGTTGCTCTGAACCCAAAGATGTGATGTTCTCCTCTGGGTCCCCATTGGGAGGGTGACAGTAGAGTAGCACAGTCCCCACAGTGATATTCATCCTTCCCTTTGGGTAGGTATGTGCTATTTGGCATGGTTGGCCCATATAATTCCTTAAGATTTTATTAAAAGAATTAATTTCTACTGGACTTTATCCAAGTACAAATAACGTATTAATGAAGGTCTCTATAGTTGAAACAAATCAGCTGGAAATCCTTAAGCTGATTTGAGCACAAGGAAAGTTTTATTTTCATTTGTCTTTCTTCCCTTTTGCCTCTTACTTCCATTATCTAATTGCTGTTCCATGGTTCCTGGCACCAGTGGTTAAAGCTGAGGGCTGATTACTCTTTTATTTTTAATATCCTATGGCATCTATAAACTGAAGGTCAGGGCATGGAGAGTCCAGGATTTAAAGGAACTTTGGGGCACTTTGAGTGTGTTCTTTGTGGAAATTGGATTTAATTTCAAGTTTTAGGTACAGGATAGTTTAAGATAATTTAAATCTGGATAATTTAAAAGCTGCTTTTCTGTAATGATTCCAGGAAGAGACGGCATGGGGTTACGAGTCCCATTTTTTGAACTGTTGAGCATCTGAAGCTGTTCTCAATCATTTCAGCAGAAGTTCAGATATATTTCCGCAACCATCTTTCCGAAGGTGCATCCCTTGGTCTCACTTCCATTTAACATAGTATATTTCATATAATACTGTTGTATATCATCTTCTCTGGCTGTATTACTGTCTTGAATCCATTTACTGGAATTCCTGTGCTTGCTTTTCAAGCATTTACTGCTAACCACTAATAACTTTGGAACATATTGGGACTTGGTGGGATGTTGGGCTTTCCAGGATGAAACTTCATTGTTTCCCATTACAGGCTGTGGTTGGCAATTGCTTTTTCCCTCCCTCCCACCCTCGGTCCTCTGAAACACCAGCTTTTTCTATCCAAGCTGTCCCTGCTCATTGCCACCTTTGTTCCCCCCCTTCCTGCCAGTGTCTCTTCCCAGGGTGGTTCTGCTGGAAAACGTGCCCACAGTTGCTCCTGCAGGAGGGGCAGAAGGCTTCTGGCACAGACTTGCCCAAATCCTATCTGAACTGTTTCATCTGCACTGACTGCAAGAGGTTTAAGTAGCAGAAGAGCAGCCAGGAGCCCAGCATGGAAGATAAGATTTGAAATAAATCGAGAATACATGCCCGTCACATCTTTTACTGAATTCTCATTTTCAGCCATCTTTTTTTTTTTTTTTTTTTTTCCTTTTAAGCATTTAGAATGGAAAGTGTCTTTTCACATTTCTGTAACTGCCCAGTACATTTTGAAGCTCTTACATAAACAAAAAGTAGTCAAAAATGTGTCTCTTAAATCTCTAGCTGTTGCAGACGCCATCATTAAGTAGTGCGTTTCATTGGCCCCAGTCTGGCCAACTGTCTCCTCTTGGTTTTTATGTTCACAGTCATGTGGGAACAAAAGATGACAGAAAGCCTCTGCTTTTTTGCCCCAGGTCACAGCACGGCAGAACTGTACCCCCCTTGCACCCGTGGCAGGGAGTGGGACACGTGGGAGATGCTGCATGGAGGTGGACTCCCATGGCTGAGCTGAGCTCCCTGCTGCCAAGTACAGCTTCATGTTGTTTTTTTTTTTAAAAAAAAACAACTTCCTTTGCCTTTTTTTTCCCTTAAGTTGAGGGAACCCAAATTGTTTTTCCATGTGTTGTTTCAGATGAAAATGCTTTTCTTCCTCTTTTTCTTTCTGTCAAAAGAACTAGTGGAAAATTTTTGGAGTATTATTCAAAGACCTTTATTTTTTTTTCCCCTAGGCTTACTCTTTACTTTGGACTGATGCCTTATTTTTCAGTAGCAGATCAGAGCTACTAAAAAAAAGTGTCTGCTAGATTAGAAAAGTAACTTTTTAAAAATTAATTTGGTACTCTTTTCATACATCAAGATTGATAATTGTATGTTATTGGCATTGCCACAATTTAAAAATGTCAATAAAGTAAAGATCCTTTGGGCTGGCACTTTTATGCTGTCTTGAATGAATTCTCTTATGGGCTGTGTTCAAAATATCTTGGCATCCTTGCAACTGTATATTACTTAGAAAGCAAGAAAGTAAATTTTGGAAATAACTTCTTTCTATTATTGGAATATCTAGTACTCAAAATTAGTGTTAACTTTTTGTTAGGTACAACATCTTGAGATTTCAGTTTCTTCTGCTAAATCTTATGTATTAATTAAGGTGGTAATGGTTATTCTGAAAGAAGAACATCAGAATTTTTTCTTTAGCTGTATGGCAGCAGTATTTTCAAATAAGTTCTTCATAAGTTTTAATAGTTTATGGAAGTTACAGGTTAAAGCTCCTTCTAGGGCTTATGTTTTCCTCATCTATTCCTATCATTATTACAAATGTGTAACTTACCATAAGAGAATGAATCAAGGGAAAAAATAAACATGTAATTCTAATATGAGTTCTGGTACTACCCCTATTCTTCTACATTTGCCCTATTTTCCACACATGAAATTGACCTGTAGCTTTCCTCATACCTGATGTTAAGTTTATATTTATTTATATGCTGAACCTTGTTGAGCTGAACCTTGTTGAACTGAACCTCACGACTTGTGTGTTTATAGCAGTTAGAAGTAAATGGAAGTAGAAATGGAAATGCCTGTCGTCAGAGGAAGCACAAATGACATGCCAAAAAACCACTGCAGATTAGTGAATCTCAGTTTTTAACTGCTTTTTAAGGGTATCCCGTGACAGTAATTCTTTATCTGAACTTTATCATTTATATACATAACACACTTCCTATGTGGCCCATATTTAGATCATTTCTGGGATCTCTGTGAATGAGTGCTGCTTCTTCACATTCTTTCGTGGAGGGTGTGTGTCCAGAGAGGCTTTAAAAATTACTTTTAAGGGAAAAAATTTCTGAGAAATACCACACCCTCTTACTCCAAAGAAGCCTTATGCTGTTTTTCTTTTGGTTGTGTTTCTTTTTGTTTTCTTTTTCCTTCCTGAGATGCATGCTGCCTGAAAGTTGCCCTGTAGTGCTTGATGGTGGACTGGCATAAGAGCCTGCAAGATGGGGTGGTACTAGGGGCAGATGATGGTTGATGTATCCGAATCCCTATTAAATCAGTGGTGAGCTGTACATGGGATCATCCTTAAAGTTAAACCTAAAAAATCATCTTTAAATCCAAACAAGGATGGTTATCCCAGTTTATCCAAGTCAGTTTGAAATGGCTCAAATCACTGCGGTCTTCATGTGTGAACTTGCTCTTTTGCTCTTTGCATGCCCTTCGTTTTTGCCATGATCCTTCCCCCAGCATAGCCCACAAGCAGCATTTTGCCTGTGGTGGCTTCCTGAGGAGGTGCAACTGCAGAAGGGTAGAACTTGATGTGGTCCTCATTTTAATCCCTGCCAATGAGAGCAGGCTGTGGAGGGGCTGTCTGGGGACAACTTTGCTTGGGCAAGCATTTAGGAGAAGACTAGGTGAAACAAAAAAGGGAACAGAGGGGACGCATAGGTACGATCTCCTGCTACCCTGCTCTAGTCTTCATTTTCTGTCTGCTTTATCATTTGTCTGTAAACATCTTCAGCTGGCATCAGACTGAGCACTTGGGTTTCAGCAGTTGTCTGCTAGTTGTCCGTATGTGTCCTGCTTTTGGCACAAAGCAGGCACTATCACCATGTTACTTGATACAGTGGTCTCCAAAGCGGGGTGCGTGCCCAGTACGATGCATTGGGGCGCAGGAAGAAAATATTGGGGCTTCAACAGTACACGCACATGATTTATAACTGGATAAATATACATATATTGGGGGTGCACGCTCAAAAGTTTTTACTGTTAAGATGTATGTGATCAGAATAGTTTGTAGACCTCTGCTCTAGCAGACAGAAAAAGTTATTTCTTTTTTCCCCTTATTTGCTCCCTGATTATGGCTCAGCTAAATTGAGGCCTCTGCAAATACAGCCTACTCCCAGTTTATAGACACTGTGTAATGAAATGACTCCCCTAGGTGACTCAGCTGAAAACCACCCCTTCTCCAAGAGAAGATGTGAATGAGGGGGCCTCTCCAATGCAATTAATTGAAATGCATCCACGTGATCTTTTCCTCTTGATTTGAATGGGAGCTGATTGGTTTTCCCAGTACAGGCAAAAGAGTTGTTTTCTTCTCCTAAAGTGAAATGCCTGGTATCTGATGCCCTATTTATTGAGGCTGGTGAAGGGGCACAGCCAGGCAGTGATGGGGGGGGAGAAAGCATGATGCCAAAATTTGCAGGGCTGGTGGGGAGCAGCAAATGCAGAGGTGAGGTGACTCAGGTGCATCCCTCCCAGTCCGCCCCACTGTGCCTCCCAGCCCAGATTCCTCCCGTCCTGCCACACCTTTGCTGTCAGAGCAGTGCTTTCCCGCCCTCTCCAAAAATGAATAAGTAGGAGCCTGCCAAGGTGCTTTGGAGGTTGGCCTCCACCAGGGATCCTGCTCACCTGGGTTTGCGCTAATGGCCCCCACCTGGGTGCCCAAGTGTTTCGCTTCTCTTGGCACTGCCTGGCGGAAACACTGGAATAGGGAAAAAGAGTGGAATAGACAGACAGATGGACACCCCCTGTGTCCCCAGTTGCCGGAGTGTCCCCAGCCCAGCTGGCAGACAGGCTGCAAATCCAGCTGAGGTGGGACCGTGCCACTCATGAGTGCTTTGCTCATGAGCTTGAGAACCCTGAAGTCCTTCCCCTTTGCTCGAGTTAAACTGCTATGTTTGGGTTTTTTTTTCCTTTCTTTTTAACTAAACAGCCTTTCTGCTAGACTCCAGGGAGTCTGAGGTGAGGATGCAAGCCCAGAGTGGGATTTGGTCTCCTGCACTGCACCCTCTCTAGCTCCTTCACCTTTGATAATTGGGGCAGCCAGCTGAGCCACGCATCACCACCCTGTCCTACAGGGGTGCTGCAGGGAAAATAGTTTAAGGACACTAGAGTCAGTATGCAGTAGAGGGAAGCAGCCAGTGGAGAGCTGTGGTATGTAAAGAGGTTAGTCAGATGGGGAATGGCTCCCTACCTTCACACCCCCTTCTTCCTACCTAAAGGAAGCGAAATCAGGTAAAACTGTCAGAGGAATACAATTTAGGTTTAAAGAGTGTTTAATATTCCACAGGTGGAATTGCAAAAAAAAAAAACAAAACGTTGATACTAATTTACTAAATTCATTCATTTTATTATTCAGTGCTAAGCACTAAGGTGATTGAACTTGATTTACAGGGAAAATGGTTTTATTTCCCCTTAATGATTGCATTTGTTACAGCCAGCAGAATGGAGGACTACTGTAGGTTATCCTGCAGGTACGACTGCCCTGCTTTGTTGTAAGGGACCCCTATTTTTCAGGGGAAAAATGAGAGTCAAATGATAGTGCCAACTTGGAAAATTACTGCAGAGCTGCTGTCACATAAAGCAGAATAAATTGCAAGAGCTTTGAAATATGTGCAATATGTGTACCGACTTTCTACAAACTAGCACTCTCAGTGATTGCTGGTAGCAATTACATCAAAGCTTTATGCTTGTAAGGTCAAACACAAGACTTTAATGGTGAGTGATTACAGATAAGTTTTTGGGGGGTTTATCTTCTGAAGGATATCCTTTTGCTTCTTACCAGCTTAAACATTCAACACTCATTCCTGCCTCTCCCTTGCTGCACCTTCCCACTACTGTAAAAGCACTGATAAGGAAAACAAGTCCCTGGATAAGCCAGTGGGTGAGAGGAGGAGGGTGCTGAGGAAGGAGGGGAGGGGGGGCAGGACCTGGCAATCCACCTGGGGGACGGAAGGGGAGCTGGATGAGATGCTGGGGTGGTTTCTGCAGATGCATGACAACAGTGATGTTGACTTGAAAGGCCAGAGGACTTCTTGAGGGTTACTGACATGCAAAGTCAGACATATGGACTAGGAAAGATTCACTCTGCTGTGAATAAAAGTACTTCAGGTTATGATTGCCTTCAGAATGCAACATTCCATGTACTTCCAGTTTAGAAAGTCCCTCTTCTTGGAGACAATGAATTCTTATATAAGTCTTTATGCTCTTTGTTTTCTCTGTCTGCCAAAAGAGGGTAGGAGAAGAGCCGGAGAGGAAAGTAGCATGGTGGGTGAGGTGGGAGGGTGAATGGTGAGCCCAGAAGTTGTCACTGCTACACATACATGGTAATGATGTCTGTTGCTTGTGCAGTATGAAGATATGCCAACCAGTATGTCAAAGAAAACTTCAAGGCAGTTTCGTGTTGAAACACAGATTTATTCAAACCGGGGACCCAGCTGATAATGTCAATGAATTCAGATAATCAAAACACTTAGTCGTAGATGGGATATTTGAATCAGAGAGCCTGCGGTATCTTTCTGAGTCTTCAAAGTACTTCACAGTCTTGTGAGAGATTATATTGAGAACACTCAAAATCTTAAAGGGTGACTCAGTGTATTTTCACCACCAACCAATTAAGCTGTTTCACTGAGCTCATCTTCACTGGTCCGATATGTAATAACTTGTTTTTCCCCGTGCTGCAGCCTAAATTTATTCCCCTGGTGTCGTTAAATGTGAACCTTTTTGCTGATATTTTTTTTTAGTGCTACAGTCGATCAGCAATCCAGAAGTTGATAGCTTCCTGGACGATTGCCACAAATAACGTTAATTCTATGCAGCTTCTTAATCCAGGCATCGAGCAACTTGAAAGAAATCCAGGCTTTGCAGTGAGTAGGTCTGTCTGAGTTTTCACTCAGGTTGGGGGAGGTGTTCGTGCCCCACCTCTCTCTTCTGCTCCATGGTCCAACCCTGACCGAGGGAGCAAGTCTCGACAGGCCTTACCTCAGCTGACCTTTCAGCCAGAGAACCCCGAGGTGGCTGCGAGATCCAAAGACAAAGTAAATGCCCCCTGATGCTTTAGGTGTGCTGGATTTCTTCACAAGCTGAACCTCCACCATTATCTTGCAAAGGCTGTGGAGCGGGGCAAGCCCTTGCAGTGCCCTGGTGAGACACTGGCCAGCAATCCAAGGTTATTTGATATCACTGGGAGGAGAGGGGGAAAGGAGTAACTTATATCCCTTACTCCTGCTGGTTGAGACATTGGGGACCTATTGGAAGTGGAAGTGTTTCTTGACTCGGAGGAGTGAGCTCTGGTTCACAGCAGGGCTCAGAGGGAGGCAGGGGCTCGGAGGGAGGCAGGGTGGCCAGCAGCAGCCAGCTGGCCCCGGGTCTGCAGCAGCATGCCTGGGAGGGAGATCCCTGGTCCTCTGCCAGCGAGTTTGGGATGAAAGCGGCTACCGGTGGTGTTAGTCAGAGTGTGGCTGCTGGGTGCTGCTCAAAGAGCTGGCCCGCTGTAAGAATGTCGGGTTGGGCGTTATCTCATTTCCCCTTTCACATAACCCTGGGGACAGGGGAGACCATTAATGAAACCCTGGTGGTGAATGGAGTCAGAACCAGGCTGAAATGTGTAAATAGTAGATTTATCTTTTGGTCTGTTTGTACCATTCCACAGGCATAACCTTACAGTTTGCACGGTGTTTATTTTCCCCTGGCTGTCACTGTTGCTGTTTAATTCTAAAAGACAGTAATATGCAGTAATAATGGCAAGGAAGAATACTTTTCTTAACATTAATGTCAAACATAGTGTGATACAATTTCTGTAATATTTTGGCAGAGTATTAACTATGCACATGATGCCAGCAGTAGTGCTGAATGGTTCAGAGACTGCTGTTATGCTCATTAGGGATGCTTTCTCAGAGCTTGTGTAAGAGGCCCCAGAAGACGTGCAGAAGAGCGAACACAGTATTTATATTTGAAAATTATGGCAAAAATAGGCTGCTGGAGAATTAAAACTCAGTCAGCCCAGCTTTGACCCCAAGTAAGGCATGAATGCAACTAACGGTCAATATATAAGCACTCACTGAGTAGTACAGCATTAAAAAAGACAAGTGGATTTCTAAGAAAAGATCGTTTCAAGGCAGCCAATTTTCCAATCCTGACAGATGAGCATGTTTTATCTGAATAAAGGAAGGAATAAACGAAGTGTATCTGCTGATGCTGTCTTGCATAAGAGAAAGAGGCTCTAGAGTAAGAGCCATGGTGATTAATTTTGCTTGAGCACAAGGCTTCTCTTCCTCTGTGCATCCACCCATCCACTCTTGCCACTGGTTTAGGGCTGGAGCATTCACAGAACTGCTGCTGCTACCTCCTCCCATTCCTTCATCTTGCCTTGCAAGACATGTTAGTTTGGACTCAGTGCTAGGTTTCACTGCTGTTGGCCTTATTAATAAGAAGCGCATGGCCCTTTGAAAGTAATAGTCTCAGTGAAATCGCCAGAAGGGAGGTGTTTTACCTGCTTGAAAAGAAGCATTTGGGCAGGAATTCTTGTTTTGATACTGAACCACCAGCAGGACCTCCCCCTACCAGGACCTTCCTGACAGCCCCTTGCAGGAGTTCCTCCTTTCCCACTTGCATTCAATAACTTGATCAGTGACCTGGATGCTGTAGCTGAAAGTTGCCTATGAAGTTGGCGGGTGTCCTTGACTTGGAGGAACCTTAGTGGGCACAGGAGATGAATTCAAAATGATCTTGGAAGGCTGGAGAGAGGGTCCACAGTGAAGAAGTTGAAATTTCACAAAGAGAAGTGCTGAGAATAGTACTCATGAAGGAAAATTCAAATGGCCCTGGGCTGGGCTATTTGGAGGACATATTGAAAAGACGCAGCACGTCTTATCATGTGCTTGCAGAGAAAAACAGCTCTTGTTTTGGAACGTATGTAAAATATAAAGGAGGGTTGACCTAGATGTTTTTGAAGAGACTGTGTATTCATTACTGAA
Organism: Gallinago jamesoni; assembly: GCA_025769975.1. Lineage (NCBI taxonomy): Eukaryota > Metazoa > Chordata > Aves > Charadriiformes > Scolopacidae > Gallinago > Gallinago jamesoni. The sequence continues at coordinate 142,637,256 of JAOQGH010000001.1, forward strand.
AAAGCCTGAGAGCTGTTGTCCTTCCCAAGAAGGATAACAGAGAGGCCTTGTTAAAGCCAAGGTACTTGAAGAAGACCGGAAAGAGTGCAGCAGCTGCTAGCTGGAAGGTGCTGCTTTATTGGAATCTAGGAGCAGGGTTGCATTCATGGATGGAAAATCTATTTTGGTTGTGAGTTAATATGTCTGCAGTCTCTGTAAGTGAAAGAGGAGGAATATGATAGCAGGGGAATTAGGATCACTTCTCTCTTCAAAACAGCATTTCCTCCTTCCATGTGCTTTTTTGCCAGTGAGGAGATGGGTACAGCAGCGTAGGTGGGTGAAGTCAGAGGTTCCATAATGGGACTCCTGTCCTGCCATATCCTTGATGAGTGTGCATCAGTTTGGGGTGAGAAATGCCCACACATGGCTGTGCTGTCTGCATGTGACAGGGTATGCACATCTCTCCATGTGTCAGGATGCAGACCGTGAGGAACCATCCAGCCATGATGGGCAATATTCAGCCCTCCTGTTTGTTCTCTTCTCTCATGGGAACTGCAGAGGAGGAGGCCAGGGAGAACGGCAGGGATGATTTCTTCCCTTTCTGGCCATGAGGATCCTGGGGTTAGGATCTGGTTGAGGCTTTGGACTCTGCAGATGAAATTACAATGGTAACCAGGACCATGGGAAGATTCAAAGTATTAAATTAAAATATAAAATTCAAAATAAATATTCAAATATAAAATTCAAAGTATTAATGACAATTAATGCCCTGGGGATTCAAAAAATAAGTGGTGAGTAGTGCTTACTGTTTTGGGAGTAAATTCATAGAATTATAGAATTATAGAATCAGAGAATAGTTAGAGTTGGAAGAGACCTTAAGGATCATCCAGTTCCAACCCCCATGCCAGGGGCAGGGACACCTTCCACTAGACCACGTTGCTCAAAGCCCCACCTCCAGGGACGGGGGATACACAACTTCCCTGGGCAACCTATTCCACTGTCTCACTACCCTCACAGGAAAGAATTTTTTCCTAATATCTAAAGTCTCCCCTCTTTCAGTTTAAAACTGTTACGCCTTGTCCTATTGCTCCACCCCCTGACAAAGAGACCTTCCCCATCTCTCCTGTAGGGCCCCTTAGGTTCTAGAAAGCTGCTATAAAGTCTCCCCGAAGCCTGCTCTTCTCCAGGCTGAACAACCCCAACTCTCTCAGCGTGTCCTCATAGGAGGGGTGCTCCAGCCCTCTGATCATCTTCATGGCCCTCCTCTGGATCTGCTCCAACAGGTCCATGTTCTTCTTATGCTGGGGTCCCAGAGGTCCATTGTTTAACTGCAAAACGCCACCTTCGCTTCTTCCAGGAGCATGCTGGCAGAAAGGTCAAGCCTTTCTGCTGTTATTCCTAAGCATGTTAGAGAGGAAGCTTTTGACAGCTCCCTACATCAAATGCTTCCTCCGCTCAGCTGCTGTGACTCCAGTCCCACAGGGCAGCAGCTCTGCTGTCTGCTTCTGCCTGGCACTCGAGTCCCTGCCGTCTGCTCCTGCTCCGCTCAGCCTGTGGGTGCCACTGGGCCCAGGAGGGGGCACTGGGACCTGAGGAGAGCGGGTCTGGCCATGCAGCTGGTGTTTCCCATCACTGCTTGGAGAGGGGCCCTCAGCCAAGAAGCACAGTTCATCCCAGGGCATCGTTGCAGGCCTGCCTCAACACTGTTTCAAAAGTTGTGTTTAAACATTGCAGTGAGTTCAAGAGGAGCGAAATGACTGACTGAAACTCTATTGACAGTTGGGAGCAGGAGATGTTTTTAATTGGTGCCATTTCATAGAATCGCGGAACCACATAATAGTTTGGGTTGGGAGGGACCTTGAAAGGTCACCTATTCCAACCCTCCTGCAATGAGCAGGGGCATCTTCAACTAGATCAGGTCGCTCAGAGAGCCATCCAGCCTGACCTTGAATGTTTTCAGGGATGGGGCACCTACCACCTCTCTGGGCAACCTGTGCCAGGGTTTTACCACCGTCATCCTAAAAAAAATTCTTCCTGATTTGAACGGCTGAGATTTTGACTTCTTGCCTGAGCCCAGGTCAGGCTGGTTTGGAGTTCCAGTGTGGATGCTGGTGAATTTGCCATTAGCCTTTGGTGAGCTGGGGTTAGCTGATGACACTGAAAGGAGGGGCTTTTCCACCCCCTTTTTACTTCTTTAGAACGAGCAGCGGCGGCAGAGCTTGTGGGGATTCGTGGGGATAGCAGCGGGCAGGCCTCGGCCGAGCAGGCGGCAGCCGCCCCTCCGTTTGAGGAGGGGATGGGTGTTGTGAAGGGGGGTGAAATGGCGGCTCTTCGGCTCCACCTGCCGGCTTCTGAAATGTATGGAAGCCATCTCCTAGTTACAAGTGCTTTGCTGATTCTGATTCGTTCAGAGAGATGGTTGCAAGCCTTGAGAGGGCCGGGATCAAAAGGTCCCGAGAAGGTGGTAAGTGCAGTTTTCCCAAAGTTCCATTCCAGGGGCCGTGGCTACCTCCTGTTCCGGCCATGTCACCTCCTGCTGCAGCATAGCCAGAGGGGACGTGCCTGCCAGTCTCGTGCCCCTTGTCCCAGCACAGGACACCCGTGCTGGGCCACAAAGACGATTGGATGGGCCATGAAGATGATCAGAGGACTGGAGCACCTCTGCTATGAGGACAGGCAGAGAGTTGGGGTTGTTCAGCCCAGAGAAGAGAAGGCTCGGGGGAGACCTTATAGCAGCCTTCCAGTACCTAAAGGGGGCCTACAGGAGAGATGGAGAGGGACTCCATTAGAGAAAGATCTGGGAGTCCTAGTGGATAGCAAACTTTCCGTGAGCCAGCAACATGCCCTTGTTGCCAAGAGGGCCAGTGGAATCCTTGGCTGCATAGGAAAGAGTGTGGCCAGTAGGTCGAGAGAGGTCATTCTTCCCCTCTACTCTGCACTGGTGAGGCCACAACTGGAATACTGCATCCAGTTCTGGGCTCTCCAGTTCAAGAGAGACAGGGAACTGCTGGAGAGAGACCAATGTAGGGCAATGAAGATGATTAAGGGATTGGAGCACCTCCCTTACAAGGAAAGGTCCAAAGAGCTGGGGCTCTTTCGCCTGGAGAAGAGAAGACAGAGGGAGACCTTACCTATGTTTACAAGTTCCTAAAGGGTGGGTTGAAGGATGGTGGAGCCGTACTCTTTTCAGTGGTTCCAGTGATAGGACAAGGGGCAAGAGGCACAAGCAGGAACATAGGAAGTTCCATTCAAATACAAGGAAAAACTTCTTTACAGTGAGGGTGACAGAGCACTGGAACGGGCTGCCCAGGGAGGTTGTGGAATCCCCTTCTCTGGAGATCTTCAAGACCCACCTTGATGCAGTCCTGAGTAATGTGCTCGAGGCAATCCTGCTTTAGCAGGGAAGTTGGACTAAATTATCTCTAAAGGTCCCTTTCAACTGACAATTCCGTGATTCTGTGACTCTATCAGGAAGTGGAGTGGTAGGATAAGGGATAACAGCTTTAAACTGAAAGAGGATAGATTTAGATTAGATATTAGGAAGAAATTTTTTACTGTGAGGGCGGTGAGACACTGGAACAGGTTGCCCAGAGAAGTTATGGATGCCCCGTCCCTTGAAGTGTTCAAGGCCAGGCTGGATGGGGCTTTGAGCAACCTGGTCTGGTGGGAGGTGTCCCGGCCCATGGCAGGGGGGTTGGAACTCAATGATCTTTAAGGTCCCTTCCAACCTGAAACATTCTATGATTTGCTGACATTTGCTGAAAATAAATTCACCTTTTGCTGAAATGGAGAGGTGCTTCTTGCATCTTGCTCGGTATGGGCTGCATCCCCTAACCCACCCCCTGAAAACCAGTCTTCTGCTGGTCTGGAAGGCTGCGCCAGATGGGAAAGGGCTCTGGTGAGAGCAAAAGATGGCCTAAAGGAAGGTGCAGCTCCTTGCAGCTGGGGTGGAGGTGAGGGGAGGAAGGAGTGTGGCTGGGGGGGAAGGAAGAGCAGTGGAAGGAGAGAAAAGGAACTAGACTTTGCCCTTTCGGTGAGCTCCTCTGATAGCTTAGTCACGCAGTGTGTACAGCCTCAGCAAACTGGAACGGCTGAGGCATGAGTACGTGTTTCCTTCTGCTTATTTTGCTCTGAGAATGGTGATCTCAGGGGGTGGTGGGGCAGACAGCTGCAGGGTGTGACTGTCTGGCTTCTCTGCCAGCTCCCGGCAATGCGAGCACCTCAGAGATATCCTTGGGGAGGGTTACCCAAGCTGCCTGAAGCAGGGAGAAAGCCTGGGACCTGGCCAGGAGCTGCAGAGTGTCGGGCATCCTGGAGCATCCCTGAGGATCTGTCTCCACCCATATGTTGCTGTTCTGGTTCATGGTGGCCTGTTAGAGGAACAAATCAAAATATTATGGGAAATGTGGGTCTGGAGCAATGGTTCCCTCCTGTAGTCAACCTTTGCTTGACAACACTGGTCTAATTTCATGCCTAGCTCAGGTCCAGCCCCTTCTCCTCTACCTTGGGAGCTTTATCACCACTGCAGAGCCACAGCTGCTGATCCCATCTTCTGCTGGTGCTGGAAGCCGAGGTGCCACGACCGAGCTGATGGGTTTGGCTGGACTGTGTGACTTTGTCTAGAGCTGTTCATGTGGCTTGGCCCTTTACTTCCCCTAACGCCCTGTCTGGGCGACCACAGACCGCAGTGATCTGGCAGTGTTTATGAGCATGGTCTCTATGGGGCTGACCTTCTCCTGCTCTCCTTGGCCATAATTTTGTTCATGAATTTTCTTCTAGCACAGCTCTTTTGGAAAATGAGTTGGTGATACAATAGGGCCAGCTACTGCAAAGTGAACAAATCTGAAAAACATAGTTTAGCCAGGCCAAACTGGTTAATAATGACTCAAACAGGCTTTAAAGAGTGTTAATTGAAGAGTTAATGCTTGTTTTCCTAGTTCCCTTTTAACAGATGCTTATTGGCATTCTCTTTGAAGTCTTGCAGCTTTTACAGTCATCATGATTCAACAAACTGTCCTTCCTTCCTATAAAAGTGGAACTGCTGGTGTATGAGCAATATATGAAATAAAACGTATTGCAATACCAAGTGAGGCCTCTCTTCATTCTATACGGCAACGGGTTTATTGTGATATTCTCCATCCTTGAGAAAAAACTGCTCTTACCTTGACATTTGCCACGTTATTTTGAGAGACGAAGCTGTAGTGCGTTCTTTCTACTAGGTTAGTAACTGTTCCAGTGATAAGTTTAATACAACTTTGCTGCTGGTTTTGTACTTGAAGGGCCTTCTCAGGAAGAGATAAGAAGTTGAAATGAGGAAGCACTATGTGGCGGTATGGGAAACAGCAGCTTGAAAAGATAACTGACATTGTTAATTTGTCCACAAAAAGGGTTAGTGATAATGTTAAGTGGCCTGAAGACAGAAATAGAAGAAGCAAGAAGCAGGATGTAGAGAGACGCGGTGGAGAAGGGAAAGCAAAATGAGGTTCTGTTGATATGGCAATACCAGAGTTTGTATGCATTGTTTGGTGCATATGGTAAAAGCAGGTAAGAAGGATTAAAAAGATGCGTGTGCGTTGTCTGCCAAAAGTCTTGTAAGAAGGCAAGGTATTGTGCACCAAACTTGACCAAGGTGTATTGAATATTGCAGATAAATACACTGCAGTGCACAGAGTACAGTTTTAAATTTCTGAATAGAGAAGATTTCTGCGTTGCCTTTAAGGGTCAGCATCAAATGCCAGCACAAATGCCATGTCTGAAAGCAGCATGTCAGTTTCTTCATTAAATGCTGCTGTAGATCTGGGGCTGGCCCTACTCAGTTTCACAGCTTGGGAGCTTGGAGGGCAAGCAGTCATGTTCTCACATGATGTATTTGGTTTTAAGTTATGTTTGTCCATAAACAGACAAATTAATAAATATCTTTCTGAGTGACCAAGGAAAAAATATCCACTTTCCTTAATTCCTTTATATACTCTACAAGCATACTTTGTAACCATTATTGTCAATGAGTGGTGAAATACTGTTAGGAGGGTTAGATATTTGTGATTAGAAAATACTAAACCTTTAAAAATTGTTTGGCTCTGTCCAGGCTACTACTTCAGTGGGAAGAAAGTTAACCTCTAAATTAATTGCACGGTATATGAAAACTGAATCTTCATAATTTTTTCTCTGTAACCAGTAGCAGGCCAAAAGTCATGCTCTTACAAGTATACAATGGAAAATGCTGATGAACAGATTTGCACAATTTGTCCCCATGACTGGTGGTGAGCAAGGTTGATAGATCTTGGACTGTGTAGCAAGTGGTGGGGGAACATTGTTGGTCTTGAGGATGTTGCTGCTTTAACCTGCAAAGGATTGCCTGGGGCCTCTGAAGAGGCATGCAAGGGATTCAGATTACTTTAGGAGGACAGAGTGTGGGCCTCTGTCCACACAAGAGAGGTGTGGTTTGGTCACACAGGGTGATCACCCCAGCCTGCTCTAGGAGGTGGTGGTTCCCTGTTAATCCTTGCCCTGTACTGAGGTTAACAGAGACAGCAGTGGTCTTCCAGGAGATGGAGAGTGAAACTACCTGCCTTTGTCTCAGAAAAGAAGAAAATCAGAGGGTATTCCATGCTTTCTCAGCAGGTGGGAGGGTGGGGAGAGAGGGTGTGCAGAGGTGCCCCGCACAGCTGGCCACTGCTCACCGGTGACTCCAGGGGTTGCTCTTTACAGGTAGGGACCTGGGATGAGTAGGGACCTGATTGAGATGTGTGGGGTTATGCGCAGAGTTGTTGCCTCGTCCTTCTCTCTTTGTCCCCAGAATAGCAGTGTAAAAAGCCACGAGTTAAAGTATGGCTCTGGAAGGACTGAATTTACCACAATCATCTTCAGTCCCTGGAACATCAGAAAATTTGTAACAAGAAAACACCTTAATGATCCTGAGAAGTGGATCTACAGCTATCATCAGCTATTCCCGCTTCAGGTTTTTCTACTTCCGTCATTTTGAAAATACCAGTAGTATCTCTAAAGCTATACCCTTTCCTGTAGTGTGGAGGATGTGCTTCCTTCTCTCTCCTTGGTGGTTGTGGGGTGGAGAATTGGCGTGACACAATTTGTGGAGCCAAACTGTGAACTTTGCTGGATTTGTCCCTTTTACAGCGTTGACTTTCTGCAGAGTGAAAGGAGGAAGTGGTTTGCTAAGTCACCTTTTTTTTTAAAAAAAATTTTATCACAATTACCAGTAATAACCACAGGGAAAACATGCAAGCAGTGACTATTCAATGTAAAGCTATATATGGGAAAGGCTGCTCATTCTGAACCTGCTGCCAGCGAGGCTACACCGTGCCAGTGAGTATGCGCCCGGTCGTTTGGGCTGAGGGTCTGGCTGTCGCGTCTGCCTGAAGACATGTTACCTGGCTTTCCAAGCCAACAGCCTGGCAATGAATCATACAGTCTTTTAGTCCTCTGCGGGGAAATTCTTGCGAGCAGGAGCCACGCAGGGAAACAGTGATGAACAAAGTTAGGAGGAGGCTGGATAATAGTTTTGCTTGCTGGGGTTTATTACTACTAAAAGCAAGTGGCATCGGTAACAGAGCTTTGAGCAAAAAGCTTCATCGTTCTTGAAATGTGTAGTGGTGTCCTTGTATTTCCAGTAGTTTTTTATCTGTTGCTCATCTGAAGTGTTTTTAGGGACACTGTTTTGTGTGTCTGACCACAGGATTCATGGTGGGTTTGAAGATAGCCTGTCACTGACAGGGTTTTTTGAGCAATGTAACAATTGACAGTGGCTGAGGAAGAGAACACTGCGATGGAGTAATTGAACCTGAAAGTGTAATTCCAGTGGAAAGAATAATTTTGTACCACCTGTTACAGAAATTCTATCACTTCTGGTACGATTTGAGGGAGTCTTTATGTTCAGAAGTCAGTTCAGAAGTTTCCAGCAAAGCAAACCTTTTATGGTAGAGCAGCTGTACCTTTTGGTCTTAAGGATTTTGGTCTAATTTAAGAATCTTATGTGTGCTTTTCATGTGCTTTAAAATAATATGAAAGATCCATATGAGATAATCTTTTTATTTTTTTGTGCTGAATCCAAAAGTAATTTTTGCACTGTAGGGGAGGGGTACGTGTGTGTTTCTGTTTTACATTATTCTGAGTTTTCAGGATGAACTAGTTTTGTTTCTTCCGCTCTGTGAATTTCTTTCTCAGTATGGATTTTTCTACATGGATATGGATGACAGGTTTTAATAACTTTATTGAAAATTTATATACTTAAGATTTTTTTTTTGAGTGGCTGAAAATTGTACCTTGCCTGTGTTTCTTAAGTGTTTACATGTATACAGCTTTATTTTTCTAGACACATGAGCTACTTTGTACATTCTGCTTTAGACAGTAATTAATTCTTACACTAGAAACCATCATACTGCTAGTCTCTGACCTTTTGAAGGTGGTTATCTCTAGGAAACCACTGCTTTCTACTTTTCTTTGGAATGCTAGTCAGAATATTGGACCACTTTTCGGTGTATCTAGCCTCCTGTGCTATCTCAAGTGCTTTTTCTGTGCCCTCTGCCTCCCCCACTTTCCTTTGTAATGTGTTTCCCCTGCTTTGTTTTTTGGCCAGTAGGGACTGTGTCAGGTGGCTGTATGGTACGTTCACAGATGTACAGTCAAGATCATTGTTTTTTCTGGGCTGCTAAATTGACCGTTCCTTGCCATTCAGTTCATTGTTGTTCTTACTACAAGCAGCATTCAAAGGCTCTGATACCCTCTGGGGAGTCCAGGTGTGGGTTGTCCTTATAAAACCCCAGCACCTGCAGTTATAATGTAGGATCACCTGCTGCTTTGGTTGTGTGCCAAGGTGGTGGGGCCTTCAGGCATGTGCATGTTGTCAGGGTCACTGGCACCTCTTCCGTCCTTCACAAGGGGAGTGTGCCATTTTCTGTCCTTGGCAGTTTAATTTCATTTCAGTGTAAAGAACGCAAAACCTTCATGAGAGGCTTTTCTTTCTCTACTTATAATGTAGTGTCAGTCATTTGAAAATTATTTGTGAGCTGGAAGTCCAAGGGGCCAGGAGAATAATTGCTGGGCGGTCAACAGAGGAAGCAGTTTATAGACTGCTGTGGTTTTGTTCACATTTTTTTAACCCTGATGAGTGGTGTTTTGGAGAAAAATGTAGACTTCCTAATACTCCCATTCCTTCAGTGAAAGGGCAAAGTCAGACTGGGGCCTGTTTTGAGATCCCCCACTAGTTCTCCAACAAAACTAGGTCTCAGTGGTTGCCTATCTGGAATGGCTCACTTGGCCTTTCTGTAGCCCTGGAAGGGTTCACTGGCTTTCGGGGCACAAACCTGGCCGTCAGAGCAGGTGATGCTCCAGGGTACCTGGCGCAGCAGCATTCTGGGCAGCACCCTTCATTTGCCACCTATTTTCAGGTTCTGCTTCTGTGTTTGTTTTTCTTCTTGGAGGCTTCCTCAGTCTTTTGTAGCATCTACTGGGGAACTTTTAACCACCCAGTTAGACAGCTGGCACTAGGGGGTTTTTATCCCCATTTCCAAAGGCATTTTATTCCATTACAGTAAAGTAAACATTCTGGATGTAACTACAGTAGTCAAGTGCAAGTAGAAGTAAACTTGTTCAATGATAAGACTTTTCAGTCTTCTTTTTCAGACTTAGAATCTTTGTGCATCATAAAAAAAAGTGCTTAAATGTAAGAAGTGCATTTCTGACTGGGTTTGAAAATGTCTTTTGGGAAGAGGCTTTTAATTCCAAGACAGTAAAATTACACTGAAGGAAATGTCCCATATCTAGAAATGTAGATCAGGAACTGCTTGTGTTTTTCTACATGTTCTAGGCTATGAAGATTAATCTAAACTCTGAATTTGCCTGCTTTAAACCCTCCCTTCCCCAGTCTTTTTGGTGTGTTATTTCCTTTTCTCTTTTTTAACGTGTTCATCCCATGGAGTTCAGGGTCCATACAAGTAATTGTACCCACCTTAAAGCTTGAGTTGCTTGCCAGCTTGTTTATCGCTCTTTTTTGAAAGAGGTTTATGTACAAATGGCAGGACAAAACTGATTCATGCTGTGTGACATGGTTTCTTCTTTGCACACCTACTCATGCATTGATCCCGCACTGATTAACAGCATAAATTTCTAGCTATAATGCTAAACTGCATTTTCAGGTGTGGGTCCGTCTGGTCTGTCATTCCTCTCTGCTTGGCCCCGGTCTGAATTATTAAAACGTGAGTTAATCCATACCTCCCTCTGTCTGTGGAAACACTGCCACTGAGAAGTAAGGCAGCATTTTCCCAGTAGAGGGAGGTATTGTAAAGCTCAGGCTAAGTAGGATTCCATTTGCTGGAGAAAAAAGTACCTTTTGTGGTTTATTTGGTTTGGGATTTTTTTTTCTGAATTTTAGGAATTCATGGGGCAGTGTGTGCAGAGAACTCAGAGGAGGCAGACGAAAAACATTGCTCCACATTTGGGCAGACAGAAGATTTTCCCATGCTTGCTTTTATATTTTGTTATTATTATTGGAATAGGATAGTTGGAATGAGAGCAGGGACCTCTGCCTTGCCTCAGTGAAACCTCACGGGTCACCTGCGGTGGAGGTGGAGATGCCTTTGGTACCTCCAGGGCAAGGATGGACCCCCATAGTCACTGCAGCAGCCCCCCCGCCTTCCCTCTGCTCCCTCAAATCCCATGGTGGGTTGAGTATGTTGCTGCTCTGAAGGGTGTCGAGCACATCGTCATGTAGGTTTTTTTCAGTTTTTTTGCAGGGACGTGCATCCTTAGAGTAGGTTTAAAAAATCGCAGCAATTACCATTAAATTGCCGCAAAAGTGCTTGGTCAGCTGGAGCACGGACAGAGATCCACAGCGCTGCTTTGCAGCATCCATGGGGATAGTTCACGTGCCTCAGTACTTAGCCTAATCCACTGATTAAATATGCATGCTTCAGGACTGATTGATCACTGAGTGGAAAGGGGCAAGAAACATCAAAACAGATGTTGGAGACGCATTAGACAAGGAGGGAAACATGTAATTAGTTAATTATTTAACTCCTTGAATCAACAATTTAGGCTTCTGTGAAGCTCTGGGGTTTGGTGGTTGTTGTTTTTTTTTTTCCCCAAGGTTCATGTCCTTAGATTTGTGGCTTGATTTCTCTCTGCTCATTTCCTTTTGTCACCCAAGGTGCAGTTCGCTATTCCTTGACACCCAGACCTCTCTGTGGGGCCTTGCCTCAGCAGCCTGTAATTCAGAGAGGTGTAAAGCTTCATTTGTGGTCAGCACATCCGTTGGGTGCTTTAGGTGTTCTTGTAAAACTGCTAGACGGGTTATTTCCACCTTCCTTCACTTGCTCCAGCGAGTCCCGTGCATTCCCACCGATGTATAAGCCTTTTCCTTGGCTTTAAAGAGTGTTTTTCTTCCAGACCTTGTGAGAAATGGTAGAAAACCAACCCTGTTTGACACATTCCTCTGGAAACCCATCCCAGCGATAAGCTGGGCGAGCGATGGGGAATGGAGAAAATGCTTCCCCACTGCAGCCACTTTTTAACTGTGTGCACACTACAAACACTCCTATACTGTTCTTATAACACTCTTATGATTACTTTTGACCATTTATGCTGCCCTGAAAACAGCTTTTCCCATTGCTTCGAAAATTTTCTACAAAATCTAATTGAAATTCGGTGGGTTCTTCAAAGTTTAAAAAAAAAAACAAACACAAGAATGTGTTTTCCAGTGTTTTCCACTGGAGTGGAAAAAAGATCAATCACATTGATAAAGGTTTCTCTGTGTGGAATAAGAGAACTAAAACTTTGTCTTTTGTGGTTTCTATAGTTAACATGCATTGTCTGTAAATACAGACCATGAAGGAATTTACTGGGTTTGAAGTACTTGGTGTTTTTTGTTGTTTTTAAATTCAACTATGTGGTTTCCTGCATCATGGATTACATCCCTTTGAATATAGTGAAAAATGACCAGATATAACCTACCTGTCTTAAAAGATTTTTAAATTGCCAATTCTTGCTGAATGCCTACAGTTACCGGAACAACAGTACTTGTGCAAAAATTTAAGAGAGCACACTTCAGGCCTGGTGTATCAAGATAAACGCTTTGTAGAGCTGCAGTGAAAACTCAAGCATGAGCCTTGTCCCACATAATAAAAAGTTACTTATCGCTTGGGATGAATGAAGGACTGCATAGTTCCTGTCTAGGTTGGACCTTTTGCTGCTTAGACATAGGCGAATATTTTCCTCTAATAGAATACTGGTAATACCATGCTTATCCATGGCATTGCAGTAGCAATGTCAGCTTTCTCTGGGGGTTGGTTGCTTGCATGAGTGAAGAGGCATGCACCGGAAAACAAAGAGGGAACCTTCAAAGTGTGGGACATAGGAGAAGGCTGCGTGTTACCGGTAAATAAGAAAAGCCGTGGTAACTTGGCCCATCCTCAAAAATTCTGACGGAATGTGAAAGGTTCAAGCAGCCCTGTCCCACGCAAGAAGAATGTAATCTCTTGAAAAAGGAATTATAAACAGATAGGGGCTGGAAGGTAAAAGGGGGTGTGGGGAGCAGGAGGCACTTGCTGGGGAAGTTCTTCCTACGAAGCGAAGTCCATCTGAGCTGCTTTCTGGCAACCTTTAAGTGGGTTATAGGAGAAATATCCTTTGCATTCTCCAACTTCTCTCCAAAAAAATGCCCCTACACATGTATTTGATACTCAGAACTTAAGGTTCGACTGTTTGAGTAATTTCAGGTTTGAAAAAAGCTCATCTCTCTTGAGGATTGGTGGAGGATCCCACAGGGCAGAAAAGGAGTCCAGTTTGGATTTCTTCGTGTAGAAAACTTTTAGCTTGTCCTCAAGTCCTCCAAGAAAGTATTTTCTAACTCAGCTTAGATCTCTGCTGGAGTTTGCTGAAGAAGCCAGTGAGAAAGTGATGCTGGGGAGCTGACTCCAAGGTCTATTATTAAAAAACTGAGCACCTTTACATTGAGGTGGATTTGATCTTGAAAACAAACAATGCATTTTTGTGTCTGGACTTCTTGTATTCCTTAAATTTACATGTTCCATCTGGTGGTGTTGGATTTAAATTTTGATAATACTGGTTTGGTGTAGCTGTGTTTTCCAAGTACATTTTTAGTAAAAGCTCTTGCACCATAGGCTGTGCAAGCACAGCGGCTGTTCGTGCAGATAAACATGAAATTTAATGCTATGTAGTTCATTCTGACGCAACTTGTGGCAAAGCGGGTGAAGAGTTGTCCTTTAATTTTTGATGGACTTGTGTCATAATTAATACAACAGTATTCGACATACACTGAAGAGACTGCTACTGTAGTGAATAAAAATTTATGAACAATTTTGTAGGTAATAGTTCAATTTCATTAATTTACAAAGAGCTTTTTCACAGCAAAAAATCTACTCTGTCTTCACTTTTTACATCATTATTATTATCTAAAGCTGATTGTTTGGACAAAGATAAACCATTGGCACATTGATATTTAAAGCACAGTAAAAACTGTTGGTAATGTATAAAATCTGCTCTGCGTGCCATGGACATCTGTCGTCTGCCTGTCCTTAACCTCCGCTCGTAACAGCATTAACTTTTCATTGAATCGCTGATTGACTGACTGCAGGGAATTGGCATTTAATTAAGTTTAAGCTTATCCTACTGCGTATTGAGAAACAATTTAAAATACTTAGTTTGAAACTGGAATGCAGCATGTTTAGGCAAATATCGTGACCGTTCTTTCTTTTATTTTCTGAGGCTGGGAGCTTGGATGTACAGCCCTTGTTGATGTTTGAGTGTGTGCAACCTTCTACCATCATATAAATCACTTTGAATTTCTCCAACCATTATCTGTTTGGCATGTTATGTTATTCCTTTTCCAAAATAATTTCTGTTATTTTTCCATTATGAAATGTCTTATATTATATGTTGATGACATTCCCGGCTGAAGCACATTGATAGTATTATATGAAATGCTGTGCCTGCCTCCAGTCTGGTAATCCTGACGAAACTGGTGTCAAGTGCCATAACCAGTGTTACATGTGTTACGCTTTTCTCTGCTTCAGGCATTCACAAATGCTCTCTTGTATTTATTCCTCCACAAAATAAACGCTTTAATAATGAAATGTGAATTTCATAACACAGAGAACTCGTTTCCTATCCTAGTCAAAACAGTCTTTGCAGATTGTTAGATTTCGTGTCTTTTATTAAATGCAACTTCATTTCAAAAACACACCCCTCCCCCAAACTTTCAACACCGAAGTAAAAACTCTTAATTAAGTTTTTTGTTTTTATGTGCCAAGGATAATGTCAAAGAAGTTGTAAAAAGATTTCCAAAAGTGGTAAGCTTTTTTGGAAGCCTCCTTTTGAGTTGAAATGAAGAGTTTTATTACTGAAAAAATTACTAAGTGAGATGAGACACGGGGCTTGCAGATCCCTGCTAGTCACCTTCCTGTCTTACAGGAAACCTTAAGCACTTTCATTCCTGTTTTACAATTACACAGGACACTCCATCATTGCAAAATGTGACAAATAGTTAGGGTGGTAATGCTTTGATAGCTGAGAGGAGGAAGGCGAAAACATCGCGGTTTTCTTCTGATCCTCAAGATGCGTGGAAAAGGGAGATTTCTGACCAGCACCGTTTCCAAAAGAGCATTTTAACTGAAGTTGCTCCGCTGCCTTCATCTTCCTGTCGGGTTTTGCTCACATTCTTGAGTAAGTCTGAATTTTTTCATTCGCCGATGTCTTTTCTTTTCGTCCTGGATGGTAGCGGGAAGGAGTTAACAGCCCCCTTCGCAGCCCTGGAGATGTTCAGCTGGTTGCAGCAGGCACCGGGTCGCTCCGGTCGGTCGGGGGCGGCAGTTTGCAGCAAGGCGGAGGGAGAGCCGGTGAGCTTGTGGCAGAACATCCCTTGAGGTGTGACCCAGAGTGATAAAGGAAATGTGGCGGTGCCCTTGGGGAGGGTGTGTACCTATGAGAAACAGGAAGCCGAGCAGCGGCCGCCTGCCTGCCCTGCCTGGCCCTGCAGAGGTTGGTCGCCGGGGCAAGCGCAGGTGTGCCGACACGCCGCCCAGCCTCTTCTCTCCAGGCATCTTGGCAGCAACATCTGGAAGAGGCAAGGGGTGGGGGGGGGAAGAGAAACCCAACCCAAAGCCAAAACATCTCCCCCCCCCCCCATCCCCCGCCTTCTCCTTCCCCCTTAAAAAAAAACAACCCTCCAGGTAGAGAAATATGACGGCCTTGCAGCTGAAAGAGTTGTCACACTCGGGTCTGTACAGGAGGAGACGGGATCGCCCCAATAGCGTGGGACTGCCCGGGTCGCACGAAGAGAAGCTGAGGTGAGTGCGAATGGACGGGTACCGCTGGGGCTCCCGGCAGCCTGCTTGCTTTCGTGGTTTCGGCAGAGAAGCTGCAAATAGGGCTCTGGAAAGTCATTGCCAAACACAGGCATGGAGAAGCAGTCCCAAAGCACTAAGGCAAAGTCCCCAAAGGAGGGATAACCAGAGCTGTATGGTGACAGTGTGGGTTTTGGTGATGGTGTGAGTCCCTTCCCTGGGTCTGGGAAAGGCAAATGTTAGCCTGTGGGTTGCTTCTGTATCCTTTCTGACAGCCAGTACTTGAAAGTAAATGACTCTCCGCAGCCTGACAGCTGGTTTGAAGTTTTGGGTCACCTGGGTACTATGGGTTGTGCTGCTTCTCAGGGGGATCTGGGGGCAGCCCCTCCACAGGGCTGGTTTCCTTGCGGCTTCTGGGCTCTGACTTTCTTTAGGGGGTGTTCTTTGCTGTAGAAGGGGCTTTAGACAAAAGAATGCAGCAGGATCACCTAGCCTGACCTTACCCAGGAAGGATGACCAAAAGTCAGAAAGCCATTTAATGTCCCCAGTTATCTTCTTGATGCTACGTGCCTTTTTAAGAATCATAGAATCTATCTAAGAGTAACAGCAAATTTACAAAAGCTTCTTGTTTAGAGTAGGGAGATTAAACAATTGTTTGTAACCTGAGTAAGCACAGACACAGACAAAAAAAGTAAAAATGCAAAAGTTGGGTTTTTTTTCTCTAAGTATGCTCGGCATGAAAGTAATTTGTTCCCGCTTCAATCTCCTCAGAAAAGGATCCTTGCGTAAATGCTAACAAAAGCCTTGGTGGAGAGGAAGTACTTCCTATCTCCTCATGCCTGTTCTCTGGTTGTTTTTTAGATTATTTTTTGGTGGTGGTGGTTGTGCCTTGGATTGGAGCACTGTGCAATTGCAAGGTTTTTGTTACTGCGCTTTCATTACCTGAGTTACACATTTCTGAATGACAAGTATTCAGGTTTAGTTTTATCCTTTTGTTATAACTAAGCACCTTAATTAAAAAATTTTGTGGCAAAAATGTATGATTGTAACCTACTACTGAAATTATTTTCCATGAGATAATCAGAATATCAGATCAGTTCTAGGAATGTGTTCACTTGCGGGTCTGATAAGTGTGCTTGGTATCTATTTATAGTATTAATCCTGAATTGATTTCCTAGATGGATTTCTGATAGCATTAGCAGTATCTATTGTGCTCAAATGACTATAGATGGAAGAATAATCAGACTTAGTAGAGATGTGCAGAGACTCTTTACTTTTTTTTGTGTTTATTTGCTTTTATACAAAACTAGCAATGAGGAAGAATAGATCTTCTTAGGGAAGAGGAAGCTGCTTTTTAAAGCATATCCATAAAAATGAGTGCTAGCTCCCTATGGCTGTGTTGTTGTTTCTCTTATTTATATGCACATCCAAGATGGGAAGGAGGCCCTTTTGTTGGCTGGGTGGGGGGAAGGGGTTGTCTGTACCAGTATGAGTCTAGGTGTTTTGATCCTTTCCTGAGCCTCTTCCTCTTAAAGTCAAGAAATATGTGAAACAGGGATGGGTCTTAGGAAATAAAATGTGAGCAGAGGAAATAGCAAATCAGGGACTTGGGAATCAGCTCAGAGCAGGGTATTGGAGATACAAGATGCATGGTCATATGCTGCTGCTAGACCAGGGGGACAACCCTACAGGCAGAGCTTCTCTTATGTTTGCTAATAGCTTAAGCTGCTTCCTATTCAAACTAAACCTTGCTCCTTCCTAACCCGTTTTGTGATATTTCAGTGTGTTGCCAAGCAGCCTTATTTGTAATTTTTACTGCATTCTCCATGGCAAAAAGGCTATCGAATTGTAAATATAAAATAATGATATAACAACAGGGCAAAGAGCAATCAGGAACAAAGAGAAAAAGTTCTTCAGTTTTCTAAAACTGGAAACTTCTAGCTTTTTCATGTGCTCTCCCCAGTGACACTTAGATGCCTGTCCTTAGCAAATACTTTCAGAGTATCTAGAGTCCACAAGAAAGACAAGAGGTTTCTTTCATGTCTGCTAAATATAGCTTACCATCCTCCATGGCTTTACAATGCCCTCCCATAGTTTCTCTCTCTGGTTCTTTGTTCTAGTGCCTTTGCATTTCGTTTTACATACATATTAATCCACATGTGTTAAATAATATCAGCCCTCAAGGGCTAAAAACTGCTTTCTTGGTTCAAGTGCTGTATTTTTCTAATCCTGGGCCAAAATGTACTCGACATGCCAGTGTCCTCAGGGTATCCTGTGAGAATTTCTGTATTTAAAAAAATAAAAATGAAAAATGGCCTTGGTTAAAGCCATACGTGATATCTGCCAGTTTTCGTTTTAGAGCCTTGTGCATCTTACTCCCGTACGGCATTTCTTCCTCCTGCCCTTTTGGAGGTCTGTAGCAGTTTCCTGGGATCCAGGCGGGGGTAAGGTCCAAAGGAGCAGCGGGTAACTCAGCAGAGAGCCCTTCACACCACTTTGCCTTGGCCGCGGGGTGTCCTGGGCTGCCTCCGCTCTGCTGGGGCAAGCACCCCCCTAATTGGGGCTCCCGGGTTCAGCTGTTGCATCAGGAGCCAGACACTGCGCAGTAGGATGGGATGGGGGCTTGTGTGCCCACAAACTGCGCTGGAGATACGGACTAGGGGTGGCAGTGCCAGCTCTGCAAAGCCTTGGTGCCCAAATCCTGCCTTTGCTCTTTCGTGGGAGCATCACTGTCATTTGTACCTAAAGAAATTACTAATAATTAGGGCGCTGCGAAGCACTGCGCTGGAACTCCTACATGTATATAGAGCACATGTTTATCATATAATATATCACATATATTTTATTTTCCAAAATTACTTGAAGCAATTATCTTTACAGTATAAAAATTATTTCCTATGTTGACATAACTTCATGATATGTCGTGTGTCGTGGGACTCTGAGCTCCACAACAGGAAGGCGAGTTTTAGCTTCTGCATCTGTGTTCACTGATGTCACTTCATACAGAGGTTTGACCCCTGTTATTGTCTTTCACATCTGCTATTCAGTTTATGATGAGTCAGTCTCTATGCGCATTTCACTCAGTCTTTTGCAGGAAAGACTGTAGGAATAGAGTTTGGCTCTTTCCTTTAAGTGTCTCGGCTTGTTAGATTCCTGTCTAGAGTAGAAGCTCCTATATAAATGTTAAAATTTGACAGAGTCTCTCCAAACACCTCTTGCTCTAGCAAGTAGGTGCCAGGTTGTCTTGTGGGGAGCTGCAAGCAGCAGAACTTTCTGTAGTGCATAGTTTTGCTCATTTTGCCCACCCAGTGTTGTGATTCCTCATCCTGCGGCAGGCAGGGTTTGGTGCCTTGTATCGCAGCCACTGCTCTGCTGCGGCTTACAGCCTGGTGCTCATCTCCAGCTCAAAGTCTGCTCCAGCCACCTTGGTGTTGCAGGTGGTACGGTGTGGGAACTAAGCAGCTGAGCTGTCACACCAGCAGCGATGAGAACCTGAGAGGGCTGAGGAGGTCGCCAGAGTTGATCCAGTTGAGGGGAGCAAGGGCATTTCAAGGGAAGCCACCCATAGCCATAAATAGTAAGCCCTAAGCTCAACTGAGATGGGGACTGGGATGGGAGGGTAGGATCCATCCTCTTGTTTTAGAAACCTGTCCTAGCATGAGTGAGTTGCCCTCCCAGGAAGCCTCACTTGTCCCTTTCACCCCACCTCCTCCTGGCATAACCCATGCCCAGGTTATCCCATCAGCTGTGGTGAGGTGAAAGGAGTCCCAGCTCTTGTCCTGACAGCACAGCACATTGATGGGGATGGGAAATTCGGCTTCTCTTTTTACCTCTCCCACTCCGTGTATCATTTCACAAACCTCATAACCCCTCTGAGAGCCTTTTAATCTGCTGCTATAGATGTTACTGGTGCTTTACTGACCTTATAGGGAGCTGGAGCCAGCCCGCCCCATGTGAAAGGTGGTGTGAATCCTTTTCTTGAACTTGCCCAGTACAAGAATATGCTTGGTTTACACCTCCGCTGGGGTGGGGACACTGAATGCAGTCCTCTCTTCCCCTCCTTGAGCTAGGCACACCAGTGTATAGACCTTAACTGCACAGGATGCTCTCCGGGTGCAGAGTTCAAAGTGCAGGGGGCTGCCTGGCACCTTCATCTCTTCTGTCTGCAACAGATGCAAGAGTCATTGAACTAAACGCAACCTGAGAAACTCGCTTTTCAGAATGGAGGGGAAAACTTGTTCTTTTCCAGCTATATTGATTTGGTGGGGGAAAAAAATGACATCTCTGATAAATCTTGTCTTGCCCTGTCTTTAGAAATGGCATGTAAAAAATTCTGGCTGTACGCTGAGCTATTCTTTCTTGCTTTTTCAGCAAACAGGATGCAAAGGGAATTGTACGCATACATTTACGATTAATCATTAGGAGTCACTTAACAGTAGTAGTATGCTTGCTATTTTTGCTGTTTCCCCTTCTCATCCCCTGGCCTTTGTAAAAATAGCATGATTTCTCTAAAAAAAATGATGCTATTAGTTTCCAAAGCTCAATACAAAGTACTGGGAAAAGCAGGGGCATTTGTCTTTTTTTTTTTTTTTTGACAAATACACTTAGAGTGAGTTTGATCAAAGTGTCGTCCGTGACTTTTTAAGTTCATATGGGTTCAATTGCAATTAAAAATGTAAACAACTTCTGAAGAGCTTAATCTGAAGTTCTTAACAAACAGTAAATTTCAGCATTAGCAACAAATAATCATTGGCAAGCTTCGGTCTGCTGCTGAAGCTGATGGGTACATCTGGGTGAGTAGGTGCAGGCAGTCTTCTGCTGGGTCCGTTCAGGCTCCCACCTGTCTCTGCGCACTGACTGGAAGGCATGTGGATGTGCCCCAAAATTTCATGCACGAAGATTCCCTCGCAGATGAAATAGGAGACATAAGCACATTCGTACGTCCCACTGAGCCTTGGGGGGATAGGCTCG
This sequence comes from Gallinago jamesoni, assembly GCA_025769975.1. Taxonomy (NCBI): domain Eukaryota; kingdom Metazoa; phylum Chordata; class Aves; order Charadriiformes; family Scolopacidae; genus Gallinago; species Gallinago jamesoni. The sequence goes on from JAOQGH010000001.1 coordinate 142,657,520, forward strand.
GCACAGCAAAGCTCATAGGTGAGTGTAAAAAGAACCAAATGAATAAAATCCCCAAAACAGCAGCAATGCAGTACGGCTGAGTGTCTCTCTTTCCTTATGAGAAAGAGCATTTGGGAGCTGTGCGAAGTCACAAATCTCCTCGGCCTGCCATCAAAAACCCATGTGTAGCAGCCAGCCAAGGTGTGCAGCTGTTTCCAGCTACACGTCCTCTGTGAAGACTTCCAGGTCTTCCTAGGAGGGAGAGAAGAAAATGCTGATCATGGGCTGTCTGTGGAATCAGGGACCCTGTTGGGTTTTCAAGGTGCCTCAGGGCAAGGGGAGGCAGAAAGAAAAGATCTGTCTGCACCTGGAAGAATTCTTAAATTTGATTTCCACAGGTAATATTTCTTAATAACATCACAAATGTTAATATTTATATAGCTGCTTTCTGTAAATACATGTTTCTCTGCTGGCATGTGCCATTGCCAGCAGATGAAGCAGTAATTATTCAATACATTGGTAAAAAAAAAGAGACTAATTTATTAAACCATGAAGAGCTTGAAAATAAATGTTAACCCACAAAAAAAATTACACTTCTTCATTTGTTGTGGTTAGAAACTCTGCTGGAATAGTAGTGTTGGGACCTAGAAATACTCATTTGAATCAGATGCTTGGGAACTCTTGATTAAAAACACTTTGGCTCATCTGCTAGGTACTCTAATTGAAGAGAGGATTTGTCCATGTAGATGTAACACTGAATTATTATTATTAATTATAGTAACTTCCAGCCAGCAAAAATATGCTTCACGGTTAGATTTTAATATCGCAATACTTAGAATTTGTGTTGAGCCTTAGTTTGAGGTATCCAAATGACTAGAGGCTTTACTTTTCATTTGTGCTGTCCTTTTCATTGCTGTAGGGGTTAAAATAACAGGAGGAACACACCCTTTTATTTTTCATGCCTTCTTTCTCACCCCTTGTCTCCTGCATTGCATAATAGCTCATAAGTGATTTTGTTTGACTTGCTTACCCTGACTATCACCTCCCGTGACTGGCTTGTGTAACAGGAGCCCCAGGCAATTACTACTGTTCCTCTTACACTTTTCTCATTGTAATAACCTATGATTTCAGTAAATTGTTAAGCTTCAAAGGTTCAATGATTATGGCAATTAGGATTTTCATTGCTCTTTCTTGCAAGATTAGCTGGCTAAAGAAAAGTTTTAGGTTTCATTTTTTTTGCTTTTTATTTTCATGCATTTTGGTAGCACCTCATTAGAGATGTTCTCTACAGAAAATGCACTGTGATTGCGCATTATTCTTCATTATAATTAAGTTCTCCTTTCAATGCAGTCTGTCACACTGAAGCGAATTTACACACAGAAGTATTCTACAGAGGAAAGAAAGACTAAATTATTGTTTAGAACAGTGTGGGTTGGAAGGGATGTTAAAGATCATTGAGTTCCAACCCCCCTGCCATGGGCAGGGACACCTCCCACTAGACCAGGTTGCTTAAAACCCATCCAGCCTGGTTCTGATCATCTTCGTGGCCCTCCTCTGGACTCACTCCAACAGGTCCATGTCCTTCTTATGCTGGGGGTCCAGGTGGGATGTCATGAGATTGGAGTAAAGGGGGCAGAATCGCCTGCCTCACCCACGTTTTTTGATGCAGCCCAGGATGCAGTTGGCTCTCTGGGCTGCAGGCACACATTGCCAGCTCATGTTGAGCTTCTCATCCACCAACACCCTCAAGTCCTTCTCCTTTACAGCCATTCATTGTCCAGCCTTTATTTGTGCTTGGGGTTGCTCCAACTGATGTGCAGGACCTTGCACTTGGCCTTGTTGAACTTCATGAGGTTTGTATGGGCCCACCTCTCAAGCCTGTTCTGGTTCCTCTGGATGGCATCTCTTCCCTCCAGTGTATCGACCACACCACACAGCTTGGTGTGGTCAACAAACTTGCTGAGGGTGCTCTCGATCCCACTCTCACTGATATCAATGTCACTGGAAAAGATGGTAAACAGCACTAATCCCAGTAGCGACCATTGAGGAACGCCACTCATCACTGATCTCCACAAGATTATGTCAATGTTACCACTTAATAAAAATTACCAGTTTGCAGGCACTGGGGAAAACAAGCTTAAAGGCTGTAAGTTTGGGTTCCCTTTCTGTTTTTGTTTTGTTTTGTTTTGTTTTCCAGTGGTCTCTGAGCTGTTTGAGGAAGCACAAAGCTGACAGGCAGGGTGTACTCAAGAGGACCATAAGCCTTTTACATGATGCTTTCCAGACGCAGGAACAGCTCTGGCTTGCCACGTACTTTGCCTCTGACGGTGGCCAAAAGCTGATGCCTGTGGAGGGAGGTGTAAGGAAAGAGAGGGCCTTTTATGGGATTTCCCTTGATAGTAATCCCGGTTTGCCACCAGATGCGCCTCAGGGGCTTCCTACAGAGTTTGAGACATTCAGTGGTTTTTTCTTCAGTTAACTCCTCTGGTTCACCTTGCACCCAGGAATCTCAGGTCATTTCACAAATGATGAGCCATGCTTTTGAATTTTCATGTGCATTATCTGATTTTTCACAGGACCTTTAGGTTCAGTTTTCATCTCGTGTCTGCCAGCTTTGTAGAAACTTCTGATTTTAGGTAGTTCCTGGTAGCATTCTGAAATGATGGTTTCAAATATAATACTCTGTGAGCAGTTGTTTTGGGTGATACTGCACAGCTTTTTCAGCAGAGTTTTAGTCATCCTGTGATGTGTCTTTATATATCCACAAGAAGAAGCTTCATGATCTTTTGGAGTCTTTTTCCAACAAGAGAGGTTTGTTTTATGACTTTTGTGACATATCTCCCTGTAGTTTTTCTGCTTTTTCTGTCTCCTCTAATGACCATGATGGAACTAGAAGAAAATTAAATAAAAACTATTAGCTACTAGCCTCAAAGGAAGTAACATATTGGCAGACGCAGCTAGCAATACCTGGCAGCATTTCTCAGCTGTGCCTTTTTAAATGAAAAATTCAAAAGATTCAAGGTGTTACAGCAAGGAATAAACGGACAAAGGTGAAACGGATGTGAAATGGCGTTTGTCTTTTCCAGCATGTTAAATCTGTGCATGCCACGCTCTTCATAGACCATAAAGTTCTTGATCCCAAGTTGAGTCTACCTTTTGAACTCTGTTTCGGTGCAGCTATTGGAAAAATGTTACCCACTCAGAGTCATGACTCAAAACTGCCCTGGCTAGTCCCCTTCTTGTTCCGGGATGGAAAGTTTACATTCAAAGCTGTTTGTCTCACTTGATGTTTGGCTTTTCAGTTACTGTTTTGTATGTCTCTCCTCCTGACTTCAGAAACTGAAGCATACACTATATTTCTGATGCATTAAAAAAGCTGCTTCTTGTATATTTTTTTCTTTTGTTTTGTTTGATTTTTTTTTAGAAGGACATAGCAGCAGTGCAGCTTTGGGATAGGATAGCTCCATGAGTTACCAGGTTGAAGACCATGACTTTTGCCCAAACTGTACCAGTAATTGCTTAGTTTTAAACTTCATTCCTTTCAAAAGCTAATCCTCAAATTATACCCACTTCTCCGTGATACGTAGCAGAGGGGAAGGAGGTTTGGCATTGCTCTGATCCAAAGCACCAAAACCCCTTTGTCTTCCCTTTTCCCTTTGCTTCTATTCTGTCAAGCAAATAACCCAGCCTCTCTGCCCCATGCCACTCCTCCAAATAATCCCAGGATTATGCTGTTGTGAGGGCCAATTTATACCTCTTCTCTCTCAAGTCTTGTATATTATAACCATTCACTCCTGCTATACTCGTTCAGGATTAGTTAGTTGTTGGGGTGGAAACCATTAGAGAAAACTTGCAATAGTTACCAAAGCCTTTGGTTTGGAAAATGTATGTAAGTCTTGCTTTGCACTAAATGCCACTGAAATTCATTCGTGCTTACTTGACAGATCTACTGGTATTGAATAGCTAATATATAAATAAAAAAAAGAAACATGATGAAGACCTTCAGTTTGCGTTATCCAAAATGTTAAGACTGTCATAACGAAGTATGAAAGCATTGCTATTTTGTATTAGCTTTATTTGTTGATACATTACTCATGCTTGACTCTTAGGAACATAAATTGCTTCTGGTTATTCTCTGTCAGCTCTTGAGTATTAGGGCCATTATTTAATTCTGCAACGTTAACTGCAGATGGCTGAGCTGTCTGCCAGCCTCTGCTGGTTCTAAAGCTTGGTGATGCTGCAGTGAATGTGGGAAGAGAAAAATGTGAAACCAAAACCTAGGGTGACTAATAATTATAATTTAATATGTGTATGAGAGAACAGCAACAGCTGAGGAGGTGTTTTCTTTACTACATTCTACTTTTGCCCTAAACAAATGAATTCAGGCAATGAAAAACTTTGCACTTTCTCATATAGAATAGAAAAAGCAACTTAATGAAGGTGAAAAATGGTTCAAGAGTTTATGATGCTGGAGTTGTAGATTAATAGTAATATTCAAGAGGAGATGGGTGTGGAAGTGACAGTAAAGCTGAAGGTCAGTCCTCCGTCTGGAGATGTTACTGTAATAAGGATGTCTCTGTGAGCCGGGAAGCCTGGTTATCTCTGCCGTACAAGGAATTGCTGGACATACTGAAAGTTGTTCCTGGTAGCCGGGGTGTTACGTTGAGTCATGGTGTTAATTATAGCTCCTGGATGAGCCACTCAAGTCATGGTGTTCAGCTTGCAAAAACATTGGTTCCAGATACGCCGGCAGATGGCTAAGGCAGAAGCAAAGGCCGGCGTTTGCCTTTAGACTAAGGATTTGATGAGGGATTTTTGGTGGATTTCAGTGACAGATGACACGAACTGAATATTGGTGCTAGGAAATAGTTACTCTGGAGAGAAATATACGGTAGTGCAGCATTTTAGAATCATAGAATCATTTAGGTTAGAAAAGACCTTTATGATCATCAAGTCAAACCCCGTAAACCTACCACTGCCAAATCAACCACCAAGCCATGTCCCTAAGCACCACATCTACATGTCTTTCACCCTGGGGGTGGTGACTCAACCACTTCACTGGGTTGCCTGTTCCAATGCATAATAACCCTTTCAGTGTAAAAGTTTTTTCTAATATCCAGCCTAAACATGCCCTGGCACAACATGAGGCCATTTCCTGTTGTCCTGTCACCTGTTACTTGGGAGAAGAGACCAACCCCCACCTCTCTACAACCTCCTTTCACGTAGTTGGAGAGAGTGTTAAGGTCTCCCCTCAGCCTCCTTCTCCAGGCTAAACAACCCCAGCTCCCTAAGATGGTTCTCACAGGGCTTGTTCTCCAGAATCCTCACCAGCTTCATTGTCCTTCTCTGGACCTACTCCAGCATCTCAATGTCTCTTTTGTAGTGAGGGACCCAAAACTGGACACAGTATTCAAGGTGGGGCCTCACTAGTGCCGAGTACATGGGGACAATCACTTCCCTAGTCCTGCTCGCTTCACTGTTCCTGGATGCTAATTTCCTGAAATGTCAGAAAAAGCAAAGATCAACCTCATACGTTTTTATGTATTTCGACTTTAAATCTGTTCCTTAAGCAATAGGTGAGGAAAACACATCGACTTAGTTGTAATTTGCTTGCAATTGCCTGATGACACTATTGTGCATCCCTTGACTTTCAAGTGGTTTGATTTCTACCAGTATAAATATTATTCTGCCCAAATACTTTAATATTTTAGAACTGAACACCTTTGGTATTGTGAAGTTCATCACACATGCATCCAAATAGAAGGACAAATTTTGAGGTTGGTAGGCCTGATACCGGCTCATGGTTCTTGAAAAGATGGCTCTTTTCAGAGTGAGTGTCTCAAAGACAGTACATGTGCAGCTCCTAGTATTGAGTAGCTGACCTTTTTAAATATACCTTCATTAGAAATGGGAATATAAATGCTGTTATATGAAATACTTTACTGCAAATGCATCTTTTAAATGTATTGAGTTGGAAGAGCTTGAGTTGGAAAAGATTGGATACAGTATATGTACCATAGTGAAGTATATATGCAGTCAACTACACAGCGTGCAGATGTGAAGAATAACCAGTAGTATTCTATATCTCATGTAACACAAATTTACTGCAGCTCTTTTGAGCTTCTCATATGTGATACCATGTCTTTTTGTTGCTGGTTTTTTTTTCCTGTCTGTATAAGATTCAAAAAGTAGTAGTGGGGGGAAGAGATAGCTGTTGTAGAGAGGATCCAATATCTCTACACAGAAGTCACTTCTTGTTTTACACAAAGCATGGCTTCATTTGGTAATGTTTGTAACTGGCAGGAAGAAAATACAATATTTTTAAACAATATAACAATATTTTTAAAATATTAGTTAAAATAGAAAAGTGCTGTAGTTAAATATTGCTCTCCCTTTCTATGAATTCTGTCAGAGGCTGATTTTTCACTGTACTTGTGTGACTGATAAAAGGTTGTTTGGGAAGGTGCTGCTTACCTGTTTATTCCAGTTATATTCATTTCCTTATGGAGAGATTTCCTTATGGAGAGATGGAATGTGAACCTTCTCTGTTTGTGGAGACCAAAGCATTTTTTGGACATGTTTATACTAGAATGAATGTATACTGAAGTATATGAAACAGCTGGAGTTGCCTTTTTGTTTGCCCTGTTTAAACTCCCACCACATAAGCTTAATCGTGCTTTTTGTGGTGAAGATTAAAGGATGAAACTTTTAGGAGCACTCAGAATTCACCTGGTCTTTATTGCAGTGGTTTCAAGATGGTTTTTCATCCTTTTTAGCAGAAAGAGAAGATAGAGCAGTGCTGTGCATATGTGAAAATCCTGCCGTAATGTGCATCTTTATTATGGAAAAGATTTATACTTTCTTTCAAATTGCCTTAGGAGACCAGTTTAATACGCAAAGTATTTTATTGCTTAAGAGAGAAACAACTGCAGCAACCAGAACCCAAGAGTGTTTTAAACTTCAATAAAAAGGATGCAAAAGGTCAATTGGCACTTTAAAAGGTTGGTGCAGAAATCAGTGCAGGGCACTGCAAGTTCACTCATATTTTGCAGCAGAGCTTCTGTTCTAGTTGTTCTGTATTTTGCACGTGAGCACCCTTGCATAGCATCTGTGTTAAATACAATTAAAATTTAATCACCTTTATCTATGCGGGAAGGGGAAGGATGCACTATGATTACTTTTTCCCCTCTTCTCCTCCCCTCCCTGCATAACCCGACGGGGCATGTGGCCTCCCGGCAGCGCCGGTGACGCAGTGATATTTCACGGTGGCATGAGTAGGTTGCCAAGCAGCAGCTGCTTTTGCCAAGCACCTTGTTTGGAGCCGTGACTGCTCGGCACGTCTATTTGTGGCATGGAGCGAAAAGCTCAGCGGGGCTGGCCGGCCACCGAGCCTTCTCTGTAAGAGTCCCCGTCTGCCTCTGGCAGCCACCGGCATGGGCGGCCGGGTCTGAAAGCTCTCCAGAGAAAGCAACGTATGAGCGGGGAGGCAGTTGTCCGTCAGGGATGATAAAGCAATGGCAGCTATTTTTGCTGTTGTTTTCCATAGCTGCACTGGGACACTTCCCCTCCCCTCTTTTTGCCCTTTCCATTAGCACCTTCCCCACCATCAGCTTTGGCTTCTGATAAGACCTTCAATGTGCCAGGAGGAGCCTCTCTGTCTTCTTCCTTGCTACATACCTTTTCCAGTTAAATACGCAGCTTCTCCCTTTTCTCTTCTCCTTATCACTGCTTCCTTAACAGCAGGCTTTGTCCCTAATCCCAAGGAATGCCCCTGGGAAGCTGCTGCTGCAAATCAACAGCTCCCTACATGCTTCTCGGTCCCTGTGGATGGCTTCACCTCAGAGTAACCTAGAATTCCCTTATGAAAATGCCATGTATTTTTAACAGCATATTTCAGATTTTGGCAGCACGCCTCCAGCAAAATGACAGAAAAGAGAAAGACAGCCAGCTGCTCTGGATTTGTGGATGAGCAAGCCTTCTCAGTAGAAACTATGTTTTGCTTCAATACCAGAAAGGCCTTTTTTAAACTTCTGATGAGCTCCTTTCTTGCTTAATGGAAAACAAATTGGGAGTAATGCCACCAGCAGCAATGGCAATAGGCAATAAAACCAGGCGGATTCTACTTATTACACATGTAGAGTCCTATTACCTTGTAGGACTGCTTCTTCAAAAAAGTTAGGAAGGTCCAAAAAGCAGGCATCCATAAGCAGGCTTTTTGGATGGACATCTTACTGCACTGACTTGCTCTACTACTTGCTTTGCTACAGCCAAGCAAAAGACTGCACAGTAGTGAGCCAAAAAAACGAGCACATGGGTGGATATTTTCCTGTTGGCCACAGAAGACACGAGGCAGCAGAGATGGTTTCCAGCTACCTTGGTAGCCTCCCGATTAGGTTATGGTAAGAACTGAAATAGTCCACTGGGAGAAAGAAACACTTGAAGGCACTCTGATTCACAACAGTAGCCTCCCAAGAGAATTGCCGGTGATCGGGGACAAAATACAAGAAAACAACTGAGGAGACATCAGTGATAAGGAGGAAGAGGCAGGCTGGCTTGCTGTTTCTTATCTTAGTGGCTTGGTGCACCTGTAGTGATCCTGGATGAATCAGCACGGTTAGTCTGTTGCAGTCAGTCTCCCCAGAGTGTTTCGTACCCACAGAAGCCCAGCATTGACCTGTGCAGGAGATCTTGGGAAGCAGGATGGAGAAGGAAGACCCGGCATCACCATGCATGAATCTCCGTTAGCAAACAGCATTCAGTTTCATCACTGGTGAAGCAGCAGATACAGAAACCTTTTCTTCCAGCACGGTTTCCTGCAACGGTGCTCTGGCAAGATCATCATGACCTAAGGCTACAACATAAGCATTGCTTGATCTGGAACTTGCTCCATGACAGATAAAAATAGGTCTTGAGCTCCAGCCAAGTTGTGTCAGTGGTGAGGGTGCAACCTCCTTAACTTGTTGCAGCTTGTGGCTCTTGGTAGCTCTGGTGCAAGATGGATAATCGCACCTACGGATGGGTAAATTAACGGGGTCATGCTGCCTGGCTCCCACCCACCATGATGTCCTGTTGTGCAGGAGAGTAGCTTGCCCAAAGGTTGCTTCCTGCCGAGAGGGAGGTGAAGGAAACCTGACCAAACCCATCCCAGAAATTTGGCCGGTTTTGCTGTGCAACAGCAGATATGTAGTTGGCCAGGCTGTGGGAAGACGTACGAGCCCAGGCCTGCATGGAGAGTGGCGTGTGTGCTGCTGTACGCCTACCAAGCACGCCATCCCAACTCGTGATGAGAGATTCCAACCTGAAGGATTCTGTGATTTGGCCCAAAACTGGCATAAACCAGACCCTCTGCAGTAGGTCCTCGGAGGGCGAAGGCATATTAAGAAGTAGTAGCCTCCACTTGACTTTCTGTCATATCCTTTGTCAATTCTAGTCCTAATTTCTCTACTCGTTCCCTCTAGTCATCGTCTTCCTGTCCTCCTCTGCCTTCTCGTGCTCCCTCACGGACCAGCAGATTCTTCAGATACCGAGATGCCGTGTGTCACCAGCGCAAAGTTCATGTGTTTTTGCAGTTCAGTTGATTGCTAGCAAGGCTGAGTCACTTCAACGCAAGAGGTAGCTACTGGGGACAGCTTCCCAAAACCCCACTTCATCTCCAGAGTCTTACGAGTTGCTGGAAGTCGCTGGAAGCCATGCAGCCCACGTCTGCCCCAAGCACTGGGCTCCTGGCGGGGAGAGCTGGCAGGAGTGTAATTGTGAGCTGCACATCTGCAGCTAACCGACCCTGCCGTCCCCAGTAAGCGGTGCACAGCAGGCTTTTTAAATAGAATATAACCATGAAATAATTGCAGCGTTAGGGAGGCATTCTGTGGTGAAGGAATGATTAATTTTATTCTTTCTTCCTGGCCTTGCTCTCTCAGCTCCCTAATATCCCCAGTAAATTACCTCAGTAAGTGTTCTTACATTAGATAATTGTTCTAAGCTCAGCACATCACTGGAATTCAAGCTTCGTTTTTCCTCCTTCGTATGTTGCCCATTATAGTGTAACTGGCAGCTCAGTTAATGGCCTGTGAAGTGCAACAGAAACCAGCTATCCTTCTGTACCTACCCCCTCTCAGAAGCGCTGACAAGAAGATGCCTATAGATAAATTCAGCACCTGTGACTTATAAGACACAACTGGAACATTAAAGGCCATTTTTACAATGTAATTAATATACTGTAGCGTTATAACAATATTTACCTAATGACAGAAGTCTTCTCATCGTCTTTTCCACTTGCTCGTTTACCCACGACAAAATATTATTGGAATCCTCCTCCACCACCACTACCCCCC
>JAOQGH010000001.1:142667929-142729088 GCA_025769975.1 Gallinago jamesoni
CCCCCCCAAGCAGAAAGTAGCCGTGGCCAAGTTTGGTGGTGAACATACTCGCTCCGATAGGTGCCTCACGCATCACTCTGCGCTCCTGGGGTGGCTTCCAGCAGCAGCCGGCAGCAAAGCCCCTTTTCCAGCATCCGAGTTGGCATGAGGGCCCGGCAGGGGAATGTGCTCCTCCGCCGCTCGCAGCCAGCCTCGGTAAATCACAGCGTGACGGGCTCGCCGCCCCGCCGCTGGGCTTTTAACTTGAAGCTCGAGCAGGGCGCCCAGTAGCTCCGGCTCCATGACACCGAGCTGTGGAAGTAAATCACTTTTGCTGGGAACAAGGGGAAGTCCAGCATATTGCTTTGCAGACTGATGCCTGTGAGCTTCTTTGCAGTATAAGCGTAGGATATACCCACCCCGGGGGAAGCAATTAGAGAGAGAGATGGATTTCCAGCTCAGAGCTCACCCGTACCGCATCCCGGAGGATGAAGAGGTTGCACACAAGGTCGCTCCTGATGCCCACAACTCCATAGGAAATGAAGACGAGAAACCGGTGTCAAAATTGCAACGTAGGCACAGTGACATAAAACTCTACAAAGAGTTTTGTGACTTTTATGCAAAATTGTAAGTTTGTTCTGTTCGGCTTCTGGGTGTGACATTATCGGCATATTGTACATACTTATTTTATTATCTGAGCTCCGGGCAGGCTGTACAAGTCATTCTCTAATGCAACCTTTGCCACTGTTCTGCTTGATACTTTGCCAGTTGTAATCGTCAGCTAAAATTTGGGCTATTGCTTTAAACTTCATCATTAATTGCATCAGAAATTTTTATCAGCACGGGGTTAGAATTTGTCAAGTAGTCTCTCTGACTTTAGGTTGTTTGCCTGTTATTTTGGCCAAACGGATAAACTGCTTCGCTAATGTAGAAGTACTATGTGCTTTGCTATTTTTTCATATATGATGTGTTTCAGATCTAAGCGAAGTACGTTTGCTTACCAAGGAGGAAAGCCTTGTGCTTTCATTTGTTTTTGCACTTTGTTTCATGTTTCTTGGGTTATACTGTGTGTCTGACAGCACTTAACATTAAATATTTTTTTAGTGTTTAACATCCTTAGTACTTGAGAACTGTTGAGGTGGTGATGAAAGATCCCGGTTTCCTTTGTGGTTATTCTTCACTTTTAGATTGATAAGGAGGATGGGTGAAGTGTCTGAGGGTTGTTTCCCCACCCCTACAGAAAGCATACACAATCCATGAAGGCCATCGGTGAGCTTTATACTTAACCGCTGTTTATATGTACGATCACTGCAGTTTGTTTGTAGGCTTGTCTGTTGGGATAGTTTGAGATGATAGACCATTCTCTGTCTGATCTCCATAGTGAAACTTGCCCACTTGTCATGAATATTAGGGCAGCAGTTACTGTTTTCCTCTTCTGCAAATATCTCTAGAGAGAGAGACGAAAAATAAATAAATAAAAAAAAAGCCAGCTAATAATAACTAGTCAGATGTGACCTTGCGTAGGGGTCTTCTGTGAGACAGTGTAAGAAATAGATAAAGCGCATTCCTTTTTGAACCACGTGCGAGGTGTTTGCTTGCTCCCTCAGATGCTGTGCGAGGAAGGAATTCAGCCCCTATTGAACCTGGTGGGAGCCAAGAGGCCTTAACCCCTTGCTGGGAAGAGCTTGGCATCTTGCAGAGGGCTGAGGGCACAGCACGATATCTCTTTTCTGTATCGAAATGTGTGCATGCATGCACGTGTGCTTAAAATAATGTCAGTTGTTTAATAAGCTTCCAGATAGAAGCTTGAGTCAGTGGTTTTGTCAGCTGTGATCAGATTGTAATGAAACCAGGCTATTGCCCTGTATTTGCTCTCTGCAGCAGGGCAGAAAGGTGATCCTAGAAGGCATAGCTTTGAGAGTTTAGATACGAGGAAAAAAATGCTTGCAAAAGAAAAAATCAAGTGATCCCTTTTCTGTCACGGGAGTGTCTCATTAACTGAAACACAGCTGTACTGTCTGTTGCAGATGTAGACACGATCCTAGTGAAATAGCTAATTCCTCTGACATTTTGCAATTACTGCGCTGTCATTTTATGGTCATGAGCCTTTCAGAAGCAACCAAGGTTGCAATTTGAGTAATTTTTGCATTTTTGGCATGTGTTGCCAGCTTGTCTTGGCCTGCTTGTGGGTCGCAGTGGGGTAGCCAGAGCATTCCCACCCTCCCCCTTGTCCCTGGACCGACACTGGCATGCCGTGAGCTGACCTCCCTGAGATGAACCCTAACAAACCAACCAAAAATCCCATGACTTCTAGCTAGTTTTGTAAAATTACTTCAAGCTATGCGAAGTGTACATAAGGAAGAATTGTTTGCCTGCTCTGGTTTTCAGTACTGTCTGCCAGATTAGATACCGTACACTCTTCCTCATTGCTTAGTTAGAGCTTTTGAACCAGTGCTGTTATATGTATTTTAGAATTAGGAATTATTTTGAAATTACCATTTATATTTTCCCATGTGATGCCATTCCTCAACTGTTGTTAATATTTGCCCCTGTTTTCTGTAATTCTAATGTATTTTTTTTGTCATTGTGATAGTACTTCTTTGAATCGCCTGCCTTTTCTTATCATAAAAAGTCCATAAATGTATCTGTAGTAATGATGTTTCTATTTGTTATTTTTAAAATAATAGTTATTAGAGTGCATCGTTGGGATTTTGTTTGTAAATTGTTTGGAAACAGAAGGAAATGGCAGTTTTATTTCTGAGGGGATGCCACAAGTCCATTGAAAAACTTGTGTTGAGGTGCCTAACATGAGGCTGATGCAGTTGGCTTTCGGGAAAAAAGAAGAGAGACGCACCCAGTGGTGTTGCCTATTTGGGCTAATTTTTTTTTCTGTTTCTTTTTCTTTTTTTACTACAGTAACATGGCAAACGCACTTGCAAATGCCATCTGTGAACGCTGCAGAGGTGGCTTTGCCCCTGCTGAGAAAATTGTCAACAGCAATGGTGAGCTGTACCACGAGCAGTGCTTCGTCTGTGCCCAGTGCTTTCAGCAGTTCCCTGAAGGGCTCTTCTACGAGGTAAGCCCCCATCTCACCCTCCCCCCCCCGCCCCCCAGCCTTTGCCTTGTGCCCTCCTTGTTGTAGAAGAAAGAACTACAGGTAGGTCAGTAACTTCTAGAAAGTTCTGTGGTAAGAACAGGTCTCCAAAAAGATATACCAAGTAGAGGGAGAAAAACATAGAAATGTTCCTCTGCCAGTTTGGAGGAGATCAGTGTGTATAACCTGACAAGGGGCAACGGTTTTAAATTGGAAGAGGGGAGATTTAGATTAGATACCAGAAAGAAATTCTTTACAGTAAGGGTGGTGAGACACTGGAACAGGTTGCCCAGAGAAGCTGTGGATGCCCCATCCCTGGAAGTGTTCAAGTCCAGGCTGGACGGGGCTTTGAGCAACCTGGTCTGGTGGGAGGTGTCCCTGCCCATGGCAGGGGGGTTAGAACTCGATGATCTTTAAGGTCTCTTCCAACTCAAACCATTCTGTGATTCTATTCTATGATTGTATAACCTGATTTAAATGTGTAGTCTCATGTTAATCAGAGCTGAGGAAAGAACTGCTGGAAATTTCTCTCTCAATGCAGTCTTTTCCCCTTGAAATCTGTGAAGATGAATCTCTATATGATACCAGAAATACAGAAAAAGCACACTTCCCAGAGAAGAGCAGTCATATAGAAGGAAACTCCAGCATCCTGCAGTCCATAGGAGACATTGCTGAGTTGAGTGAGGCCAGCACAGCATGTGAAAACTTGCTTGTAGAGATGACCTGTGAAATCAGCATGCTGAGACTGGGGTGTGTGGACACCCTAAATGCCTCAGCTGTCTCAGGCACAAAGTGACTTTAGAGAAAGCTTTGTAATAGCTCATAAAATTTGAAGTGACTGGTATAAGGAAGGGTAGATGATGCGAGACAGGGAATTACTCTCTGAGAGATAAAGCTCCACTCAAGTAGCTTGTATTCCAATGCATTTAAAGTAGCAGTTACAGGATTTATAGAATCATTGATTGGAAGGGACCTTTCAGATCATCGAGTCCAATCATCAGCCTAACACTGACAAAAGCCATCACTAAAGCATATCTCCAAGCTCTATGTCTACCTGTCTTTTAAATACCGCCAGTGATGGTGACTCAACCACTTCCCTGGGCAGCCCATTCCAATGCTTAATAACTCTTTCAGTGTAGAAGTTTTTCTTATATCCAATCTAAACCTCCCCCGGCGTAACTTGAGGCCATTTCCTCTTGTCCTATTGCTTGTTACTTGGGAGAAGAGACCAACCCCCACCTCTCTCCAACCTCCTTTCAGGTAGTTGGAGAGAGCATTAAGGTCTCCCCTCAGCCTCCTTTTCTCCAGGCTGAAAAACCCCAGCTCCCTCAGATGATCCACATAAGACTTGTCCTCCAGACCCCTCACCAGCTTCGTTGCCCTTCTCTGGACCTGCTCCAGCACCTCAATGTCTTTCTTGTGGTAAGGGGCCCAAAACTGGACACAGTACTCGAGATGGGGCCTCAGCAGTGCCGAGTACAGGGGGACAATCACTTCCCTAGTCCTACTTACAACACTTATGATCTGAAAAGGAAGTTAAACAGTGTGTTAAAAGCACAATGTTGTGCTCTCACATATGGTTTGCCATCTTTGTGGGAAGAGCACAACAGTTTGTCTTCCACAGTAGTATTTCTTATTTAACAGAACCATGTTGACGAGGAGAGGCTAAGCGAGGAGTGTGGATTGGAAAAGGGATTGGCAAAGGGGATTCCTGGGGTTTGCTGTCTCTCACCTTGTCTGAGGATCAAAAGGCTTTTCAGTGCTCTAGGGATAGTGTTGCACAAATTGTGGTAAATGAGCTAGTAGTGTTCCGTAAGACATCAAAAGGTGAGCTGCAAGTCAGTAATAATTAAAAAGACAACAAAACAAAACACCCTCCAGATACTTATACATTACGTTACAATTGTTAGTATATAGTGAGCTGCTGCCTGATGCAGGCATGCTGAGGAGTCCTGACATGTTAAGACCTGAGGCAAATATAAAGTGATACGAATGTTTTAAAACTATAATATTTGTAACTGTATTAATAAAATTGTCTTAAAACAATAAAAGGTATTTTATCTACATAATGAGTACTTTATTTAGCCTTTTTCTGACTCAAAAAACAGTGGGACAATCCAGGGACATATTTCAGAAAGTTGAATAGTCCTTTGTTTGAGATAAAAAGCTTGAGAAATCCTGCTTTAGGCAGCCTGTATCTCTCCTAGACGATGGAGGAGGACCACAAGGGAAAGAAAGTCTTATGTTTGCACCTAATCCAGGAATATTACAATGTCTCTGTTGCTCATGATGGCCATATCTGAATGTCCTTGTCAGGGGCCTGGTGGTGTTCAGATATATTGCATGTAGGCATTTTGTTTTCTACTGCCTTTGAAAGACAGTAAGTCAGAAGTGAGTGTTGATGATTGTCCTGTGAATGAAAATAGTATCAGGTACTAAACACGGTTTTGATTAATGTTGCTAGGGTTTGGGTTTTTTTCAGTCTGGGTAGACGTTTTGTTCTTGAGAAAAGTTACATAGAAAGTGGAAAGTTTCAGTTAAGAATAGACACTTTTTCCCGCAGCTGTGACAGAGGTAAATTAATGGATGAGGATTAAATAAATACATGAAGATTTGTGTGGCTTGAATTAATATAACCCTTCTGCCTCTAGCCTTTCTAGTGTCCTCCACAAGGTCTTTCACAAGTTTCTTCTCCACACCTGCAAGTCTGTCCGCTGGTGTTGAAGAGATGTACTTTTTCATCTGTTTAAGCTCTTTGACAGCCTCCAGGTGATGGCTCATAATCTTACCCAGCCTTCCTCCCCCATCTATGCTGGCCTGTCCTGGGCATCTTCTAGAGATTGGAGAGGATACCGGTGGATATACATGCTGTCCCAGCCCTCATGCCTTTGGGGCTGTTTCAGCTGGGAAACCTGCGGCAGGGCATTATCCTCTGTCTTTGTGCCCTTTAGGGTGTCCACACACATCCCATGCTGCCAGAATGGCTCTCACTTAGCACTGAAGTGGTCACGGAAATGATTGCAGTGGAAACCCCAGCATGTTTCCTGGTGGTGCTGCTCAGGGAGAAGGGCTGACAAGGCCACAGCTTGCTCTTCTTTCAGTCGGGACCTTGGCATCAGTGTGGGGAACATACTGGGTGACAGCATTTTGAGGAGAGGGAGGGACAGCCCTAAGCTGGCAGAGGATGGGCTTAGGTTGGCCAGTCCTTAGAAGATGGCTGACAGTGCTCTGAGGGCTTGAGATGATCAAGTCAAGATCACTGTCAAGAAATAGTGATCTTCTGATGGAGAAGACCAGCAGAAAGGATACCTTCCTCTGACTGGCTTAATGCATTCTTTGAGAAGATGGATGTGTTTGGAGGTGTGGCCGGCTAACGTGTTTTTCTGAGCAGGTTCCACGTGGGTAAACACAGGCATTGTTGGTCGCTCAGCATGACTTTGTGTTTATTCTGTGTCTGGTTTAGCTAAGCTAGTGTTTCTTGGAAATGATTTCCAGCCCTTAGCAATCGGGAAGTCAAATATTCTTCCTCTGCCTATCACAAGCCTTGCCGAGTTCCCCTGGTTAGTCATTAAGTTGCTTATCACATTTGCTGTCAAACACTGCAGTGATAAGCTTTCACGCTCTGTTCCATGAGTAGGGGCTGAACTAGTCAGGCTACCCAGGCAGAAGGTCTCCTGCACCACGGGCTGTGTCTCCAGGCTGCTTGCAGGGGCCCCCATCAGTCCAGGTCCTTGTGGTCTGCCATCAGAGCTGAGCCACTTGCAGGCACAAGGGGTGCCATGCTGGAGCAGTGCCCATCTGCAGCTGGGAGTTCACACAGTGTGGCAGGAATTCTGTTGATATCCTCATGAACCTGTGTTAGAAATGTCAATATGGATTGGTAGCCAGCCGGTGTCAGCCCTGTTGCATGAGGGTGTAAGCAAGAGCTGGGTGCCTAATGTTGCGTGGGACCTGCTGGTGTTCATCTGTGTTCCAGTTTGCCCGGTATCATCGGTTTAGCACGTTTTCTTATGCACTCAGCCTAAACAGAAATTGGCACAAGCACATGCTGGCAGAGTTTACCAGTTTCTGCTTTGCCATCAGACATGAAGTGATAGATAGCAATTCTGCCCTGCTTTTACTCTGTCACCTGGAAGCTGTGTATTCCCACAGAGCTGCTGTTGCAGAGTCTTACAACAGGTAGCAGTGCACAGTCCTGTACTAATAGCAGCAGAGCAGCTGGCTTAATTGGAGAGCTTTGGCAGCAGCTTGCCCAGAGGGACAGGTTGGCCCCACTGTAATCAGTTAGCAAGCATTTCCTCCAACCATGTTACTTTTGGCTTCAGGAGGAGCCGCTGGGGAGTGTGGGCACTTCACCTTCAGACAGGGTGGGTTAGGAGAGATGACTCCTACTCCTGGTCCAGCTGCTAGTTAAGAGCCTCTTGCTGGGTGCTTTCAGAAGAAGCCCAAACTGTTCTGTCTGCGTTGTGCTGGGGTGGGGGAGATGGAAGGTCTTAGAAAGGTGCATCTCACAACAGAAGAAATACAGCAAAATCCTTATGGAGTACTCAGAAGAGCTATAATTGGGGAATCTGTATTGCTGTTATTATTGTTGTTACTGCTGCTGTTGTTGTTGTTATTATTATTATATCATAAAATAAAATGGAATAGCACGTGACTTTTGTCTCCTGAATGAAATGGAGTTCCTTTCAGTTTGGGGTTTTTTCTAAGATGTTTATAACAACCTATAGAAAGATGAAAGGAAGGTGCAGCTGCAATGTGCTTGTCAGATTTGTTCTATTCCATTTGCACCTGGAGTGTTTTCTTAAAAAGGGCTTTAACAGAAACTGCCTTAGAGGAGGGGTTTTTGAAGACTCAGTTTTTGAGTGTGTCTTTCCACTAGGTTAGCTAAAACCCATAGAGATCAGCTAGAGTTTATGTCGTGGTGAAATGTTCTATGCAGAGCCGTTTAACTCATGGACTTCCAGTATGTAACAGTCAAATGACCCTGCTTTTAAAATATGTGCTGTGGAATTTGGTATAGAAGCCCAAGACTTTCTCTCACGGATGAACTGCTGGGTCATCCACAAAAGGCAGCACAAATGAGCTGAGAAGGTTGAAAATATAAACAAGCCTGAATGGTAACCAACCTGCCTGACGCAAACAAGAGGGGAAGAAAACCTGTTCGGTCTGCCCAGATCAACATGTGGTGGCTCTGAAATCCAAGCAAACCTAAGTATCTCCCATTGGACCTCCTGTTTACACAAAACAGGAAACTTTTGGATTTTTTTTTTTCAGTTTGAAAAGGTTTTTATCCAGCAGGAAGCAAGCACAATTCTCAATGAACCAGTAATTTCCATTACACTTTGAGACAGTAATAGCCCTCTCTATCCCAATTAAATAAATAAATATATAAATAAATCTCCAATTTTAAAAATCCTCTGGTTTAGAGTATTATACTGGAAAAAGACTTGATAAATTGCTAGCAGAAACTTCTGGAAAAGTTTGTATCGAGCACATATCTTTCTGTTCCTAGTAGGTGTGATTCAGGTTGGGCACGGAAACTAAGTTTCCGATCTCAAGTATCCAGTGACTTCTAGAATGTTTCATTAGATCCCTATCCTGCCACTGACTCTGTATATTGCACAAGTAATTACTATCCTTACATTGTATTTGATCCCTGGAATTTTATACTATAAAGCAGGCTATCTGGAAGGACTTTGCTGTATTTTCTGTCTGTGCATCAAAACTTTATTTGTGGGTAGTTATTTTATGCTATTTGCTTTGGTTTGTGTTAGACCCAGTAAAAAGGAAGGAGTGCTGCCCCCCTTCTTCCAGTGTTTTAAACTGAGACATTCAAATCCAAACATTTCATAATGTACCTAATATTGTCTGTCTGGTTTTGACATGCTAGTTGGCGTGTGTGTCTAGTAAAGATATGCCTGAAGGTATCTAAACATTTCCCTTCATTTCAGGACATACTTGCCTGCATGTTTTTACATATACTCCAGCTAAGTTGCTAATGCAGTGCTGTAGAACTTTTTTGTTGCCATGTTGTTTTTTTTCCTATGTGAGGTTGAACTGCAGCTGAACTCCTTTAAGCTGTAAGAAAATTCACATCCAAATCCAAATCCCTTAAGATTGGTTCCCTAGTTCATCTGGTCAATGTAGTGAACTTTGATCCTTAAAATCTGGACCCCATGAGCTTAGGAGTCTTTTCCAACCTAAATGATTCTAGGATTCTATGAAACAGCCATCATGAAAGAAAAGTCTTATTTCCCTTCATGTTTTGGCTGTATTGCTCCATAAATTGCAAAGATTTCTGTCCCTGTATGTTCTTCCTCTCCCGTACTTGCTTCCTCTGACATGCTGGGCCATTCCTGCAGGAAATGTAGAGTGGGGAAGAGATCAAATGGGTTCAGGGAAAATGCTTCCCTCCAGGAATGGTTTCTGTAAGCTAATTTCCTGCCCAGAAGTTGCTTGGTTGCATCAGACTGTCAGCAGTCTGTAAAAATTCAGATGTCTCTTGAGATGCAAATAGGTGATGAAAAATGCCTTAACACTCTCAGCAGCATTAGAAGAATGGTGTGCTATTAACGCTACATACTAACTAGTAGCTGAATTAAGGTGGATGAATTTAACGCCTAGCACATGGTCTGGTTTTTTGTGCAGCCCCTCATGTTTTACTATCTAATTGCATCTGGAAACAAACAGGTAAGTTACTGCATTTACATTAAGGGCACGCTCCTCAGCCCTCTAACGCTCCAATTTTTTTCTGTTTGCAGTTTGAAGGGAGGAAGTACTGTGAACATGATTTTCAGATGCTTTTTGCCCCTTGCTGCCATCAATGTGGTAAGTTTTACATCCAGGTGAAACACTTCATGCTGATCTCAAATGGGAACATCGCTGGGGAAGATGTGCAATCTTTGTGTATCTTCTCTGATAGATACACAGTAAATAGTGGCCCTGTGCAGCTGAGCATCTGAACTTCCAGAATGAACCAGACTTCAGAGAATTTGGAGGGCTGCTTTCCCTAAAGTTCATCAAACAATGGGATTTATTTTTTTTTCTTAAAAAAATGTGTGCATTATTTGAGTGAGTAGTTTAGCTGTTGATCCAATGAACAGACCATTCATGACTCCTGGTTAGGTACATATACATGCATGTGCTTCTGCATCTGAAATCCTACAAGTCTTTGTCATCTGCTTTGACCATTGTAACCCACCCATGCTGTCCTACTCCAAAGAAGCGGGGACAATCTTTATCATCTGGTGTTATCATCAACTGATGGGCAAGCTGGTCTCCCTTTGTATTTTTGAAACAAATACCTTTAAGGCTTCGGTGTCTGATGTCAACCCTACGTAACACCAAGTGCCATACTTTATTTGCCACTCTTTGTGTAAATGCTTGTGTGTCTGCCTCGCTGTAATCATTTGCACATGTTTTTTTATCACTGTGTGTGACGCATCATGGTCAGGCAGGGCTGGGATTTCTTGACTATTGCTTAAACTGGTTTGGAAGCTTTTGTGTTTATGTGGCACCTTGGCAGGGTGCTACGGTTTTCACTTACCTCAGTGAGGCTTTCCCCACGTGGAAGGAGGGGTTGAACTCCAAGGGAGAGGGAAGCAGATGTTATGGACCTTTGCATTTAAAGCTGTGGATGTGAACAAGCTCAGGAGGAGGAAGAAAGGGTCGGTGGTGATTTCTAAGGAACTACACTGCCTATCTATCTCCAGGATTTCTCCTGCTCAGCCAGCAGAGCTCCCACTGCTCCTGCCCTGGCTCCTCGTAGCACCAGCTCCCTTAAAACCTCCTTGAGGTTCTGTGCAGAGCTGGACTTTCCCACTGCTTGGATTTAATAAGCACAGGCAAAATTGACGGGGCTGTTGTCAGCGACGAGGCCTCAAGCACTCCTGACATTTCTGGAGTCCACTGGGTTTTGTTCTTGAAAAGCTACGACTTCATGGGAGTGCTGCAGAGTCACATGCTGGATGCTGTCATCTACATTGGTTACCTGTTGAGTTGTACATTCTGAAAAGCCAGGACTCAGCCTCCCATGGCACTGGGAAGCTGAGCTCCCAACACATTTTAGGCAGAGCCTTTGCACGGCTGAGGGGCCTTGGCTACAACGTCCACATAGTGAACGATTAAATCATGTGTGTGGTGGACATGGCTCCAACTGCCTGTGCAGTACAGTCAGACCGTGCATGCATAACAGTAGTTCTCACACTATTTTTTTAATGTTTCACATGACAGGACTCTTGGTGGTAGGCGAGAAGTCATGTGTTAGACTGACTGTTCTGCAGCTTCACTGCGGCTTTGTGTTTTGACTCCCATGTTTTTTTTTCTTTTCTGCAAGAGGTCCACAGCTACCCAAGCTCAGTTCTGTTGTGCTTTGAGTATCGGGTCCCTTCACAGCTTGGTCCTAGTGAAGTAGAAGCCACTACTTCGTACATGACAAGTTAAAATTGTCATCTTCTTAAATAAAAGAAGGAAAAAGATGATTAGGACATGAGAAAGCTGTATTACGTAAAGAACTCCATATATTTCTTAACAGCTTGAGAACAGATAAGTAACAGAGAAGGTGCACTGAAAAAGGGTGACTGCAGAGAGAAGGTGGAGTGTGTATTTAGAAGGGCTTGCATGTAAAGAACAGAAGATTCTCCATCAGCATGGGCGTTTTCTTCTGACTCATGGCAAAAAAAAACCAAACAAATAAACCCAAATTCTAGAATTTAGAACAAGAACTATGATACTAAAAGCAATGTATCCTACCACGTTTAGAGGGGAGGAAGTGGATGATGATGTTGTAGAAATTTGATTGTGGGTTGCTTTTAACTTTGTCTAGCATGGTTTTCTACATCCTGGTGTTGTGTTTCTTACAGGTGAGTTCATTATTGGTCGTGTTATTAAAGCTATGAACAATAGCTGGCATCCAGAGTGCTTCTGCTGTGATATCTGCCAACAAGTACTGGCTGATATTGGATTTGTCAAGAATGCCGGCAGGTAGATCTTCACCGTTCCTTCTGTCACTGATACATATAAAATGAACTAAGTGGGAGCACTGAGAAGTTTTGCTTCCTGAAGCTTTCCAGCTGAGGTGGAGCAATGGAAGCATCTTCTGTAGGGAGAAGGTCTAAGAGTGCATCACAAAACTACGAATGGGTATCTTAAAATATACACTTAAAATATTAACAGTTTACCTACTTCAACAACAGATTTCTCAGCAAACATGTTTTCTACCTGGTAACGTTTTTGGGCCATTGTGATACATAATAAGAGAGAAACCGTTCAGATACAGAAGCATTGTTTTTATTTTTTAATATCAGTTTTTACTTTCTTTTTCAAACTTGGGTTTTGAATTTTTGTCTAGTTTAGCACCTTATTTATTAATAATAGCTTTACGTTCAGTGGGACGCATCACAGAGTAAGATATTTTTACAAGTGGCTTCTATGGCCATTGGCTTCATTATATAATACGATATACACAGTTATTTACAGAATTAGAACCTGTGTGGTCATACAGCTTCTAATATAAATTTTTTAGATCTTGAGAGTAAACGATTAAGCTATGAGAATCTATTATAAAGTTTGTTTTCTGCGTTTCAACACATCCTAAATTCAAATGAGCTGAAGAAATTATATCCCTGTGGTAACAGAAAATAAAATGATAGCCCTTGCTCCCTGAACTTGGTTTGCCTAACAAGGAAATTGCTTTAAAGACTATTTTCCCTCCCAAAAGGGCTGATTGAAATGAGATTCTAATAGATTTTTTTGTTTATAGTTTGCACTGTAGTATGTGGTACCAGTAGTTAACCTCTCTTTTTTGTGTTTCAGACATCTCTGCCGTCCTTGCCACAACAGGGAAAAAGCCAGAGGGCTGGGAAAGTACATTTGCCAGAAGTGTCATGCCATCATTGACGAGCAGCCTCTCATATTCAAAAATGATCCTTATCACCCTGATCATTTCAACTGTGCAAACTGCGGGTAACTTGAGTTCTGCAAAAGCAAAAAGAAAAATGCTGGGTTTATTTGCTTCATTGATTTACATCTTAAAGTGAAAACCTGTCCTGTACAACCAGCAAGAGGGGTGGGGTTTAGATGCCTTGCGTCCAGATGTGTGTTACTGCTTTTGGGATGGTGGAGTTGGGTCTGCAGTTCAAACAACAGCTGACCTGTAGACGAGTAAGGAAAGGTTGGGCTCTGGTGTACAAGATGGTACCATACAAAATGTGAAGAACAGACACAGATAATAGTTTCTGTCACAGTGAAATGAGAGCTTGTTATTCTGCTCTGAGAGGAAGAAAAGCAGTCCTCTTTGGCTGCTTGAGTAACCATCTTGCCTATGTTGTTTCCTTTTAGTTTAGTGGCATGCAGACTTTGTGCTTTTCTTCTAAGACCTGTCTTTTTCTTAGAAGCTTCCTCCCACCTCATTTTATCAGCTTCTGCAACTGCAGTACATGAAGCTGTACATTCCCACATCCTGCACCAATGCAGAGATCAGGGGGGAATTGTAGAATATAGCACGGATTATTAGTTGTTTATTTCTTGTGCAAAGGAAGCTATTATTTCAGTGTGATAGCAAAGGCTGATTTGAATAACAGCATGGTGATGTCTCAGCAGAAAACTGTTGAGAGCATTAGTGAGTTACGGTCACATTTAAATTTTAGCTGGTCTCAGTATTCTAACCATGCAAATTACTAAAAAGTAGAGTGTATGAGATTCTGCAATTGGCAATGAATAAACGTAACTAGCTCCTGTGGGTCCGTAGCTTTCTTTCTCTGAAGTCAATACAACAGGGAAGGTGCATCTAGATGTAGAGGACTACATTTTACTTTCAGTTACAGTTATGCAAATCTAAAATAAACTGGTGATGAGTACCAAAATACAAACCAAACATGTGAACAGCTTGTACACATGTTATTTGTGCTACGTAACCAGAATGCAGAGTGACAATAGCTCAGTAGCTGTTTTCAGAGACTTAGTGCACCTCGCTTAGCAGCCTGTTCTCAGTTTATTGTGGACTTCAGACTAGAACTATGTTGAACTTTGTCATATTTGCTGCTGCTGCATTACTGTAGTACAAATACAATTTCTAAAACAAATGCTAAAAATTATATTTTTTTCTTTTCAGAAGCTCTAAAGAGTTGACATGGTTCAGTGCCTTTATTCATGCTCTCAATTCATTAACTTTTTAACAGGAAGGAGCTTACTGCTGACGCCCGTGAGTTGAAGGGAGAATTATACTGCTTACCCTGCCATGACAAAATGGGGGTCCCCATCTGTGGGGCATGTAGAAGACCAATTGAAGGCCGTGTGGTGAATGCTATGGGCAAACAATGGCACGTGGAGGTAAACATCAGATGATATATTGTACTTTACAAACATAAACATTATCTGGGTTTTTGCTGATCAATTTCAATTAAAGGATTAGCAAAGTATGGAGTAATGGTTAGTAAATGCCTTCTAATCCCATCTTCAGCCTTCTTGTGGCTGGTCTTCTGCTGGGAAATAGGAATTATTTCCTACCTGACAGAGAGCTTTGACTGTGAAACTAAAGCCAGTCATCAAAGGAAGCACTGTGAGGTCCTTACAAAAGAAAATTTCAGAGTGCAAAGCAGTACACGTGGAAAGGCGGTAAATTCTGTAGCAACCATAGTGTTATGGAGCACCATAATACCCTTATGTCTTCCATAGTAACCTGTCATGTAAATACCTCTAAAGCACTTTATGTGAGAGTTCATATTTCAAGGCCATGTACAAGATTTAGTTCCACATCTTCCTTTTGAATTATGAAGATGAACAGTCTATTCCTTTTGTTGTTCTGAAAATCTCCTCCAGCAAATGCTTTCTTCACAAAAACATAAATTTGGTGCACATTATTTAAAATATCTTAATTTTGTTCATTGATAACATGTGAGAATCCCTTTGGTTGATTTTTTTTTGGGGCGACTTCTGGATGGGAATGTTGACTATATTAAAAGGAGATTTATTTCTGTCGTCTAAAACATACAAAGTTTTATTTCTTGTTTTCAAGATGGTACAGCTAGCTCAGATGACTTCAGTCATGTTCAGTACTGCGCTCGGTTGGTTTGCTTTCCAGAAAAAAAAAAAAAACATTACTTCTAAATAAACAAAAAAATGCATGTCATTTTCTTTGTAGCATTTTGTTTGTGCAAAATGTGAAAAGCCATTCCTGGGCCATCGTCATTACGAGAGAAAAGGCTTGGCATATTGTGAAACCCACTACAATCAGGTAAGATCACATGTTTTAAAAATTGGTGTTAATTGGTAAGTTAATGAACTGGTTAGGGAAGGAAGACTGTAGACATTCTTCTGTTCTGTTCTGGGCACCTGTGGGTGTAATGCCACTTGGTAGATGTTCTCTTGCAGTTAATTTATATGGGTTTCTCTATATATTGGTCTGGTACTGAGAAAGAAAACTGCAGGTATTTCACAAAGGCTAGCCAGGATAATCAGTATCGAGTTGTTCTTCAAGCTTAGTTGTACTTAAGCAGAGCTGTTACGAGCTTTTACATGTCTGTGAGGTCAGAGCAGCTAATGACACCCAGTCTTTCCCAAGAAGCTAAAGATGATTTGCCACTCAGTAGCTGCGGTTTAAGACAAGGTCTTAGTGAGTTGTGTGGTTTTCCCGACAGCTGCTACCCTGAGATGACTGTGTGTGTTAACATATGCTGCATCACCCACCTCCTTCATGAGGTTGCTGAAGACTGCGAAAACTGTGTTTGTCAGAGGACACCACCTAGTGACCACTTGGATTTATATATTGGGAGCAGCTGAGGGAGCTGGGGTTGTTCAGCCTGGAGAAAATGAGGCTGAGGGGAGACCTCATCGCTCTCTACAACCTTAATGCTCTCTACAACTGCCTGAAAGGAGGTTGCAGAGAGACAGGGGTCGGTCTCTCCTCTCAAGTCACAGGCACTAGGACAAGAGGAAATGGACTCAAGTTGCACCAGGGGAGGTTCAGATTCGATTTTAGGAAAAATTTCTTCACCGAAAGGGTTGTCAAGCATTGGAACAGGCTGCCCAGGGAAGTGGTGGAATTACCATCCCTGGTGGTATTTAAAAGATGGGTAGAAGCGGGGCTTAGGGACATGGTTTAGGGGTGGTTTTTGTCAGTGTTGGGTTGATAGTTGGACTCGATGATCTGAAAGGTCCCTTCCAACTTAGACAATTCTATGATTCTATATAGGAGTTATATACGGTGGTACCATCCCTCGCCAGACTCCCTTGATTGTGTAGTCCAGCACCGCCACGTATAGACCTTTTTATGTGGAAGCCATCTGCATTGTGTCATGTCCACCTCTTGGCTTGTATAAATACAAGACTAGGGGTTACATCTGGGAGTTGTAAGGCATCTGTTAATTACAGATGGATTCTGAATTCATCAGTGATGAAGGGCAGATGATTGAAATGTTGCTGGCATGCTTGTAGACAGTAAATGCTGTGACATTAGTAGTAATAGTGTTGCAGCCATCATGGAGCAAGTACATATACCAGCCATGAGCTGTATGTCGAGTGGATGTCTTTTACTAGGTTAACTACTGCAGCTAGGAAAAATACATTAAATTTTCTGAATTCTTAATTGTTACATTCTGGACAAATTAAGCCTGGAAATAGAATTAATAATTTTTGGCCTAAATTTCCTTCTTTTTTAATAAAAATAACATTTATTTACTCTTTTTTTTCAGAAACAGTAATATGTTGTTGTAGTCCTGAATGTTAAGTCCAAATGTTAAATTGGCTGATTAGTACTGATAAGCATGTTACACTGACTGCTGAATTTCAAATGTTCAGGATTAGAGAAATGTTAAAGTAAAACAAAATTGTATTTACAGAGGATCAAACAGATTTAAACAAATGTTTTCACCCTTAATATTGTAAAGGCTTTTTGTGATGAGGTGATGCAAAATGTACTTGCAAAACCAAACCAGACTTGCCAGCATTCTCTTTATTTTACTGAAATAAAAAGGAAAGCTATTGCACTTATCAGCTGAAATATAGTTATTTTGTTAGAGAAGCTTCCCTCGATAAAATCATTACATTAAAAATTCATTACTTCTCTTTCATCTTCAGCTATTTGGTGATGTTTGTTTCCATTGCAACCGTGTGATTGAAGGAGATGGTAAGCACTTTTCTAACTGTTCCCTTAATGTTCCTTTCTGATGGCAGTTCTCTTTAAA
Source organism: Gallinago jamesoni (assembly GCA_025769975.1). Lineage (NCBI taxonomy): Eukaryota > Metazoa > Chordata > Aves > Charadriiformes > Scolopacidae > Gallinago > Gallinago jamesoni. The sequence goes on from JAOQGH010000001.1 coordinate 142,685,186, forward strand.
AGTGGAGCTAAGGGGAAAGCAGCTCCCTGTTGAATCCTTGATTGTTCTCATTAAAACAAAACTGGCCGTTCTCCTGATGAGAAATTAAGTTAGACCTGATTAGTCAGAGACCAGGTGGTGTTTCATGGTGGTGTGGAAGACCACCCAGCGACTGAAGAGAACTGTGGTCAACTGGAAATCCTTTGCAGTAACATGCAAAGGCCAGGGATGCTGGGAGATGCACAGAGGTGGCTTCCTGCCAGCCAGCTTCTAAAAAGAACACAGACAAGGGCAAGGATGACCACATAGGCATCTCCTCAACAAATTTAGAGATTGCGAATCAAATTTGAAAAAGTATTTAAATGTTGAAAGATGTGGCTGGGCACTCTAAGGAATTTTTTTGAAGTCCCTAGTTTCTATTAGTTCAGTTTTGTTCCTATAGATACCTACCTGCATCTGTCTTTTGAAAATCTAGGTTGATGATAATGTCACAAAACCAGGAAAGACTGTGTTTGGAAAAATGTGTCCTATAAAGGCAGAACTGGATGCAAGTATTTTAAGTTCGGGATTTTATTTTTTTGGGGGGGGGCAAGTGTTTTGAAGAGGTTTTTTTGGAGAACCAGCTATGCTAAAATGCCAAAAAAGCTAATTATTCTACCTGAAATAATCCAACATTGTTATGTGCCTATTTACTCCTGCCTGGAGTAAATATTGTAATATTATGTGTTAGCCTCACGTAAGCCAAAGCCATTAGCAAAGTGGGAGGAAACCTCTAGCGTGTAAAAAGAGACACAGAGTAGCTTAGAGTCACGTAAATACAGGGTGGGACGTACATTCCAGAGACGTGCTTTCCCCACATTTTCTGGACCGGACTGTACCTGCAGAACGACAATCCAGAACGCCTTGGAGGAAACAGTGTCCTCCTTTTCATTAAAATCCTAATAGAATGAGCAGAACTGGATCGTGAGGTGAATGAATAAATTCAGCCATGTCTGATAAGTACATTTCTGTATGTTTCTAATGTTACACCAGATAATCTGACACACATGTTGTATGTTTTGGTCTCTGAACTGAAGAGAATGTGGTGTAATGCAGTATTTTTTTTTATTTTCAACATTATTTTACATTTCTGCTTTCATTTCTGCACACAAATTTGCCACTGCTGTCACAAATGATGAGTATCTGGTATTGTTGTCTCTCTGGTGAAACGAACATCTCTGGCAGCAGTTTTTCAAGAGGGTGTCTATGACTAATACAGAGGTTGCTTGGGAGCAAAGACTTTCACCTGACTAGTAGTATTTTGGCAAGCAGTGGAACAGCTATGCCTCTGTGGATGTGCTTGCCCCATGGTGCAGGAAAAAAAACACCTCGGCGTAACAATGCTCTGGTTCTGTTTGTTGTTGACAAAATGCTGTGTTTTATGAGAAAACTAGTGTCCTGCGTCTTCTAACTTAGATTAAGAAGAAAAGCAGATTTTGGCAGGGAAAAGCAGAAAGGTACATTGAAAGACAGAAAGACAGAAAAGGGATTGAGATACAGAACAAAGAAAAAATAGTTACTTTCTCTCCAAAGCAAAGAATAAAAATGAATCCAAATTTGTCCTGACTAAGTAATTTATCCCACAAGTCCATAAATTTTTCTCTCCTTAGTAGTGTTTATTTACCTGTGTCCTGACTGTTGGCTTCAGGTGATTTTTTCGGCCAGGCAAGTGCTACTGTTGGCGGCACTGAGCTCTGACCAGGACCTTGGAAATGAAACCGAATGAAAACATGAGCACCTTCTTGCTGGATTCCTGATTAGGTTGGAAACCCAGCCTCATAAAACAGTTGCCTGAGGTCAGCATGCTGTGAGATGAGGTGGAAGCAGGCAACAGGAGGCAGAAATAGGCTAAATTGGTCTTGCTGGTGAACAGAGAGCTGTACGTGCCCTTAGAGACAGCTTTATCAGTGCTTCACAGTCCTGCTACGCTACACTACACTCAGGTCTGCCTTCCTAGCCACATTATTGTTACAGTCCTTAATACTTGATGGAAGAAACAAATGACTATTTTTCATGCCTCAAGAGTGTGGAAGGTTAACATTTTTATAATAACTTTAAAAAAAAAAAATTCCTGTAATGCTAACAATTTCTCTTTTTTTTCCTATCCTAGTTGTGTCTGCTCTGAATAAGGCATGGTGTGTGAACTGTTTCGCTTGTTCAACTTGCAACACTAAGTTAACACTCAAGTAAGTTTATCAACAAGTGCGATGCTTTCAAAACTTATCAGTGGTTATCTTCAAAGTGTAGATGTTGCTATTCTGCAACTGTTACGGTATGAAAAACATAAAAGGAGCTCTGAGAAAGTATATGCATCTTTTCTTCCTCTTGCTCCATGTACTAATTTACATTTTTTTCAGCCGTCTGTTCAAGTCTTCCTTCAGTTAGTCTTCTTAACTCTTCTCCTTTTCTGTCCTTTATTTTCTCTGTGTTTAACTCTAAAGGGATAAGTTTGTTGAAATTGATCTAAAACCTGTCTGCAAACACTGTTACGAGAAAATGCCAGATGAATTTAAGCGCCGACTTGCCAAGCGGGAACGTGAAGCAAAGGACAAAGAGAAGCAGAAAAAGAAAAAGCCAATCTGTTTGTAAACTTTTTTTCCTTCTCATCACCACCTCTGCTCCTTTCTTCTTTGGTCAGTGCTAAGGATACTTTTATTTTAAGTTTTTGCATGAATTTATGGCAGTCAAACCTAAAATATTTTTCACACAACTGCAAACTTGAAATATGAAGTTGTTATTCCATTATGTTATGTTTGGTCTGCTTAGCTCTGCAATTAGGTTTGAAAGGCTTTTTAAATGACACAGTTATTAAAAATGGGCATTTGGGTAAAAACTGCATAACGCACTCAACAGGATATTGTAATTACTGTCTACAGTGTATAACCTTGTGAAAGTAACTCCACATATATGTGTAAATTGCAGTTCTAATTTTTTCCTGTGCACTTTTAATAGGATACTTTTAATTTTTTTTTTTCACTTTCCCAGCTGCTAAAACTTCATCTGCTTTTCACTTTGTCATTTTAGGAATAAATTTGTTGAGTTTGATATGAAGCCTGTCTGCAAAAAGTGTTACGAGAAGTTTCCTCTAGAGCTGAAGAAAAGACTGAAGAAACTAGCTGAAACTTTGGGAAGGAAGTAAAGGCTTCATCTGCTTTCCGCTTCCCTTTTGAAAATCTTATATATAATTACTCGGGGAGGGGGACTGCTTTGAGGTTGCAGTCAGACAACAAATGATGAGTATGCCAGAAGAGGATCAAATCAAAATATCTGAAGATTCTCTGCTCTCTGTACATGTACACGTACGCTTATTTGTTGATAAACAGACCATACTTTCAAACTAAATTAAATACTAGGTCACCTGAAAGGTTTCTGACCCTGGTAATGCAGTTGTGCTGATGCAAGTGGCCCATTCTGCACAGTAATCTCTGCAGAAATTTATAGAGACAGAAAATTTTCTTGTGAATGAATACCTGTAAAAACAAACTGTGCAAATGTGTCCGATCTTAGGGGCATGTACTGTCATATATAGTAATGAAAATATTAACCTTCAAATTAAGCATGCACATAAAGCTTGCCCAAGTCATGTGACTTGGGCAAGAAACCAACATACTTTGCCTCATGGAAAAAATTCACGCTTGGATTTCAGGCCAAGTCATCTCATTAAGGAGCCTTGTTTCAGATGGTTTGAAAAGTATCAGATTTCTGAATACAGTCACTGTGCAAATGGCCTACTTCTGATAGATTATGCTTACATGATGAAGCTTTGTACATCAGGTTTAGCATGAAATACCTATATAAAATATATATCCCTATTGCAAGAAATGAGCATACTCAGAACTACTTGAATTTTGCTATATTCCACTCAAAATAACACATTAACTTTTATATAAGCTTTTGCATTCTATTTACTTTTTGTGCCTTATTCTGCTGGACCATTCATAACAGTGTTCCATTAAATATATATATAGTTTTATTTTTTATTTCATATTTTTATGCAGAAACTATATGCAAGGTATTTTCAAAAGATAACATAACTTTGCCTTAATTATACAGGATGTGAAAAGTATTTTATTTCAAATGTGTACACCTGAGCTTAAAATTAGCTTCTAGACTTCCTTAATTTTCAGAACACTGAAAATGCGTATTTCAATCAACTGGCAATATTACTTTTACACCTATGAGTGTAAATATACAAGGTTTGATCCTGCTAGGATCTATTTCTTTAGCCATCCTCAAGATCTGAGACCATGAATCATCAGAATTCCTTAAAATATTCATTTAATTGTTTTATGCTCTTGATTTTAACCATGTGAATCTGATTTTTTCCCTTTCTTATAGAACATTCAGCTACTTAGGGCTTCTTGATGGTACTACATTACAAAGCACGCAAACATTTTTTTATTTGTTTTTTATATTAGTGACTTAAACGGATTTTATGTAATTACCTCATAGGAAGTAAAATTTTCTTTCCTGTTTATGAAAGATTTGTTGCTTTAAAACATCTGCTTTCCAGTGTCATCAATAAAGGCAATGGTATTAAACCTTGTATCACCTCTCTTAAATGAGTTCTTCGAGGGGTGAGAAAGCAACTAAGCTATTTTGTTTCCTTATGCTTTTACCTGTGACTGTATGTAAATACTTCCTTATTGTCCTATTTAAAGGAGACATATGCCTTTCCTAAATATCCCACTACAGTTCTTAGGTTCATGAAAGAAACCACAGCACATTTCATGAAGAACAGCTTAACTCTTCTGGATCTTTTTTGAATTGGCACAGGTTTGTGTTTGCTAGGTCTTCCTAAAGAAAATATCTTGTCTGAGTTTAAAACCTAAACCTTACTATCAGTTTTTCGTCTCCTCATTTCACTGTAATGAAACTTTCACCCTAAACTTCCAGTTTAGTGCTAAGTAAACTGGATTTTTTTGGAATTTTTTGACTGTTTTATCCTATGTAGAAAACTGAATGCTGTAACAGTTCAGTAGCTGAATGCAGTGTCCTGACTGTGTTGAAGACTACAAAAGCTTAAAATGTCCCCCCAAAAAGTTTATATAACTAGCATGCTAGCACTGTTGGGGGAGGGGGGGAGGGGTTTAGAACTAGATGATCTCTAAGGTCCCTTCCAACCCAAACCATTCTACGATTCTATGATTTTGGACCACGCCATGGATTCAGTAGACCATACTCGGGAATGCCCCCTTGAAATTGTACCTCTTGTAACACTTCTTGTTCTAGGTTTCTCAACTGACTGTACGTCCTTTCCTTCAGTCTCTGTATGCACAGCCTTACTGCTCAAAGAGTTGGGAAGGGTCCCTAACCCTGACGCCAAACTGCAAGACTTGGCTCACGTCCACATTGCTTGCTTCCACAACACAGTGGCCTCTTCTGCGCTGTGCAGCCACAGAACGCTGTCCTACAGTTTGCCAAGGCAGCGGATTCAGTTTCATGAACACGGATGTGTGTATCTCAGACCTCGCGATGTAGCGCTGAGAGCACCTGAGGGTACTTGAGGGTTCAAAGCCTGACACATCATGGAAAAACGTTAGTTGGAACAGATCGCTAGTGGTCAGCTAGCCAGCCCAACCACCTGCTCAAAGCAGGTCTCACTTCAAAGTTGGATCGGTACTGTAGGTCTTTTTCAGCCAAGCTGTGAGTATCTCCACAGAAGGAGATTTCACAGATCTTTGTGGGCACTATGTTCCATTGCTTAGTCACCCTCATGGTGATTTTTTTTTTATTACTGGAGTCCTATTTTGAGTGGTGGGTTCCCCAAATCCACACTGTTCTCTTGGGAGCTGTGTTTGCAGTGAACTGGCATTGAAATAATACCCCTGGACATTGTTATGAAGATGATTAATTAAAAGAGTGACAAACCAAAGCCATGGAGCAAGCTAGCCATTAGGCAGCCTGGACAATTACAGGTCTGGCATTGAAGCTCATTTCCTGACTGTCAGTTTTACAAATGTTTTGCATAGCTGGACACACTTCCCTGAAAGATGCAGAGTTTTTTATTGTTTTTCTACCCATGAGCCCTACTAGGTCTCTCAAAGGCAGCTGTGAGCCTGGGATGTGGGAATGAATGCCTCAGAAGCTTTGCCCCTTTCTGCTGTGTGGGATCAATCATGCATGGACAAGAGATTCCTTTTGAAGCCTCTGCTTAAACTATCAGTCAGGAGCATTTCAGAAATCCCAGTGGATGTAGCTTTAGGGGGAAGAAGCTGAGCTTAAAGCCTTTCTGGTGGCTGGTGACCGTGGCAGGCCCTGTGCTCTGCTCCAAAGGGAAGGTGGATTGGCGAGAGCACCAGACCTTGTCTGTACAAAGGCAATTTCTCCATCAGCTGAAGAGCAAAAATTTCCTCCACTGGGCCAACTCTTAGCGTTCTCCTCTGCACTTACATGAAGACTTTCGTTACTGAGCCTGGCAGGTGCTGATAAATTATTTGGTAACCCCAGTCATAGGCACACCGTTCAAAAAAGCACAAAGATCCCCGTTTTTCTTAGAGAATTAAATCCAATGTCTAAAGAAATCAGCAGTAATAGACCAAATAATAAGAGAGGGCTAATTCTTTCAGTCTGGCTGTTACATGGGTGCTGCTGGTCTCCTTACAGGCACAAGTTGGGTTATGCGTTTTTATTTTTCTGGCAAAGATGGCAAGAGCTTTGGAAATGTCAGTATTTTTTAGGTGTAGCAGGAACCGCATGGGACAAATTTTTAATGACACTTCTCCAGGGACAGAGCCCAGTCACTTCATTTTGACCAAAGTGCCTGGACTGGCAGAGGTGGGGTAAGAAGGGCGATTCCAGGGGCAGAATCTGAAGCTGCCACCTGGGAATTACACCCAGGGGGTACCACCCCTCGCAAATTTCTCCTGTCTTGAGGGATGCTGCTCTCATCATCTTATGATCCACGTCCCCAGCTACACTTCAGGGTGATAATAATGCTATTCCCTGTGCTTGAAAAATCAAGTTTCTCACCATTAACTGCTATGATATTTGGAAACTCATTTTCTGCAGCACTGGGTCTCAGTGATAAGGCTCACAGTTAAGGATTAAACTTAAATTTATATTTGTGGTTCACCGTAAGACACAGTTTCAGGTGAAGCAACACTATAGCTCGGTTCAACACGCGTGAAGAGCTCCCGCGTCAGGTAAGGCCCACGGACGAAAGGAAGCTGATCGAGTAAACAACGGCGCAAAGATGAGCTGCCCCTCAAAATTCAGGGGTACAAAGAGACGGGGCAACCCCGGCCTCTCACCGCGCCCGCCCCCTTCACCTAGGCCTGTCTCCGGCCAACAGCCTCACGGCGGCGAGGGGCGGGACGACACACAAGAAGAGGATCTACCACCGCCTCACCGGCCCGGCACCCTTAACCGGGGAGAGGAGAGAGACCTCCACCGCCTCGACGCCGCCATCAGGCCATGAAGCCGCAGCTACAGCTGCCGTCCTCCCGGCCCCTCTCAGCGGCGACTGCGCGCTCCCGCCCCGCCCCCCCGAGGGGGCGCATGCGCAGGGCTGGCGCACGCGCGAAGCGCGGCCCCGCCCACCCCCTCGGCCGTTGGTGGCGGCCCTGTACGGTTGCGCGGGAACTTGCGTAAAGCGCTGCCGCCTCCTCCTCCTCCTCCTCCTTCTTCTTCCTTTCCCTTCCTCTTTCCTTCCCTATCGCAGGCGCCGGGCGAAGGCCTGAGGGGAAAGGTGTTCCGCCTGGAGGGAGGGAGGCCGGGCGCGGCCCCCCCACCCGCCCCGCTGCCCTGTCCGCGGCGCCATGATGCGGCGCACGAAGCCCGAGGTGGAGCGGTATGTCGCCTCCGTGCAGGCCGCCGCGCCTTCCCCGAGAGAGGTGAGCGCTGCCGGCGGGGGCCGCCAACGGGATTCCGCGGCCTTCCTCGGCCCGCCCGCTCCGGTCCCGTCCCGGGGCGCGGGGGGAGCGTTATGGCCGCTGACGGCCGCCCAGCCCGTCCTGGCCCGGTGCGGCCCGTGGCGTAGTGCCGTGGTGCCAGGCCTGGGGGGGTGGCTGGCCTGCGGCGGCAGCGGCGTGCCCCTCCTCGCTTTCGGAGGGGGAAGTCTGGCTGCTTATTGCCCTGCCTGGTGGTGGGACGGGGACGGACGGCTGCTTTCTGTGTGTGCTGCGGCCCTCTGCGCCGTGTCGGGCGCTGCCGGGCTGGGGCTGCTCGGCCCTTCCTCCCCGCCCTGACGGTACGAGGAAAAGGGGGTTATAGCGTCTCCGGGAGTGTTTCTGAGCCCGTATTTACTCAGGGTTTTTTTTTATGGTGAGTGAGGTAGGAGAAGCTGCTGTGAGGAAGGGCGTGAGGTTTCGTTTACTGGAAGGGCTTTCCCTAACTAGGAGGAGTAGTTTACCAGGGCTGTGTACCTGCCTTCTACACCTGGTAAGCCCTAGTGTAGGTTTAAAGAGCCCGCCAACTCTCAAAGCATAAGTACAGAATCCGTCAGTTTTGTAAGAGTGTAGTTCTGAAGTTTTCCGAGTTTCTCTTTTTTAGGAAAAAAAAAGAAAAAAAGGAACCAAAATAGGGAACACGTGAGACACTTTCAGTTTTCTTCTATGTGCTGTGTGCTTGGTATTCTTGTCTGTATGACCGCATTGTGAAATAACAGTATTAAGTGAGGGAGAACTAAGAGAAAATAATTTTCCCTCTGTATTTTATTAACTGGGCAGAAGGATGAGGATCTCTGCATGATTGGTTACCATTTTGAATTATATCTGGAAAATGGTGCACAGGTCATAGTGAGCAGTCTGTTGCCATTCATAGGAGCTATTTAATCCTGAAAGATCCTGTTTTCCTGCTCTAAATGGATTTTATTGCCGAGGTAGAATATTTAGCAGTGTGTTGTATATTGTGAATGTGTCCATGTTCACCATTATGCAGTAGGGTCTTTATGCAGAGCCTGTGTACATTGTCATTACTTGTAACTTTTCCCATAGCAACAAAGTTGTCCTGTGACTTTAATTGACCTGGGTGCTCTTTAGAGCAGAGGGTGTCAAGTACATCCCTACCGGAATCAAGAGACGCTCTTTAATTGTTTTGATATTCCTATTAAACTTTAAAAAAAAATAATAAAAAATGTTCTCCTCCTGTTGTGCTTAAGGCCAATTGGTGTTTTGCTTTGTTTGTTGCTTTTTTTTTAAGTAATGCTTACAACTAATTGTATGGCACTGTCAGTGGTGGAAATAGTTCCTGGTTTTCTTGTGTTGATTTTAGGGGGGTGCTTATTTTGAGGTTTCTTTTAATCCACGTTTAAAAAGGAGATGTAAGGTGTGACTCCGCTCTGACATATTTCATTGTTTCTTTTTTATAACATACTTCAAAAATACAGACCGAAAACTTGACATATCTTAGGAGGCCAAATTTCATTCTAAACCGCTTGTTAAAACTTTGCATGAATAGCAGGAGTGGGAGAGGGAAGGAGACTAGTAATTCAGGTGTATTCAAAATGTACACATTGTTTGGAATCATAGATGTAACTAGTTCCAGTATTTTTTGGTTCACAAGCAAAATCTGCTTTTGAAGTGATCCAGCTCAACCTGGAATTTCTGTCTGGTTTATTTCTGCCTTAAGGTTTTGCTTGTGACTTGGCTCTCTAGCTCATTCCTTTTGCTCTTTTCCTCCTGTCTGTGCTTCTGCCATCTCGCCCTCTGCCTGTTCTCTGTTTATTTTTGTTTTATCTTTATTGCTTCCTTGTTCTACCTGGAGATGTTTCACGTTTCACCAATAGAGTGTGTATGTTTAAGTTATCTTAGCCTGATGACATTAGATATAATTTGTTGCATAGATACTTTTTTTACCTAAACTGAGAAACTTAGGTAGAAATTGCTTTTTCCTTAAGTATATTTAAACAATAGTATCTGATGACAGTATACTACAGCAGGGCTAAATGTTAGATTTCTCTTGGTTTCTAGGAAATATTTTTCTTTGCTACATTGTAACAAAAGAGATTATATGTAGCTGACCTCATTCTTCCATTCTCTTTAATCAGAAATGTTTATGAAATTGCCAGATGTACAAGGGCTTGTTGCTTGCTTCACTTGTAATCTGTATTTCGCCTATTAGCCTTTGCCAGTTATAGCAAAAACTCTTAGTCTTTTCATTTTTCATTCTGCATCTTTCAGAAAAAAACCCTTAAATATGAGGAGTGGAATTGAGCTGGTAACTAGTTGTCAAATTCAGTCATTTAAAAGTATTTTTGAAAAGAGAGGTTACCCTATTGAATTATTTTAAGAGTATCATATATCTAAAGTACGTCTGTCATGTTTTTTTCTCCTTTAGAAATCGATGAAAGGATTCCTCTTCGCTAAGCTGTATTTTGAAATAAAAGAATATGAACTTGCTAAAAGGTAACATGCATTGATGTATGTTTGTTTTTTTCTTCTCAAAAGTGTAAGAGAAAAGTTAAATGAATATATAATAGACGAGAGAAACCAAGATCAGTATCATGCTGTTTTAAGGTAGCAATAAATGTGCGTATTGAGTGCCATTTAAATGTTTATAAAACAACTTAAAAGAAGATGAGTTATGTGGTGCTGAAAAAATTCCATGGCTGAAATGGCTTTTTTTTTTCCTTGTTGTATTATGTAGTTCTTGCCATTTCTGTGAACTACTGCTTTTTTAACAAATACTTGGTGGCAAGTAAGTACATGTAAGACAATTTTCCTTCTTACTTTAAGGTCCAGATGAGATATCTAGAACAAAGTATGTCTATACTTTGTGTATGGCAGATGAAGTTATCATTATAGCTTGGAGCAGGGTGAGCATTGTTGAAAAATTCTTGTCATGTAACTGACTTTTTTTTCCCCTCCATAGGTATATATCTACATACCTCAATGTACAAGAGAGAGATCCCAAAGCACACAGATTCCTTGGACAAATTTACGAAGCTGAGGATAATGTAGAAAAAGCTTTTGGGTGTTATAAGGTAAGTACAACACTGACCCGTAATGACTTGTTTTATTCCTAACTGGTTTGAATAGCTGGGTATATTTGTGGGGGGATAACTTCTGCCTGTTCTGTATGGATCATGAGATCAAGTTACTGGTTTGTTTTTTTTTTTTTCTTCTTTTCCTCCTGCATGGGGAAAACTAGCGTTCTGTGGATTTGAACCCAACACAGAAAGATCTTGTGTTAAAGATAGCAGAGTTACTATGCAATAACAACATTACTGATGGAAGAGCAAAATACTGGGTTGAGAGAGCTGCAAAACTCTTCCCTGGGAGTCCTGCTGTTTACAGGTTGAAGGTAAATTCCAAATTACCTCTGTTGTGTGGCTTAAAGAAACTTTCAGCATCTGACTGGAGTGCTTTTTGCGCGTTACCTTACATAAAACTCTTCCTGTCTAAATTGTTTTAGAATCTTTTAATATTAAATCTACTAGACGTTACTTTCCTTGCCATCTGATACTTCTGACTAGCTTTCAAGAAAGATGCAGCTACCAGCTTTCATACCTTTTTGAATGTTCTGAAGTGAATCCTCTTCAGAAATGCTAAGAAAGCATGTTAATTATTGTAATTGAGAAATTAAGGCAGACATTACTTGATCTTTCTTTGAGTCAGTTGTGTGACTGACAGGAAGGTGGCAGGCCTGTGAACTCAGGCTTTCTTGCTCTCTGCTGCTTTTTTTGGTTTTTAGAATGTGTATTATGATCAGCTCTGCAGAATGTGAGAAATGCTGTAACACCCAAATACTGTCTTAAGTGCTTTCAGTCACGCAATCTCACTTTTGCACAGGTATATTAATTCTGTGTAACTTGGCAGCAACCATCTTGGTTGGTAAGATGGTTGGATGGTAAGACATACAATGTCTGGTGGTTTGTTTTTTTTTTTAAGCAAGGACATCTATGGCTTTATGTAGTTTATGTAATACCTGACAGCTATTAATAGTAGTGTAGTTTGAGTACTGTAGTCTATGTAGTGGAGGAAGGAGAACTGTCTAGTACTGTAGTTGCTGAAAAGGCTCGTGGGAAGTGAGATGCTAATTTGTTGCCTTCATGTTTAACAGGAGCGGTTATTGGATTGTAAAGGTGAAGATGGATGGAATCAGCTTTTTGACTTGATTCAAGCAGAACTTTATGCAAGACCAGATGATGTCTACATAAACATCAGACTTGTTGCGCTCTACCGTTCAAATAATAGATTAAGAGATGCTGTGCTCCATTGTCAGGAGGCACAGAAGAAAATACCTTTGCAGTCAAGCTTGGAATGGTGTTCCTGTGTTGTAGAGACATTTGAGGTGTTTAATCATATTTTGATCCTGTGATAGTCTTCCATATCTTCTTAACTGGTCTATTTCTCTTAGTGTCATTACTCTGGCAGCTATTTCTCAAGTGATTTAACTCCTTCAAATGCAAGTCTACTGAAACCAGTGGAATTACAAAATACTTCTTGGGCTTTTTTTTTAACTGGAATTTTCTCCCTAAAATTAAGCCTTATAGAGCTATTGAGTTTCTAACTTCAAAAGCTGAGTTAGGTACAGCAGTTCCATTAGGGATAAAATTGCTCAGGCAAATATTTCCCTGGAACTTTGCTACTGAAGAATATGTTAAGGTCTCACCTGTGAAACTGGATTATGCAGTAATATGTTTTGGAGAAGTACTGCCCTTGCCTTCATGGAAGGATGACTGTTCCTTATCCTGTGATGAACTTTCTTCTTTAGGAATATCTGGAATCTTTACAAGACTTGGAGTCTGATAAAAATAACTGGAGAGCTATCAAGAAAGATCATCTGCTGGCCTACACCAGCTTTGTCAAAATGACACTTTCCTCTAGAGATGTTCAGGAATGCAGAGAGACACTTGAAAGGTACTGTTTTAACTTTCCTGTAGCTAAAAAAACAACCTACGTTGTCTAAGAATTGTGGGAGGTTTTTGGTCTGTGTTTGTGTTGAGGTTTTTTTGTGTGTTTTTTTTTCCTTTCTGGGCCACAAAACATCAAGCTTTGATTTCATTGCTTAACTTGTTTGTGGATGAGCGAGGAGATTCTCCATACTAGCCCCTAAGAATGGTTCTTATTGGGTTTGAACACCAGGCTATCTTTTGACTGAGATGCAAGCCATGTTTGAATAGTTACCACCCACCCATGGAGAACACTCATTGATATCCTGGGTCAATTTACTTTGTGCCTTCTTCCCTTCAGTAAGAGAATGTTCTGCACTTTACCAGTTGACTAATCCAGATTTCCCAGACAACTCAAAAAAAACCCCACCCAACAAAAAACCTAACCCAACACAAGGGGTCGTTTTCTTTTACGTTGTCAGTTTTGTCCTGGTCATTTTATTCTAAATTAACACAACACATACTGAAATAATTAGGAACTTTAGGTGTAAGTATAATTGCAAGGGAGGAAGTCCTTTGGACTAGGAATGCTGCTTAGGGAAAACTGATGGTGTTACAGGGTCAGCTGAGCCAGCTGACTTCAAGGCATATAATCTGTGGCACACCTAGAGTAGTACACAATAACATTTGTAGTCAATGTATTGGTTAAGTTTCATGTTCATTTCCGTTATCTTTCCTTTCTTACTGGCTTTTATTGACTTGCATTTGTTTCTCAATTATCCAATGTCTATTATATTGCCTTTCGTAAAAGAGTATCCTTCAGTCTGTTAGTCTTGGATGACTATTTGAAGCAATACAGACAATGGATGAAGAATACTTAATGCCCAAGTATGTTTTATTTAATTTTTGTCCTCTGACATTGACCAAAACCATCTTGGTTTTTCTGCGGCCACTTTTATTAGAGCTTTTCAAGGTGATTACATATGAAGCACTTCCAGATCATTTCCAGGTAAATGAAAGAGTATTTTAACTTTTTCTGGAAGGCCTCTCCTGAGTGGAGGTTGCATACTAGCCAACAGCTACTCAGGTTTCTACAGCATTTTCTATTTTTGAAGAGCCTGCCGAGCTGTATTTTGGACCTTTCTGATAAATGAAGGAAAGGGAAGAGCAGAGTGACTGGTGCCTCCTATCTGTCTCTAAATCAGCAATAGTGAACAAGTTTTTCCATGTGGTTTGGGAGGATAATTTTGAAAGCAGCTGTGCAAAGATGTGCTGAAAAAGACTGTAAACATCTAGGTAATATTCAATCTGTTTTACTTCAATAAGCGAAGTTGTGAGCTTTGGGAGTTTGACACCATTCTTGTATTTTCTAGTGCAACTCGGATTTAAGCAACAGAGACCGTATTAACCATTGGCTCATTAAGTTATTAACATTAACAGTTAAATAACATCAACCAAAGCCATCTGTTATAGCTTTTGCCAGGACTCTGTTTAGAGTGAGTCTTCTCTCCATTACAGTTTTGATCGTGTGGTTCACTCAGTGAAACCCTATGTGAATGGGGCTGATGAGTTGTCTCGTACCTTTGTGGAAATGAAAGGACAGCTGTACATGCATGCTGGAACTTTGCTACTGAAAATGGCCCAACACAATGAGGCACAGTGGAGAGTTGTATGTGAACTAGCAGCATTGTGTTATCTGATAAGCTTCCAAGTAAGTAATTTTGCAGTTCATACCTTTACTTGATGCAGTTCTTGAAATGTTTTTGTGGTACACGTGTTGAACTTCTGTGGTCCTGAGATGAACCGGTGTTTGTGTGCCTAAGGAAAGACTTCCTCCTCCCTCACCAAACTCCACTCTTTCGCAATTCTTTAAAACGTTTCAAATGACACAAATAGAGTAACAGCGTATCTTCAGCTATCTCCCTTGTCAGAGTAACCTGATTCTTAAAGGCTAGTGAGTTTGTTTCCTGCACTATGTTCCCTTTTCTGTAATACAGCTGAACACATACATTAAGTATTAAGCCTATTGCTATAGGGATGGAAGGGGATGAACTGAATAGTTCCCAAATACTTGTGTAGACAGCAGAACTGAAAACCCAAGCCTAATTCTTTGCTTTATGAAGTAAAATTGATTGTCCTTTTTATGCCACTGCTTGCATTTCAGGTATCACTTGCTCTTGTCTACACTTAATGTTACTTGTAATAGCTATGATTGTCCATCTTGGGGTTTTGGGTGAATTCCCGATTTGCCCTCTGTGGTATGTGACACAGTACCTTCGAAATGAATTGTGAATTTTTTTCTATAGTTTTCTAATGCTAAAAAGAAGTTTGTTCCCTAATTCTTAGGACTAATTTAAATTATCTGCTCTTACTGTGAAAAAAACTGTAACAATTCTCTCCTTATTTCACCAGGTTCCTAAACCGAAGTCAAAACTAATAAATGGGGATCAAACTGGACAAGATATGCTAGAAATATTGGCCTGTGATCGCAAAAGCCAGTCTGGTAATTAATAACCATAGCGACATAGTTCCGTTATAGTGTTATGGATAGTTAGTTTAAGAGCTAAGTGGTTTGTTATCTTGAAATGTAATGTTAGCACTTCAATATGCAACAAAATTTTCTAGATTTTGACTAAGTATGTTAAAAAAACCAAAACGGTAGTTTGATCTCTACACCTAAAGTGTGTTTTTCTTCTCTTTAGCATGCCAGTAGAGTGTGTTCTCTTTTTTTCAAGTGTGGTTTTTTTCCCTCCTTTTTTGCCTCTCCAGCGTGCTAAGATAGAGTTTAACTTCTCTGGTCTCTTAATCGACTGGAAATGTCTTCTGCCTGCTGATATTATTTTGGAAATGCTGTTAGCCCCAAGAGGAAAAGAAAACACTACTGTTGCCCTGTCCTTCTGTACTCTTACTTATCAGCTTTGCTCTTTTTGCTGCTAAGTATAGACAGTTTTTCAGTCTACAGTCTCTTGCCTGGGCCTAGATGAAAACAAATGAACGTACTAGACATCAGGTTCTATTGTTTAAGAATGGATTTTGATAAAGAGACTTCTACTTGCATTACAGCTACTTACTTTAAGGAAAGTTGCAATGTAGTAATAATGTAGAAGAGTAATAACATGAAGATGGCTTTGTTTTCCCAAAGAACTGGGTTTACAAATGCCTCAGGATCATAGTCACTAAAGCTTGGAAAACAGATTTGCTGAAACACTGATCTAATTATAAGGAGAACATAGCTTAATAATATGTAGGCTTCATAAGGGGAAATCCTAATTCTTACCCAGCCTTCAGTAGCAAGAACAGTCCAGTGTATCAAATAATACTTTCCTTATGTTTGCTGCTTTATTTATGTGACACTTTTTTTCTAGGTCATATGCTGCTGAACTTAAGCCATGGCAAGCAAGACTTCTTTAAAGAGATTGTGGAATCTTTTGCAAACAAGAGTGGTTCATTTACATTGTTTGATAGCCTGTTTGAGAGTGGAGCTTCTAGAGAGAGATCTTTTATTGGCACAGATGATATTGGAAATGTCAGTACGCAGGCACCGGTGCAAATGGAACTTAATAAATATGATATTGGTAAGAGCTTGCTTTCTGAAACTCAACAAACCTTTCTGTACCAGAAGCTCTTCTACAAATACTTCATATTGCAACAAAAGACAAATACATGGAATAGCTGCCCGAAGTTGTCCTAATGTCCTAGGAAAGACTTGGACTTTACTGCAAAGTAAAGAAATGCATCTTGAATAATTCCTTAAAGATTTTGGAGGAGTTAAATAGGCATGCTATTGGACTGACTGTGGTGGAGAAGGAAGCGAAAGGGAATCTGAAGGTCACCCCCTCAGAAGCTTAAGGGGTTGATGGCTTGAGAACTCATATGAACTGTCTACTTCATATGTTTGACTAATTTGACGTTTGTAATTTTTCATGAGTGAAAGTTGCAATTTTGATGCTTATTGGTCTGCAAAGTATCTTTGGCTGCTCTGACAGTGAAGTGTGAAACCCAGCTTTGATCAGATACAAGTCTTGCTGATTTATAGGAAGTTGACATCTTCATCCAACTTTGTTTTTGCATAGGTGCTGTTCGAATGTACAATGGCAGTCTCCAGCACCTTGTGTGGCTTGGCTTGCAGTGGAACTCTATGTCGGTCTTACCCCCAATGCGCAAGTGGTTAAAACAGCTTTTTCACTTGCCCCAAGAAACGTCGAGACTTGAGACAGATGCTCCTGAATCCATTTGCCTGTTGGACCTTGAAGTAAGTAAACTTTCCATGTTCTTAAATGTACTATAAAAGATAGAAAATACCAATTATTTTTTTTATTTATTTAATACCATTTATTTATTTATTTTTACAAAAACAGGTATTTCTACTTGGGGTGGTATACACTAGCAACTTACAATTGCAAGAGAAGTTTAATTCTCACTACGGTGCACATCAGCCTCAATTCTTACCATTGCCAGTGTGCAAACAGCTCTATACCGAAAAGCAAAGATCCTGGTGGGATGCCGTTCGTACTCTTATTCAGAGAAAAACAACGTAAGACTTTTTCCATTTCAAAATGCTTGATCAAGCCTTTAGGCAGCATCTGCTTCAGCAGCTTGGATTGGTCTCAATAGATTCTTGTAAAACTAAATGGTTTTTTGGACATATTTTGGACATTGAAGCTTTGTTGTAGTAGAAACTTGATCTACTTGAAAGATTTATAAAAATGGAATTTTCATTTCTAAACTAGAGGCAGGTTAAGACTGAAACTGCGGGCTACATTCATCAAGCAAATGAGATGTGAACAGATGAAAAATAGAGAATACTAATCAAGGAATGTTTCTTTTGATATTCAGACCAGGAACAGCAGCAAAACTGAGGCTTATTGTACAGCATGGAATAAGTACTCTGAGAACACTGGGGAAGCATGGCCTTCAACCTGCCTTAATTATACACTGGGCAAAAAGCCTGCAAAAAACAGTAAGCTGAGATTATTTTTAAATATGTAGAAGCTGGCATGTTTTTTCTCTCATTTTCCAAATTATAAATAGACTGAGAGGGGGGAAAAAATATCAGATGAGAATGCATTTATGAGAACTGTTGTTTTTGTCGGGCAAATTTGTTGCTAGTCACCCTATAAAGTACTCTCTCTTAAACCGTGGTGTTATTTTTCTACATATACGTTGCTTTATCTCGCTCTTGAGAGAAACCCCTCAAGGTTTATCTCAAGTGTCAGAGAAGCACTCTTGGAACTTTGCAAGAAAACAGGAGAGGGATACGTATGAATAGCATTTTGACTTGAATTTGTTGAAATAATGTGCTTCTGGTCCTTTTTCTTCACCAGGGCATTAGCCTTAACTCCTTCTATGACCAGAAGGAATACATTGGACGAAGCGTCTACTACTGGAAGAAAGTTTTGCCTATGCTGGAAATCATCAAAAAGAGGAGAAGTATTCCTGAACCCACTGATCCTCTCTTCAAACACTTCCATAGTGTAGACATTCAGGTACAGATTGATTAGGCCAAGGTTGAAGTACAAGAGGGTCCATGTCAGAAACTTATATAATTGTGGCATTTTTCTCTGCGTTGTACAACTCATGTTGTTATTAGTATAAAAATACTAATGATGAGATTTGGTAGTATCAGTGTCTGATAAAGGGAGGGGGGGAAATCTCTCCTTAAAACTTTATTCTTACCTTTAGAACTATATGGTTAGAAAGCACCGAATACCCTTTGTATCAACTTTCTTTGAAAATGATTTTTCCTGTATTATAGGAAGAAAAATAGTAGTGAATGTGTCATTCCATTGTGAGGTATGAATTGTCTTTCACTTCCTTCATAGGTTGTTCAGGTTGCAGCGTATGAAGAAGAGGCACGTATAGCATTTGCAATGTTGGATGCAGTTGATGGGAAAACTGATGATGCTTTATTAGCATTTGAAGCTATTAAGAGTGTAGTTTCATACTGGAATCTTGCCATGGTAAGTTTATAAATTGCATTATCCCAAAATGCTTTGCTTCATTCAGTTGCCTTTTGACACCCTAATTAATCTGCATCCTGTTCTTCAGATCTTCCAAAGAAAGGCAGAAGAGATTGAAAATGATACCATGCTGCCAGAAGAACAAGAAGAACACAAAAACTATCTTCTTAAAAGCAAGCATTATCTAATGAAGATCCTTGAGGAAAGCTCCTCAGATATGTCAGTAACTGAAAAAGTAAGTAATTCTTACTTTAAAAATTTGCCTCAAGTGATGGACTGCTTTTAGTTACTCTTACAGAATTAAATAATTTGTATTGATGTTAGCTTTTTTAGAACAGGCTTTTCAGTAAGGCAAGTTAAACGTCTATCTTTGCTCAAGACAAACATCCTTTTTAACACCAGTGGGTTGATAAACTGTGGGTAACTTTTGTAACTTACCAGATCATGCAATATTCTGACTGCTCTGTGGTGAAAGCTTTAATGTAAACAAATAGCTTTTGCCGCTATCTTTCTATAGAGGTCAATACTTTGAAAGAATAGACTTGATGTTTGTGTGAATTGTTTTCTTACATTATCTGAACAGATTTAGAGCTTTTCTGAAAATCAGTATTTGTGTGATGAAAGCCTTGTGAATTGTTCAGCCAGTACTCTGAATGTAGTCTGTTTTGCTCTGAGGGAGAAGTGCAATTGTGACTTCTGTTTCAAATAACTTTCTAGCTGCCGGTGTCTATTGAAACTGTGAGGGAAATGCTAGATACAGTGATCCAGGAACTTGGCGAGAATGCTGAAGAGGGAAGTCCTGCCTTCAGAAATGGTCTGTCACGAGCTGTAGATTCAGAGATGAAACACTCCACTCCATCACCAACTAAGTTCTCCCTTTCACCAACTAAGAGCTACAAGGTATATTAGCCAGCTATTATTTCAGGGAATTGCTGTGGTTAAATAAAAATTCATAAGATTCAATTAGCTTTTGCTTTTTTCTAGTTTTCTCCTAAAACTCCTCCTCAGTGGGCAGAAGATCACAGATCTATACTTCAGATGATCTGTCAGCAAGTGGAAGCTTTAAAGGTAAACAATTTTGTCACCATATTCAGTGAAGAACAGCTGAACTTTTAGTTATAGTAAAGACTTAGTGATAAAGCGTAACTTATGGTTCCTAGACTATTATTTAAATCAGTGGATTTATCTTATGAACTTCTTCCTAAATTGAGTACAAGAGCAAATCTTTTGCTTAAAACCTCTTATTTGGGACTTGGGTAGGGGTGCAGAGGCAACCCTTCTAATGACTGCAGAAAGAGTTACGCTTTCACCAGCTTGGTTCTCATCCGCTTGGCTCCGATTTTTTTTTTTTTTTTTTTTTTTACTTCTGGCTTTAGAACATATAGTACTTTGTACTGCATGGGCAGATCTTGGATGATTCTGGCAGCTATCTATTGATTTCATTTATTTATCTATTTCCTGAGCTTAAACATGCTTTTAAATAGAAAATGGGTAGGGATCGTTCCATGTTTTCTTCTACAAATACCTATGTAATATATGCTTACGCTTTTGGCGCACTGTCTTGACAGAATGAAATGCAAGAAATGAAACTTAATAATTCCAACTCAAATACATCATCTCATCGGTGGCCTGCTGAAAGCTATGGAACAGAAACAATGTCAGAGGGTTATCAGAGAGCACAAAATCTTCATGAAGCTCCATTAACAGGTAATTTTTTTATCTAAGTGCTGAGCTAAACGAATAAGACTTGAAAATATTGCAGAAATGTTCTGGTGATTCACAATTAAAATCTGATTGCTGGGGGGAGTCCATTCAGAGCAACAACTTAAAAAAATGAAGTATGAACAGTTTTCCTGATCTTCCTTTTTAGTTGCTACCACTGGCCCATCTGTGTACTACAGCCAGTCACCTGCCTATAACTCTCAGTATCTCCTCAGAACTGCTGCAAATAATGTAACACCAACAAAGGTGAGAAAAATATATTCACTTAAGATACCTGCAATGATCTACTGAAAATGACTGCTTTGCATTGTATAGGTAGTTGGATGTAATTACAGACCCTTACATAGTATTTAATAAACTTGGAGTACTAGGGATAAGCTGATCTTTCTGCCTAATTTGGGTAATGTGGGGCTTGGGAGAGAAAATCAGCAAAAATAATCTGTAATATGTTAGAACGTGTCCCTTACAGTTCAGTCCCTCTCCCCTTGCACACACAGTAGTATGGCAAAAGAGAATGGAGTGTTCAAAGCTTTTTTGATTAAAAAAAAAACCAAACCAAAACCACTAAAAAACCTACTCATCTTGTGCCCTTTTTCCGTGCTCATTTTTAAATGCCCTTCAAGATTTAAACTGATTAGTTTAAACTAAGTTAAAATTAGTTTAGATGCAAAGTCGTATGTAAGTATGCACTGCTTTTAAGAATATATATTATGTGGGCTTCAGCACACTAAGACTTTGTTTCTCTGCATTGATTTGCTTATTATAGCAATTGTTTTCTGCATTTTCTTTAGGCCCCTGTCTATGGCATGAACCGACTTACACCTCAGCAACATATATATGCTTATCAACAACCAATGCATACACCACCTCTGCAAAACCCTCCTGCTTGTATGTTTTCCCAAGAAATCTATGGCACACCTCTGCGTTTCGAATCTCCTGGTACTGGACTCATTTCTCCACGTGGAGGTGATGATTACTACAATTATAGTGTTCCACAGGCAAGCACAAATCCACCGTTGCCTGAACCAGGCTATTTCACGAAGCCTTCAGTCGCGCCACCAACTGTAAAGCCTCCAGAATCAAAAGGGATAGAATTTCCAAAATCTGTCAAATTTGGACAGCCAGGAACAGCAGAAGGACCAAAACCACCTCTGTCAACACCAGCACCGTCAAGTCAGCCAATTTTTAAATTCAACACTAACTTCAAGTCTAATGATGGAGACTTTACCTTTTCTTCTCATCAAGTTGCAGCGCAGCCTCCTAATGCAGCTTTTAATAGCAGTGAAAGCCTCTTGGGTCTTCTGAGATCTGATAAACCTTTACAGGATGATAGATACATAGAACAAAAACCACTTAACGATCACATGAATGGTCAAAGAAATGTCTTCAATTTTAGCAATAAACATATTCCAGGCATGTCTTTTAGAGAAAGCATAGCACAAAATACACACAAACCCCTGGATTTTGAGAAGAGTGATATGCTTAGTGCCCAAGAACCAAACAAGCCTGTATTTATGACTTCAAATTCAGATTTGGCCAATAAGAGTCATGAAACAGAGGGAGGAAGTACCCATGGTGGAGATGAGGATGACGATGGTCCTCATTTTGATCCTGTGGTGCCACTCCCTGACAAGATTGAAGTAAAAACAGGTGAGGAAGATGAAGAGGAATTCTTCTGCAACAGAGCCAAGCTATTTCGTTTTGATGCAGAATCTAAAGAATGGAAAGAAAGGGGTGTTGGAAATGTGAAAATACTGAAACATAAAGTATCTGGCAAATTTCGTCTCTTAATGAGACGGGACCAAGTGCTGAAAATCTGTGCAAATCATTACATAAATACTGATATGAAATTAACTCCAAATGCTGGATCAGATAAGTCATTTGTATGGCATGCTTTAGATTATGCCGATGAGTTGCCAAAACCAGAACAGCTTGCAATTAGATTTAAAACACCTGAGGAAGCAGTGCTTTTCAAAAGTAAATTTGAGGAGTCACAGAGTATTTTAAAATCCTTGGGATCAAATGTTGACATATCTGTGACTCAGAGCAGTGGGACTCCAAGAGAAACAGCAAATCAGGATACCAAGGAACCTAGCAGATCCATTTCTGGGACGCCAAACTTTAGCTTTCAGCTTCCGAAAGATGGGGTGAGCAGTGAATCTGACAGCAAAGGCAGCCTAACAGCTACATCAACTGCGTCTGACCCTAACACTTTTTCATTTGGAAAGGAAGCCCCACAAACCTATTCTTTCAGTGGGTTTGGGCAGCATCTGTTGAAGAAGGATCAATGGGAGTGTAAAGTATGTTCAGTTCCAAATGAATCAACTGCAAAGAATTGTGTGTCATGTCAAAATCCAAATCCAGATATGTGGGAAACACGTGGCCCAGTAACTGACTCTGCTGCAAGTTTCAAAGCCAGTGTTAACACTGTTCAGGACAAATTTGGATCTGCTTTTGCTAAGAAAGAAGGTCAATGGGACTGCAGTGTCTGTTCCGTAAGAAATGAACCCACTGCCTCCAAGTGTGCTGCCTGTCGGAATCCAAACACTACTAATACAGGGGTATCTGGTCAACAGACTTCATTTAAATTTGGCCAACCAATTGCTCCAAAGGCTATTCAAAATGACTCGGGAACTGCTTTTCCTAAAAAAGAGGGTCAGTGGGACTGCTCTGCATGCCGAGTCAAAAATGAAGCAAAAGATGTGAACTGTCGTTCTTGTCAGAATCCTAACTCACAAACTCAACCAAATGTGCCCATACCTACTGTTCAGGCATCCCCTGCTCCCAGGTTTGGTTCCATTGCTGATGCAAGTAAGCCACAGAAAAATGGATTTGAAGGGCTTTTTGCTAAAAAGGAAGGGCAGTGGGATTGTAGTACTTGTCTTCTGAGGAATGAAGCTTCTTCACCAGCCTGCGTAGCCTGCCAAACACCAAATCCATCTGCTAAGTCTGCTGGTGATGCTTCATCGATTCCTACTTTTGGCTTGAAAAGTAAATTATCTGAACCTGATGGAGGGCAGTTGGGAACAGGCTTTAAGTGTGATTTCCTAGAAAAGGGCTTTAAGTTTGGTCTTGCTGAGCAAGGCAAGACACCATTTACATTTCAGATTCCTTCTGATACTGAAACTAAGTCTGCAAAGGAAGGATTTAGATTTTCAATGCCAGTGCCTGCAGATGGATTTAAATTTGGGATACAGGAGACTAGTAAAAATACCACTAAGAAAGATGAGCCATCCAAAGAGTGTACAACTGGCTTCTTAAAAAGCGTTGATGGAAAAGACAAAAAGGAACTGCCTTCAGACAGTGAAACTACTTTCCAATTTCAAGAAACAGCGAACAAGGGGAAAAGTGACTTTGTATTTGGGCAAAATAGCGGCACTTTCACTTTTGCTGAGCTTGCAAAAAGTGCTCCCAAGGAAGGCTTTCAGTTTGGCAAAAAAGATCCTAACTTCAAAGGCTTTTCGCGTGAGGGTGAAAAGCTGTTTTCTTCACAGGATTCTAAAATGGATCACAAAGCAAATACATCTGCTGACCTTGGTGAGAAGGATGATGATGTCTATAAGACAGAAGACAGTGACGATATCCATTTTGAACCTATAGTTCAGATGCCTGAAAAAGTAGAACCCTTTACAGGAGAGGAAGATGAAAAAGTGTTATATTCCCAAAGAGTAAAGCTATTCAGGTTTGATCCAGAAACGAGCCAGTGGAAAGAACGTGGGGTGGGTAATCTGAAGATTCTTAAAAATGAAGTTAATGGCAAAGTAAGAATATTAATGCGGCGTGAGCAGGTACTGAAGGTGTGTGCAAATCACTGGATAACAACAACAATGAACTTGAAACAGCTGTCTGGCTCAGACAAAGCATGGATGTGGATGGCCAGTGACTTCTCTGATGGTGATGCAAAGTTGGAACATCTGGCAGCAAAATTTAAGACACCGGAGCAGGCTGAGGAGTTCAAACAGAAGTTTGAAGAATGTCAGAGGCTACTACTAGATATACCACTGCAGACACCTCACAAACTTGTTGATACAGGTAGGACAGCTCAACTTATACAGAAAGCAGAAGAAATGAAGTGTGGCTTAAAAGATCTCAAAACATTTTTGACAGATGACAAAACTAAACTGTCAGAAGAGGAAAACGTAAACTCTGTTTGTGCCAGCAGTACTTCTGACCTGGTTATAAAGCCACATGCTGAAAGTACTGGGCCTACTCTGGAATGGGATAACTATGACTTGCGTGAAGAAGCGTTGGATGACAGTGTAAGTAGTTCTGTATATGCATCACCTCTTGCAAGTAGCCCTGTAAGGAAAAATCTGTTTAGATTTGGAGAGTCTACCACAGGTTTTAGTTTCAGCTTTAAATCTGCCTTGAGCCCATCCAAATCTCCTGCCAAACAGAACCAGAGTAGAACGTCAGTAGGCACAGATGAAGATTCTGATGTTACTCAGGAAGAAGAGAGAGACGGGCAGTACTTTGAACCTGTGGTACCTCTGCCTGACCTTGTGGAAGTGACCAGTGGCGAGGAAAATGAGCAAGTTGTCTTCAGTCACAGAGCCAAACTCTACAGGTATGACAAAGATGCTAATCAGTGGAAAGAGAGAGGTATTGGAGATATCAAGATATTACAGAACTATGACAACAAACAAGTGCGTATAGTAATGAGAAGAGACCAGGTGCTAAAGCTGTGTGCCAATCACAGAATAACGCCAGATATGAATATGCAACAGATGAAAGGATCTGATAGAGCATGGGTATGGACTGCATGTGACTTTGCAGATGGGGAAAGGAAAGTAGAACTTCTAGCTGTGCGATTCAAGCTGCAAGATGTTGCAGACTCGTTTAAGCAAATTTTTGATGAAGCAAAGCATGCCCAAGAGAGAGACACACTGATAACACCTCTTTCCTCTCGTGCCAATACACCAAAGGAGTCTCCGTGTGGTAAAAACGCTGTAGCTGTACTAGAAGAAACTACCAGAGAAAGAACTGACCTCAGCCACAGCAATGATACTTCTGATGTAACTGTAGAGGCCACAGAGGTGTCAAATGCTTCTGAAACACCAACAAAAACAGTGGTTTCTCCTCCAAAGTTTGTATTTGGATCTGAATCTGTCAAGAGCATTTTCAGTAATGAAAAGTCAAAGACATTCACATTTGGAAATACTTCAGCCACTAGTTCTCTCTTTGGCTTCAGCTTTAATTCTCCAAGAAAGAATGAAGACCATATTCCAGTGTCTCAGAACACAACAGAGAAAGAACTGGAAGCCTCTGAACCACCAAAAAGCTCCAGTACCCCTCAGAAGCCTCTAGACAGCAAGGTAGACAACTTGCCTGCTTCAACACAAGATGGACCCTCTAACTTCTCATTTAAACTTTTGGAAAAAGGTGAGTGTCGACTCAACTAGGAACTTACTCAACTCCACAACTTATTAAGCAGTCAATACCTATGCTATTCAGTACTCTTTGTTGTTTTGTTAATATGTAGTTTCTTTCAGTTCTAATATGGGTACTCACATTTCCACAAGTTCTCAAGAGTTTCAGCTAAAGGAGTGAATTTTAGGTCATAATTCTTTTCATATAACAATGAGTGTGTGATGCAGGATGGAGTTTTGTTGATTAGTGAGAAACAGGTTTTCAGGTAGGAGCTATAACTCTGAAGTGCTGTATCTCAATCTCAGGCTTAAGTGCTTAATGAAGGAGCTGTGGCTTCACTTTTTGAGAATTAAATAGGTAGTTGGATTGGTAGTGTATATACCTGGGCCTGTGCTCTGAGTGGTAAAGTGTGAGAACAGCAAATTTTAACATGATTAAACAGATGGTTATTCTAAAACTACTCTCTATACATTTGTTTAATTACTGGACTCTGCAATATCAGATGTGTAGCTTAATTAACACCAGATGTTAGCCTCTATCCTTAGACTGAGAAGAGATCATGTGATTACATCCTCAGTTATACGATTTCTGACACTGTCTGAAAAAAATGTGCTTGCAGAAGTTGTGGCTGCAACATGACCACTATAATGTGCTGGCGGAATGGGATTTACTGGCATTTTAATGGTAGAATACTTTTCTTTAAAGGCTTCACATGCTGTTTCCCCGTCAGTGCAAGACTGTTTAATGGGATGACAGTTTTAAGTTTACATACTAGTGTCAGAATTATGAAGACATACTGGCTGTTTATTAACTAAAGTATAATACGGTGACATGGGTGAAGATGATAGCTGCAGTCTATTTGCATGGGCTGGATAAACTTTCTAGAATTAACAGATGAGATTTCCAACTGTGAAATATGACTACAGAATGCTTCCAGAATGTAGATAGGTTTGTTCTACCCTTTTAAAATACTAGGTAAACACTTATATCCAAACAATTTATTTTTTTAGGGTTTAATTTTAGCCTTTTTAAATCTAATCCAATGGCCTTTTGGACAAGCACATCTTCTTTGCAACCTGATAGTAAAGGTATTTACATACTGCACTGAATGTGTGATAAAAACACTTTAGCAGGCATGGACAGTAACCCAGCTGTGGCAAAGCAGTTGGCTCAGTAATGTTTATAATTAACATGCATGCTGAAGAAAAGTACTTAAAATTGTATGTGTGACTACTGTATTTGTCATATTGGAAAATGTCTCTAGCCCTTAGTGTGTTAATATGAGCTAGCACAATGGATGACCCTGTTAAAGCTTTTGGCTTCTGTTTGCCTTATTTTCTGAGGGTATCTGCCTTGCACTTCTCCATCACGGTTTTATTGAACATGCACACTGGATCTCTAAAATTCCCCTTCTCTAAAGAAATTGAATTCTCCTGTTATTTTTAGAGAATATCTCTCTTAGTGCCTGAGGTCTTCCACTTCAGTGAAGTATGTATGAAGATCTCAAGACAGGTTATCCAGAAAAATGCCTGAATGTATTTAGCCTCTCTGTTGGAAATCTTTAATTCAGTTTCCCAATTTTCAATTGGGATTGATTGACTGCTGCACTTCTGAAAACAAGGAGCACACCGAAATGAGAGAGACAACTCCTTAGCTATTGCTTTTCTGTATATACTTCATGTATAATATGGAGTCCAATTTAGCTGGTCAGAAAACTTTTATTGAGCAATTAGTTTGTTTACATTCAGAACCTGTAACCAAAACTGTTACAGCTTATCGTTTGATAATGTCACTATAAGATGTTACTAATGGTGCCTCTTGCAAGTATGCTTGCTGTAAGCGTACTAAACTTACATAGTTCAACAGTATTTTAATTTTAAAAAGCAAATTTTTATTTTAGTCAGTCCTAGTCTAATGTTAGGGTCTTATGTTGTTTCGACATTTGGCTTTTTAAACACCATTTTCCCAAAATTGTATTTCTAGAGAAGCTTTTCTTGTTTAAACACCGAACTCCTGTTCTGTACATGTGATCTAAAGTCAGCTGTTCTGTTTTTTCAGGCATCCCTATGCATGGAGTTTTAACTTTTTTTTTTTCCCATCATTTGATGTCCTTAATGTGAAGTGATTAAGCATTCTGTGCCAATGCGTACATGCAAGAACTTTTGCTACATCAAATTGATCCTAGTTTTATGTTTGGGAGTGTAAGAGGGCACGTGGTGTGCATAGTTAAAAACCAAACAAAAAAAATATGCCATTCTGGTATGTCAGATGTCATGTCTGCTTTTCTGATAATTAGGATATGACTATATACTTATTTATTTGCAGTTGATAATAATCTTTAGAGTAGCTTTTTGGTGGCTTTGGTTTGAGCTTTGACTTTAAAGCAAATGACACTGAGAAATCCGTTCTAAATTAGGCTTTCAAGCCTACTTTATGCATATATAATCTGAAGCTTTCTCATTGGGAATGTCTTTTGTGGGTCGGCTTCTGAGTTGTCCTAGAGCAGCATTCGAAAGAAATTTAACATCGTAGTTCTGCGGCTCCATGCAAAAGTACTTGAGTTTTTTTCAGGTCATAAGCTTTTTATAAGGGCTTCACAAGTTTGAAGCAAAGTTATGTCAGTTGCATGTTACCTTATCAGTTACATGCATTAAGGTTTAAACTCTGGTGCTTGTATCTTCTATACAGAAGATACTCGCTGGTATATGCATGACAAAAAATATCATTGTTGTGACTAGCTAGATATTTAGACCTATTTGGACTTTATGTCCATTGAAACAAAAGCAAAATACAATACACTAGTGAAAAGAACTGTTATGCATGATGTTCTTTATTTTCTTCCTTCCATATACTAACAATGTTTTGTGTGGATTTTTTTCCCTGAGTAGAAAGTTTTATTATTACAAAACCAACAGTCTTTTAAGAATATGTTGTATGTATGCATGCATGGCTCCTTGTTTTCACGGCTGCCTGTGAAGATATATCTAAGCTGTGTGCAGCGTTTTTGAATAAGAAAAGCTAACTTTCTTGTGGGGAGGGTGAGTAGAAACTGACTTAACTGAACTAGTGACCATTCTGCTCAGTCTTAATATTCTGAGGAGCAAATACATGATGTAATCTTAATCTTTGTTGTTGAACCCTTTTGTCGCTTTGGGTGGTTGGAACAGTAGTCCAGTGTTTGCTAGATCCACTTCATGGAGAGGTTTACCTATGGATTAATCTTAAGTGAGTTTTTAATGTACTACTTTCTTTCAGTAGCCCTTGTGCAAAGTAGCTGAATAAGACTGTATGATGATTGTTTAGGAATGCAGTTTGTTGAATATGATGGACTACATCCTCTGTTGCTGGGGTCTTCTAGCTAGCTTTATACTGCTCAGATTAAAGGAAGTTCACGCTTTTACTACCTACCTGACTGACTTTGGAAGGATTCTTTTTTCTTTAAGATACATTTTTTGCAATTCTCCAATCCTTATGAAGGCTGGTTTTTGCTTTAACTTTTAATAGTTGGAAGACTAAATACTCCACACTTAAGCCTCTGTGGTGAACTTGGTGCAAATTTACTTAATCTAATTGAGACACTTGCTTAACTAATCTGAGTGAATGAAACACATGCTAATATGTAGGATACCTGCATATCTTCTTAACGCAGTATACAATGTACTCCTGATTCTTAAATCAGCTAGGATTAGTGAGTTTTTTGCATAAGATTATGAGAAAATATATGAAAACATCTGTAGCCTGCTGTCATGATATGAAACTTGCTGTTTGAGAATTTTATCCTGAATTTAATTTATACAGGCTCAGAAAAGTTACTGAGATCTAAAAATAAAGTGAGCCAAAAGGTTTACTTTACAAGACTATGTGCTTATAATGGGTTTGAGCTATACTCTGGTATTTAAATGCCTGAAATTATTAACTTGTAATCAAAAGGAGATCAACTGGGGCAAAGGTCAGGGAGGAAATATCTTGGCAAAAGACTAAATTTGAACTATAACTTCAGATTTTGCTTTTACTCTAGTGATCTTTGTATTGCTTTCAATCTACTGAAAGGTGCTAGTAGGAAAACTACTTTTAAAAAGCAGATTTATTTTAGTGTGTCAGTTGTGCCAGAGGATCAAGGGGCACGTCTATAAATATTACACTTCTCTTCTGCCCTTGTTTCCTCTTGTGATGATGAATATCAAATTGCATGAGCAGGAAAATTGGTGTTCCTCAGGAACTGAGTAGTAGTCTGGTTCCTAGATGAAGATTTAGGTTCCCACTGACCACCTTGTGCCACAAACTTAACAAATATTTTCTAATGAAAAGAATATTGAGCTTTTAAGAGCACCCTTCAAATCATGCTGACTAGTTTAACTCAAACCTGAAGAATGTAAACAAATCGGTTGACTTACTAAAGCAATGGAATTGACCTTAGAAACAGCCAGTGCATGGATATCGATGTGCTTATGGGTAATTCTTTATAAATAGTTAACAAATTTGTTTCTCTCATGTTTACCCAAAACTTCCCCTCTTTCAAAACAAAACTAAAAGCCACAAACCAACACAAGCAAAACCCCAGCCTAGCAATACATGATGCTTAAACTGGTATATTTTCTCTCTTTCCTTCCAGTCTCTCATAATAAAAAAATCTTTGTTTCCAAAGCTTGTCCTTACAACCATATTTTTTTCTACAGTTTGCTCTAGGCTGTAGTTTCAGCTTTGACCTCTGATTACACACTGTTTTTTCAATACAAGTGGAATAGACAAGGAGAGGAGAAAAAGTTATATAATGAAACTGATAGTGGTATTTATTCTTGCTGGAAAAACTAGTTAAATAGGCAGAAAGCAATATTTTTTTGTTGCTCAGCAAGTGGAACTGAAAATTGCTTTTGCAATAATAAGTTTCAGCAACAGCTATTATGATAAATTGAGATTAGCTAGTAAAAAGCTCAGATTTTATGTAGGTAATCTGAAATAAATTCTATTCAGTTGCTGCTTAATAGTTTCTAGAATTTAAAGCACTGTCCTGGCTTCAGTTTGGATAAGTTAATTTTCTTCCTAGTAGCTGCTGTGCTGATAACCTAGCATCCTCTAACTTTGATTTTTGTTTCCTGTTGGTCAACAGAAAATAGGAAGGCTCCAAATGTATTTCTGAATCCCTTAAAATTAATTTAGTTTAGTAATAATAGCAATGTGGGGTTAATGTTATTCCCTGTTCTGAAATTACTCAGTTTGAATGGTTTGTTTATTTTCTGTAAAAAGCTGAGAAGACAACAGTATCAGAAGATAATCTTCCATCTGATGATGTTATAATAGTTTACGAGTTAACACCTACCCCTGAACAGAGAGCTCTGGCTGGCTTTCTCAAGCTGCCATCAACATTCTTCTGTTACAAGAATAAGCCTGGATACGTGAGCGACGAGGATGATGGTAAGGAGTGCCAAAGTTGATCTTTGTGTTGTATTTTTGTGGGGAAAGGGTGTGATACACGGCACTGGTGCAGCCCCACCTCAATTGCTGTGTGCAGTGTAGAACTTCCTCAAGGAGGGGCAGCAGAGGGGGAGGTGCTGATTTCTGCTCTCTCTGGTGACTAGTCCCAGGACATGTGGAAATGGAATGAAGGTGTCAGGGGAAGGTCAGATTGAACATTAGGAAAAGGCTTTTCATGGAGAGGGTAGTCGGTTACTGAAGCAGGCTCCCCAGGGCAGTGGTCATGGCACCAAGCCTGTCAGAGTTTAAGAGTGTGTAGACAACACTTCCAGTCATATGGTTTAGTCCCACAAGGAGCAGAGAGTTGGCCTTGATGGTCCCTCTTCCATCTTGGCCTATTTTGTGATCCTGTGAATACTATCAGAACCATTAGATGCTCAAGTATTTTTGTTTGGACTGATGGGAAGTAATCCTGTAATCTTCCTTACAGTGAAAGATGTACACTTAGGTCTACAAGACAGAATAGTACAACAGAGGCCCAGGAATGACTAAAGGAAATTTTTATTGGTGTCTTATGGGTGTTGACACTCATATTACCAATGCAGTTGGTTAGATAAGACTAAATAATTGGATGATTCCTGTCTCATTTGAGCAAGAGGCTTACTTCTGTAACTTAATTTTAGAGACAAATGTAAGGCAGTCCTTATCAAAAATGAACATGTTCAGGTTCCCTAAATGCTAGACCAATGGCTTATTTTTATTCTAAAACAAATTCCTACCATTAAAACTGGAAATATTTTATATTGCATCTTATTGCATGGAACTGAATTACTCTTAACTTATTCAGCAGCAAATATGTTAAATAGAAGTTCTGAAGCATTGTATTCAACAGAAAATGGGAGAAGACAAGCTCCCTCCAACAAATATCTGAGCTTGTTAGTTTTTATATAAAGACCTTCAGTCTTCCTTCCCCATTCTCTTTAGTGGTATTCTTGATAGAGTCACTCAACAAGAAATGCGTTTTCTGAAAACAAAACTGGTGCCATGCATCCGTAACAATCTAGGCTGAGAAAATAGTCAGTAGCACACTGAAGTATGTATGCAAAATAGAAGGTGAAAGCTTACTTGTCGCTCTGTGGAACTCTTAAAACATAAGCAAAAATGATGTGTCAGAAGGACTTGGTGATCTGTACTTAGAGGATGCCTGAGAACTTAACGCTTCTTTCCTGTATTTAAGATGAAGACTATGAAACAGCTGTTAAGAAACTTAATGGAAGACTGTATCCCAGCTATTCAGAAGAGAAAAAGAAATTGCAAGATCCTCTTAAAGGTATGTCTTAAAACACGATACTTAAAATTTCTTATATAGTGAAAGAGGAGCTCTAAATCTGAAGGACACTTGGGCATTGAGATTAATTTTATGTTTCCTGAGGTTGTTTTTAGAAAGAGTGATGCTGGGAGCAGAAAAGCTGTATCTCAAAATACAGCTTTAAGCTCCGAATGTTGAACTGTCAGAAGTAAAGTGGTACTTCAATGAGAAATGTTCATTTCAGATGGCCTCTAAATAAGAACATCAAAGTGTCTTCCTACCTTGAGCATCTTCTGAATATGAAAAATTCAGCTTGGGATGATACTGTACAAAAGTTGTCTGTATCTGAATACTTGCTACTTGCTAGATAGTAAAATTAAGCTTAGGAGTTAATATTATTCACATTAAAATACAAAAAATATTTAGTCTTTATGATAAAAAAGCAGGTGTAGAAAATTGAATTTGATGCTTCTGCTTGTCTACTTTGACTGTGCCTCAGACAGGTGATGCTTAGCTGAAAATCAGGGTAGATACTTGTAGAAGTGAAGTTTGGGTTTTTTTGGGGGGGGGTATGTGCTAGAAAGAGGTAGTATATATCGAGCCAACTGAAATACAAGCCAGTGTTGAAAGAAGGTAGTAGTAGTGGCAGCTATGAGATTGAATTCTTCATTACTGCATGGAAATTCCGATACTGATACGAAACCAAGTATGACGGATTTCCACTTCTGGTCACCCTGAGTGGAGTGAAGTTAGTCTTCACTTCTACTCTTTAAACAGTAGTGCTGTTTGAAAAACTTTTGAAGTCTTAGTTCGAGTTGCTCTGGCTATCATGAAGTTATTTTATAATATAGGTGCCAAAAAATACTTTGGTATTTAGCTACCTTCCCAGCTACTTTCTACTAGTTCTTATTCTTTGCAGTAGGTATCACAGGAAAAAGTGAATTGAGCAATGAAAGAGAATGCGTTTCTGCTTTGGAAAAGAAACCAACTCCTGACGAGAAGGCTAAGACAGAAACTCTTCAGGTTCCTTCTACATCTGTCTGTGGTGTCAGCAATGATACTGAGGATGACAGTCCAGAAGACTTTCACACAGAAGTTAAAATTGAAGAAATGAAAGTAAGAACTAAATCTTTACTAAACTTTTTGTCATTAAACTTGTACAGTTGCTTTATATACCTGTGAGACTTAATATAGTTTTCACCTTGCAAGAACAAAAACATCCAGTGGTGAAAAACTATTGAACTCTTTTGTGGCTGTGCCTCAAGTATTTGATGGTATGGAAGCTTAGATCTTAAGTTCCTTGGGAAGAGACAGGAGGTACAACTGTTCTCATAAAGCATAAAATGCTTTGGCTAGTCAAATTGCTCCTAGTGTGTAGATGTAAGGACTAATTGATTTCAGAAAGTAATAGTTTTTTTTTTTTTGAAAGCGTTCTACGGCAAAGATACTTCAATTTCTTCTCATATTAACATGGAATGTATGTTAAATGTAATGAAAAACTTGAGAAAGTTTACAGCAACAGTTTTTCTTGGTATTCTTTTTTTTTTCTAAAATGACTGTTCTTTGTCTCCTGAGGCGGTGGTTTGGATACTAGACTTACTTGCTTATTACTTTACTTTTTTTTATTAATCTCAGGACATTGAGGTTACAAGCTCAACTGACTTAGTCTCTACCAGTAAAGAAGAAGTATCTACTCCATCAACTGGTGAGGTTACAGTTTTTGTCCAGTCAGCTACCAACAATGAAGAACCAGATTCCACTACAGAAACCGTGCATGTATCACAGATTTTATCAGGTGGTGATAACAAACCCGTAGACTTGTCAACTAAAAAAACTGATGTGGACTGTTCAGAGTCAACACAAGGTAAAGTCAGGGGTATGTTCTGTTTTTTTTTTTGTAGGAACTTGTGTATTTATGTAATGTAGCTGCTGCCTTGCAGAGAAGCGGTACAAATACTGAATTAGAAGCATGAGTACCAGTCTAGTAAAAATGTGACTGGGGACTAAAATAATTATATTGAATTTTGATGTGTTCAAATGGCACTACTACAGAGCAATGCTAGTGTCTGTTGTATAACTTATATATGATGTATTAATGTCTAACTACTAAACTAATGCTTCATTAGTTTACTGTTAAATACTGCACAAATATTTGCTGGAGCTCTGTGGAACTTCACTAAAGTAGCATGCTGAAACTATCTCACACAGTCTTGAGCCCTTATTAAAAAACATAATAAATGACTATCATCATGACAAGTGGCATGCAAACTGTGAGAATTTATTGGAAGGTAAAAATACCATAGACACTTTTTTTTTTGTGACTACATAACATTAAACAATTTTTCTTTAAGAAAGGCAGAGAAAAACCTTTGACTTTCCCCTCTTATTTGATAGAAAACAGAATCATGGGATTTTGTTTCGGCAATACTGCAGGCTTGTCATTTGCAGATCTGGCCTCTAAAAGCTCCGGAGACTTTGCTTTTGGCTCAAAAGGTGAGTTAAACTAGTCTGAGACGGACATTCTGGTAGACTTCTGCTTTGTACAATGTACCTTTTGTGCACTAAATTTCAACCGGTCAATCATTTAACAACAGTTTTCTTGCAAGTTTTTGTCTGGAATAAAAAACTACACAAAGTTTAAACTGTAATTCTCGTAATTGCAGATAAGAACTTCAAATGGGCAAATACAGGAGCAACTGTGTTTGGAGATACAGTCCGTAAAGCAGATGAAGATGAAGGTGGTAGTGATGATGAGGTGGTACATAGTGATGATATCCACTTTGAGCCAATTGTGTCCTTACCAGAGGTAAGGAGACTTCTGGGATATAAACAAACATTCAGATAAGCATGTCTGCTAACACAGCAAGTTGTTTAAAATGCTTTGCTTAACTAACTTTGCTTTCTATGTTGTGTGCTGTGTATTTCTTGCACTGCCACTGTAGAAACACCTGCTGTTTTAAATCCTAGTACAGCTTAGCACCAGGGAAGTGTCTGGTGCATCAGTTGAAACTTCAAAATTTACTTCATTTTACCTTGTCTGAGTGTTAATCAGTATACAAATTTGTATGCATAACTTGTAAAAGCTAAGACTGATTCATTATAGCACAACTGAAGACTAAGTGGGGGGAAACTCAGTAACTGTTAATGCTAATACAACTCAGCTGTGGCGTAGTATCCATGACTTACAGGTTCAGTTCTGTGAAAGCCATGCCAACTTAGAGTAAAAGAGTTCTAGAATCACTAAGCGATCCATTTCAAACTTTTCTGATGTTATAGTACTATCATCTGGCTTTGCTGTAAATAATATTCATAAGTTTAATTATAAATTAGTATAATTATTAAGCAAGACAAACGAAGCACAAATGAACAGTATGTAGTGTCCTTTAATTTGAATAGCAAATATGATGTAGATCATAACATGCTTTCAAGAACCTTCTTCAAAATTTGTAGGCCTTTGCTCATCTGTGTGTCATTACTTATATGGTTTTCTTTCTTCCTTTCCTTGCTGCTTCTCTTCAGTTGCATTTCTCCCACCACAAATAGTTGTTTGTCACATATTTCTCCGATTCTCTCAAGTGTTCCTTTGGAAGATGGTCAGTGGCCAGTAACATGCATACATAAAGCAGGGAGGAGATAACGGCTGTCAGGTGTCAGTTTGTTTTGCTCAGTTGGTGTTTATTCTGTTGAAATACAAATACCAAGTTCTTTAACAATGTTTAAAAGGTAACACCTGGAGTGGTAATAGTACTATATCTTTACTTCTCAGTGTGCATGTCATTCAGCAAACCTGAAACTTTGCTGGGAAACTTGCCAGAACACTATCAAGTGGTGTTTTTTAAGGAAAAAAAAACAAAACAAAACAAAAAACCACAGTCCCAAAGCGAAAAAAAAACAACACCCACCACAAACCATATGCAGCATGGCAAAGTAGTATTGCAGTGCTATAATTAATCTCAAACAATGGAATTTGTTGGGCTGTTAAATTCTGAAAAGGCTAGAGGTTCTAATCATTTTGGTGTGTGAGGAATATGATGTTGGAGAAAGGAATGCATTGACTAATTTCTGTTGTAATATGTCAGAATCATTGTAAGTGTACGTATCATTGGTGACAGCAGCTCTTGGAAATCACAGGTTCTCAATTGTGCTGTTTTTTAGGTGGAGGTAAAATCTGGAGAAGAAGATGAAGAAATTCTCTTCAAAGAGAGGGCAAAACTTTACAGATGGGACAGAGATGCTACGCAGTGGAAGGAGCGTGGTGTTGGAGAGATAAAGATCCTCTTCCATACACAGAAGAAATACTATAGAGTCCTCATGAGAAGGGATCAAGTTCTTAAAGTCTGTGCAAACCATGTCATCACCAAAGAAATGAATTTAGTGCCCTCTGGTACATCAAACAACGCTTTAATTTGGACAGCCACAGATTATGCTGGTAAGTTTGGGGTGTGTTTTGTTTTTTCTATGTGGTCTGTAGTTTCTGTGGTATTTTTTTGCCATGGAGATTATATAAGACGAAACCTGTTTTGTTTCTGACTGTACTGGATGAAACTAAAGAAACCTGTTCTCAAATTTATTTGCAGATGGTGAAATGAAAGTAGAACAATTTGCAGTCAGATTTAAAAGTCAAGAAATGGCTAATTCTTTCAAGAAGCGGTTTGAAGAATGCCAGCTAAGCTTGTCAGAAATACAGAAGGGACACTTATCTCTGGCAGCAGGACTGTCAAAGGACACCAACCCCGTCGTGTATTTTGAAGTTTCTGCTGACAATGAACCTTTAGGTCACATAACCATGGAGCTGTTTTCAAATATTGTACCTCGAACTGCTGAAAATTTCAGGGCCCTGTGCACAGGAGAGAAAGGGTTTGGATTCAAGAACTCCCGCTTTCACAGAATAGTGACTGACTTCATGTGTCAGGTAAGCATAACAGGAAGACTCATCATTGAGAGAATGAGATGCACCTTGATTAACAATCACATTTCAAAAAATCATGTAGTCAGGACAGCATGTTCTTGCTGGCAGCATGAATCCAGTGTGCAAGATACTCTCATCTGCCTCCTCCCTAGGAGGAGATGATGCACAGCATGCCCTAAGCTGTGCCCTGCACATGCTTCCCTAAGCCAAATGCTTCTCACCTGTGTCTGCCAGCTGCCGGATGGCTTTAGTGTTACCTACTACTACTGTGTTAGTGTGGAAGAAAAAACAGATAATCATCTCCTCTTACAATGCACAAGGGGCGTGTTGCTGATGAGGAACACAAAGGAAAGCAGGGGTTCCCAAAACCACCATTCATGAAGCTGCCCCTGTCTACAGAGAGAAATTTCCATGTTCACCTGCTAAGAACACTTACTTTCCAGGCTTCTCTTATATTTTAAAGTATGCTTTTTATTTCAGGTAACATGCACTTTAAAACTGATACTCCAAGTATTTTAGATGCTCAAGTTTCCATCTTAAAAAAAGGTCTTCTAGATCTCATTATTATGCAGTGACCTGTTCCTTAAAATATTCAAATTATCCACCAGGAGTATGAGGCTGCAGTGCATCTGAAACCCCGTGTAGACAGTGTTGTTTTAAACCTCTGTGTGCATTAGGTAGCACTAGCAAGTTCTCTATAATTGCTGAAGGCTTGGAAATTGATCATAGCTCAGACCTTTCTTCTCCTAAAATTCTCATAAATAATTCAATAAGTGTCAGTGACTTCATAACACACAGAAAGAAGTAACTTCCTTACACACTACACTAATGTTCCTGTATGTTGTGACATCCCTGAAGGTGAGGCATGACACTTTACAAACTCAGAAATAGAATAATATATGAATGGGTAATTTTTTTCATTCCGGTAACAAGTCAGTCTCTTAATTTAGGTATTGCCTGTGTCTGAAGTATGCCTATTATATCTCTTTTGTTAAAACTTTGTGCCTTTCTGCTAAGGAAAGCAGCGTTGCGCATTTAGAGTTTAAACTTGTTTTGGGGTATTCTGCATCCTATAAGGAGCTGACAAAAAGTGAGCTTTTATCTATCTCAGGAAATTATTTTAAGTTCGCTCTGCTTTGCCTAAATTTTCTCCAGTATAATGAGAAGCTTTTCAATGAGAATTAAGGCTTTCCTTCAAAGATATGATAACATATACTGTTACCTTTATGCACATAGCAAGCTTCTGGCTCCCAATTTGACTATCTTGCAGAAGGACAAAAGATACTACTTGCTAACAGTAGCTGCTCTTCTAAACAAGCAGTAGAGTGGCAAAATCTACTGCCTGCTCAGAAGCAAGAAAATTGCTGATTATTGGTACCGTAACCTTTTTTAGGTGATCAGGTCTGTGCCTGCAGGGACTAAACAAGGACAGGCCGCCTGTGAGATAGTGCAGGTCTCAGCTGTGTCAGGGCCAAGTGATGCAGGAAGCCGGCAGGGAGAAAGACAGACCCAGAGGGGTGATTGCCATGTGGAGCAGGAAGATAAAATGGTGTGTTCAGAATAAACAATAGATAAACTTTCCACTTCTGCTTCCGTTACCCTGAACAAAGCTGCTGAAGCTGGGATGCTTTATATCTAATTAAATCCACTACTTGTGGAAACTGAGTTCTTCCAAAGCAGAGTCTTCATTGCTGAAAAGGAATATAATTGTGCTGTTGGATTATGTTTGGGGACTTGTAAATTAATCCTGTGCCTCTTTTTTTTTTTTTTTTTTTAGGGAGGTGATATAACTAACCACGATGGAACTGGTGGCCGGTCAATTTATGGAGCGGAATTTGAAGATGAGAATTTTGAAGTGAAACACACTGGTCCTGGATTGCTGTCAATGGCAAATAAGGGCAGGGATACAAATAATTCTCAGTTTTTCATAACACTTAAAAAAGCAGAACACTTGGACTTCAAGCATGTGGTATTTGGATTTGTGAAAGATGGAATGGATGTTGTGAAAAAGATTGAATCCTTTGGTTCTCCTAAAGGGCTAGTAAATGGAAAAATTGTCATTACAGACTGTGGGCAAATATAGAATTATTGCTTTGAGTATACAGATGTTCTAGCAGTATAAATCAGTATTTAGATGTCATTGATTAATTATTTTGACTTCTTAAAATGGACACTTCTGATGTATAAATGTAAAATTACAGCTTATAGTTGGATTTTTTATGTGTTCTAATTGATTTTTGCATGTTAAATAAAAAGTTCAGACACTGGCATATTTCAGGTGTATTTGTGTTATCCTGACATATTTGTATTAAATGTCAAATTTTAAAAATTAAATCTTAGTCTTGTTAAAATAAATGTCTTGTCTTCACTCTGATTTGTTTCCAAAAAAAAAATGAACTTGCATAATTTGTCTTCCTGCTGTCATAAATCTCTGTTTTGAATATGCAAATTCTAAGTGCCAATTGCTGGTCAGGAAACTGAAGGCTTTTCAAACTTATTATCTGGGTGTGCATAAAGCAAGCTGAGGCAGCTACCATGTAGGTGCTGGTTTGTGCTGTGTGAAGTCACCGAATTAGCAGTTCTTAAATGTTTAGATTTTTTTTTTTGCTAGAGAAGTGTACGAGTTTTGGGGGGGTTTTGTACATAGAATATTTCTAATGACTTAATTTAGTGAAAGCCACCTACTTGACATCAGGATGTTTGATGAAACACTGTAGTTAACCCACTGCTACTGCTCTTTTCTCAGTATGTTTATGAGCTTCATTTCCTGTGGCACTTCTGCAACCTCGCTGCAGCTTATGTAGGATGGTTATTTTATCTTTTGAAATTTTGTCTTTCAGTAGTGAGTATGCATTAATAAAGATGGGGTTTTATAAACTTCTGCTCTACACCTCAGAGCTGGCACTATCAAGGATCTTGACGTTATGATCCCTAAGTTGGAGATCCATAATATATTCAGCTTTGAAGTATTTTTAAAATCAATTTTTTAAAGGAAAATAGCACTACTTCTTCCTTTTTTCAGTGGTGCCTAGTGACAGGACAAGATCTAATGGGCACTAAATCTAAACGTGAGGAGGAACCTCTTTACTTTGAGGGTGGCAGAGCAGTGGAACAGGCTCCCCAGAGCTATGGTAGAGTCTCAGTCGCTGGAGACATTCACAACCTGCCTGGACCTGTTCTTGTGCAACCTGCTCTAGGTGGACCTGCTTTAGCAGTGGCGTTGGACTAGATGATCTCCAGAAGTCCCTTCCTACCCTGTGTCATTCTGTGATTAGACAGTAAAACGATCAAACAACACTGATTTGTCTGGCAGGGTGACGCTGCGGCCTTGCCCTCCCCGCCCCCTCAGGCGCTAGCAGCAGCGGGAGGCTGGGTCGCGGAGGGAGCGACACTGATTGCTGTGCTGTGCCTGTCGCACGTATTCGGCTTGGGGCGTGGGGGTGCCCCCTCTGCCCGCCCCCTGGCGCGGTGGGCATGAGGGCTGTCCCCGTCCTGGCTCCGTGGCTGCCGCTTCCCGCCTCCGGCCGGGGGGACGGGACACCTCCCTACGGGCGGTTGGAGGCGCGCGCGCGTGCGCGCCGCCTGCCGCGCCTGCGCCCGCCCGCCGGCCGGTGGTGGCGGTTCCTTCGAGCGCGAGCGGCGGCGCGGCGCGGCGGGGTCCGGCCTGGGCCGCTCCGCTCAGCCTCTGCAGCGGCGGGGCCCGGCGAGGGTGAGACGGGGGGAGGCGAGGGTTGCGCGCCAGAGGAGGGGGATGGGAGGAAGAGCAAAGCCATTCTTCTTCGCCCGGTGCCTGAGGTGCTGGGAGGGAGGGAGTGGGGGGTGTCTGTGGGTCCCTTGGGGTTCGTTGTAAACGCTGGTGTTACGATACGCCTCCAGTCTGAGAGCCAAACAGGCTGTAGGAGTTTACGGGTAAAGCGTGTTCTTTCTAGTCCTAGCTCTATCCCTCTGCTCTGATGGCATTACAGGGGAGGCGCTGGAGTCATCCTTGTCTGAATTTGAAATTTCCCTGGAAATGGCAATTCCGTGTTTTATGCAATCCCTGAGCAGCTTGACACTTAGGTTTTGCCTAAAACCTTTTGGTGGCTGCCAGTTGAACAAGATAATATGTGAATCCTCTTAGAAATATATATACTATATATACTATATATACTAGGCATTTATGAAATATACATAACAGGATAACCAGTTTCTTTTATATCTTCTTTTGTTACAGCAATTGCTAGCCTTATTTAGAATGTGCTAGGAGCCTTTGTGGGTTTTTGGAAAAGCCTAGTGATTAGCTCCATTCTCATGGAGCAGGAAATTTTGCCTTATCTAGTCCAACCAGAGGAGAATCAAACCCATAGTTGGTAAAAGTGCCGCAATGACCAGACAGTAAATTATAACGGGCATCATTCCCTTGCTGAGGTGAAGCAATACTATTTTGCGTCAGAGAATGCCAGGTTCCTTGCACTGGTTTGATTAATGAGACTGGATTGTGCTTGCTTATATTTCATCCGAAATTCGTCTTTCACTGAGACAAATTTCTGCAGTTCCTTTCTTGCATCTGTATTCCAGGGGTCAAATGCATCCAGTGTGCCCAGGGGATAACAGACTTTAAGTGTTCCAATTCACACTGCAAGGGAAAAGTTGTAAAAATTCCTGTAAGTAGCCAAAGATTGGGAAAGATTGAAAGCCGGATTTGGGCTAGACACATAGTTGGATTGGGAGATCAAGTTGGTCCTGGGAATCATCAAATGAGTACAGAAGCCAGCCATTTTTTCCGAGGAAGTGTGACCTGTCATTTTAGGGTCAGGAACTGTCTCAAATACAAAGATTTGAGTTCTTTAGAAGCTAAAATCTGGATGTACCTGCC
Source organism: Gallinago jamesoni (assembly GCA_025769975.1). Taxonomy (NCBI): domain Eukaryota; kingdom Metazoa; phylum Chordata; class Aves; order Charadriiformes; family Scolopacidae; genus Gallinago; species Gallinago jamesoni. The sequence goes on from JAOQGH010000001.1 coordinate 142,727,516, forward strand.
TTTAGTTCCTCCAGAAGGATTTGCAATTCACATAGCATTTTGTGGTGCTCTGGATGTTATGTTTTTCTTAGCAAATATTCTGCTTGGAATTACAGAACTGTTCTTGAAAGAAAAATAATTTGCAAAAGTTATCTTTAAAAAACTATTAATGATACTTTAAAGGGTAATGCTTGCAAGGAAGGAAATGCAAGATTTGTGCTTTTTGTTATTTTCTTAAAACGCGTTATTTAAGTTCAAGAAAATGCAGCAATCAGTCACTACATTTAGAGCATAGCAAGCAGATGCAGTGAAATACAGCTAAGATCATGAGAGCTGCCTTGAGTCTGATATTTTCTAATGTACATTTAATTGATTTTGTTTGTAGTCTAATACTTCTGTCATTCGTCTTTTAGCAAGTTAGTAGGAAAAAGTAGAGCAGGAAACATTGACATAAAAAGCCTAGATGTAAAGATAGATGGCGCTGTTTCCATGATTAACTAATCCTTTTTTTTTATGCCCTTATTCTATGCCACTGTCTTCGTAGTGTCTTGTAAACTGTCAAATATTTTAACATATAATGCTATGAATATCTCATTATTAGACTGTGGAAAATATGTTTGCCTCTTTATATTAATATGAGGGCCATTTACATTTGCATATTGGAAAAAACATACTTCCTTTTTCAAAGTCAGTAGTTTGTACTAAGAGTTTTGTCACAAGGCACTGTAACTTTTAAACAAGTAAGTTGTGACACACACTTTCCTGAAAATTCTGACTGTATTACAGTAATTTTGCCCTTTCTTGTAGGATTCCTTTCAGGAGCATTACATACTGAATATAAGAGTGGAAACTCCCTAATATACAAAGGTAATGCCAAACAATGGTGCTTTGATGTCTTTTTCAGGGAAAATATATACTAAAACTGTATCATTCCTAAATTTATTTTAAGTAGTTTTGTATTTCCTCATTTTAAATAGGTGGACGTTCTTGATCAAGGGTTTGTGATATCTGGGTGCCAGCCTGGAAATGTTAACATTCACATAAAGAGCACAAAGGATGCTTTAGAACAGTGTTTTCCAACTTAATTGTGTTTAAATCCTGCTTGAAGTAGTTGGTTGGAGTCCACCTACTAGTGCATACGTTTGGCTTTAATTTAAAGATACATATACGTTTAGTATTTAGAATGTCTTTGGGCTTCTTGAGAAACACGTTGCTGGTGCATGCAGGACAGTAGGATAAAAAAATCTATTTCTCAGACTTTGGTTATAGAAAAATTACCATATGAAGACTAGCTGCAAAACTTCAGAAAGATAAATCTTATTTGAAAACCAAGTAATTTTTCCTATAGTTTAAGCTACTACAATTCTTTATTCATTTGTCAGGCTGGGTCAGTGGATTTTTTTGGCTCTTAAACCTACATGATTACGGAATCACAGAATTGTCAGAGTTGGAAGGGATTTCTAGAGATCACCTAGTCCAACTCTCCTGCTAAAGCAGGATTGCCTAGAGCACATCACTCAGGACTGCATCCAGGCGGGTCTTGAAGATCTCCAGAAAAGGGGACTCCACGACCTCCCTGGGCAGCCTGTTCCAG
>JAOQGH010000001.1:142740784-142765941 GCA_025769975.1 Gallinago jamesoni
GGATCTGTGCAACACAGCACAGTCTGCGCCTACTCGGGTTAACTGTGATGTGGGTCTCTGACTCCTCAGTGTACAGCTGTCTCTGGGTCAGGATCTCCATGTTCCATCCCTTGATCCACATACAGTTTACCTTTCTCAAAGATATTGTAAGTTACAGGTTATATTAGTAAGAGGGAGGCTTCTCAAGCCCTGAGTACAAGACCCAACACAGCAGATATGGCCTGTTCAGGATTACATTTCATCAAAAATAACATTTTCAACAGGCTCCCAATACAGTAACTTCCCTCCCAGATTTTATCAGGCATATACTCACCATCCTTTACATTATGCATAATATTTCAGAACTAATGTACTATCATATATTTCAGCCTGTTACTATTTTGGCTTAGAAAAATCATTAACGTGAAGCTGAAATATCTGATGTTGTGGATGTATTGCAGCTACCATTGAATTCTCAAGTTTATGAGCTCTTAACTTTTCTTATGGATTGGATCTCAGACCAGCACCTTAACAAAATAAAAATAAAAGAAGAAAGAGAAGACAGTCATAAACTTACCCAGACCTCCAAAAAAACCCACACCCAGGAAAGGTGTATGAAGGTAAAAGGGGTGGATTGTTAATATGTTATGTTAATATGTTTTTTTGGATTTATGGGATTTTTTACATGATTTTGAGAATATAAAAGGTCAACCTGTTTGATAGATGATTTGGATGCAGTAATTAAAACAAAATCACTGTTAGTAAGTCGATATTAATTCCGGCAGTGAAATATAATAGACAATTTGTCATTTGTAAAGCCTACAGATCATTTTTAAAGAAAAGTATGGTGTTCGGTCTCAGCTTGAGAGTTCCAGCGTTTTATTTCATGTCACTTCTGTCCGTTGATAATTTTTCTTGTGTTTTATGTGTAATACTGTACATAATTTCTTTTTTCTAAGGAGAAGAACTTGTCTATTTTAAAGTATTTTGATGCCTATATTGGGTATTAAAGTTTCATTTATGGTTGATAAAAGGTTCTACTGTCCTATACTTTTAACAATTTTATTGTTTTCTTTCTGGGATACCAAGGTTTGGAAATCAGTGAGGTAGTTCTTTTACTGTTTTTCTTCACTATATTAAAGATTTATAGCCATTGGGATTGAATTTGCTGAGTCTGAGTGGAGATATATCTCCTCTTCTGCATGTCAACCTCTCTAAAACTTAAAATCTGCGTATGCATATAATTCTATTACCTGTAATGGATCTGCCCAGTGAGAATTTGCATATGTAATCTGTTAAACGCCAAGAGAAAGTCCTCTGGTAGTGTTTTTCAGCTTATACAGTAGTTTCATACACCGCATGTAATTTTATTTCTGTATATTTTTACAGCTTCTGCCTATAGCTACTGAGCAACTCCAGTGGATGCCATTTGTGAATCCTAAACTACACATGCCTGTGATTAAATTTATTTACTGGACTATAAGACAGCTAGACAGTGGTATTCAGGTAAAAAAACCACCTAGTCCTCTTGCTGTATTTTTTTAAAAAACTAAATTCCCAGAAGATATTAGTGGATTTTGTGTTTTAAATACATATGAAAAGTGGATGTTTTCAGATAGTACATATAAAAGAAAATCTACTGTCTTTGCAAAACATAAATTTATGATGTTTACCACAGATATATGGGAAATGAAAAAAAAATTCTTTTTCATTTAATTTTAAATTTTGTATTGTGTATCTAAACATAGTTTTCATAAGTATGTGACCTCTGTTATGGTGTCTAAGCATCTCAGAAATTGTATTTTTATATGTATTTACAAAACTTTTCCAATAGAGGATGCAATATTTTTATGTTCACTTTATGCATGAGATTTGTTGAAATTGATGGAGGTGTGTGGCAAAACAACAAAAGAATTTTGATTTTTCTTTTCTCTGCTCAGTTGTCAAAGCACAAGACATTCCTTACTCCTTCCGAATAGACTGCCGTAAGAAAATATATAGCAGTATAATAAAGAAAAAGAGTAGCTGTACTGTAAAAACTTAGTAGAGTGCATAGTGCTGTCAATAGTGCTTTTGCTATAGCAAAAGGTAGGAAACTTTGTAAATATCTTCAGAATAGTAAGCTGTCAATTTTAGTGCTAATAAGAAACCATATTTTAAATGAGCATATTTTGAAGTTTGATTCTGAAGTAATATTTCTGCATAGTTTATAATGAAAAGTCTAATAGATCTTACCTGTACAGTGTTCTTAAGTTTCATGTTTAGACCTTGATTCTGTAAATGCTTTTACAGGGTATATAACTTCAGGCAACTGTACAAATTAGAGTTGACCGAAACTGAGCTTGTTCTGGAATCAGAGACAACTTAAATAATGTCAGCATATCAGGGGCCCTCATGAACTAGTCTTTTTGTGAAATGTGTGTTGATAAAGTGCCGTGATAATGTTGTTCAACTGCTTTTGGAACACAAAGCATCCTATATAGATAAGGATCCAATACAACCATTTGTTATTTAATATTTAATTGCTAGGGGAACATTTATATCTCTACATAGTACGCAGGATTTTAATGTGTTGTAATCTTTACATTAGCTGTGTGCATTGTTTGAAACAGCATGCAACAATGACATCAACAACGAGGAGACTTGGTGAAGATATTTTCAAAGGCATAGTAAGTAAGGGATACCCACATAGTTCTTCTGAACAATCTACAGAAAGTAAATCAAAATCGGCGGCTTTCTTTAAGAGTTCCTGTATGCCTTTGAGGTTTCTATCAACTTTAATTGTGCTTAAAACAGTGACGCAAGGTAAGTTCTGTTTTTTTTTAAAATTATTTATTTATTTCAGTCATGTGCCTGGACAAAAAAAACATTTCAGTGATACAGTAGCATCTATTATGCTTAGCGAAAAGTGATTTTACTTTTAGTATGATGACTTCTTGTCAGGCATCACATTTCTGAAGAAGGGGAAAAAGAGATGTTGGTAATTCTGTCAAGCTGTCACTACAGCAGTGACTGGATTGCCAAGATCTTTACTGCGTGGAATGGCATAGCTAGTTACTCTTTTATAAACAGAAATAAGCAGCAGATTTCGAACAGTTCTAGAATTTCACTGTCCTGTTTAAGCTAGTAGGTTGTTTACCTATCCCCTGAAAGGCTGATCAACTGCAGTGTCAAGTGTTTCTTTTCTGACATAGTTGCAACTTTGCAGCATAGATAAATCTGATGTTCATAAGTATTTCTGATGTATCTGTAGTCACACAGAGAAAGCCAGCTGTGTAGTGGATTATAGTTGTTAGGTTGAATTGTGATACAATACACATCCTGAAATTTCTCTGTCCCTTGGTCTAAGTTTAGCGTACAGTTCATACTCCAACCCTTACCTATCTGCTGCTCCTCTCTTCTCCTACCTGGCCTGGTTCTGCAAATTGCTATCCATAATACCAACACTGAAAAATGCTCCTCTATGAAATTGTCAGTTCTTTATATGATTATCTATTTAGATTTCACTATTAAATAGACTCATTTACAAAGGCACCATGTTCTGTTTACGTAAAAATGTTTTAGACTTCACAACCTAGCATGAAAAGTAGCCTTTTTACCCAACATCTTCCAAAATTCCTATGTTGATGTAGTATAGTAATGTCATATCAGGAGATAACACAGCTCTGAAAATAGTGACTTCTGCTTCAGTTTATGACAGGTTACTCCACTTTTGCAGTTTTCAAGATGCTGTAGCAGATCTTCTCAGTGGGGCCTTCTTTGAAAACAGATAAAATCTGAAAAGAGTGAAACATTTTCTTTAAAGTGATGTGAGTGTTGAGCACACTATGAGAAGAGGCACAAATTCATATTTTAATGCTTTCCTTTTGACATAGAGATTGGTGTACGCTTTTCTATCAGAACCCAGAGAAGAAAAACCCTCAATCATTCTGATTTATAGAAATATTTTATTTTAGAAGTAACCTTGTTCATTTTAAAAAATTCTATTTCTAATTTTTATATGACTTTTTTGAAAACTTCTATGTTAGTACTTAATCTGAATTATGCTTGAAGGTTCTTAATTCGTAAATCTGCAGATTTTATGAGTAATCCAAAAAATGTCTTATTTTGGCTTCTATTATTAACTTTTTTTACTTCATTGTTTTAATTCAATAATGGTTTCAATTATTACTATGAAGCAATTTTGTTCATCTGTGCAAAGAGTCCATCAGCATAAAAGCAGCAGAGTTGATAGGTCCTCTCTGAATCTTAAATGCATATAATGGCCACACACTATAAAGTTGAGATTTTGACTATATAAAGACTTGATTTTTGTGTATTTATTTCTTTGAAAAAAATTGAGCTTAAAAAAAGAAAAACTTTAAAAGCATCTTCTTAAACAATATAGTCTGGACAGCCTTTAGTGCCTGTCGGGGGTCATTGTATCTGAAAAAACTGTATCATTTTCAGCTCATGCTTCTGCCTTTTGTTAACCAAAAGAATCTGGGGTGTGTGTAAGGGGGCATCAGAGGACAAGTGGTTCTTTCCTTTTACTGTGTGGTGTTTTTTTTTTCTGTTTCCAGTTTGTTTCTAGGATCCTCCCACCTTTCACATTAGCAGATGATGTGTAGTAGTGTAAAGTAGAATCCTCTACTTAAAACTTACATGATTTTATGTTAGCAAAGAAACAGGGCAAACTGGGTCTTCTCTACCTTGTGGGAGAGGGAGAAGGTAAAGGTTTCAAAGCAGACAGTATGAGTTAATAAGAATAAGATTATGTCTGGACAGGATGAGAAAAAAAATGTGGAAAGTACATCTCAAAGAATACAGTAACCATTCTCTCAGCTGATTTGTTAACTGCTGCCTTCAGTTTTGAAGCCTTTTCTCTCTTCAAGGGAAATAGGGAAAAAGGGGTGTTGCAGATCCTTTTTATGGAAGTCAGACAGAAAACACTAATTATATACCACTAAGAGCAGGTAATTCTGCTGGTGAATTACTGAGGTGATTACTGCCTGCCGGCAGCTGCATAGGAGTACTGTGGTGCTGCATAACTGGGATTTTCTGCAAGAAAAAATTTTACAGGGATAGCATAAGAAATGAATGTATCTATAACCCTTTTCCCAACTTGTGATAATAACCGCATAATTTTCCCTCTTCAAAGATGTTTTAAAAGCACAGATCATTTTGATAGCAAATAACTTTTTTATGGTGGGATTACCATAATGAACAATCTGATCTAACTTCAGAGGTGGTCCTGCTTTGGGCAGGAGGTTCCAACCTAAATTATTGATTATTCTATTTCTGCTTTTTTGTTCTCAGAATGGTTTGTATTTTTTTAAGATGTCTTTACCAGTAACACATCTCCTCCGCTAGTAACACAAAGAGATGGAGACAAGTCACAGAGGTGTTAATTTTTGAGGTAATACTGAAAAACCATGCTGGAGTGTCAGAATCAGATGCCTGCTTTGGTATCTGTTTTTTTTTTTTTTTCTCTCTTGTATGAAATATGTTATGAATTTTAGGCCATTTCTTAGAAATCGGAGATCCACCTCACAAAATTCTTGCGGTCTTTGGCAGGATTGACGCTAATCAGGGATGGCAAAAGTTTTGAATCCACAGATAATGAACAATATTCTTGTTCATGGAAGTCATCCTTCTGGATTAAATGTTTAAATAGATTAGTATGTCTTTATGCTTAAGTGACCTGTGCAGTATGTATATCGTGAGTATTAACAGTAAACATGGGATTTAAACATGGTGGAGGACACTGCCCTAACATCATTAATGAACATATATAGTATTTCAGTTGTTGGAGGAAACCATTCTAATCAAGATATTTTGGTGAAGCATGACAATTACTCTTAAATTGAGGCTCATGCTTCTAGAAATGATGCAAAAAGAATTGCAATACAAAAGCTAGTTATTGCAGAATTATTGCATGCACTATTGATTAGAATGAATCAGGTAAGCTTCTCATCGTTTTTTTACTGCTGACTTCTATAACATGGAAAATATGAACTGCTGTTAAACATATCTCAAGTGTCACCTTGTATGAATTTTGATCACTCTGACACTAATGATCTAGTGGTAAGGTATCACATTTGGTTTGAACCTATATCCTATTTCATTGAAATGTCAGTATGCAGCAGAGGGCACTGTAGTTAAACTTTTGGTACGGGATAAATTGTTTCCTTATACTTATTTTCTGCGCACCAGATGATCAATGCTATCCGAAAATACTAAGAAATATATGACATCAGGAAATCAAGAAAATTAGGTTGTTTCACATAATCTACGTTCCTTGTATAATTTAGTGCACTCCACAATGGATGAGTATATAAAATGTACAGTTCTTTGTAGAAAGGAATGGGAATAGTTGCTCTCATGAAAGTAATTTCTTTTACTCAGACAAACCAGCCTTTAGCTCCTTTAATAGAGGTTTCCCAGATGTTGAAACCAACACTGCCTCAAACTACGCAAGGTTGTACTTTCTTTCCTCTTAAAATATTAAAGGGCTTTATATTTGTAAGTGTGTTTTTCTTCAACATATGAGTTGTAGTTATTCTTTTTCCCCACTCATAACAATTTGTTAAGAAATAAAAACAGGCAGATGATGTCTTTAAATAAAAACAATATTTATTATTTTCAACCATTTACTTTTAAGTATACATCTGCAACAGTACCTTTCAGGATAGCTATTCTATTCACATATTGTGTAATGGAGCTATGATTATAGAAGTTTTATTGCCTGTATTCTGATATCTTTCAGTGGATTACCTGGCTCAAGCATTTGATTCCCTTCGCAAAGACTTGAAGACAGATGAAGGGAAGGCCTTATTTGTGGAATACCAATGTGTACCTGTCATATTAAGTCACTTAAAAGTATCAAGTAGAGTTCTGCTTTCCAGTGCTCTTGATGGATTACTTCAGATGACCACAGAATCTGGTAAATTTGTGTAATTAAAAAATAAATGAATGTTGAAAACAGGTGAGGTATGCATAAATACAACATAAAAATAGCATGATTCTTCTGTATAAATAATCTAATCTAGTATTAGCATTCATTTGTGTCATGTAGAGTCATTAGAGACGTAAAACCGTAAAATGTATTTCTGAATTGTCTGTTTCTTTCGGAGTTGTCTTGTCTTTTCCTGTTACTTTCTTACTTATTGGCGTGAATTTTTTTTGTTGATATTTTCCTGTGAAGTCAGTCTGTGCCAGGGAAGTCATATCATGAAAACCTGCCAGCAGGTGGTTAAAAAAATAGGTTTTATTAAAATTCTTTTTCTATTTTGAAGGAACAGCCATTTTTCACTTTCTAGTCATAGGAAAAGACATTTCTAGAAGAGACGGTTGTTTTGCTAAATTTTACTGCTGAGATGCTTATATTTTGCTGAATTTTACTATGCTGTGGCCGAATAAAAGGGTTAATAATCTTATTTGTCACAGTGCTTTTCCAAGTGATACAGGCTAAGAATCAGTTTATAATCAACCAGGTAAACATGAAAGTAGTGATGCATTCCAGTGTCACGTTGAATAAACCTGGTGATTTTTTTTCAAAAAGATAAGAATCACTCACTGCCTTTTAGAATAGAAAAGGAGAAGGGGATACGGCTGTTTTTGAAATGTATATTGGTTTTTGGGGAGTATTTTGTTACCATACATTGTAGTGATAAAAATAGAAAGCATATTTGATTTGGGATGGAACAGCATTGAGTTAAAACCCATTTCGTAGTGAGGAAAGAGTCAGATTTAACTAATGTTTATTCTTCCTTGCAGACTCTTTTTCTGCCTATGTACTTCGTATAGTCTTACACAAAACTATTCTTCCTGATAGTCATAACTATAATTGGTAAACTGATGGGGAAAGAGGTAGTTGTACGTATGAAAGTAACCTGATCAAGGTGAATGGTTTCTGGTATTCCTTTGGGTAATGCCCGAAACAGTGCATCATCTAGCAGCAGTTGTTCTGGTATGCTACCTAGCAGTAGTTGTTCTGGTATGCTAAATGCCTGCAGTTTGAAGAATAATGGGGATACATTGTGAGAGACTCATATTTTGCCTTGTTGCTTCTCAGAGATGTATATTTGTGAAATCAAGGAAGAGGAGCAACATTTCCTTGAATTGACATTTAATTGAGAATTTATTTCTCAGCAACTGGATGTAAAGCCTTTCACAGAGCCTTTCTTTTTGCTAGAATACACTGTTCTGCTCTTTTCTAATATATAATTAGTGTTTTGCAAGAAATTGTTAACAATGAGAAGTAATATTGTTGATGGGTAATCGTACTTTCATTCCTGTTTAAGTTTCCTATTAAAAAATCATTAAAAGATAAACTAGAAGCCTGCAATGGATATTCAGAGGGCTCTCTGTGTTAGATTAAAACAGGAATTTATGCTTAATTTTAAAGCTGTATTGGTGTGCATCCTTAAATTTGAAGTCATAGGCCATATGCTAAAATACAGAATCACATTACCTAAAAAGACAGCATTTGAGCATCAGGAGGAAAAGTCTAGGCTTTTTTTTAATTATTATTTTCCTGTAAGATATGCAATTGTAGGCATTCTTTCAACTTGCTGCAATAATTTTCTGGTTCTATAGGAGTATTTCAATATTTTTGTTAAAAAATATTAACTCTACAGCTGAAGTGATTAGAAATTAAGTTGGAAAAACATGTGGTGCTTTTTTTTTCCCAGGATATTCTTTTTGTATAACTTAAAAAAATGAAGTTTTAAATTTCTTGTGAATTATTTTTGCAAATTCAAATTTTAGTTGTCCAGACTGAAAGACATGAATTAGATATGAAATAATTACTATGTTGCAATGCGCCTTTCTGTAGCTGCATGTGTCTTTTGTTAGAATAAGCAATGAATGCTAATGGTTCCGTACTGTCCAGGTCTGTCTGAGGTCTTCCTGTAGATTCTCTTCCCTATAAGAAATTATCTTTCCTATGTTCCAGAAATGAAACCTGGATTTCTCCCATGTATTAAGGAAAATTACTTAAGCTGCATATAAAGAAAGTACCTACTGTCTAAGATTAATATTTCTGTGCTTTGATAGAATTATAACAAGAGAGTCTGCAGTGCGGCTTAAGCCACTTGACTGATTTGGGTTTGGTATGAATGTTTTCATATTTTAGATCAGTATCATTGCTTTTGGCTTCATAGTGTCTCTGGTACCATGGGTCCAGGATCCAGATTTCCATTACAAGTTGATACAACACTGACAGTGCAGATAAGGCATTCAGTTACTGAAAATATGTCAGATGCAACAGTTGAGGCATCGGTATCATCTGGTTTCTATCTATGTACAAGACCTTAATGGCAAATTAAAATTAATAGTCTTACTGCTGTGCATCTTACTGGCACACAGCCTTTCAGGTACTCCCTCCACTTCAGGAGCTTCACATCAAGAATCTAGGAGTGTCCTGACACCACCATTTCAATGGGCAATGGTGGAGGACTGAAAGGTAACATTCTTCAGTACTTTCTTTATTTGCCTACCTATAATGTCATTATTATATGTTCGTCAGTCCCGGGCAGCTCAGGATATGCATTTGCATGGAATGTCTTCTATTGTTCTGATTGTTGCCTGTTAGATCTTTTTTTTTTTTTTTTTTTCCACGAGGAAGAGAAGGATCTGCAGGCAGAGGTGGTGGAATAATTAATTCTAGAGAGATATAGTTGTCTCAGAAAGCTTGCTAGATCATAGTGTGGTTCAGAGGACAGCTTCTGGGCATTTCAAAATCTGAAAAAGATGCATGAAAAAGGACAGTAAACCAGGATTTGTTCAGCAAGATCAACTCTGTCATTCTGTAAATGTGTGTTGACACTCACCATGTGCTTCTGTCAAGGCAAGGCTAACTTTATTCAAACAGAGTGTCTGTTTATAAAAAGACTCCCACAGAGTGGTGAGAAGAAGTAAAACCTATATGGTGAGAGGCAGCTGATAGCCAAAATCTCTGTGTATCATGCCACCTTGCATACAATGTGCACATCCATGCCCTTAAGACTGTGGCTGATGAAGATAACTATCAGGGTTGGAGTTCAAGCCCTGTAGAAATACTTCATTTAAAGATTAGTACCCCTTCAGTTCAAAGGCTAATGAAGCTCTTTGCTCATTAAGAATTTGGAGCTCCTCTGTGTTTTCAGTGAGCTTATGCATTCCAGTCTGAAGGAAGAAGCAGATGATGTTTTTTTGCATTGCACAACTCAGTTTTGTGAGGTGCAAAGGAAGAAGCATAGGTTACTATTCCAAATGACCCCTACACAACTTCTAGTGACAAGCTTTCTTTCAGGAAACCTGACCTGGAATCCCCAGGACTAAAAAGAGCAAGAAAGTGTGAGAAGTGACTATTACAGATAGCTTCAGTGAATTTGTACTCTTGAACTACCTTTTCCATCCATACCTTCATGGCAAGGTACTGTTAAAGCAACATCTGGATGTTCACTTAGAGACAGAAGAGCAGAAAATGTAACCTTAGCGATCAGGAATTAAGCATTTCATTCCTACTCCAAAGACAAAAGACTTATTTTGACCCTCGTTGTGTCAAGAAGTCTATACATTTGCATTCTCAGTGGTAAAACCATTTGTCATCATTTTCTCATTAGAGTCAGAAGATAGGCTATCAGCCTTCAAAGTGGTTCATCTCTTAGTATTGCTTCAGATACCAGGTTGGAACATTTTCAGTCACTAATAGGATCAGGGTTTACTCTTTAATCTTTTTGGTCCTAGGGAGAACTTACTGTATTTCACAGGAATTATGCCAATATAGTAGATCTCATATACCAGCTGCAATCTGATTTAAAACTATAAGTAAAATTGTACCTGAGATCCACAGCTTCATGAAAAGTTTGTCTGAGTTGATGTGTATTCTATACAAGAATGGACAACACCAGTGTACCTGTCCAGCTAGGCCGTGGAAACACAGTGGTCTTAACACTACAGGAATTCTGTGAAGAAATGATTTGAGACTTTTGGTACCCTTGGTAAGCTTATTTGTATATGTTTCTTGAAACTTAGATGCCTCATCATAGCATAGAAAGCTCCAGAGCCCACATTATACTATATAGTACAGTCATGTTATTTCTTGGAAGGATTCAAGTTTCGTGTATTTATCAAATTGGTATCTCAAATTGCATACATGTCATCAGATTACATTATGTTTTAGGTACCAGAACTTGGATAGTATTCCAGCTGTACAGGCATTTCCCAAACACCAGGGAGTTTTCATGCCATTGTATAATTCTGAAGTCTGTTGCCAGCCAAAAATAATCTCACCATTTTGTCCCAATCAATGTTTTTGGAACTGTAACAGTGCATTGCTGATAGAGAACATATATATGCTGATCTTGTTTGCCTCACCTCTTTTATAAAAATGTTAAAGCCTAAGGAGGAGAGTAAAATGTTATACTGATTACTGTTCTTGTAATATACAAAAACATTCATAGTTGGAACAAAGGCTGACTTTTAAATGTCAGGGGTGAAAAACGTTGAGGTTAATTTCGGCCACCTCCTCAGGGCATAAGAGTAAGAGGAGCTGCTACAGATATGCAGTAATTTCAGAGAGTTTGCTTTGTATCAAGAGAACTTCAGTTTCAGTTTACTTTCATGCTCTAATAGTCTTTTTCTTTATTTTTTTTTGTTGTTTTTCTTTTGCCATCTCCGGTGCCTAGGTGGATTCTGTTCACTACTTTTACTGTTAGTACATTTGAGTAAAGAAACTTTGCAACTGAATGAAATCCTTACCTGTTTGCTTTCTGTTAGCAAATACTTGCTTCATTTAATGCTAGAAAATTGATAAGTAGCTGAAATTAAGGTCTGAGTATTTGTTAGGGTAAACAATATAATTTTAAATAATTTATGTTTTATTTTATGTCACTTGCATGCTGGAGAGATCCTTTTCCTTCAGATGAGCTCAGTGGCCTAAGCTGAAGTCTAGTTGGTTTAGTCTGCTGTCTTCAGTGGAAGTAATCTATTGCTCCTGAATTCCACAGTTGGGAGAGTTAACAGCTTGTTATAAACCTGACAGTAGAAAATTAACTCAAGAAAGATATTTTACCCATTTACTCTTACTACATTCTGCTAATATTTTTGTCTAAAAATGTCTGTATTTGTGCATAACTTGATACATTTCAACCTGTTCAGTCTTCTATTTTAAATGTACTTTACAATATCTGATAAATGTGAACACAGCACCAAAGCAGTGGTTTAGCAATATTTTCACCATACTTATCTCACCAGTGCTGGTTTTGTTTCATGGTCAGATGGGATGAGTGCCAGATCAGGTTTATTCTTTTCAATCTCTTATTTGGCTCTCCATAACCATTATCAGGTTTTCAATCCATGTTCATTTTCTGGAGGATGCCCATCTTTCCTTTGCTGCAAAGATTGACTAATAAAAGCAGAATCACGGAAGCAAGTCTTCCAGTCTTTTTTTTAATGGTGGTGGTGTTTTACTTGAATCCGGCGCTTCAGAAGAGTGCCATAAAATTCAATTTGATCCTTCTTTTGGTCTCTGAGACTAATGAGTGGTCTATAAAGACATTTTTCTCGCTTCCCCTTGAGTAAAAGAGGAAGAGATACATATTTCTGCTAATTTGACAGGAAATAAAGATTTCAGTACCAAGGTTTCCTTTAGTTAAGGAAGGCTACCAAGCCTTGATGTTTGGTTTTTAGTCCCATGTCTAAGCTATGAACATGTCTAAGCTATGAACTTCTATGAAGATAGAAGTAAGAACAAAACCTTCTCTGGTAATACTGTCACAAAAAGTAGATTTAGTTTCCTGATAAACTCTGAATGGGCATGGTGATAAATTTCCACAAATGCAGTGCTCTGACCACGTTCGAAACTGCTAAATGCTGTTATGTTTCAGTTAAGTTGAGTGGCTTATAATGTATTTATTGCTTAACAAAGCTTTACCATTTCACATTTAAATTACTATGAAGATACATGTTTAATAGTTGAAGTAATAGTTATGTTTAATCATCCAGATTGTTACAGTATGACACCAGTGGCTTCCAGAGTATCTTCATACCCCAAAGTTCTTTCCCTACGACTACAAATATATTTTCTCAGTAGATCTTGTTTCTAAGGACAGTAGTTGCAACACACCGTTCGAGAGAATTCCTGGACTTCCAGACATGAAACGTTTTCTGGAAACAATCTAGTAATAAGTAGCATGACCTCAGCAAGAAAATTTGTTCTGTGGGTGTTGAAGAACATCATATCATTAGTATTAAATCATCCTGTATCTGAATACTTGTCATATACAATCTTGTTTAAATACTGTTGTTCCTGTCTTCTCACTTCTCACGGAGCTTACTGTGGATTTTTTTCCTGTGAATCAGTTAAAAGGGTTCCAAAGGATTTAGTGAGTTTATAGTCGCCTATCAAAAACACCATTGTTGAACTGTAGTCTTGATTTATGCTTGATTTGAGATCTGCTATTAGCAGTGAGCTGCCTGTCTCAGTTTCACTCTTTACACTTTTACACAAAGACAGCATACATCTTAAATTCCTCCTGCAGTGATAACTGGCTTCTGTTACGTAGATTAGTAGGTTCCGGTTTCCCAACCGTATCAAGGAAATCAAAACTTATTTGCTCATTAGACATTAGAAAGCACTGGCCCTTACTTTAAATAAAGCTTATGTTTACTTTGTCTTCGAGTTTACTTCTGTTTTACAGAGAGAATATTTTGCATTAGTGTGTGCCTATGCACAAACTGAGATAAGTACATATTGAAAAAAAACACCTCTAAATAACTCTCATGCTTACTGTTAATTAAGCCGCATTCTGGTAGGGCTTAAATATGATTTCTTAAGCATATTAACATCACTTGAGATCAAAGTGAGCTGTATTTACACTTTCGCTGAACCTTACTTCTAATATTTTTTGTAAGAAAATATTATGGTCATGGATAAGAAAGTCTGTGTCCAGATTTACTCATCTAATAGCGAGGTTAATCAGGCCAATGGAAATAAAAATATTCTGTTTACAAGTAAATAATCACAACTTCTTACTATGGAGACAATCATTTTATGTGGGCTGCCTATATGCACACTCCCTCTCCTCCTTTGAGTTGGAGTACAGGTACTTCTAAAAAGTTGATGGTTAGAATCTGTCAAGGAAACCCAAACCCACTCCTTTATTTTTCTCTTGGGTCTTAGCATTTTGAGATTTTAAAGGCGACAAGCAGCATATTATTTTTAACTGTTAACTGTTCACAGGTTTGAAATTTTTCAAACGAGCTTATTCTGCAGAACTGAAAGGGTAAAAATGTCACGTCTGCAAATAATGTATTAAGGTAGGATTCCCACTCACCTGTGTGAAAGGCAGATAGAAAATTATCCTGAGGAACTGTGTTTGTAGCTATAGCAAAAGGAATGATTTACAGCTTATCTGGGAAAAACATTGAAATACAAATCATTTAAAAGGAAATCACTCCTCTATTATCCTGTTTTACCTTTGCCATTTTTTTATTCATTCTTCTGCAAACAGTGAATAATTATGCTAGATTAATAGGTGTTTTAGTGTAGTATTTTAACTACAGATAAATATCTCTAACTCTGTTAAATGCAGCCTATGATAACATAAGGACCAACTTGCATACTTGCTGAATGCAGCAAGGGCACCAAATGTTTGCACACATTTTTGTTACTTTGATTTTGATAAAATATATGTTTACAGAATTTAAAAATGAATGCAGAAAATGGGATAGTGTCATTTGATTTCTACTGAAGTAATAATGGCCTTCTCTGTAATAAGAAAAAATGTTCTTGTCATTATTTTCTTCTTGTTCTAGTAACAGTCATGTAATACTTAGCCACTCTGAATTTTAGACCGCCGTCTCATCCACTCTAAAGTAAGAAAAAAAAAGGGACCATTAAATACAAACTTATGTAGAGCCAAGTAGCCACTTTGTAAATAAAACTTCACTGTTCATTCAGGGTAATACTGTACTTTGTAAGCAGCATACCAGTTTGAAGATAGATGTGAATGCTAACCTTTTAAAAGTATTTGATGTAAAAAGGAGTTGTTTATATCAGTACTTGGATATACACATCCCTTTTCAAGTCAATTTAATTTATCAAATGTTTAGAAAAGTAAAGTTTATTCAAGTAGGATCTTGTTTGTTCGTATTTACTAAACTTGCATTTTTTATAAACAGCTTATAGCTTTATAGTTTTCCATAAAATGATTTGATTTCAAACAATTAAAGTATGATTTAACTAGAAAAAAATGTTTTTTAAAGCACTTTTTTTTTATTCTGTATTTAACTAACAGAACTACTGTACTTAATAGCCGACTTTTTTCTGTAACTTTCAGGTGAATTTAGAGCAATGCCATAATTGAAGTAGTTCCATAAAGAAATGCTTTTTTTGGAAGTAGATAATGCAATTTGTGCAGTTTGAATAACATCTATGAATTGTCAGAGTTCAGACAGTATTTACCTTCTTACTTTCATTCTGACATTACAGAATTACAGGTCATGCCAGGTTAGGTTTGTTTATCTTTATTTATCCTTATTTGAGTTTGTCATTGTTTTTGAAACACTGTGCTTAGTTCTGAGCTGGTTACTACAGGAGTGCAGAGACGGGAGCAGGGGAAACAAAGCAGGCGAGTGTTGGAACCCAGCGCCTTTAGGTGTCCTTTGTAAGAGAGAGTTGTGATTCCTTCATGATTCTGGTAGTTCATTAGGCTTTTTCTGGTTTCTTGAACAAAGTAACCCATAATAGTTATGGGTTTTATAATGCTGTCTAGGTTGTTTGTAAAATGGTGTTTTTCTCCCTCTCTCATTAGAATCAGTCCTTAATGGTTAGATCATAGACATACTGAGTTCAATTAGCACAACAAAAGTTTTCATTCTCTGATGTTTCTAATCAGTGATTTTCCAGGAAAAACATTTGCTGTTTCTTAGTGTATTGTCTTTACGCTTCTGCTGTTCTACCAAGTAAGATAATTCTGGTTTTCATGTATTTTCTACCTGTTGCCTTCTAAATGGGAAGTTCCAGCATGGAATTTCATTAGACGACTACTGTTTTCATCCACGGTCATTAATTAGTACACTAAATAAGCACAATTGCAAAATCAGTATTTAAAACTAAAGTTAACTTTTCAAGGCAAAATGTTTTGCTTTGCTTTTAGCCAGTTCCTGACACTGCACACTTTCGCGTCCTTCTACTAACTTCTCCAATATGTAACTATCTTCTCCAGTATAATATCACGTGTTGTTTTACCAAATGGTATTGAAGTCTTGCCAAGTTATAAATGCTGCAGCATTTATTTACCAAAAAAAAGTATCTGACTACTCTGACACAACATACCTGTAGTTCCTATACACATACTTATAGATAAACCTATATTACACTTTATTTCATTGTTTTGCCTCCCTTAGTTCCTGAAAATATCTTGAGTCTTACTGAAGTGCATGTGTGTTCAGCTTGCCTTATTTTGTCCAAATCCAACATATATATATATATGTATTTGTTGCGTTGGCTGTTCTGTCTTCACCAAGTGCTTCCTGACTTGTTAGCAGCAATTGTTTAACTCTGCTTGTCATAAAATTGAATTAACGTTTCTTTCAGAATCCTGAAGTCTGGTCTGGTGTCCCTGAGTAAAAGAGTCTTTTGGAATTACAAGTTTGAGGGATTATTTTTTTTTGGTCCCTTTAATGAAGTTAGATCATTCTCCTGAAAACCAGAATACTAGCCAAAGGGTGCACCCAAAAGACTAAAATACCATGTTCTATCCTATCTTTCTTGTGCTGACCACAGATGACCTCACTACCTCTTTTTTGTTCTACTTAGGTAGGTGGTACTTTTACTTAGGTGGCTGGGAGAAGTTTTTTTTTTCTTTACCAAGGTCTGACTTAACTTGACTTTTCATATTATCCTTTCTATTATAGTTTGTGACCTCCAAGGCATAGCTTTCTTTTCTGATCTTTTTTGTTTTCTTTGAAGGCTGCCTTTCCAAGTGTCTCTTGTGACATGAGTATTCCTGCTAATTTTTTAACCTTTCCTATTACAATCTTGAGTGTAACTGTGGTTTCCATTTGAGAATGACACCAGTCTCCCATACATTCCATCTCATATCTGCCTGAATGATTCCTTGCACATCCCAGGAAACTGAAGAGCAATTCAGATCATACGGAGGTCAACCCTCATTGGGTGACCAGCTGAAATTGCCACTTGGGTTCCGTTCCTTCAGGGTCACCCATGTAGGCGTTGAAGTTTGAAGGCTTGAAGTTCTTTACGTTGACTGGAGTTTCTCACTGCCTCCGCTGTGCTTTAACCACTAGCACTTAACAGCCCTGGCTGTTGTTTACAGGAGAAAGAGTTAAATTCAGCAAGTGGTTCAAATCTTAGGGGTGACTGTATTGCAGACAACTGGTTATTAGCAACATGTAAGTGATGTTGCTGTTTCATTTTAAGTGTTTCTGCTGTAGTGCATAGTTAGTTAACTTTTGTGTTCATTAACTTTTCCATGCTTGTAGACAGTGCTGTGTCACTCACTTGCATTGCTGTCACGTGTTCTCCTGGCAGATCCTCATGCAATTAGAAATGAGGCAAAACTGTAATCGTTAATTTGTTAAAACATGAACTTAAAGTTGACATTCCTGACAGTCTTCATTTTCTGAGGTGGCATAGCTTTAGGTATAAAACAGAATTTTCCAGATAACTGTAGCTGGTGAGATTTTATACGGTGAGTGACTGATTACTTTGAGGGTAAATTTCAGATGAATTCTGTCAACAATGATAAATTGCTCATTGTTCATTGCAGTCTACCAGTCAAGTTAAGCTGATGCAACTACAACATGCTACAATTTTGCAGATTATTTTACATTGTGCCAAAGTCCTATCAGGATGGATTCCAATTTCGTTTTTCCAAAATAGTTAATAAAACTGAAATCTGTGTAAATTCTAAACCACCAAAATATTTTAAAATGTAAAGCTTATGTTCTTTTACTTCATCAGCTAGACGTACATTTAAATTATATGCTTGTTTTGTGCATTTCTTGATTACTTAGAACATATGCTGCAAAAGCTTATCTGAAGTGAATATATAAGCAGTGTACAAAAAGTTCACGAAATGTGTGCCTTTATCAGTTTGCTTTCACAAAATTGAACTTTGTGAAACTTAAGAAATTATTTCCACTTTGGCTCTTCTGTTTTATAATAAAAATCTTCCTGTCTTAAAAGTAATGTATATCTTTTATGTTGGTTTCCAAACTTCACAGTGAAAACTTTCTTACTGCATATATCTGTGGGTGGGAGGGGGGATTTAATTAACTATTTTTAAGGAACCAGTAAGAGCAAGACAGCAAAGAAACGTCCAGATCAGCTGAATATGGTATTTGTTTACCCCTGCAGAAAAGGAACGTAAAGGATACTTAAGGATATTTATAGGAATAAATCGTAGGACCTCCCTCTTTATCTTATCAGTCTTTTTACCTTCAGATCTTTCATGAATCTGAGTTCAGCTGAGTCAGAAGTTAAATGAGAGGTTAAATAATGTTAAATGAAAGGTTTTTAAAGCTGTTTGTTTCAACAGGCAATAGAAAGAAGAAACCCCTTTCTTCTTAGTTTACTTCTTGATTGTCACTATTCTCACACATAGGTTTTCTTACCTTTCTGGTAAACATATTTGCAAAGTAAGAGACACTGATCAAGTTTTTGTTGTTAAAACAGACTTCATCAGTGGTACTGTACAGATTGATAGGACCGTTTCTGGTTTTTGGGAATAAGCAGTCATTTGTAAGAACTCTAGAAAATTGCAGAACAATTTCTAAAGTTGTAGTTTGTAAGTGATAACATCATTTTTAGTCCTAGATTTTTGCTTTACAGAAGGCTATCTCTTTTTGTTATCTGTATAAAAAATTTTAGTTCAAACACTCAAGTGATAGAAATGTTTTGATACAAAGTGTTCTTAAGGTGGTAGGATTGTATTCATTGGGCTTTGCTTATTTGCTGTTTCGGTTCATAGTTTTGTCACCTCTTCTCATGGGTTTTAACAAGTTAGACTCCCTAGAACATGATACCATCATACCAGACATGAATTCTGAGTTAATTATTTTTTCCAGGTTTAATACATTACTGTATGTATTTAAGAACTTGAAAGTTCTGTCATAGAGAGCAGTAGCTCAATAAAGAATGCTAAATCTTGAGTGTGTCAGTCATGTATCACTAAATTTAGCACATACTTTGAACCCATCTAAGGATTTTCTGCTAGCTATAATTGACAAATAGCCCTGAGTTTTTGATGTCATTGTTTCTGAAAAATAATACTTCCCTCAGCAAAAGCTGAAAAATATCAAAAGAAATATGAAAAGAACTATTAAAAGCAGTATGCCTTGAGTAACTATATCCTGGGGACTGCGTTTGTATGTGCTAAGAGCAGAATGCAGTCAATGTTGATTTCTCTTGTTGGATTCCTGACAAATTTGTTCAGTTCTGTTACCTATTGAGTTGTACATTAGAATAATCCCATATTAGAATAATCTCTAATTTTCTTTAGAGAATATATTATTCTCCTTTTTTTTTTTAATGTGAAATCAACATTCTAATAATCCCTTGTGACATTTGACATGAAAACATTTTCAGGTCAATTCAAATACATCTGTTAAATGGTTTCTTTATACATATCTATTTTATATAAATATGTATTTATGCACACACACAAAATGTATTTCTTCAGCATGAATCATATTTTTCATCCTAAGGAGTCTGTGCCCTTTTCTTTGCTCGTTTTAGGAATAGTCTTGTAACTTCCAATCTTCAGTTCATTTGCTTTTAATGTGTTGTGGTATCTGCAGGTCTACAGAAATGCCACCATAGTTCACTATTCCAGTATCCATGACGTTTTTCTTGTCTTAGAAGCTATCAACGGTACTTCAGTTAAAGCATTCTATCTTTAATTGAAGACCATAAGCTAAAATAAAATGAGAAATAGTATCCTCAGTGGCAGAGAATAAAAATATATATGTACTTATTTTTTTAGTACAGTTTTTACTGATTGCTGTTTACGCTTCTACTTTACTTTCATTCTGTTTTTATATTTATCGCTGCTACAATTTTGAGACAGTAAGTTGTAACTGAAAATAGTACTAAAAGTGAGAGGAGAATATGCATAAAACCATACTTGGATTGAATGTGATAGACAGAATGCAAGAAACATGGAATTAGAAGTAAGCAGAAAAATATTTTTTTAATAACCATTTGTTGCTTGTATGTCTTTTGGAATAATTACTATTTTGTGTTGCTTTGGGTAAAGAACAGAGGGCACTTCAGCTGTGCAAACCATAAAACACTTGCCTGCCTTTTCTAAACTTCATAGTACATCAGTTATCATCTTGTTTTTTATTGCTGCAAGGTTGGCCCCTTGCTACCAAAGTTTATTGTCCTGGTTCTCTATATTTTCTACCCACACATTCTGTTACATATTTTGTGGATTCTGCTTGGTGAATCCAGCCTCTTAAGTCAATTCTGCCAAAAGCACCTCCACTGTGAAGAGAGGAAAGATACCATGTAGCCATAGCTTCTCTGATCAGTGCTAAGGTATTTGCTATTTCTCTGTTTCTTCATCTGATGGTGTAAACCAGTAAAGGGCAACAAATCTTGTTGTGGGGCAGGCAACACTGGGTCATTTTTTGGTGTAGCCAAATGATATGCCACCATTTTGCAAAAAACACAGTTTTTGAAAGATCATCTTCCTAACAGTAAGGTTTAGGAATTACAGGGTCCTTGTTGAATATTCAGTATAAATGCCCAGCTCTGAGAAAATGAGTTGTTTAGGCTCTCAAGCTGGCTTTAGTTGATTTTATTTTTTAAGCCCTATACCAAACAGTTTTCTGTAGCATTTCTTCTGATTTTATATCAGTACGCCTCCTGAAATAAATTAAAACCTTGAATTCACTCCAAGGCTACTTGATACATTTAATACATTAAGTTGTATGTCCTTGGACAAGGAAAGGGAAAATTTTGGCCAAAAGATATATCCAGTCTTCTTTGAACTGATAAAAGCATCTTGGCATCCTATTTATAAATTAAATTATGCATCATATATGTGAATAATGTTTTTAATATCTGTGTTTATTAGTTTATGCTGTAATGAGCATACTGCAGTTTCTAATTAAGTATAACACATTAAATATTTGTAACAGTATGTAAAAATTAGAATATTTTCCTCACATCTGTATTCTAATACAAATGCCCTATGAAAGACTATTCATTTTTTAAAAAAATGAATTACTATTTATTTTCTTTACATTTTTGCTATGAATTAATATGTAATATCAGAACCAAGAAAGAGATTTAACCTTATTCTGAAGTGATTAGATTTTGGGAAACAGGAGAGAGGGAAATTTTATACAATATGACTTAAAAATTCATCCAGTATGTTAAAGGAGTTTGGTTGGTATTTAAGTGTTCTTATCAAACTCTTACCTCTCAATTATTATTTTCCTTGTCTTGAAACAGAGTACACTGATGGTATTTTGATAATGAAAGGCTGTCAGGCATCACATTAGCTCCTCTATGTTCTATCCCTGTCCATGCGATTTGCAGCAGCTTAAAATATGTCCTCATGAGTCTTTTGCATGGCTTAATGTTTCCCTCACACAATCAAAAGGAAGTAACCATAGTAAATGAGCATTGAATAAACAGGTTCAAGATAAGAATTTTTATTTATTTGAATTTAAAATTGTTTTGTTTCCTGTTTTCCTTTGTTCTCAAGGGAATAGGCTTTGTTTCAAAATAAGGGTCGGCAATG
Organism: Gallinago jamesoni; assembly: GCA_025769975.1. Classification (NCBI taxonomy): domain Eukaryota; kingdom Metazoa; phylum Chordata; class Aves; order Charadriiformes; family Scolopacidae; genus Gallinago; species Gallinago jamesoni. The sequence goes on from JAOQGH010000001.1 coordinate 142,762,513, forward strand.
TCAGAACTCTTAGAAACTTGATTTTTTTGATTTCCTAGTTTTACCTGAGTTTTGCATCACATGCCTGGCATAAACTGAATTATTTCATTGTTATAATAATTGCACATTATTATACATGAGGCACTTAAAGCCCTGTAAAGATACCAATAGCTGTTTCACTTTTCACTGCACAGAATTCCCTGATAATTATTTTAAATAATTAAATGATTATTTTAAATTCTTTTCTTTTACAGATTCCTTACAGCCTTTCCTGGAAGCCTGCAGTAATGAATCCTTTTTCCGTAGTTGCTCTGTATTGCTTCGAAGTTCTAAGCTCGATATTCAGATTTTGGAAAAGCTCTGTGCTATACTGCAAAAACTCTCCAGAATAAAGTAATCCTTTACTACCATTACTCTGTTAGTTATTACTAGATCAGAAAAGTTGGGGACCTTTATCTTTCTCCCTTTTCAAAAAGTCATCTCGATTTTGCTCTACCATAGACAATGCTGGACTCTGTTAGCAGTTAAATTTAAATTGTCACAGATGTGTAAGACAAGACTCTCAATTTACTTATAAATCTAGTTAAATTTACAGAATACAAACTAAAAAAACCCCAAACAACGACACACCAAACACTTAGCATAAAGAGGAAGTATTCCTTATGTATGCAGATGAAAAGAATGCTTAGAAGAGAACCCTTCTTTTCTTTCCTCTTGACCTTCAGTTTTACTCAGGTACTCAGTATAATCTCCTTTGAAAATTTAGCCTCACCTGTGACTTGCATTCAAGTTTCATCAGTTTTCATTTCCTTCAAAACCAAAATTTGAAGTCTTGGGCCATTTAAGCCCTTTTGGCACTGTCAGTCTTTATAAAATATGTTCCCCTTGCTTATTGGCTGTTAGTTTACTGTAGCAAAAATCTACATCATATCAGTAGTAAAGTGCTACTGAGCTCCATTTGGTGCATTACTTACTGGGATTGTTTCATTTACAAAAGCAGGTATCTAAACTGAGCCATTTTGTACATTAGACTTAAAGTTGTTGACAAAACTTGGGTTTTCATTTGTCTTTATTTGGAACAAAATTGAACTCTAGGAAAAAAATATGTTCTGCAAAATAGTCTAATATAAATAAAAAATTACATTAGAAATATACTAAAAGTAAAATTAGCTCAGAAATCCTATTTTTTAATTTTTTAAATTTATTGTTTCAGGAATCCTGCTATAGCCATTCCTTGAGCTTTCGTTATATATTTTGTTATATATTACATGTAATTACCACATACTCAAGTCAAATGATAGTTTTTGGTGATTTTGCCAAGATTTTTCTCACCATGTTTCAATAAGCTTCTGCTTAGAGACATTATATGCAATGTAGAAGAACTGTATGAAACTCCCAATATTAAATTTCATTGAAACATAATTTTCTGTGGAATCTTTAATGTTTAGATGAAACCTGTCAATTTTCAATTGACAATTATTTTATGTAAAATCTTTTGCAGAAGCAATAAGAAGATGTTTGAATTGTTCGCTCTTCACCAAATGATCCAGGAACTACATAGGACTACAGATCCAGATCATGCTTTCCTCTGTATCAACCTCAATTCAATTCTGTTGAATTTGGGATTATCAAGGAGTAACTCTCTTACCTCCAGTCTAAGTACAAGTCACTAACTCTATCTTTCAATCTAATTACTTTTTGTTTAATTTATACTAACTGCCTATGTTACTTGAAATTTGGATTTTATTTTTTTTTACTGTTTTCTATAAATAAATTAAGCAGAATCTCAGTACTGTATAAATTACTCTGTATCATGTGGAATCTCATTGATATTTCCCTCATTCATAAGCAGGAAAATGAAAAATTGTGTAATATGCTAAATGGCCTTCTTCAATAATTTTAAAAGAAGTGATATAAAGTTGCTGTTGTCAGTAATTTATGCCATCTAAGAAATTGGATCCCTTGAGTAAGCAGATCAGAAATACCAACCTTTCCTAATAGGTATGAATCTTAGTGACCTTTGACTCCTCAGAGAGTTTTATAAATTCATTTATTTATTTTATGGTTGATAAGTAACAGACAGGTATCTTGTCAAATTATCTTTTGAGATCATTACAGTTTTAATCATTAAAACCAATTGAATGAGAAAATTGAATGAGAAAATTTTTTTGTTGTTTTAATTTCAAGATGTCTTAATGTTTATTTTATCTTTTCCTGTATTTATGTAATATTTATTATTTTATCCTGTTTTGTATGAATTTCTAGTGTAACTGGGTTGCAATATCTCTGGAAATGTAAATAAAAGAATTTCTTAAAATGCCTGGCAATAATAATCCATAATGTAAATTATTGTATTTTATTCTTTCTGCTGTGTTTTATATTATTTGCAATATGATCCACATTTGGTCTCTTAGTACCCACTTTTCTTTTCTGTGTGCGATTAATATATTTTTTGTCTTTCACAACTTGGTGTTCAGAAGTTCTTACACATAGGAAATAGGATACTTTTTAAAAATTCGATTTAGACTTCCATTTCTGATTTGTACTCTAACTACTGAAACTCTCTAATTGTAAAATTGAAACTGCAGATAAAGTTTAAAGATCCACTGTATGTTAGTCTCTAACACTGGCAGTCAGTATAAAGCTTCAGAAAGTTTTACTTCTCATTTTCATACATATTTTTTTCTTGGTTTTCCTTTGTATTTTTTTAGCAGAAGTCTTTGAACTGAGGCTTTGAAGCTGAATTCTAACTGCAAATATTTTTCTAGCAATTTGACTTACATTTCTGACAAGCTTTCCTGTGAAAGGAGTCTGCACCAGATTTGGCACCAAGTATGTCTGGAAGAGAGAGCAAGCAGTCTGTGCTCTTTGGGCAGGAAACCAATTCTAAGTAATTTTTAAGTAACACTAATCATAGCTAAAAGCTCTTGCTGACAACGGATTATGTTCTGGAATAAGTATTTCTTCATCTGTAGTTTTGTTTTTCTGTCAGATTTACCAGCAGTGCAAAAGCTCACATACACCTTTGGCTGGATACAAAATTCTCCTATTTAGGAAGTGTGTCCTCATGTGCTGCTCCATCCACTTGGTCATTAAAAATACTAGAAAATTAATAGCCAAAAAAAAAAGCTGTAGAAAGTTTTTAGGTTTCCTATATCCACAGGAAAGTTGACTATGCTCTTGGCTTTCAGCCTTCACCACTGTTGTTTGGTAGATTAAAAATCTTCCTTATGGTACCAATTTAACACAATGTGTTCATCTAGTAATGGCAAAGTGAATGGGGTAAAAAAGACGCATAGAACGTGGTGTAGCTTTTACTGTTGGTCCCTGTCGTTGTTGAGACGGACACGACACGCACATAATTCTGTGAGCCAAAGCCCAAAAGACCCAACTTTATTGTTTTAACAAGCCTTTTTATATCTTTCTTAGGAACGTGTGTCCATACATAAT
>JAOQGH010000001.1:142772859-142806125 GCA_025769975.1 Gallinago jamesoni
CTCCTTTCAGGTAGTTGTAGAGAGTGATAAGGTCTCCCCTCAGTCTCCTCTTCCCCAGACTGAACAACCCCAGCTCCTTGAAGAGAGTTTGGTTTATGACTGTGTGGTAAGAAATTTGGGCTGAAGCCACTTGAACAGGTTAAAATCTTTAATGTTCTTACATGAGAATTTGGAAACTTCTGTTTAAATTCTTGTTGCAAGTTTCTTGTCATATTTAGGATAGCAGAGTCAATCATTACTGTAATCTTCTATAAGCCAAAGTTGCTGTAAATACTAATAATATTATTACACAATGCCAGAGAAATGAACCTTAAATGCACTTGAAGCATTCACCTGATCCAATAATTCCTCAAAACATCTAAAATCATTTATAATAGTTTCATGAGTTCATCTTCATTCTGCACTTGCTGGGTACAGCTATTTCAGAGATGTTACTGAGCTGAAGTATAGTCATACTACTGAAATTCATTGGTTACCTGGTAAGATGCAACTCATCTAACCTTTGACAACTGTAGAATAAGTGTTACATCAAAGCTTATTCTCTTTGTAGTCTAGAGACACTATAGCATATAGTTTGAGGATGCAACTCATCTTGATTATTTTAGATGTCTGCTTTAGCACAAGATGAATCTCACTGCAGACACCTGTATTTGCACAGGTATGTCTCACTGTTGTGGAAGCACTGTACACAAATGAAAAATTGGGAAAAAAAAAAAAGGAGGAAAAATTGAAACAGAGACGACATCCCACAGGAGCTCTCTGGCTGTCTAGTGCTTATGTTTCTGTGTTTTGTTTAATTTTTTTTTGCACAATGGAAGGACGTGGGTATTTTGTGCAGATCCGAGTTTGTGCTTTGTCAAGTTAAACCTAGGAAGTCAAAGTTCCTCCTTTGGCTTGCTACCCGTAAGCACGTTAAAGCAGAGAATGCTCAGGCCTTTCAGACAGTGACGTACTTAGATGCAGCAAGGCCTGTTGGAGTGTGCTTCATGCTATGTTAGCTCCTGCCCATATAGTGCAGGGAGTAAAAAGGCAGTAAAGTGAAATTCAAGCATCCCAACCATCTGGCAACCTCAAAGCTTTTGTTGCTGTTTCTGGAGCCTTTCTCTCCTTTAATCATTTGATGGAACTAGAACGTATTAATCACACTGAAACCAACAAATGAATGGGAATAAACAAAATCCCAAACTCCTTACAAAGTAGGACAGTGTTTCTTCCATTTGGAAAATGTTTGATCTATACGAAATACTCCAAAAGTCTTAGCTTAGCCAGCAGGGTCTGGGGGAAATGCGACTCGGTGCTTTGCTTTTTGTAGAAGCTGGCAGTCCTGCTGGAGGTCGGTCTCACCAGTGCAGCCTAAGATTGGATAAACATAATTATCCTGTCACGCAGTGAAAGCTTCCTGTTAAGATCTCTGATAATGTGGGATAGTACTGCTAATTTGGGAACGCAAAATGAAAACACGTTAATGAGCGAGTATTGCTACTGTGAGATTACTCGCCAGCCTCACAGTCTGTACCAGCCCTCGGCATACATATAACAACTTAAAAGTTTCTCCAAGGAGTTCTAGGAGTTTGGCGTTTCCATAGTACCTGCAAGGTAGAATATTGAACCAAAACTGTATTGACAAAGGAAGAATGGTTTCTGCTTCAAAAGTTTCTGAAGTGTGATGCAGAGAAGTATCCTACGGGAATGCAAAGATTCTTTCATGTATGTTACCTAGACACTCCCATACCGCAGGAATGTGCCTACTAGCCCTCGGCTAACTCGTTTAATTACAGCTTTAGAAGGCAATATATGATTTAATCAAAGAAATGGCTGATACAACTGTGTTTGACCTCTTTCTTTTATTAGCATATTTTATGTTCATATTTTACAATATAATAAGTTATATATACAGCATTAAACAAAATTATTAGAAAGTAAGATTTGGCAAGATCTACAGGAATTTTTTTCCTTCCTGTACATCTTTTGTGTAACAATAAAAATACTGTATACTAAATAAAATAATGTTAAATAGTCTGTGTTCACACTGGCACTGTCGATTTCAAGCCCCTAACTTTTCATGGCCCAATAAGCATAAAAAAGAAGATTCCTGTATCTTTTTTTAAGCAAATAACTGGTGTGTACTATTAAATGACACATGATATATAGGAGGCAGTCCACTGAATAATACTGTAGCTACACCCTGGCACAAGCGAAATAGAATCTTCCCGTTTTCTTTTTTTCCCCTTTCCTTTTTCTATTCTAGTAGCAATAGTACTAAACTGCAAATTCAGGGTCTTGAAAATCTTGTTGAAGGTTGCTGAGTTGTCAGCAGATCTAGAAATTTTACTGAAGCCCGTTGAAATCCATACGAATTTGTAATTGATTTCAAGACAGCAAGAATTTCACCCCTAAATTAAACATCAATTAGCTAGTTAAATGTTCAAATAAATGCAGCTTCCTGCTTCATTAAAAGAAAACTCAAAACCGTCATCAAATTTGGCATATGCAAATTAATGAAGAGTGTGTTATGATACAAAAGAAATGGTGGAAGAAGAATAATGAGAAGGGTAGGTTTTATGTGGCAGTATGTACTTCCTCTGCTACACAAATCAAGTGCTGAATAGATACTAAATATAGATATTAAAGGGTGATACTAAATGTTCTGCACAATTATGATACTATCATAGATAAGATCTAGTTACTAAGTGATGGAATACTGGTTGTTAACTTCAGGGTAATAGTTAAGATTTTTTATAGCATTTTGTTCAGTCATGCATTTTGGAATTAAAAGTATTGTTTTGTAACTGACATCTCAATTTAGTGGTTGCACTTGTTGAAATATGTCTTCACTCATTTTAGCTATAAATTAAGCAAATAGGTTTGGTTACAACTACTGATTTGTGGTCTAAACAAGTTTTAGAGAACTTTTAACCATGAAAATCAGAGATTAGTTAAAAGGAAAAAGATAAGGTCAATTTTAGCTGTACACAAACTCACAATAATGCTTTACCTTACAGAGGAGTGGGGTTCACCTGTGGATTATGTGCTCATAGTCTACGTTTACAGGACTATAGCATTTAAAAAGCACTGTTTTCTCTGCATTTCAAGTGTCTCTAAAGAAATCTACTCTTTTTGCTTTTAGTGTCAAATGTGCACCACTGTTGTGGTGAGATTCCTCTGTATGGAGCAAGAGTGCATTTATGTGAGTTACATGCAGCGTTTTGAAGCACTTCAATCTGTAAATTATGTTGACTCTTTTTTCCTCAGTTAATGTGAGGACTGTGTATATACACCTATGCACTTACTTCCAGATTCAACAAACCCATAGTAAGTATAGAAAATTAAACTGGTTACATACTAAATGTGTTAATGTCGACAGAAATGTGCGTGCCTTGTGTATTAATTGATACTGTAGCTGTGGTACTGCTTTGCTTTTTTTTTTTGACTGTAACTATGAAACCCATGAACCAAGCCCTAAGAAACAGGAATATTTCCGGAGAGCAATTCAATGGCTTTTCTTGAAGGCCAGGCAGGAAGGGTGTCAGCAGGGTTATGTGCACATACACTCATACACAGACTGAAAAATGGATGTTGGCATCTCCACTTATTATCAGTAACTCTTAAACATGATCCTTTTGTTTAAGGACATGTCTCATGCCAAGCTTCTTGGGAGATTTCTGCTCTTGTTTTGGTAGATGTGTAACTTCATCTTTTTTCAGAAGAGTAGCTTCCTGTTGGTTATCGGGAGCAATTACGTAAAAGAACCGTCAATGGTCTTTTGTCCAAAGTCTTTGACGCGGTGCTTGCCAGAATCAGGGTTCTTGCAGGTGACGTGGAAGCGTGGGTCCCCGGCAGGCACGTCAGGATGTCCCCGCTGGCTCAGGAGCAGGCATTGCTTGTGCCCACTCCAGAATATCCGCACACAAGGACTCAACAGCATCCAGCCGCTCGATTTGCACCAGTTTGGTTAGCAGTTCTGGGATGCTGTAGCCTGCCGTGCTGATGCGATCAAAGAGCTGCATGCCGTCTGTCATGCCGCCGATCTCATCTCTCTTCAGTCCAAAGCTCTCGGCAAGGTGGCGCCATGTTTTCACTATGGCTTTTTCTGTGTTGTAGGTCGAGCTGAGCATTCGGCTGGTCTTCTCCAGGCAATCAAATGGCAGCTCCGTAGGGCTCAGACCTGCAAAGTCAGGTGTTTATTATCAGATAGGTCTGTGCACGAGTCTTGACTATCCAACACGTTTATTAAAGTACTACAGTATATACTGTCAGCATAAGTACAGCTAAAAACTTTAAGTGATAGTCCATGTCTAGCTCCAAAGTTATTACTGTATATTACGAAATTAATTCTTCCTAGTGACAGCGGGGTACAATAATTGGGGTAAAAAGTTGTATGGGAAAGAAGTATTAGACAGGTTGTATTAATTCCCATGGCACTGCCCGTTCCTTCAACAATTTACTAGCTGTTAGAAAAAGTATATTGCAACCATATCACTAGTGAGCAGCTCCATTAATACACCTCTGCACGTCAGGCACAGTGTTTGAGCTCGAGAGACAGCTCTGACCCTTCCCTGAGTATGTCACCAGCAGCTGCTGTAACATCTCTGTAATTGAAAGTTGCCCTTGTAGGAATGTGAGGAGTGAGGTGAAGCAACGATGCCAGGTGTTTGCAAGCATATAAGTCCCTGCAAGTGCTCAATTGTCATTACTATCACTGAATCTCTGGAGAGGATTTAACATTCATCCTGTGGGGAAAAAGCTATTTTTTCCTGCGCATTTTTTCCAAGTATTCATGGTCACAGAATAGAGGAGAGAATCAACTACAACATTTTTTCCAAAAACAGACTTTCTCTTCTGTAGTTTTCCTCTTCATACTGAAGAGCAGTAATTTGGTGGGAGATAGAATTCCCTGAGCCACAGAAAACTCCAAAGAACACACACACATATGCACACAAAGTGTACATGTGTGTGGAGTAAATGCAGTCATGTCTTCTGTTCTGCAGGAAAATTAATTCATGTCTCTTCTGCCCAAACAGTCCAGGTAGTCAAGTGATAAAGACGGTGAAAACACTGACTTACTTGGAAACTCCAGTTTTTGTCATGAGAAATGGGACAACATTTAGAGAAGCAAAGTAGGTTGAGGCTTGTGTCTGAAATAAAATCCTGACCCTCCCCACATCACACTTCCATATTTGGAAATAATTTCTATCTGTTTTCCACAAGAGTGGTTTTCCACATCTTGGCCTTTGTGTCTGTCCCAACAGGACCTGAGGTGACCCTCCCTGCTCTCCATGGGAAGGGGGCCATGCACACACCTGGAGAGAAGCCGTGATGTGCTCCAGCCCAAGCCCAGCCTGGACATCTCTGGGGTCAGGGCACCACGGTGCTTCCTGGCAAGTCAGTACAAATCTGCCTACAAAATGTCTTTTCTGGACTGGGACTTTCTCCTTCCCATAGGAAAGCAGAGGCCTTTCTTATTTTATAGCAAATGCTTCTGATCTAATTTTCTGCTAAATTTTAGTATACATGCAAGTTTTGTACACTCACCTTCTGCAACGTCGCATACGTTAGCATACACATCAAGTATCTTTTTCCTTCGGCTTTGAATCTAAATGGAAAGATTTTTATTTCATTAAGTTTTCAGTCGTGGGAGTAAATAATTAGCAGACAGTGGTGGAAAATCTGTGGGAGATCCTCATTTCATGACACTAGGGGTTATCACACAATTCCCTCAAGGGTCACTTTTAAAGACTCATAAAAAGGGACTCAGCAATTATTTCATGGAGCATAAACCCATATCTGATTTCAAAACCTATTTCTGGTTTCACTTTCCAGTGCTAGAGATCTTTTTTTCTGTCTTCTAGTATTTTTTTTTTTAAATCAATTACTTTTCTGCTCCAAGTGTTTGTACATGTTATTTCTCTTTCAGACCAAAGCCAACTCCTGATAATGAGGACAAATCCAACACAAGCATGCAGGCAATTAATGCAGGGATGTCCAGGTAAAGCCAGGACAGGACTGGTCACAGGAAATTAAATTTAGACTGAAATTGCCTTCTTCCAGTAATCTCAGAGGAATGTAGAGGAGGGGATATTCCTTTCTGTGATTTGGCTTGGAACTGCTTAATGCATTACTAATTAACTGTATTTTCTTCCAGCCTTCCTGGTTGAATGAGAAACATTTTACAGATAGATTTAAAAAATATAAATTAGTTAAGCTTTGGACAGGGAAAATCTGAAGTCCAGGGTGCTCTAGTCATTTTTGACAAGAAAGAAACTTGGAACTGAAAACCTGACATTTTCCAAGCTGAAAATGGACATTTTTATATAGTTTCATTTAGCAAAAATATTCTCAAGGTTTGGCTTTGGATTAGATGTGGATTGCAAACAAATGTCAAAATGTCATGAGTTCTCAGGGGCTGGAATTGCCATCCCTCTGCCAGCTCTCATTAAGACTGAACCTTCTGAAAAGCTGTCTTTTTGATAGCACTTTAGCATTATCTATCTCCAAGAATTTGCCGCTTTTCACTGCAAACCAGGCTTGGGGAAAAGAAAAAAAAAAGCTCTGCTTCCAGTATGTTGTTTTGTGGAGAGGTTTTCCTCATTTTATTTGGGCTCTAAAGGGCAAGGCGCATCAATGACTTGGATTAATAATTTTGCAGCTGGAGACCACAAAGTGGCTGCTCCACCCGAGCGCAGGAGCAGACGCTGTGCCAGGGTGCTGTGTAGCCCGGTGGTGCAATGCAGGCACTGCTCCCCTTCACAAATCATGGTGCTGCTGTTGTAGGCTTGGATTAGCTGTTATAGAACCTTGTAAACAGGAAATTTTCTTTTAATGGGATTTATTTTTTAGAGCTCCTGCTTAGCAAACTATTGGAAGTTTATTTTCATTCTTTCATTTTTAGGGCGAGGAGGGAAGGCTAAATAATTCCACGTCCAGGAAGAACTATGCAGGATACTCTTTTTCCTCAAGACAGAAGATGGAGGATTTGTGAAACTTATGCTCATAGCAAACAGGTGAAGTTGAGCCTGACGATCCTCCATGTGGTAGCTCACTGCAGAATGGTTTTGGTTTTAATGAGGAAGGAGCAGACTTGGATAAGAGCAGGCGTTCAACTTTCTTTACCCTCATCCAACAGCTACTTAATACTCTCCTCTTTACTAAAAGTGTTACTTAATCTCCAGCCTGAAGCAAATTGCTGCTTTTCTAACTTCTGGCAACTGGATTAATTGTGAAACCTTAGGTATGGAGCAGAGGATCTTGATGCATTCTGCACATTCACAGAATCATAGAATGATTTGGATTAGAAGGGACCTTAAAGATCATCTAGTTCCAAGCCCCCTGCCATGGGCAGGGACACCTCCCACCAGAGCAGGTTGCTCAAAGCCCCATCCAGCCTGGCCTTGAACGCTTCCAGGGATGGGGCATCCACGACTTCTCTGGGCAACCTGTTCCAGTGTCTCACCACCCTCACAGGAAAGAATTTCTTCCTGATGTCTAATCTAAATCTCTCCTCAGTTTAAAACCATGACCCCTCATCCTATTGCTCCACTCCCTGTTAAACAATCCCTCCCCATCTCTCCTGTAGGACCCCTTTATGTACTGGTAAAGTTTTCACTGAAAACTTTGTCTTCAGCCTTGTCAGCGAATGAAGTCCATGAAGGGTTATGTTAGAACAGAAGTATGGAAGAAATAGTTCGTGCTTCAGGTGTGCTTACAAGCTCTCTATCTAAATCACTCTGGAGAATATGTCTACTATAGATGGTCTTTAGAAGGTAAGCCACTTCTTATTAAACGTTCTGATTTCATGTCTACCCAACTTGTTTAATCCAATTTCAAGTCAGTGTATACAGAAGTATGATAAAGTTGGATATTTACAGACTTCAGAAAACAGAATTTTAAAATGTGACCATTGGAGTCATAAGTTATTTTCAGATGCTTGTAACTGCCTACAACTAGAAAAAACATTTCTCTTGTGTTGATAAAAAGATGCATTTTCAAACTTTTTTATTCTTAAAAGCTGTATGATGTTTGGTATTAATGATACGATTCTGTCCTAGGTATTACCATTTAAAAATTATTTTTGAAGTACTAGAAACATAAAAAGTCTCTCAGCAGACACTTTATTTTTAAGGATAGTTTCATCTTAATGTAAACTAAAAAGTTGTGTGGGTGAGGTGTGACCTTAACCATACCTTGAAATACTCCAAGTGAGATAAAGTGCCCTGAGAAGTTCATGCTCAGCAGGAAGAAGCAAAGGCCTTCCACAGCAAAACAATCAGTGGATTTACAGTGTCCTTCAGAGCACAGGAGTGACCTTCAAAGCACATGTGCTTTTCAAAATTATACACAAAACCCAAGCACAACACCGGGTATTATTAAAAAGTCTGCGCCATGGAAATACTGATGATACTGGGTCAAGGTACTCAGACACTATGCTGTTGTATGAATCCAGCCAAGCTTCTATATTACCTGTCTGTCTTGGATTTTCTGTGCAAAATGTAACATCGGGGTTAGTTATATTACCTTTAGCTATGTTGGGGGGTTGCTGTTATTTGTTTTTTATTTCTTTAGAAAACTCAATAGCAAAGTTATTACTCTTGTAGAAAATTTGGGTTTTTTGAGCCCTGAACAGTATATATGTTCGTATATGTCACTATGCAAAAGAGATTATACAATAAATTTGTCTGGAGCAGCTCTTGTAAATTAGATTGGTCTGCACTGTAATGGATTTTTTGGAGTTTGTATATTGTTTTCTTGGAAAAAAAAACAACACAGAAAAATCCTCACAATTTTTAAATCTCAAAATAGCCTTACCCCGGTTGATTTATTGCTTGTAGAAGATTTATCTCTGGCCAAATGTACTAAAGATAACAAGCATCTCTCTGGAGTCCCTTGCTTGTCAACCGCAGCTTCTTCATCACTATCCATACTGCGGCTTAAAAGTCGTTCATTCTCAGAAGATGCATCGTTTTCACTGTAAAATGAAAGATATGGTTATCTTAGTGAAGCCTCTCATGGGTTGACTCCAATCATCTCCTTTTTGCTATCCCAGAGTAATGAAATAAAAATGTTTTCCGTGTTTTATAATGTCCTTCCTCTGAAATCCTGTGAGTGTAACTGCGCTCACCTGCCCATGCTGTAGACACAATGCCCACCAGCTTACACAGTCCCACATATCTTGCAAGAATCCTTTTACAGAGGGATTTTCCGCTCAGGACAGTGTTTAGCCCACCTGAATCATGTTACCCAGCCAGGCTTGGCCCCCAGGCTGACACAAGGTAAAGAAAACTATCCCACTGTGCCAACCAGATGATGCTACAGACAAGGAGTTTCCCCGAGGCCCGGAGCAGGTATTTTTGCCCCTCCTGCCTGAAAGGGAAGGGGAACCTTATTAAGGGCACGTATGTTAGTGCAACACTCAGGCCCCAAAAATAGACCTCTCAAAAGAGGATATGGAGCCCTGAGAGCTGGTGAACTGGACACAGAGGGAGTGGGGAGGACACAGGTCTTTATTTGGTAACTTTTGTCATCCTCTCTTAGAAACCAGAGGGAAAAAGCCTAGTAAGGCATCTAGCTTTTTCCCTCCTGCAGCAAACTACCAGCCTACCCATTTAATTTGTTCTTCATGTATTCCTCTGTACCAGGATGAATGGCAAGTATGTCCCTTCCCCGCTTCAGCCAAACTGGAAGATTTTTTATTTTTTACCCACCTTTTAACAGCCTTAGCTGGAGTTGCTGTAAGTTTTTCAAACTCTTCTTTCTCAGAGAATATCACAACATTATCTGCAGGTCAACAATTAGAGAAATTTAAATTGGCAATGAGTTTCCATACTAGTGTTTTGTCTCAGGAGTTGGCTCTGCTGGCAAACTTACTGCAAACATAAATCCCTCTGCTGTCTTTTTAATTACTATCAGAGGATTAGGTGACATTCCAGAAATACAAAAACTGTTATACACAATTCTTTAGTAAACTGATGTGGATTTTATACAGTTCAAAGGAGAAACTGTAATAAAGAGAAATGCATTAAGAGTATTTAAGCCTAACGTTTTCTTGGACAGAAAAAGCAAAACTAAAGCAACTTATACCTTGCACTTCTTTCTTCTCTTCCTGTGTGTTAGCCTGAGCTTCGACATTTTTTACTGAGTGGCTCTTGCAACAGGCTAGAATATAAAAATATAACACTAATTACTCTCAGAAGCTATCTAAAAATAGCATTTTTGGCTGAAATTTCATGTGCCGAACAATTACCTTGAGCAGAAGGTTTTGTTTTCACAATGTAAAACATGATGATGAGGACAATGGCAATAGCCATTATGAAGATGGTAGACATTGCAATTATAAGAGCTGTAGCCAGATGTCCTTGTCCTGAAAGATCTGCTGGAATAAACAAAAAATATTTTCATAAAAGAGCAGCTCAGGATCAGAGAATAGTTAACAGTTTGCTGTCTGCTCTGCACTTAGATTTTGCATACTCATTTAGTTGAGCTGAGTATTGGTTACTTGTTAAGCATTGAAAAAGTTAGTGTTATATCTTAAAGGCAAACTAATTAACAGTTTTTCAAAATGGTGATATTTATGCTGCAATAGCCAGTTAACGGTACTCATAAAAATATTTGATTACATGATCCATCAGAGACAAAGATGTTAGAAATTACATTATCTACTAATAATATAGGAAGCTGTATGTAAGCGAGAGTGGCAACTTCCCTAACACTACTATTTGAAACAGCATTGAAGAAAAAAAAAACACCACAAAACAACTGAGAGCTAAAATGACTGTTGGTAACGATGTCTGCCTCAAAAGCTTTGCAGCAACAGAGAGAATGCAATGCATGTGTGGAAGGACTGATGTTTTTCTAACTGAGACATAAATGCAGCATGGGTAGAAGGTGAATTTAAAATAATGTACATGAAAAGTATCAGAAGCAGAACTTGGATTCTAGACTAGAACTGAAAAGCCACGAAAGGATACAGAAAATGACAGATATGCTAAAATGCATGAAAACTTTATTTTTTCTGAAAATATGATCCTTATGATCATGTTTCCAGACAATACCAGGAAGATCACCGTTGTTGGTACCTCATCAACTGCATCTTTCCTGTTGTGTCTTCTCAGGTTCACATATTTTTAGAACTTAATAACCATGCTGGAGAACTGTTTATGTTAGCTCAATAAGAGACTGGCCATATTTGTGCATTAAATTATTTTCACCAGGCTAAGCTAAGCTTTGCTGAGGCATAGTGCCATTTCTGTATGGCTGCAAATAATGAGCTAAATTTATTGCTGGCATTTCTGAGTACAGTTCAAATCCATTTTAAGTCCATCTGACTAAAACAGCGGTGCTGATTAACCAAGAAATAAAAATTCATTCTCTCTCTCTTTTTTTTTTTTTTAATAGCAGTTTTAGAAATCTGGAAATAGTGGCAATGAAACTCAGTTTGGTTGTACTTTATTGATGTTATTTTCAAAATAGCTGCTAAATGAAGTCTGTGGATGCATTCTTACCTTTGTGAGCGTGCTGGTAAGGCGAGAAAGTGCTTGTGCCAGAGGTACTTGGAAAAATGGCTGAAATGCCAGAGGTAGCCCCCGCACCTGGAATACAAACAGAAATGCCATAAACTTCCACAGTTACATTGTCCAGTCAAACCAATAGCTTGGCCCCAGTGACCAGAGCCCTTACTTAGCTTGATTGCACTTCCAGCGTGCTGAAAATTGTGTTACAGAATACATTTTTGCATAAGCATCTAGAGGGAGGGCAAGAAGTCAAAGCTCCTGAATAGTTCTGAAACCCAAGCATCTTCAGGCACACAAGGAGGGACAACTGCTATATATAGATTCCCCTGTCACAGGTCTGTCCTGGGTAACGGGAAGTTTTCCCAGCTGACTCCTCAAAATGTTTACAACCCCCGCTCCATTACCTGCAACCCCAAGTCCCAGCTGGTAGACTGGGCAAACTAATGCTTCTCCCAAGCATCCTTCATGAGCAGGATCATGGTTTAGCAGTGGTTTTGGCAGTGTTAGGTTGATGGTTGGACTCGATGATCTTAAAGATCCCTTCCAACCTAGACAATTCTATGATTCTATGGTAAAACTCTGATTGTATGCCAACCCTCATGAGCCCAAAAGAAAACATAAGAAAGATGACAAATGATGCTGTGGAATGCCTTTCTGTCCCATGGAACAGAAAACTCTCATAAAAGGGAATACTAGAATTTCCCGCAATCTTTCTGGGCAGTATGTTTCTTGCAATTCCCCCTGTCAGTCCAAATCTATATTCTGGGGAGGGGGGGAAATCCACAAAAATAGTGAAATGAAGAACTTAAAGGAATACATGCTAGTAGAGAAGTTTGATTTTCCAATACCATGTCTGAATTCTACAGTTAAGTTTAAAAGTTCATATTAATCATTCAGATGGCGTCATACACTGAATTTTTAAAGCAGCAAACCAAGTCATAAATTAACATATTTTGACAATACCAGACAATACTGGGTATTACTGGGAACAAGGCTGTTGATGGGAATGCTTTCATACAGGATAGTGTTGGCATAGCATTCCAAAACAGAATAAAACCATTACTGCTGGGAGAAAACATTCTCTTTGTTCTCAAAGAACCTTCAATATCATTGGTAAGCAGGTTATGCAATAGCTACTATCGGCAGACACTGAAAAACATCTTCTGGCTCACAGGGGATACGAAATCCCTCCTGCTTTGTATTAGCTGTCTATGGAAAAAGTCCAGTGATAATTCAGTTCAGCAGACCTAAAGGCAAAAGATGGTCCTAGTCATCTGGTGAGGTGCACACAGCACACAGCTGTGTTTGGAAGCTAGCTGCGTTCCACAAGCTAGTTTGGAAGCTAGAGTAGCTGAGAACTAACCATCCCATTCTTTTGACCTAGTAAATATTATGAGAAATTTAAACCCACCAGGTAAATGTGACAGGAAATTAAGTGGTCTGGAATGGTCTGAGAAATGTTCCAAGGTTAAGAACAAAGCAATATACATGTTCTTCAAATTAAAAGAAATGCTTTCTGTGAAGGAAATAAAGGTACTACCTAACATAAAATGTGGCCGCATGTAGTGAATGAGAAATGTATGCTCTTAAAGCAGCCACAAAGTATGAGTTGCAGATGTCTTTAAAAGACATTTTCTTTAACAATGGTAAAACTTCTTTCAAACCTCATTTGTCGGAAGGAAGCAAATTCATTTATTATAATGGCTTTTCTTTTCCCCCCAAATGGAATAAGTGTTTTCATATACTAATTTGTTAATTCAGATGCTTTTCATATTGTGTAAATGACACGCAGATTACATAAGTCTTGCCTCCGGTCCCTTCTCTGTGACAAACTTCCTTCTAGGAAGAACTGGTTATGACCTCCGGAAACTGCAATATCTTGCCAATCCACATGTACTGGAGATTAAAAGACAGGCCATTTGTTAAATTTTCAGCAATTCTTCACAAAACGGAAGGGAATCACCCTTGGTTTTTACTCATCATGGCTGGACAACGGAGGAAATTTAGCAAATGGCCAATGCTAATACTCTCCTTCATGTCCACAGCTACCCAGCTTACCCCTAGCCTTGCAGTTCCCCTGGAAAATCCAGTTACAGCCAATTGCAATTCTGCACGGTCCTTGCAAGCTGCAACAAGTCAACAATAGCTTTTCTTACACTGCCTTTCAGTTAACACAGGCAAGCTGTGCTCTGCCTGCGTGGAGTTTATCTAACAAGCTTCAGCACGTCTCCTCCATAAGCAAGTCTTATCAAACTCCACCCCCCCTCCTCCCACCCTACCCCGCTTCATCTGAGCTACGTAGTCATTGAAGTATTTTCTGCCTAATCAATCTTTCAATCGTTTGGTATTGTTAACCACCTGTTTTTCACCACCCTTCTTTCCTTTTCGAGGAAGTCCAGCCTTCCAAGGTGGGAAGTCATGCGGCAGCACATGGCACGTGAATGGTAAGGAGGAAGGTCATCCATTCTTCATTCAGCACCATCGTCATGCTTCACGCCTCTCTACCCCACATCTGGATACGGCGTGTTGCCCTCACTGTGCGCACACACACACACACGCCTTTCCTGTGCACAAGAGTGAGCACTTTCCTCTCCAGAGCCTACGTGCAGAGTTTTATTTGGGATGCATGGGAATGGGACCACTTGCTTTGTTCTGCAGTGCCTGTTGTGGCAAAATCAAGGCTGGTGCTAGAATGCGATGGCCTTTTACATATGCCTAGGTGGGAGTTAGTCGTTATGCATATTTCAAGCCAATTATCAAATTTAATAATTTGGCATATTCATGATGAGCCAAGATTTTTCTTTAGATGTGGCTTAGAAGAAAGTGCCAATTCGTGCACCTGCACTACGAGAGGAACCAAAAATGCCAGCTTCTGCAGAAGTTCAGTTTGTATCGTCTTTGTGTGAGGGAAAACAAGCAGAACCCGTAGCTGCTGCTTTTTCCCCGTCCAGCACTATGCCACAATTGCAACGCCAGTTCTTCCTGTGCACATACAGTTTTGCATCCCAATCGCATTATTAATTCTGGTTCCAATAGAGATGACACTTACATAATCTATAAAGGCACAGGTATAGTTCAGGCAGAGACATCCTAAGGTGCTACAACCCAACATATGGAAACAACTCTATTTTAAGCACAAGAAAAGACTGATAGATGTAATATAGCTGTGGAAAAGAGTGGTTTATATTCCTAGACACCTGTAAGTAATACTGCAGGAATGTGATAAAGACATTAGAAAAGAATTTTATCACTGAAGTTTGGTCAGCCATTGCTTTATAAAAAGTTTTTATTCAAAAATTGTAATTTAGTTATAAGTTTCTTGGAGTCTAAAACCAGTTTAAGAACACAGTTATTGTTTAAAAGAACAATTGAACCTGTATTCATATTTGAATGTTTGGGAGTTTTTAGCTCAAAAGATAGCTTTAACTTAAATTGCCGTGCAGTCAGCCTTTTGTTCTCATCATTAATAAACGCTGGAGAATAAATTTTTTTTTTTTTCTGTTTCAAAGAACCTTTCTGTTTTATGTAGCAGGACTATTACAGTTGTTCATGTGTCTCAAGACAGATTTACAGGAAGAAGTAACGAACAAAACTACCAGATTTGTAAGAGGAGGAGGGCACAGGGAGGGGAGGTTTTACCAACATGCCCCTTTGCAAGTGTTTGTGAGTGAATAAAATCTGGTGCAGTAGGGGACCATATGTGCTCCTGACATATGTTGCTATGGGTGTCAGCTTACTGGTCCATGCAAAGGACTGCTGCTCATAGCTAGCAACAGCTTTTTTTTGAAGTTTGTTTGATACTCAATGACATATTATAAAAACACCGAAAGTGTATATACAACAGACTATCAGAGTGATCCTGAAATAAGAAGTGTCTTCGTGTAGATATGAATCTATTTCTTGCCACAGAGTGCAGCTTGCTTTCTCCAGACGCATCCCTCTTTCTCACAGCCACGGTCCATTCATGAATGGCAATGCACACTCGTTACTGCCAGCTGAGCTGCGAGTGCCATCACTGAGACTGTTTTACGGGAGCAAAGTAAGATAAAGCACACAGGGAAATAAATAACTAGCAGCCCGGAATATGAGATGAAAAGTAAATTATATTGAGTTGAAATTCAATAAAGGTAGACAGTTTATGGCTGACAAAGTAATTGAAAACTGGATTATAAGTGAACCTAGTCATAAATAAAGACGTAGATATTCAGAAAGCAGAGGTCAGAATTTTCAAATTAATGTAAATCTGTACTCAGGGACTTACATGAAAGGTTTGGTTTCAAACTTAGGGAAACAACGCTCCATATGGAAACTCTGCACACTTGGAAAGTCATGGAAGCTGAAGCAGCAGTTAAAGCCAAGCCTCTCTCCAAGGCATCTACACATGACTTCAGTAATCAAATATTAATCAACTCCGAAAATATGGCAAAGCAGTAGTGACAGAACATATGCTAGACAATAGAGGATTGCCTGACTGCTCTTTATTTTACTGTCTTTTATTTTCAGGGGACATAGAGAATACTATAAGGCAAGTTATTCTGATGTTTCCTGAAGCCACTTCTGTTAGTGCAGGTAGTTATTAAACCAGAAAAAGCATGAAGTAAATTAATTCCTGAGGTTGAACCTTCTAAAACTGGTGATAGCAAAGTTCCCCCAGACTTTTGGTTTTGATCTGGTCATTCTCACTGTAATGAGACATAAAAGGACACTGCTCTTCAGACACATAAAAGGACATATTTTATGCTGTTATGCTCTCTGTAATGTCTTTATCCGTTCTGTTTCTTTCTCCTTTTATTTTGCCAGGGCAAGGAAGTGGTGATGGTTATAGGCTGCATGGCCTTAGTCTGACAATTTATTTATATCTGTTGTAGCTTTGTTTAGGATGCACAGTAGGGAGCTGTAATCACTGCACAGTACTGCTAGGTCATAGGCACACGCTTCATGAATTAAACCCACCTCCAGGAATTCAGTGTTATCCCCTCCTCCTGTGTGCAATACAAAGGGGATAATTGCTGTTAAAACCCTACTATGATGATTTCAGAAGTGTCAGAAGGAAGAGAGAGGAGCCGCCAGGAGCCGCTCTCCCCTTTCCCCCGCTCCTTGGTGGCCAGGCTGTGCAGGTGGTGGAAAGCAGCATCCCTGCAGGTGCTGCAGCTCCTGCGCCCGGACAGAGCGATGCTGCAGAAACCTGCAACCTTTCCCAGGGGCGAGTGTTGTTCACTGTGGGAGCTGCATCTCCAGCACAGATGAAAACGTCAAAGCCATTGGAGTTTTCTTTCAGGAGAGCTGCACTGGGACCAGGTGCCCTCCTGAGCGATACCTGGGCCCAGTTTTCCCAGCAACCAAAGACAGCAAACCCCGTTTCTGCTTCTCAGATCCCTCCCCTTGAAGGTTTATGGCTGAGGAGGGCCAATTTTGTCCTAAGATTAGGTTCCTTTCCTAATATAGACAAACCCTAAGGGGATGAGAATTACGCCATACCACCAGCAAACAATAAAGCACTGCCTTCGACATTTCTCCCATTCCACATGTGAAGAGGAATGGGGTGTTCAGAGATCAAACAAGTCAAAAAAAGAAAAAAAAAAAAGGAAAAGTTTGTTAGCTCCAGCTAACAAGCCTATTCATTTGTAAGTGTAATTTGAAACAGAGGGAAAAAAAAGTCCTGACGTTGATCATATTACAAAAGGACAAAACTGGCAAGGAAAGAAAATTAGTGATATTAAAAAGAATGGAGAATTAAAATAAAAATCTCTGAAAGAGTTATTTTTTCACTAATACAAGTGTTCTTGGCATTATGCTTGTTTGTGTTAAGCATTTCAATTAGGGAGGCTGAGTTCTCTGTCTTGAGTACACGGGTATGGACATGATCCCCCCCCATTACAGCTTACACAAAGCCACCAGCCTGTTAGTCAATTGTTCCATCTCATCTGTTTAGTTGTTTTTGAAGTCCTAATGATACAATAATAAAAATGATCTTTTCTTTTTCTAGATGCCATTTGCTCTCTGGTAATTGAAATTCAACTTGACTACATGTTTTCCTTTGTTGTTTTTCTTTTTCTTTCTTTTCCTTTTAATTTTTTCTAAGCCAGCATCGGTAGGTGTTAGACTTAAAAACTTACACAGGTTGACTACTGCATCTGTTTTCATCTATGCAACTAGCAAAAAAGGTGTAAGCAAATAACAGATTTTGTGCCCATGCAAATTCATGAATATATATGGTAGATTAAAAAGAAAACCTTCAATCAATTGCCAAAGTTCTCTAGATCAATAATCTGTGAGTGGAAAAGGATCTGCATATTTGACATTATTGTGTAAATACAACTTCAAAGTAAACGTTCTTCAGATTTTTGTCATGGGGTTTGATATTGTTTTCCTCCACCATTTTTGAACTGGAATGGCAAATATCAAAGTTTGAACAGAAGAGCAGAGTTAATATACATAAACTGATAAGAGAATTGCAGCTTCTAAAAGACAAAATGTCTTGCAGCGGTAACTGCACCTCTCTGTTAGAGAAGCTCCATGTAGGTTTAAGTATTCTGTCTTCTGCATATACTCTTATATTGGATAAAAGAAAAAAAATCCCCCAATGAAAACACTCAATGTAGTCAGAAGCCTCAAGTAACTCCAATTTCAGAGGTGTCAACAGAAAATCCAGCACCATTAACTCTGGGAAGCCACATCTTAAAGTGGTTTGGTGCTCATTACCTTCATTCTTTGATTTGCATAGGAAACCTGCCTCCCCTACTTTTTGCAGTGCTGCTATTTATCACAGAGGTATCATACCCCAGTGTACCATCACCAAGGGTCACTGGTGACTCGTGATCTGCTCCATGCACTAGCAATTGTGCTCCTCTGTGCTTAGCAGCCCAGTCCTGAGGCTCCTACACAGTAGACATGAGGGAGCTGCACACTGAGAGCCCGGAAGTTTCACACATGTGTTTCACAGTGCACAGGGTATGAAAAATTGCAGTCTTTAGGGTGATGTTTACCCTTTTCCCAGCAAGAAAAAGCTGTCCTGCTACACAACATGTACCCTTATGCTCACATATGCTCACATATGCACAGCCCGTTCCCCAGCCCACTGCCCACAAGCTGCTGCTGAAGCCTGGTGTTCCTCACAGACTGCTCCCGTCCTTCAGAGAGAGTTTCAACACCGCAACCCAGTGATGTGTTTGCCTCAATTAAATCTCTGACCTCTGTGAACTGTCTCCCTCTCCTCCTCCTCTTTTCCATGTTATTTTGTGCTACTTTTGTCTAAAGTCCCTTGGAGAGGGGGGGAAGGGGAGGAAAGGTGTCTCAGGCCCATCAGGGAATTTCTTTCTCACTTCCAGTCCTTTTCATGCTAGTATTTCCAGATGCTGGGACACGAGGTGTTCATCTTGTTTCCTCGGCCATTTCAAGGTTTATTGACTGTGTAGGAGATGAAAGTTGCACAGCAGGCTCTTGGAGTTGAAAGCTATTTGTTTACTCTTTGATCAAACACAAATACTTTCCCACCAGACACAGTGTATCCTCCCTGAGCAGGTTTCCATGCAGCAGCACACATTCCCTGCTTTGCTCTTCTGGCCCTCTCTAACACACAGCCCAGGCACTTCCCCACCGAGGTATTTTTCCAGCTAAGAAGAACACCACTGTCCTCCAAACCTGTCTCAAACCTAATAAAGACCTGAAACGGGGTTTATCTGCCCTCATTTTTCTACCTGGAAGTGTAAAGCCAGAGCTTGTCAGCCCTGGTTTCCTGTTTTTAAGTAATTTGCCACCTTTGTTTCCCCGCAACCTGTTAGGTCACCTTTCTCCAGTGGGGTGCCATATGCAGAATGGTTTGAAGAAAAGGCAGCTCTAAGGGAGAGGCACCCTGGCAAAGTTTAAGCTCCTGAAGGCTGTTCAACTCAATTTTGAAGTCTCAAGAAAGGAAGAGAAGATGCCTGGGATCATTTGGAGTTCTCTGAGGCCTTCTGGGTCCTCCACCATGACAGCCAGAAGGGTAAGCAAGGAACACCATTACACGCAGTTGTTCTGCACAGAGGAGCCATTCCTACCAAAGAACTGATATTATCATTCATATGAGGGTACGTGCTCAGAGTTTGGAATCTGCAAACCTCAAAAATGATGCAGTTGGGCAACACTGACATGACACCTTTTCTTTGCTCTGACTGGTATAATCTGATGACTGTGAAACACAGGAGAGATAAAGAAGATTTATTTTTGATTATTTGCTAATGCCAAATTTTATGCTGCCTGCCACAGCAACAGTGAGCCTTTCAAGAGGTTTCTGCAGCAAGGCTGGTTTTCCATCTGGAGTACAAATTATTACCTATGAATTAGGGAGCTGCCATCCCAAACTGGTCCAGAGGTTTAGACCTCATAAATCAAATTACCTGAGCTTTGTGATTGGAGGGATTTGGATTTTAAGAAGCTTTCCCACTTTTTGAACACTTGTAATCAAATGGTTGATTTCATAGACTTGATTAAAATGGTAATGTTTACTCTTTCTAGGACTAATATTTTCTTAGTTAACTTAGTACCCAATTTGTCGGTTTATGCACCTGCCTAAGTTTCTCCCAAAGATAATATATATTTATTCTTGTGTCTGTCAAGTTAAAATTTGCATGTGTTTAATCATTTGTGACATTCATATTTTCCTCACAGAACTAAGCACATTATATACAGTATCTGCCAGATATCTCACAAAAGACAAAGATTTGTTTTCCGAATTAAATAATAGCCAAAAGATCTTCTGGTCATTCCTTGCCAAATCATAGAATCATAGAATGGTTTGGATTAGAAGATCATGGAGTTCCAACCCCCCTGCCATGGGCAGGGACATCTCCCACTAGACCAGGTTGCTCAAAGCCCCATCCAGCCTGGCCTTGAACACTTCCAGGGATGGGGCATCCACAGCTTCTCTGGGCAACCTGTTCCAGTGCCTCACCACCCTCACAGTAAAGAATTTCTTTCTGGTGTCTAATCTAAATCTCCCCTCTTCCAATTTAAAACCCTTGCCCCTTGTCCTTTCACTATACTTCCTGACAAAGAGTCCTTCTCCGGCTCTCCTATAGGCTCCCTTCAGATATTGAAAGGCCGTTACAAGGTCTCCCTGGAGCCTTCTCTTCTCCAGGCTGAACAACCCCAACTCTCTCAGCCTGTCCTCATAGGGGAGCTGCTCCATCCCTCTGATCTTCTTTGTGGCCCTCCACTGGACCTGTTCCAACAGATCCATGTCCTTCCTGAGTTGAGGACTCCAAAGCTGGACACAGTACTCCAGGTGGGGTCTCACGAGTGCCAAGTAGAGGGGTAGAATCACCTCCCAAGACCTGCTGGCCACACTTCTCTTGATGCAGCCCAGGACACGGTTGACTTTCTGGGCTGCCAGCGCTCACTGACAGATCAATCAGTAAGTCGCAACATGTTTGATACTACTAAAAACCCATTTGAGCATGTGTTTGAGACAGACCTTCAGACCTGAGGATGTGATTAATTTCTGGCTATTGGCTAGCAGCTGGCACAGTTGCATTCTCAGCATCGGGGCAGCCAGCTCGCACATGCATGCAGGAGAAGATGTGTCCACATCCTTTCACCAGATAACCTCATCTCTCACCGAGGCTCCTAACCTCATGTTTTCATTTACGTCTCCCCCTTCTTCCCCCATCTCACATTCGGCTCCTCCTTAGCACCCTGACCTCACCTCCTAACACAGACCTTATCTGACCAAAATCATGCTCACCCTGCCCTCACCCACTCCAACGGTCTCAGGCAGAAATGCACCTCTCAGGACCTTGTGGGTTTCTGCAGCCAAGCAGGGTGAGCAGCTATAGAATGGATCAGCCACTTTCCACACAGACAGGTTGAGAGAGATGCCTCCAGCTGGGCCGTTACTGCTCACCTGGAGCTGTGTGAGGTGGTAATTATCCCCTGGCTCATCTTAGCTCCTGCACTTCAGTAAGTGGAGCTACCACTTTAGGTGGTAGCTGTTAATGACCTATCCTCCTTTGAAGTGGCTCGTAGAGCATCAATGATACACAGTTCTGCAGCATCTGAACTAAGTAATTGCTATTTATATACACAAAGAAGTGCTCAGGGACTTCTGTGCCAACCTCTGCTCCAATATCAAGCAGGCAAAATAGTGCAATTCTTTTTCATGATAAAGACTTTCAGAAGAACAGAACACAGACACGATTTTGGTTTCAGATGCATCGGGTTTCTCTGGGGAACTGCCCATTTTTTTCTGGTTTTCTTTCTTTTTTTTTTTAAAAAAAAAAGGTTTTTCTCCTATCTGCTCCAGATTCTCTTGAGGGCATGTCAAAGTAATTTGTTCATTCAGAGAGAACCTCATTTTCCTTTTCTTTTTCTCATGTTCTTTACCCCCTTTAAAGGAGAAAGCATATGAAGCATAAAGGAGAGAGGATATGAAAAGGTGTGATGCACCTTTACTACGATCTGCAAAGCCTCCCATGTTTTCTTTATAGCTGAGTTGAAACTGAAAATTAAAAAATACAGACTTTGTGGCTTCCTGTACCTACTGGTTAAGGAATCATAACAAGTCCTGTATGGGGTGTCTTAACAGATGGAAACTGGAGCATAACTGAACAATAGCAAAATCAAAGGTTGTGATTTTTCCCGAAACATTCAGCATTTGGTCCCTTTGTTGGCAAGGCTAGTTGGGAGCAGAAATTCCTTTACTGGAGATGGAATTATTGTTTGAACATAATAATCATCGCTGAAGGACATTATATTGAGCTTCCAGATGATTCCTAGTCAAAACCAGATGAAATGCATGGAAATCACAGAACACTTACATTCCTTGGTGTTAGGAGGCGCCAATGAACACGAGTAGCAAACCATCCCATAGATGTTTCGAGGTCTGTTTTCCAGCATGTAGTAACTGTAATGAAAGGCAAGATGAGGCAAAACAGTGTAAATTAGTATGCTACAACTGAGCATGGTTCAGCAGCAACCAATTACACTGAGATAAAATCATTAAAAAAAAACTTTTATAAGCAATTTGATGCAAAGATTATTTTTTTTCAAACTGTCTGAATAGAGACAGTGTTTCCCTTCTTCCTTTCCTCCTAAAAGGCAATTAATCAACCATCAAGCCTACATGACAAGAAGTAGTATCATTGCCCAAAACAACATTATTCTCCCCACTGAGTTCAAGCCGCAGTTTACAGCATGCCCTGAAATGAGATTTTTCAAAATAAGGGAATGCATTTTTTTAAAGCAGTAATCTTTCAGGCAAGACCTCCAGCTGGATATGGTTGGCTAATTTTCTTTCACCTTCCTTAACATTAGAACCAAATCTGAGCCAAATCAGAATAAAAAATACAGGAAAACACTACATGACAGAGGAAGTCAGCTTAGGTTTTACAGAGATTTTTTTTTTTACTTCCTTGCTCTATGGCTTATAAGTTAGTGGATATTACAGATAGTGGAATTACAAATTACAAAGAAGGAAAGGTTTTCATAATTTGAAATTCTGGGCTACTAATAAAGTTAGTGTTGAAATAAGGTAATTGATTATGCAAGAATTGGATCCACTGGCAAACTAATTAGTAAATTACATCAAAATCATACACATGGATAAATACTTACAAATCACTTGAAAATCACTACAATTTTTAATGAAAAAATAAATAAATTCATAATCCATTCTATGTAGACAGGCAACCAACCTAATACACACTTTACGCAACAGGGAATCTGTTTTCTGCTCTCACATACTTGTCTGTGTATGTGCACTATGTTTTTGCTTGAAAATGTGTGCATTGTTAGGAAATTACTGCTGAAACTGTCCATCAAAATCAGTTGGTCATTAATCAATGTCCCAGACTCCAAATAAGGGTCCAGGAAATGGTTTATGCAGAGATG
Source organism: Gallinago jamesoni (assembly GCA_025769975.1). Taxonomy (NCBI): domain Eukaryota; kingdom Metazoa; phylum Chordata; class Aves; order Charadriiformes; family Scolopacidae; genus Gallinago; species Gallinago jamesoni. The sequence goes on from JAOQGH010000001.1 coordinate 142,796,229, forward strand.
CCAGGATGGGGATGGGGGCTGGAGGTACCTCAGAAAAGCACGTCCACTGAACAGAGTTCCTCCTTTCTTTCTGACTGGTTTGAAAAGACTTGCCCTCACTATTCCCTTTGAATGTCTCTTGTGCCCCATCTTCCACTCTACCCTCCTTTCAGGAGCAAAACTCCATCTTCCCACTCTTATGGGGGCCTGCATAACGTTAGCTTGTGAAGCAGTTAATAAATAAGCAGGAAACAACTGCCAAACCACAAAAAAAGAGCGGCAGGCCAAAGATACATATAAATCTATAAAGAAAAATACAGGATAGTTAGGATCCACAGTCTAATAGCCACAGTGGTTTAGGAAAGACAAACAGTCCTTCTGACAGTTAATTAAATCAAGCTGGTGGAATATTTCTTGGTTTTCACCACAGTGCAGAATGGTGGAGGACCTGTAAAGAAAAATGAAGGGGATCCTCATGACAAGGAACTGTTCACCCACGTGAGTAGGAAGCTCTGCAGCTGCAAACATTAATGATTCGCCCCTATGAAGTACCGTCAACAGATTTGTGTTTCTGGCTACATTGCAATGCACCAAATACAAAAGGCAATGTTGGAAATATCTGATCCCTTTATATTGAGAGGAAGTGGCCCCCTAATGAAACAGTGGATTTTCACAGTGGTGTTCTTCCACTATGAGGCTCTTTCCTTCTCCTTCCTTAGCACCTGCCAGGCTCAGATTTTGAAGTGTTACAGAAAAAATGCAATAGTAAAGGCTAGACTGAAAAGTGAACTTAAATGTTTTCTTGTTTAACAACATCGGGGTTAATCTCGGGCTGACCTTGGTGGTGACATGTCACACTCAGGGACTTGGCCCCAGATTTAGGTCTAACCTGCTGCAGGGACCAGGGCACCTGGGACCAGGGGGGGACAGGACACACGGGGACTATTCTCAGCCAGGGACATTTTGAGGAGAGGGAACACAGAGGTACTAAGCACATAGGTGGAGGCATCTGCTGTCTTATCCATAACTGCAGGGAGGGACTTTATTTCATTAGAAATTCACTGGCAAAATGTTTTCATTCAGAAAACAAAGGAAAAAGCTCACTCCTTCTCTTACCTCAGAGAAGAGAAATGATCCTGGCTTTGCTGTAATCATGGACAAACACATAAAAAGGGGAAGTGTCAGTAGCGGAGGCATATCTGACTACAGTTTAAAAGAAAATGTTCCCTTTGCAATTACATCTTGTGAGGAGACCAGAGAGCTGAAAATAGGTGCTGGGATGGCATGTGGGAGATTTATCACATATGCTTGCCCTGTTCTTTCTCCTCCACGGGTTTCCACTTATGGCCGCTACCGAAGACAGATGACCAGACTGGAGAGACCCTTGCTGTGACCTGCTGTGGCTGCTCCTAGTCGGTTGTGATCTCAGTCACAGTACAGGAACACCTAATGGATCACCCCGGGCAGGGAAATAGTCTAAGTCACACCTAATTTCCGCATTCTTGACCTGTCCTGTTTACCGTGATGGAAGAGCTTCTGGGTAGGAGCAGAGGATGAAGCCTGCAGTGTATCAGGAGGTTTGGTCTAGGCAATTCCAGAGTTCACTGGCTGCTGAATGATGGTTTTGAGGACCACAGCTTCAGAGCTAAGCCTTTGAATTCACCCCTAGTCACAGTTTTGCAACCTTTTTGTGAGCTTGACAAATAGGGTTATTCCTACTTCATATGGAGGGGAACATTGACACAGAGAAGCAGTGGATGACTCATGCTCTTGTACCAAAGTTCTCCTAAAACTAATAATCAATAACAGTGAAAAAAAAATAGTAGGAAAAATATATAATTATCGAGCACCTATTTGAAGGTAAGTGATGAGAGAAAAGCACTTGTAGCCACTGGGGAAAGGTTGCCAATTCAGTGGTGTTGTCTAAAACCTTTTGGCCTGAATGTGCCACATGCTCACCTTTTCCTCAAGCTGCTTTACTGAGCTGGTGAAAAATAGCAATGGGATGAGATAATACAGATTGGAGCATGTGGGCTGTTACCTTGGGAAGGCCTGTGGCACGTTACAGAAGCAGAGTCCTCTTAAAATGGAAACCTTAATTTTTCCCTCCTATTGACTCAGGGGATCTTTGAGGGTGCCTGCCTGGGGAAGGGAGCACTCTGCCAGCTGCCACTCACCCAGGTGCCTGGCTGTCCCTCTGCCACCAGGGGCAATGAGGAAGGGTGGCTGGTCGGTCTCTGCTCTGGCCCAGGAGCTCTGTGCTTCCCCCACCATTGCACAGGATCAAACTCTGGGGTCTCTAAGATGCGTGAGGAGTCAAGGCAGCTTCAGAGCTTCTCTTAGCCCATACTTAATTTATCCTAAGATAAATTCTCTCTCTTCAAGCTTGGAGTAAGAGGGTGTTTCTCCCTCACCAAACTATCCCAGGACCTGAGAGTCACAGACAGAGTGGCACACAGCCAGGCTCCAGCAGACCAGTTTCTGCTACAGGTTACACCTGTGCAAACACGGTGTTTTGAGATTACTCCCCAAGCACCAGCTGTGCAAGCTGATTATTTTCAGCTAGCACCCCACTCCCACCTGGGTGACCTCATTAGTCCTGACAAAAATTGCATAACAGCAACCGTGGCCACTATTTGACTTTCTTGCTCTTTATGATGTATAAGGGGAGTCGAGAGGGAGCTCTTTTCAAATCACATCATCAGTTTGCTCGGCTGGCAGCTAGACAAGTCCTTCTTTTTATTTGTAAACTGTGAAAATTTCACACAGACTCCCTGATATAATAAACCTGGAACCTTGCAGGGCCTCTTTAACAGGGTTTCCTGTGCTATAAGTAGTGTGGGTTGTACGGCATCCGCAAACTGCACAAAAGCCAAATGTCAGCAGGAATTATGGTTCTAAACCAAAGAGGCACACTGGCAGAAACTGAAAAGGTATGTAAGGTGAGGTTGTGTTTTAGAGTATTTACTTACCCTACCCACCCCCTCCCCCCCAAAAAAAAATATTAAGAAAGCAAATGTGTGCTTGGGTTTCAGACTTTGAGTGTAACATGGTCAAGAATATATTGCTAACAGATTCAACATTGCAGCTGCTTTCTCACCATTGCTGTTAGAATTATACTGAGCATAAGAGACCATTAAAAAGATGGACTTAAGCAGCATCTATTTTAAATGCCTTCAGCCAGCCCTGGAACTTGTTTTGACTCTGAACAACAGCACACACACCACATTAGCAGCTCTTCAGACCCCTTTCTGTTGGCTAGAAAGGACCCCGAGAGACTAAAATGCCTTGGTAAATCTCATCTAGCAGCTATGTTAGCTAATTCTGTCAACTACTGACAAATTTGCCAGCATCTGAAGAGGAGATATTTCATGTTCCTAAACATATTGTAGTGCTAGCGTGGATCCTACAGGTTATCCAAGGCATCTTCATAGACCTCTTTCATGGGAAGCAGTACTTACAAGGTGGCGCTCTGAAGCCAAAGCTGGAGGTCAAGCTGGATTTCTTAGAACATCTAAAATGGCACTGCTCTCCCATGCTTGGGTACATAAACTGTTCCCTTTCTAATTTTAGTAAGAGGAAAAGTTGAAGTTTTTCTAGCTATTCCCTGCAGTTGTTTCTTCAGTGAGATTTCAGGAAGATTAACAACATCCAGGCGAGGCTGGATGGGGCTTTGAGCAACCTGCTGTAGTGGGAGGTGTCCCTGCCCATGGCAGGGGGGTTGGAACTAGATGATCTCTAAGGTCCCTTCCAACCCAATGATTGGGTATGATCATTCTATGATTCTATGATCTTCCGGTATGCTAAATTCACCGATGCTTTTGAAACATTTAAGTGTATTGTTTTAGCAAAGACTGAAAAGCATAATTCACCTGTATTGTAAGCTACAGTCAGCTAGGACATGAAGAGAGGCTGTCAGAGATTCTGACATTAAAAATGTATTTTGCAGTGCCCTGGGTATAGCAAAGGTCCACAGATAGATCCTTACCCTGGGAGACAAGGACCGCATTCTGCATCATTCTCCTGATCGCCAGGTGTCAGGACTGTGGCTCGAAAGAAACCCTCACAGTCTTTATGCCGCCTGCATATCTGGTAACCTCCTCTGGAAAACTTCTCTGAAGGGCAGGGGATGCAGCCGTAGTCCTCATCTTTGGTGCCGTATCCGCATGTCTGCAACAACACAAAGTCACTGAAAAGCTTCACAGTGGCTCTGTTCTAGAGAAAGGGAATATTCATAGTCTGGACCGTTGGCTTTGCAGCACAATGTCCTACCAAGGGAAATCAACTTGTTGTTTGGTTCCTTAGTGTCTGTCCTAAAAAGGCCATGGAGGGATATAAGGACCCAACATGCTGTCTATTGGAGAGGGAAAAGGGGAACTGGAGCATCACAGTCCTTGAAAGTGGCCCCCTATAGCTATTTATGTCATTTTCCAGCAAGTCATGGAAGAGAATTTTGGCTGCTGCTTAGATAGAGAAGTGAACTGAAAATTGAAAAATAGAGAAGAAAATTATAGGGGAAAATGGCTGCAGCAGGGATATCAGTGATCTTGCTTTCATGCTTGAAGAGGCCAGAGGGAACATCACAAAAGGCAATGTTTGTATGAGATTTCATAACCCCTGAACTCACATGTCCCAGCTGAACATTAAGTTTAGATTAAATAAAACTAAAACCAACTGGTTATTATTCAGACGTACTTGTTCAGGACTACCAACTGTGTGAAATTCTTGCAATAGGATGTTTATCCCATTAAAACCAAACAGGATTTCAGTAATTTATTTTTTAATAAGCAACAATTATCTGCTGTAAATCAAGTGGTTACTTAGGAACCATAATTTAAAATGTTGCAGAAGCATCCAAGTTCCTCCAGTGCCAAAATATCTTAGCGGGAGAGCAAAATTAAATTCTCGGTGTGGGGGGCCAGCGAGCATGCCAGACTAACCGATTTATCACACCATGCCGGAACGGCAGCGTCAGATTTTAAATAACTATTGAGATGAGAACGGGCTGGTAGCAACCACGCTTGAAACTTTTACCTTACAGCTTTTGCAAAATCCCTTTTAACAGGCTGCTCCAGGTGTACCAGTGTGCACACACGTGGTGCCTCGCTCTGTCGACACACTCATGGGAGTGAGCTGAAGCATCTCTGCCCTTCCCCAGTGTCTCTCCTAGCCATATATTACTGCCATGTAACAAAACAATCGGGGTTTTTTTTTGTTTGTTTGTTTGGTTTTTTTTCTTTTTTTTGTATTTTTTTGGTTGGGTTTTTTTTTTATTTGGTGCTCAATGCGTGTCCCATGACTAGCAGAGGAGGCTGAAATTACCATGTATGGCTCTTCGCCCGGCTCGCACTTGGGGCAGTCGTGGCACATGCCGGTGGTCTGGTTGTAGTATTCGTTCTCGCCGCAGTTGGAGTATTCGGCGCTGGCGGAGTACACCAGGGAGACCTGTCACCAGAGAGCATCCCAGAGCACTGTCACTTCCACCGCCTTCATCCCCCACGCCTCGCTCCCCGCCCTTGCCCAACTGCTGTGGCCCAGAGGGTGGCACGGCTGCCATCACAGGAGGAAACACCCCTAAAGCTCAAAAACAGAAGTGGTGCCACTACATGGGATGGAAGCAGGGAGAGTTTTCAGAAACCCATCCCGCCTAAGAGTTTCTCAGAGCACTGGTGTTCATGCACAGTTACACCTCCAAGTATTGCAGGATGTGATTCCTGACCTATTTGTTCTCATGCTCTTCTGTGCAGCAAATGCCTGAGTTTGCACCTCCCTACCTCCCAGCTCTAATAAGCCTTCATAAATGTGACTGCAAGGGACAATTATAACAACCTGAGATAATAAGCTGCCTCAGGCCTCTTCCTCCATAGGGCTGTGCTTCATGTGACACCCAGGCTAATTGGCTCTTCCAGCCCCTCCTGTCTCTGCTCTGCCCTAGGTCTTTGTCTTTGTCCTTGTCCTTCTCCTTCTCTTTTCCCCTCCTCCCCAGAAGCCTCAGTCTAAGCAGCACATGCCCAGGTGTTTCATTGAATGGAAACCAATCACTGCATTGGGTTCAGTCCCTAAGTTGTCTGCAGCTGTGCCATGACAATTCAGAGATGTTTCCAAAGACCCAAGGAGAACCCAGTTGTCTTTGCAGGCTGGAGAGATCTATAAGCGCATAAATACCTACCACCAGAAAAGGAAATACGTGAGTCCATTTACGTTCCCCCAGGTGAGCCATGCTCTCTTGATATTTTACCTGAAAAGACAGAATTGGTGATTGTTTGTGAACATGAGCAAATATTTGTGTGTGTTGCCAAAATAAGAACAGAAGGGCTCTTAAGCAGAACAAAGGTTACGAGGGAGCGATGCCCAGAGGTCTAAACAAAAGAGAGGGGGGGGATGTGCACGTGCACTCACACCCACACACGCACTACACACCCTTATGGCACATCTCTTCCCTCTCTTGGAGAAGACCGATGGCATGAGGGAGGCCAGTTCTGCAGCCGTTATAAAAATCTGTCAAAGATGAGGAACCCGTTCTGAGCTCCGGCACTTCTTGGCTTGCTGAGAAACCCTCCCGCAGAGGAGCCAAGGGCTCCCACAGAGCGCTGAATCAAAGAGGGATGGGGATCAGTAGCCTGGCTTGCGTCCATGCCACTTAGTGCCTGACCCTGCTAGATCAGATCTAGGTGTTAGGAAAGATCTAGATGGAGCAACCGAAAGCAGAGCCAGGGAGCAAACCGATGGCAAGCAGCACGGGCATGCCAGGGCTGCATCTTCCTCACCAGCTCTCAAGGATCCACCCAGAAAGCCCTCCATCGGAAGCATTGGCTGCTTTTTGTTCTCGATAAGCAATCTGCAAACTTAAAGAGGTTAAACTCAAGGAAGAAGCCAAACTTTAAATTTGAAGTGCTGTTACAATGGTTGGGGAAAAGAAAGGCTGCAATCTGTGTTATAAACACACGTGCTAATTTATTTCATTTCTTCAAATGAATAATTTTGAATAAGACCTAATGTTACATATTCATGTACTGGATTTCTTTCTAAGGAGAAAAATGAGACAGGAAAAGGAGGCACAATTTGTTTTGTTAGCACGATACAACATATTTAATGCTATTGTTGCAGCACATAATATGCCCTAGGGATTTTACAGCCTCAAATTGAAAATGTTTGAGATACAGTTGCAACACTTTGGTCCTAGCAGATGTAAACTACTCTTTGAATTTTTCAGGTCTCAAACACTGCAACACTTTTAGTCTCCCAGAAAAGTACAATTACTGCTTTGTGCCACATTTGAGCATACAACCTACATGAGAGCAATGCTCTAGTATTTTAAACACTAAGTAGATTAAGAAAAGATTATATCACTCCAGCATCAAGCTAGGAACTTGCTTTATATGTTCCTTCCAGCAATTGGGCTAGCTGAGACAGGTAACTGGGTGGGTGGGTGGGTGGACAACCTGAATTATGAGTATATTTGTTTCTGCGGGAAATTGCACTTTGAAACCTAAAAACAAAAGAGAATCAGAGATAAAGTGTCCTAAATCTGGAGGTAAGAGATGGAAAATAGTCATGCAATTGTATAAACTGTCAAACATTTAAGTTGGACAAAGGCTTTGGCTATGACAGTGCAGTTGCTTGGAAAAGTTCCAAGGATATATAGTCCTAACGCATATGTCTGTTAAACTGAAGGGTAATTATAAAAAAGCTTGTTAGACTTTAAGTATGAATATTATTAGGACTGTGTCACCACTGATACTGCAAAATCATCATATTTATTATAAACTAGGTCTGAGTCTGCTCAGGACCAAAACTTTGACTTGGTAAAGCTTGAATCTGTAACTTTGCAGTAAGAATATGTCTTAGAGTAAAAACATGCTTCAGTTGCTTCCAAGCCACCCAGATGTTTGCTGTTTGAGGTACTTGTGTGCAATCACAGACAGATTTGAAAAATGGAAATGAAGAAGTGTAGCCCATTAGTGTACAATACAATCTTCTCCATCCATTTGGCATTTATTTACATAAAATGTTGAAAGTGTCAAGTTATACATACATACATAAAATATTTTTCAGTCTCTCAATATAAATATGCATGTGGGGGTATGTTTTGTATGTAAACATAGATTTTTTCCCCCTTGCATTCCACCATTATACTCAGCAATATGTCAAGCATATGGGAAGTACTTTTTTGACTGGAAAAAGCCAGTTGAAAGTGCTGATTAGAGCTCTAGGGGAGACTTTTCCCCCAAATTAGAATACCAAAAAGTTAAATTTAATTATTCATCCCCGTATTCAAGCACACTGCCATAAACTGGCAGTGTTATTTTTTGGGTTTTGGTTTTGTTTTTGTTTTAAACTCCTTTGGAGTTAAAACCCAATATGTTCATTTTTGTAATGCAGGAGTGGGAGAAGGCAGATGCAGGAGGTTTCTGGCAGTAGGGCCATAGGTAGCTCCTCAGCTGGGATGATACCTGACCAAGGACCAAGGATGATACCTTGGTATTTACCAAGACATGCCAGGCTGCTCTTGGGCTTGCTGTCAATTTGCAGGCATGTCAATTTACACCCATGATATATTATCTGTCACTCAATAATCACATCCACACAAGAGTGTTCTAGTGCTAAGATCACTTTTTTTTCTAGCTGACATCTCTGAAGACATGCAAAGCTTGGACAGTGAGTCTGCATCTGGCAAGAAGCAGGAAAAAGAGTGACCAGTTATTATGGCCCCCTAATCATTAAAAGCAATTAGTTCTTAATGAGCTAACAGACGCTGCACCTTTCCTTCATATTCTTCCAGGTTTTGACTAAAGCAAATGACTGTCTCTGGTGGGACAGCAGGCAATGGTGAGTGGGAAGGAGCTAGAGGTGGATTTTTGCCAGGTACCACATGATGTCTCGTGAGCAATTTGGGATCTCCGGCAGCTCCCATCTCCACAGATCCCGACTCATGATTCTGCTTAGGCAGTGTGGGTGTCTCCAGAGAGGAGGTGTAAAATACAGACCTGTGCCTTTGCGGATCAGGTGTGCAACACACTGCAAGCCTTGTCATGACTAGAGGGGGTTGCTAATTACAGCCATATTTGCCTTTCGGGGCATATTCGTTAATAGCTGTTAAGAATATACACATAAGCTGACAGGAAAAGGAAGACTATTTTCCCAGTGGCAACCGCAGCAAGAAATGCTAGAGACTTGTTGTCTCAGCTTCTCTCCTGTAGACTGCGAGGCACAAATTTGGCCTGGGGGAATAGGAAAAGAGACGCCTGGGAGCCTATTAATCAAATATTTCTTCTCCCAAACGAAAAGCCTTCCTATATAGTCTTTGCAGCTTCTTACCAAGAACTGGCAGATACAACTAAATAAATAAATAAATAGATCCCCAGGCAGAAAATCCTTAGTTCATGCTGTCCAAAGGAGAAAAAGCACCATTCGCGGTAGTCAGCCTTTGAATTTGATAATTTACGCAGATAATAAGGTAGTACTGCCATGATACAGTATCTGTGAATAAATACTGCGAATGTAAACACAGGGAATGTGTAAACAATGAGGTTACCCCAGCTGGTGGCCTAAGCTAAAGCTCACAGCTTTATTTTAATTCTGTGGCTTCAGTATTAGTCCAGTGCAAAAGATAATTTCCTATCATAGACATTTTGGCTTTAAAAAAAAGGTTTGAAAAAAGGAGGAAAACAAATACATGGACTGAAGTACAGAAACATGTGTTTCTTAATGTTGTAGAGAGGTGGGTTTTTTGGTGTCTCTTCATTTCCTTAATTTCCTCACTGATGCAGATATACTTCAAGGACACAAAACTTGGCTTTTCAAGAGGGAAAGGCACAGCAGCTGTGTCAGACAACTTAGAATCATAGAATCATAGAATGGTTTGGGTTGGAAGGGACCTTAAAGATCATCTAGTTCCAACCCCCCTGCCATGGGCAG
>JAOQGH010000001.1:142806225-142894880 GCA_025769975.1 Gallinago jamesoni
AAGAATTTCTTTCTGGTGTCTAATCTAAATCTCCCCTCTTCCAATTTAAAACCTTTGCCCCTTGTCCTGTCACTACACTTCCTGACAAAGAGCCCCTCACAAGCTCTCCTATAGGCTCCCTTCAGATATTGGTAGGCTGCTCTAAGGTCTCCCCGGAGCCTTCTCTTCACCATTTTGCTATTCCTATATGCATTTCTCTTCTGGGATTTTCTAGGCAGCAGCTTGGTTAGCAGGTCTGCAGTTACGACTGTGATTCCCACGTAGCTGGCAAACCAGTATTGATCAGAAATCCACATCCAAGATCTCCACTACTAGCAACAACAGCAAGGATGGACAGCATAATGCAAGACAAAAGGTTTCATATAAATAAAGGTGGGTAGGTTGTCTGTACTTCACAGGTGCCACCAGCAAACCCAGCGCTTGCCCTGGGTTCCCGAGTTTACTCCAGGAACCTTGGGAACTGACTTTTCCACAGATTATCAGTTTTTTGCATGGGGCCAATAGATAATCTCTGTGTGTTCCTGATCCTGCTAAATCCTTTCTAGCTGCGATAAGCATATAATCCTCACTGCAGGGCTGCACAGGTTTCAGAGTTCAGCAGCCAGAGTTCAGTCTGGTTCCGGCCTCATGAAAAAAAAAAAAAGATATGGTTGGAGTTTTTCTTTCAGGAGGAAAGAGGGTTCCCAAAGCCCATCACCGAATGACAATGATGGCAGCACAAACTTAGGAAGAGAAGAAATTTAGGGAACTATAAGCAAATGGAAACACAGAGAGGATGAAGAAAATTACTTTGTAGCCTTGGTTACAGTTTTTACTGTTGCGAAAAAATATTGCACCGAACAATATTACATTTGTAGGCCAATGAGAAATATACTGTTTCCCATACCTGGTTTTTATCACTTTGACCTTGCAAATACCTTAAGAATTACCTCAGCGAGAGATGTAAAAAGTGTTAAAATGATACAACTCTCTTCTTCCTTTTACCTGAAACATCAAAAGGAAGCAAGAACAGCTCAAGCTACACATAAAACTTAAATTGCCTCTGTGATCTGGTAACTCCATCAGAAAAGTAATTCATTGCTTGAGCACAGAAACAAGATTTTTTCCAGATTTTTTCCTGAGTTGACAAGAGGGGACATAAAAGATTCTTTAAGTCGTTAATGAGGGCACCGTGCACTGAGGACATGGGGCAATCAAGCCTAATGAAGAGCTATCTATCTCTTACAGACTTGCCTATCTGGAAGCTGTATCCAGAAGTCCATATATTCGAACCTGCTTTCTCACCTTACCTAAAGACACGTCAGGTCCTGTGTAGACGGGCCACCAGCTTTCTGAAAAAGTTTTCAGGGAGAAAAAAAAAAAGAGGGTATGATGCATGAAAAAAGCATCCAGCTGCCCTCTTGGCTCCCTTGCTACCAGCGTGGCCCGGATTCAGCCTCCTCCAGGCTGATGCTGGCCTCATCTGCCAGCAGCATCCTTCCAAAACCCAACCCCACCAGATCAGGGCTGCCGGAGGACCATGGCAGTCTCCATCCCCACCCCAAAATCTTCCCAGGGTACACGGCTCGCAGGCAAACCTCCCTCCCTGATGCCCTAGCAACTTGAATTGCTTGGGAAGGTGAGTGGAGAGTGAGTATTGGATGGCTTTTTGGGCAGGAAAACAGTAAAATGTTGATCCTGTCCACCATTGCAATACATCTGCTTGGGTGATGTTCCCACTAGAAAGGATGATATTTTGGTGGGGAAGTGATGCTGTGGGGAAAAGCCACTCATGATCCCACCATGGAGGCCGCTGCAGTTGGTGCTGCTTTACACAAACAAGAAAATACTCATTAGAGCAAAAATGTGAGCAGAGACTTGTATCTCCCCCAGCCAAAAGGCTGCCCTGACCCTTAGGCTAAGTCACACAATCTCTTTTGTTTTCTATAATTAAAAAAAAACATAAAATATATCTGGGATTTGTTCTGACGCACAATTTAAAATAAAATCAGAAACCTTATATTTGCAATGTGGAAAAAAATCTTGACTTTTTGGACAGTCCCCATAAGGATTTTCCTCAGTGGGAGAGGCTTGCCTTCCATCTCTCTGAAAATAAATTTTTTCTAGGGTGATTTACATGCAGTCTTCCCTGTTATTTTCAGCCCCTCCTAATGTCTGCCAGGAAGTGCTACAACTGACATATTATTCCTCCCGCTTCGCTCGCTTACTTGTTTGTTTTAGGAGGGCTCTGGCTTTTCTTTTAAGAAACGCTGGCAATGGTGGGCACAGTGTTGATGGAGACCCGTCAGGGCTGCCTCGTGCTCGCCCCTGGAGAGCTCCTGCTCCGCTGCCCAGGTGAGCTCGCCCCGCTGCCAGCTCGCAGCTGCCGGAGGGCACCCCAGTTTTCCATGGAAATTGTTGGAAGATGGAACTTACGTCACCACGAAAAACTGCAAATGAGCACATTAGGCTCCCCAGCCTAATAATTCTAAGGCAAGAACTAACGAGCACTAGTATGGTCGTTCGCCGTCTACCAGGTTGTCCCAGTTCCACATCGATTCTGTGCTTTCTCCATCACTGCTTCCTAAGAAATTTCCCCATCTGCCCCTACCTGAGGGAGAAGAAATTTGGCTTTGGCATTTTGCTTCCAGGGGATAGGTAAACTTGCTGGTATGAAAACAACTCATTTTAGATTCAGAAGCTCTCCTTAGTTCCTAAGACAAGTATTACTTTCCATTCAGAGCAGAAAATTAAAAGCTTATTAGGAAAATACAAACTACTGAAAGAACGATGGTGTTTTTCTAACAATTTTGCCTTTTTTACTAGGCTTTATACTTTCTAGATGACAGATAAACTAATAAGAACAGCCTGAGTCTTGGCTTGCATTATTAAGATTGATAAGGATTTGAGCTCACACTATGCTTCCGTTTCTCAGGGTCTGATCCTGTGAGCTGCCCAGCGCCTTCAAATCTCACAGTATTTGGAGAGCAGAGAATTTTTAACACTGTGCAGAGAGCGACATCTTTTTAATACACTGATGGTTGATGGACAGGACAGAGGTACAGAAATTTAGAAATACTTCACAGGAAGAAATGGAAAATCCTGCAATGACTATCAACAGAATTTATTGAAATGGTAAACAGAATAGAAATCCCCTGGTGACCATCCATAAATAATGTCTGCCCTTAGCTGTGCAGCGCATTTGCATTTCTTAGCTAAAAACCAGAAAATTGTTAGTGAGGTCAACACGCAGTTCTGTTTTTTCCATGGTTTACATAAAAAACCCATCTGAATTAATGCATCTTAGAGGCAGAGTGAATAGCAGCTGGGATGCCGCGGGAGGGGGCTGCAGCGGAGCATGGTGGTACCTTCGGGGGGTGAACCTACCCTGAGCAGGTCACTGCATGGGGAGGATGTCATCAGGTGGGTCAGGGGCACCAAACTTTCTTTCCTTGTACAAGTGCATGAAGCAACAGTGCAGCAGTTTCACTGCGTCTGGCAAGTGTAATGAAGCCAGGATTAGGTGGTGGACATTTATGCTTTGGTACTAGATTTTAGAGTCCCAGAAAAGCCTCTTGTTTGTCAACAGGCCTCTGTCTTGCAGACAAAGGGACACATACGCTGCCAACAAACATTAGGTTTCTCATTATTCTACTTTTTACATAACTCTTTTTGAAGGGGATTTATTATTTTTGTAAACTAAAGGCTGTCCGCATTTAAATTCAAAACTACATCCCGAGCTGCCCGGGCCACCATTGTTGGGAAGAGCAGGGAGAGAGAAGACGGGGAGGGGAAGCACTCCGCTGGGAACAGGGGCCACACAGCGAGTGGGCACCATGCCGGGGGGTGCCCGAGGGAAGAGGCAGCTAGGGGGGCACGGCACGGGCTTGTACCCCAAGCAGGGGGATGCGGAGTGGTACATGGGAGCAGCACCCCCATGTACCACATCCACCCACCCATCTTGTGGGCACGCATCCCCTTGGGGGATGAGGCGTAGAGAGGCCAAAATGCAGCTCCTGGTTCAACACCAGGCAGAGGAACATGTCTGAGCAACCAAATCCTACGTATTTGTGGGTAGTTTCGAGCTGCGACCTGCTGGGGCTGCTCTTGATGCCAACCAACACATGTACAGGCGGGAGGAGGAACAGCCACTGCCTTGGCCAACAGCAGCTGAAGCCACAGTCCACTATATGGACGTGCCTATAGAAATTCCATGTTTACAGCTACACATCTGTATGCAAACACATCTATTTAGACCCACGTGTCCTCAGAGGGGGTGATAGTCCCTCACATCTCTGTTCAGCTTGGATCTTCCAAATCTCAGATTGTGGGAGATCTCTGTGCTCAACGTGCCACATAGGGTTACAATTAGAAAGTAGGTTGCCTCCACTCCTAAGGAAGGAGGAAGAAATGCCTTTCTCTGTTGGAATACTTTCTCTTTCGAGTTGATAATCATAAAATCTCTTAATAATTTCTCTGAGGCCCTCTTTTTTTTTCCTTAATGAAGGTGTTTATATTCCTAATTAAAGAGTGCATTAAGCCTAGTGGTACCTTATCTGATAAACCTGTTACGAGGCTATGTCAAGCTGAGCCTCTCAAGGGAGCAAACTAGTTTTAAAAACTGGTTATCCTCTGGGCTGGAAATGTGCACGCCAAGAGCTCACAATTAACTTGCGTTAATTACAAAAATACCAGAAATGTAATAATGTATTTAAAAATATAACACAGGTGCTAATAACCATTTCCCCCCCCCCCCTCTTTTTCACCCTCTGCAGGAGCTAACAGCTTGTCACTTTGCTCCCAGTTAACACCCCCCACACTCCACAGGTGTTAGCCACCTTCTTCTCTCATGTGGTGGGATTGATTAGCATAGCAAGATTGATCCAAGAGTGACTGTTTCTACCTTGCAGTTAGCATGGCTTTTACTGCTGCTTTTTGAGCCTGCTGAAGGGACAAGGCCTCAGAAATATGTTTTTTTTCCTAGGCCTATTGGCTGGTCTAATAAAAGACATCACCGCTCTCCCATACCAGTTTTCTCACCACCACCATTGCACACATCATGAGAACCTTGAGGCAGCACCACCAGCAGTGCCCGCAGGATGTAAGCTTGTGTGAGCAACCACTTGGCCTCCTTCCCATGAAGTAGCAACCTTGTGATGGCACCCCGGCTTTGTAGCAGGGATGTTACCTTCCAGCTTGGTGTGAAATTTGCAATCTGAATTGCAACTTGCAGCCTGGGACACATAAATAAGGCTGGTTTTAAGAGACCTGGCAGGAGCTTTCAGTTCAGTAATTGCTCTTCCGACATGACCATAGCTTGCTACTTGCTCATGTTTTACCTGCTGGACCTATCCTGTGTTCCCACGTTCCCAATGCTTTATTGAAGTCCAGACAGCCCATGGTACCTGCTCTATTTAGGAATTAAACCTTCCTGTCTAGGATAATTTAGGACTTTGGTATTACCTACCAAGGTCGTATTGTATTGCACATCTAAAGGAAGACTCTATTTCTTCTATGATTTTACAGAAGAAATAGCCACATTTCTTGTGCAAATGCCACTAACAAACACCTGGAACTATTGATCCTAAGTGTAGATGGTGTGGGGAGAATATTTTCAGGATTATACCACCAGCCAAAAGTGTTACAAAAACCAACTCCCCCTGCAAGCCCCACAGTAGACTGCTGAAACGATGTGAGGCAAGCAGCAAGACAGGGCATGAAAAGGACAAGCGGCCGTGGGTCCAGCTGGCCCAAATCCTCTCCAGCTACAAGAGGGGCTGACAAGGGAGAAGAGTTTGTGAAGGCTGAGTGGGAGAAGGAACAGGTTGCTATCACCCATCTTGAGAGAAGGGGCCGGTGGGGACCAGGGACTGCAGATAGCTGAGTGAATCTCCTGCCAGGATGGCCACCACAAAGCAGGCGTAAGCCTGCCTCCCGTGGGTCTGGCTGGCCTCTCAGCCTTGAAGTCTGTGACCTGGGAACTGGGGTAACTGGAAGCCATTGCACACGCTGCTGGCCTCCCCATAATGTCTAAGGGTCAGGCTTTGCCACCTGCTGACCTGACAGCAAGGTACCCCAGAAGGCAAAGGGGGGGAGTTCAGGCTGGCAAACTAATGCCCTGGAAGGCAAGGCTGTAGGATGTTAGGAAAATATATATAACATCTATACAGAAAGGAGGCTACACTGCTCCTGCTTGTGCTGTGTGAGATGCTGCTTTTCCCACGTGCACTAGAAGGGTGTTCACCTGGGGAGGGCTGCTGACTGCTTCTGCCTTGAGTACTGCTAAGCCTAGTTTAAATGCTGTATTTCACATTGGCTTTATATTTCTTCTTCTCCTCCCCTCTCCGTTAACTGGTCATTTAGCTGATTCAGATGCCTTTTATGGTACTACAACCCAAATATTTTGTGAGTAGAAACAGATATTTTTATTATCCATATGCACATTTATTGCCTCATTTCTTTCCAGTGATACAAGTGCAAGAAAATGCGGAGATGTGGTTTCAGAAGCATTACCCTGTCCTGACACAGAGGTGATGTGACAGAAACATGGCAGAGCACTGGGGGAAAAACGATGAGGACAGCACCATATGAGAATCACTGGATCATAGAATGGTTTGGGTTGGAAGGGACCTTAAAGATCATCTAGTTCCAACACCCCTGCTGTGGACAGGGACACCTCCCACTAGACCAGGTTCTTCAAAGCCCCTCCAGCCTAGTCTTAAACAATTGAAAGAAGAGAATTGAAGCAATGATGAACATCATGGGCTTATGGTTTTGATTTCTCCCATCTAGACATTTAGTTGTGTGCATTTTAAAAATTTATATTCATCTAAAGCTGCTGTTTGAGTCTTTGTCATGCCAAAATGAGTCTTTGGACATGCCAAAATAACTGTGAACTGAACCTCAGTTTTTATAATACTCTATGTTGCTGTAGGAATAATGAAATAAGGATAGGAAGAGGTTGTCTGGGAAACAATGACATCCCTAAGAAGTCTGGAAGACAAGGAGCCAGTGAGAGAAAGAAATGCAGCAGTAAAAAAAAATAAAAAAAAATATTTGAAGTTATCTCCAGAAACATTTAATAGGCTCAAATAAACATAATCTTTTCAGGTACAAACCAGAAGGTGACACATTTTCCAACTGTATGATGAAGGAAATTGCAGTGGATAAATACAGCTCCTTCCAGCTGTTTTAATAGTTATATGTGACATCTCATCAGCCTTGAGACATTGTGGATTTGGCTATTCTTGAAAAATGAGAACTTCCTTAGCTACCCTTAGCAGCTCTGAAATGTGAAATGTCATCGAGAAGCAGCTGAAGATCTTCTGCTCCTTCTGACTGCAGTACTTGCTGAAAAAGGAGGTATTCTGGGACAGCATTCGGTTGCATTGCAAAACTACAGCCGGATGCAAATTATCATTTCCATAAAATACCTTTGAATAGATTTAACACTGTACCACTAATGGTTAATTTAATGGTTTGATTTAATATATGTCCCATGAGTGTTTTCTTCACGCGCCCTACAAGTGAAGGTTTGCAAAGCTTGATCTCCTATACCAGATCTCGACTCCACTGGGGGGCAGTGCATTAGCACATATATTAATTCTGCACTCACCTTCTCTTTCTGAGAAAGCAAGTTTTCCCAGAGAAATATTTAGCTATCATGCAAGGTCCTGCTTAATGGAACAAATATGCACAGACAGATATACACAGTGAATCTCTCTCCTGTATGTGCTGTTAGGTTACTGTCTTTCTAGCTAAACAACCAACACTAACCTGAGGATGAAATCAAGTCTGAGTACAGAGGTAGTTTAAAGATAAACTATTTATTGGCACCAGGATCAACAGATTCTAAATTAGCTACAAAGCTGCAGGGAATAATGACATGTGAAGTCAGTTTTTTGGGTTTTTTCTTTCTTTCTTTCTCTCTCTTTTTTTTTTTTTAGCCCCTCGGGAGATTTGGGATGGTTTGATGTTCATCTGGAGGCTTGTCAAAATTCTATAGAAACTTAATAGCCTGCCAACATGGGTGGTTGCTGCTTGGAGGCATTTTGACATGGCAAAGGTCCTGTCTGCACGCTGCAGACCTGTATCCGTCAAAGGCTGCTTGGAATGACATGAAAACAGGAGCCGTGCAGTGTCAGAACGCCCTGTGCAGGATCGCAGGGGTAATGTATGCACATCCCCGCTCTCCCGGGGCAGCCAAGCTGTGGGAGGAATCCATTTGGCCCCTTAATTATTCTGAGCACCACCTAAGCATTAAACCCCACAAGGTGCTACCACACCTATATACCAGGGTTTGGGTGGGACGGGGCTCCCTGTTCTCTGGTTAGAAGAGAAATGAAGACCGGAGGGCAGCTGGGGAGGCGGGATGAAGCTGGATGGAAGCAGGAACCAGGGCAAAAGTCTAGGCACGGAGCTGGAGGAAGTATGGAGGGCTGGCCTCTAGATTGGGAGCCCTGGGCTGGAGAAAGTACACTGAGGGTGGTGACAGAAATGAGAAAATGAAGTAACTGGAAGGCAGCAGAGCAGAGCTGTGGTCGCTTCACAGCAAGCTGTAAGGACAGTTTTCTGCTGGTGTCTGGGTTACATGACTCCAGAAAGCAGCACGGGGCCTCCATGGTTGGCAGCAATGGCAACACAAGAGAACAGCATAGGTTGCCGAGGCTTCAGGAAGAATTGGAGCCATCCCATGCCGAGCAGTGGGATGGGGATGAGTATGAGCCTGAAACCAACCTTGTGATGAGGTTCAAGCTACTACTTGAAGGCATGGGAGAAGATTGCTTGACAGAGAGCAGTGATGTCTGCCCCGTGGCAGCACAAAGCGAGCTGCTTGCGCTTCCCCCAGCAAAGCTCTGCAGCACCACGCCAACTGCCTTGGGATGGTAACAAGAATTAAAAGAGAAGAATTAGCTGGTAGGACAAAACCTTGGTTGCACACCACCCTGAAGGGAGACATATAGGTATTCTGGCTGGAACCCAGGAGCTGGATAGCTGAGGGATGCAAACAGGCAGAGCAGCTACTGTAGGTGAAACATGGGAATTGCAGCACAGCAGAGCAGGCGCTTGGGCAGGTTTCATGCTGGTCTTGTGCCTCGCTGAGCAAAGCCCTCGCCCTGAGCGGTGCATGTGGAGGAACTGCCAAGCTGAGAGAAGCCTGTGCTGGCAGATGGACTGGGGCTGCCCGGGATGTGTGCTTGGGGTGGGTGCCGTCTCCAACCCATTCTCCGCGCTAGAGTAAATCCTTTCTCTCTGGGGCTTCAATTTGCTCTCACTGGGGCCTTCATAGTGGTTTTGCAGATGCATGGCTGTACCCTTGGAGAGGAGATGGGTGCTTCTCTGTGCCTCATTTCAGGCTGTAGAAAAATGCAAAGTACACATTCGATATCTGCTCCAGGACTGTACCCGTGTCTGCTGATTTGAGGTAGTCTAGGTCACCGCTCTTCTCTTATTCTTGGGTACTTTTGAACAGGTTTTGGAGCAGAGCTGGGCAGAAGGGTTAGAGCTACTTATGATCCCTCTAGGCTAGGAAGAAGCAGAACTTGCTGGAAGTTCATGCTGACTCATCAGTCCCCAGATTTTGGAGCTTGTGGAGGAGGAGGTTCTCACTATGCTTTGCGGGTTCTGCTTTGTTTTGTTTTGTTTTGTTTTGTTTGTTTATTTTTTTTCCAGGGCTGGACATGCCGTGAATGGCTTTGAGAGCCTTGAGGCCAATAATGCAGATTTACCTTGCCACAGACTGGTGGAGCACATCTGGACTTTATAAGGAAGTAAATTCTGAAGCAGGAGAAGGAGGCTAAGGTGGCATTCAAAGAAATGATCTTACTAGGTCCCACTCAGCTGATAAACTATAGTATGGCCACAGGAAGATGAGGAGTGAAGTTGGATATGTCTGGCTCCGGATAGGGGAAGCAGTGCAATAGGTCCCTGAGAGAGGAGAAATACTACGTGTCTGATTGGAGGTGTATCGCCTCACTCAGCTTGTGGGCAGAAAAGAAGTGCAAGGTAGAAAGCAGAATTGGCTAAAACTAAGATAATTCTGAGAAGATTTAGTATAATTTTTGGTAATTAATGGATAATTCACGATTATCAGGATTGTAAGAAAGAAGAAGAATAGCTTTCAGCTCTAAATTCAAGTTTTTTTTTTTTATTTTATTAGCACTTAAGAACATACAGTAATTTCAGGAATGAGAGGCTGAAGGCTCTCCTTGGATTAAACTTGCCTGCAATTCAGATGATACCACAAAAACTTTTTCAGTTCACATGGACCTTTACTGGTTTGGATATTGCAACTCCATCTCATGGCCTTCATGCAGTTTATTACTAAACATGGAAAATATTATTTCTCCCTCTATTTCATTTCTATCACATCTGACAGCTTTCTAGTTTGTGTCTGACATTTGTGCATGACATTTGTGGCCAAGAATTTTAACATAAAAATTCCTTTTGGAAGGCCAACATGGATATTTTTCCTATAATTCATCTCCCTATTTTTGAAGGAGTGATTTTGATGAACGTTAATAGAATAAAGCTTATACTGAAACAAATCTCAGAACTACATTAAATTAGCCTAATTGAAACAAGATTCTTGCATCTTCTCAGCTGCACTTTCTTTCAAAGTCTATATACCTCCAAGATACACCTAGTATCAAAACCACCAGACTATAAGGCCACATTTTACAGAGAATTATATAGACCTTTGCCAATTCAATTAATCAGTGCAGTAAAATGCATCCTGTTAGGAAAAAAATGATGATTCTTACATCTGCACTTCTTATATACTTATCAGTTATCAAATAATTCACTCATCATAAAAAAAAGGACCAGATGGGACCTCAAGAAGTTATCTAATCTACCTTTTTGTTTCACACTAAGACAAAATCTCTGCCACCCCAACAAACATTTATCTGAGTGTTTGGAACCCCCAGTGACAGAGATTGCACATTTTTCCTTTATCTATTTATTCCACTGTTTTGCCATTCTTGGTATTAGGCAGCTTCTCTTAATGTCTAATCTACATCTCTCTGCATTCACTTGAAGCTGCTGTTGTTTGCCTTATCCACCATGGATGTGAAGAACAGATTATTTCCTTCTGCTCTGTAGTAGTCTCCTAGGTATTTGAGTCTGACCTGCATCTCAACACACTCATATTTTTATGTAAAAACAGTCCTAACTCATCCAGTCTTTCACCTTTAAACCACGATTTGTAGAGCACTGGGTGTTTCTGCTTTTACATGGATTTCCCCTAGCTTGCCCCCATCTTTCTTAAGGTCAATGTCTAAAACTGAGCAGAAAATTTTTATGAAGGCTTTGGCCATCCTACATAGCACATTTCATTGAAGAGTTTATAAGCTTTTTTTCACACAGCCATGGATGAGGTGGTGGAGAGAATAAAGGTCCTGCAGTCAGCTAGGAATCTACTGGAGACCATAAAATCTTATCTATTAAGCTGCTACATGTTTGAAACTGGTAAGGTTTTTGACTTGCCCTTCTCCCTCCTTCCCCATAATCTATGTTGGCATTTCTACCAGGATGTAAAAAAATATCTTGCATTTGTACGACAGATGTCAATTTGCAGTATTGCTATTTGTGCACCATCAGATATATTCCTTTTTTTGCCTAACAACATCCCTGGGTTTTTTATTCTACTGTAGTAAACTCTACCAAATTTGTTATTTTTCCAGTGATGCCATACTGACATATTCCCATTCTCCATGCTCCTTGCTTTGCCAGGTGGGTGAAGGGGATGTTGAGACTGCCATGGTAAGAGTGTTTTCATCTGGAGAACAAAAGCAATCTGCACCCTCAGAAAGCTGTCATTGTATCTCCTGCAGACTGCTGAGCCATGCCAGCTCAAATCTTTTCACTGTGATGCTGGATGAAAGCAATGACTCCAGCATCATGAGCTGCTATTTTGAGTTGGATGCTCAAGTTGCTGAAAAAGATTTTTCTGGCAGAACATCTTTGCAATATTTCCGCTACAAAAATCTGCTTTCATCCTCAAATTCTAACGTCACTTTTTGAGGACTGAATGTATTACGGGCAAACACACTTGCATGGTCATGAGAGAATCCAGTTGTGAGGGCTGGTGAGAACAATTCTGCCTCAAACAGAGCAAAGAAATTGCTTTCCTTTGTCCATTAACCTCTCTGAGTATCTTGTATGTCTCTTGATGGCCAACCCTGAACTCAAACTATTGGAGGATGCCTTAATAGAAACATCTACTTTAATAAAATAACATGAAACTATAGACCTCAGCAAATACACATTGCAGATATTCAATGGTTCTTTGACCAACCGTGTTAAAATTATGTTGTTAACTCCTTAAGTGGCCTGCAGAACAATGGGAGAGTCACTAATTGTGTATTTAACTGCTGTCCTGAAGCATAGGAGCAAAGCAATATGTAATGTGTAGAGTCAAGGAGATGCTACAGTGGAGCTTAAGTCTTGTCTATTTCGAGAACACCTGCAATGGCTTAGTGCCCCCTGTATTTTTGGATGTGTGGAAGACTGAAGGATAGCTTTCACGTGGAGACAGTGAACTTCTCAGAAGCTTTACTTTGTATAAAGCTTTATTTTGACTGCTCTTGTAGAGCCATTTCCTCTGTACTTTGAAGACCAACAACTTAGAAGAAACATGGCAGGCTTCAATTTCACACAAACCAAAGATTTTAAAAACTACATTACCCTTACTCAACAGAAAGTCAGGGCATTCAGAGAGTGAAATTTCCATGTTGCTACAGGTGGTGAAGTTTCAAAGGACTCCATCTTATAGGTTATAAGAATATCAACCCTCAAGGAGAAAAGATCACAATGATGAAAATACTTTTTTTCAGCTTTTTACTTTTTTTCTAAGTCTTCTCAGAAGACAGTGCATTAAAAAGTGCCCTTCAGGTGTATTATTGCTTGCTTGCATTTGCACCCAGAGAAAGCAACTGGTGGAGTCAAGCTTCTGCTTTGAAAGGAGTCTAGCAAACAGGTCACTGTCGCGACGGAGGGAAGACAGGGACACTCAATATGAGCAATCAGCAAGCTTCAACTTTATTACGATACACTCACACATTTATACTGTTACTGATAATTATGCACACCTGTCATAACTATTGGCTAAGCACTAAAAGTTACATTATCATATTCCTCCCACTTCATTATCATACTCCTTCCACCTGTAGTTACTGCTACATGCCTGGGTCCAGGCTCCCTCCTGTTCTCCCATGACGTACTCCCTCAAAGTTATTTTATCTGAGTTGTGCAAGGTCAGAGCAACCTTCATTTCTTCCCTGTCAGCCTGGCTCAGAATTTTCCCACTGCGGCCTGGTCTGGCTTGCTTATGTTAAAGGAGCCACAACAGCGCTCACATAGCCATTCTCCAACAGGTCACAGCTCTACTTACACTAACACATCAGCAAGCCAGTGCTGACAATGCTTTTGGAGAAATACAGGGAAGGGGAAAGACCATGTGCCTGATCTGTCTGCCAGCTATTCTCAGTCCTGGCTGTTGGGATGGGACCACATAGTTTGGAGTTTATCCTGACTGGAACGCTAGTATGCATGTCAAAGCCAACTCTAGTCTAGTGGGTTCATCTGAAATGGAGGAAGCTTGCTCATCAGCTGGATTAGCTCAGACAAAACTAGCTTATACACAACTTGAATATAAGAAGTTCCACCTAAACATGAGGAGGAACTTTCCTTTGAGGGTGGCAGACCATTGGAACAGGCTGCATGGAGAGGTGGTGGAGTCTCCTTCTCTGGAGACATTCAAAACCCACCTGGACATGTTCCTGTGCAATCTGGTCTAGGTGGACCTGTTTTGGCAGGGCATTGGACTAGATGATCTCCAGAGGTCCCTTCTGACCCCATATCATTCTGTCATTCTGTGATTATACTGGCAACACCTCCTCCAACACTTTCTCGAGGACCTCAAGGTGCTGCTTAGAGTTAGTTAATGGGGTAACTTCCTCCCCTGAACCGGGCAGATTGTGAGATCCACCTCCCAGATCAGATCAATATTTTTTAATTAGTTCCATTTTATGTTAAACATACATGCTTACGGGTGGCTTAGCAAGACAAACAACCCAAATAGGACATGACACTAACGGTAGGTGCCCCAGCACTCACAGGGCTTGTGTAGGCTCTGGAGGAGCTGGTGCTGCTGCCTGCACATAGCTCAGCATCCAGGCACCGAGAGGATGCAGGAGGCGAGGCAGGACATGCAGTAAACCCACCATCATAGAGCTGAGAAAGGTAAATGGAATAGCTGTTTGAAGAGCCAGAAGCAGAAACACATTGTTTATTCCTTAAAGCCTAAACTGTTATATAAATTGGAAACAGAATAGATGAGGCTTTGTAGAATGACAAAGTTTGAGTTGTTTTGTTTTGTTTTTTCTTCTTTTCTTTTATAAAAAGCTTTGTTTGCTCCCTGGTGGCTGGTGGGACAGCCAGCCACCATCCTTCTCTAGCCATTTCTTTTGCCTGCTGTAGAGCTGGGTCAGATGTTAGCAGTGATCTTGCCTTATTTTTTTCTTAATCTAAATAAACATGCTTCCAGAATGAAGAACTCAGCTCCTTTTTTGTGGCAAGATCTCTTGACCACCCTGAAATCATGGCTGCTGCTGCTGGATTACTGTGTCTCCTCACTTCCTTCTGCATTAATTACACTGTACATTGCAAATCACACTGATTTTTACCAACTGGCTACACCTGGAAGAGTTGTTTTGCAGCCCTATAAGCATCTAATAGCGATTGCTGCAGAGATTTTGCAAACTGCTACATGGTTTCTGGAGGTCAAAGGCATATATCCTGAAGTATTTTATGGTGCTAGTGGATCTACCTAGCCCAAATTTGTGGGAGGTATTATTTCAACGCTAAAAATTTCACCGAGGTGGGTAGTTCTTATAGGCCACAAATAAAATTTAAAGTAATCTACCCAGCCTCCAGCTCCATCTTAAAATGTCTGCAGGTATCAATATGGAAATAACACAGACAGTCCTGGATCACACAGGTGACTGCAGTGTTCAGTGATTATAAATCACAAGGGACTATCCCCTCTTTGGAGAAAATGTTTTGGTAAATTCGTGTCTAAGCACGAAGCAAGCAAAACATAAATTTTAGGCCTTTCCTGTCAAACACGATGTCTTGTTCCACTGGTTTGGAAAAGATGTTAGCTGTTGTTTCCCTTAGAACAATATGAAAGCCTTGGGGAAAATTAAATTGGTGAGAGATTCAGTATGTAAAATATACAGTGCAGAACGCTGGAGAAATCTCAGTCTGGGCATGAAGAATCACTCTTGTCACGAGTTGGCAGGATTTTTATCCCTTGTTTACACAAAACTGAATTTTGGGGATTGAACAGCGTGCCTCCTAGGTGAGCCGTTTACTGGCTGTGTGATGCGGTGCCGAACTGCTGATCCCCAAACTCCAGGTGTGAATGCGTTGAGAAAATCTGATGCAGAGGGATGTGTGCCTCTGTGAAGCAAGATGTTGTCAATTAGTCTGTTGCTGGAAAATATCACTCGAAGAATTTTTGGAAGAGGAAATGCCAAGTTTCTAGTTAAACTTGTTGAGTATCTCTGGTAAATTTGAATAAGAAACTTTCTCTGGAGAGGCTATAAAAATAACTGTTCAAGCCAAGTAAACAATGTATTCAATGTGACAACTTTTGTCATCATGTCAACTCTGATTTTCACAGATTATGATGAATGCAAGATTGAGAAGCTAAAATAACACTAAAGGCTTGTAAACATGGGGGGAGTCTGGGAGAGGAACTAGAATGGGGGAATGAACTAAACCTGTGAAGTTAAAGCACATTAAACCTGTTCGGCTTCTTCTGAATGTGGCTGCTAGAGCGTTCTCCGTCTGCTTCCTTCACTAACTCAACATCCAGCTTAAAAAAACCTGGAATGGCCTAAGAGTTACATCACTATCCCACTCAGAAAGCAGTCTGAGGGCCACAAATGTAATTGTTCTCTCATGCTTCACATACTTGCCGCTGACGTCCTGTGCTTACATCCTGCATGTTGGCAGCGCCTGCATCTGCAACTCTGTCTGCGATGTATGGATATGGAATGCACTGACACTGCTGCAGCTGGAAAACGGGAGTCTCCTCTCTTTAGGAAAGACAACTTCTGTCTATAGATGTATTAGCAACTGCCCTAGGGTGTCTGATACAACTCTTCTAACCTGTAGGAGACATAGGCAGACATCAGGCTCTTCTCAGTGGTGCCTGGTGACAGGACAAGGGGTAACAGATGCAAACTGGAACACAGAAAGTTCCAACTGAACATCTGGAAAAACTTCTTTGAGTGTGAGAGAACACTAGAACAGACTGCCCGGAGAGGTGGTGGAGTCTTCTTCTCTGGACACATTCAAAACCCACACGGACACATTCCTGTGTAACCTGCTCTAGGTGGACCTGCTTTGGCAGGGGGGTTGGACTAGATGATCTCCAGAGGTCCCTTCCAACCCCTACCATTCTGTGATTCTGTGATCAGGTGCGTATTCTTAGGTAGCTCAAACACAGCATGCCAACCGCATTGTGCCGCACTGCTCCTGCCCCTGTCCTCAGCCCCATGTTACTGAAGGTTACCCATTAAACCTCCTTGCAGGGAAGGGAGGTTACCCTGAGCGCACACTGAGGTGAGGGAGGCTGGAGCGTGGCCTGCACAGGGAAGTAGACTAGCAGAGTTTGTTTGTCACGTTGCATAGTAGGAGCATGCTTTAAAACAAGGGGCTGAAACACAGAATAGTAATTCCCGTGATAGACTGACTGCTGTGGATTGGTTTGGAAGCGGCGAATAGGGGAAACGTTTGCTCTCTTAAGTAAACAGGCTTATTTTTGTAAAGCCTTGGACCTGTCTCAGAAGGGTGAGCTCATGTGCAGCTGAATAGACTAGTTATCTTCTTATGGCTCAGTCTGACAAGTTGCCATAGATGCTTCAAATATCTTAGGAAACCTGTAACCATTCCTACACTCTGCCCGTGCACCTCAGTGGTCCACTGGAGCCCTTATAGTTGGATAGGAATTAAAGCAGCCCTCAGGCTACTTTGAGATATGTTGGGGCTAAGCCAGAAGAGGCAAAGCACAAGGCGTGCATCATCCTCTGTACTGAGGGCAGCATTGCCACACACAGACATTACTCCTGCTGTGCTGACTCCATGGTGTTCATGCTTCTGGTAGCTTCTGGTCACACCTCACTTGGTGATTGTCTGCCCTAAATGAAACAGACTCGGTCAGCCCCATCTTGTTTTCTAGGTGGGCTTTTCTCCCTAGACTTTTCTGTTAGAAATTTGGAAACAGAATTTAGAGATTTTTCTGTTGTATTAGAGATCTAAAACCTGTCATCTCCAGAGTGTTTGTTGGGAGGCACTGAGGGACACTGCTGTGTCTCTGCAGACAGTCCCACGCTCCCTGTGTGACAGCAGTCTCTTCCATCTAGTGGGGTAGGGTTGTCACTGAGGTCCCTGCCTCCAGACTTGCCAGGGGTAGAGACCACGATCCCTAGACTAGGAAGGGCTGAGACACCCAGAAGGATGTGGGTTGTCTGAACAACCCTGGTTCAAAGGGATTCAAACAAGTCTGTTCCCTCCTTGAGGTGGAGCGTCAGGCACAGCTGCACAGGTGAAATCCCACTGAAGGCTGTGGTGAAGTTCTCAGTGATCCTGGCGGCATCTGGATTTGAGCCATGACACACAAAGAGAGCACTCAATATGGTAGTTGACAGAATTAATAAAAGAGGATCATGTAGATAAAAACAGTGTGTGTTCACTGTGCTCAAAGGAAGTAGTCATATGATTTCCCTATCAAAACAATACCACTACAGGCACCACAGATGTACCCTAACATAGCCTCATACTTAGCAGCCTCATCAGAAATATTAAAATTATCTTTAAAATAGCCAAATCCTAGCTAGGAGCCTGAAATGCAACAATCAATATATTCCAAGTAATGGAACAGTCACTAGCATATTAGCAATTAAGTAATAGCTCGCAATTAGTGAAAATATGAAAACTGCTGTAGCCTTGCTGTTCCATTGGGGTTATTTGTAGTCCTTTGCTTGCATCAAAATGACATGTTACAGCAAGATGAAGGGAGCCTGTCACAGCCCATTTGAAAAGTCACTTCTTCTAGACAAGGCTGTCTGCTTTCATCCCTCTTTGCATTATCAGCTGAACTGCTGGCACCAGGTATTCAAGGAAATTCAGAGGGAAGGAGGAGAGCACAATATTTCCTTGTCACTGTGATAGATTTGACAGACCATTTGGGCAATGCATCTAGCATCCTGTCACACAAATTGAAATCTTTGGAAAGCCAACAGGCTTTAAGAACAATATTCAGCTTACTCTAGGTTGGGGTATTAGGTTATGACTAGATCTCTCTTCTGCTCATGAATGACTCACCTTCATCCTTTAAATGTGTTCAGAGAACTGGGGGTTGGGATAGTTCTGCAACAGTTTACCTGGCTTGCTAATTAAAATGCCCACATCCATTCTCCTTTGTTCCCATATACCAGCATCCCAGGGAACAGGTTTTCTCTGCTAAAGATGGAGCTACTCCCCAGGCTGCTGTACATCCCAGAGACAATTAATTTTGTTTGCCAAGGCTACTGTATGTGCGGCGTGTGGTCATCAGGCACAGTGTTAGGAGAGATCCCAGGCTTCAGCAAAGGGGCAGGCTTGGCACTGGGGTCTGGAGGTGAGACAAAGAGAAACGCCAGCTGCCATGCCAAGTGATGTGGGCACCCTTCCCTCAGGGTGCTGGCACCCAACCAGCAACCTAGCAAGATCTTTGAAGTATCAAGCTGCTGACGGTGCTATTTGAGATCAGTAAACAGGCATCCTATTTAAACCGTGGTTAGGGAAGGATCCTTGGGGCTTGGGAAAGGAGGTGTTATCAAGCTAGGTTTTTGGGCAGCACAGGACCACAAAGTACTGCCTTGCTCCCTGCGGAGTGGCCATGCAACCAAAGTCCCACTGCTCTTTCTGGATTAAGCACCTGAGCTGTCTCCCTCACACAATCCAGAGCCCCTTTTTATAACTACATTTCACCCATAACATCTGAAGTATTACCCCTCCATTCACATGCTCCAAATGGAAATGGAAAGTATTGCCGAGCACAGTGCTATGTTTTTACCCTGCATCATGAAGCCAGTGGCATGCTGTTATGAACAAACTTGGTCTTATATATAATTTTTGCATCCTCTTGTAAAATCCTCCCATGTGTTTTGAGATTGAAGTTATACGTGAACAAGACTGAAAAACAATCTTATCTATTGTCTTTCCTCTGGTTTAATGACCTCTCGCCATCCAACCGCATACTGTCTCTCAGTAGTACAGCACAGTGTGTCTGACACACACAAACTGTGGCCTTCTGCACTTCAATGACATCCTGGGTAAACTCTAAACAGTACCCTGACTTTGAAAATATCCCAGGCAGACACATTAGTAAACAAGTAAAGGCATGGGTCCCCAGTTCTGATGGGTTAATCCTTCATCTCTTCCACTGACTATTCTCAGAGCACAGCTTGCAAAGACTTCTAACCTTTTCATACTCTGCCCATTTTTATTTTCAAGTCGGAAAAGTGTGCATTCCCCAGAAAAGACGGTATCCATGTCAACTTCGAGCTTACAAACTTCATCCATCTTTCCATCACTTTGCCCAAAGAGGTGATACTTTAGAGAGGGCAAAATGGCTTCTCACCTACTTGGAAATGTGAGAGCTCATTTTTCCCCATCTTTTCCTCATACAGTTTATCTTTTGGGCAAAGATTAATTAGGGAGAACTTGTGGAAACCTTTTTCTTGGCCATTTTTAGGGTGTGTGTGAAGACTTGTATTGCAGTATCTCACCTTAAAGTAGCTAGGCGTAGCTAACCATATTTCTAGGCTCCCATTAGGAACAAAGGAGACCTCGGACTTGTTTCAAGAACTTGTTCTCCTCTATGTAGAGGGAACAACATTATTTTCCCCTGGCTGTTTTGAAGAGGTACTGGATAGCATAGGGCTGGTTTGTTTGTTTGTTTGGTATACAGGACCAGGTTTTCTGCTGATTTCAAAGAAGGTACCCAAGCTTGCACGATCAAGCTTGCCAGGCTGTTCCTGCTCAAGCCCTTTACCGTGGGCTGTGCAAAGATTCAGACCAGAGACTTTCCCAGGTATCAATGGCGTTAAAGGGAAGACTCAGAAGATGAAACACTGTGTCTAAGTGACTCCTTCATAAGAGAATTAATTTAAAACCATACACTTTGCTCATTTAACTTTTTTTTTTTTTGTGAGGAAACATAAAACACCACTATAATTGTACTTTGGCCTGTGGGAATAATATCCCAGAAATAACATCTCTACTTAAATTCTAGGAGCTTAAGATCTCTGTCAGGCTGCTGCTTTCACTGCAAGACCTATAATTAGCCATCCATTATGGCATTGAGCAGTAATCCCGAGGAAGCCCGTATTTTCCCCCCAAGCACCGTATCCCACGCATGCCACTGAGCAGGTAGGCAATACTCTGCCCTTCCCCCTCCTGCTCGACTCTGGGGGTCGGAGACCCTCCCCGGCAGCAGTTCTTGGGCAGTGACCCCCCATGGGACATCTTGCCACTCTCAGGTGTCTTGTACTGTGTCTGACATCATTGTGAACACTGGGACTGCAGCACCCTGAGTCCTAGAGCTACAGTGGTGCGATTTGGGCTGGATTTGGGTTTCTTTCTCCCTTTCTTTTTGTTTTTGAGGGAAGAAAAGAAAGTACCTTTCCATTTAGGAAGGATGGGAAGCCACTAAGCCAAGCACTCCTTTCCTCTGAGAGGGAAAAATTTCCTCAGCCCTTGGACCAAGCACGACTGCTTTGAGGACGGGAATGGCTCACTGGTGCCGCTCCAGGTCTGTCTGTCTGTGCCACCAGGACAGCTATCGCTTTCCTGACACAACCAGAGTGGGTACTTGCATGAAACTGTACTGGTCAAACTGAAGACTGAGTTCAGATGGGGTGAAATGGCACATGCAAAAAAGGCCTGGCTAAAGGTGTTTCCCCATGGTTTTGGGAAAGAATATTTACCTTCCCTTAAAATAAATAAGTAATTTTCTCAGTTAAAGTACCATAAACACATAAGCTGTTTTGCTTAGCAAATTCTACATTTGAATTGGTTCGTATTTTGCAAAGCCTTTTCTCAGTTTTATTGTCTAAAAGTGTTTTCCAAATTAGAATTGAATTTATAAATGGTTTCAGTTGCTTGGAAACAGTGTTGGCAGGGTTTGTGCATGCATGTGAACAAATTACTGGCTGAAAAGCCTGCCCCTTTCGATCTATAACCTTTTTAAACATTAATGCAAACTCCTCTGTGGAAGTGCTTTGAAGGCTCTGTGGTGGTGGACGTGGGGCTGATGAGACTGGTCCTCATCTCAATGCACTTAGGGTACTGAGAGCAACGTACAGATGGTCCTCAAATGTGCCAGACTCCATCCCTTGTACAGCTTCCTCCAAACTACCAGCCAGCCCGACCTTATATTTAGAAAAGATGTTGAATCCTTGGCATGACATCTCTGCTCTGACTTCTGATGGCAATTACTAAAAACACAGGCTCTCCAAGTTTGGTGGCATCAGGAATACTGTTTCAAGACAGCTCTTGTGTTATACCTTCTAGTTTAGAGTGCAAGGTAAAGTAAACAATGTTTTTTACAAACACTTCATTACTACAGATCAATGCCACCACACACTCAAATTTGCTTTTCCCAGATTCAATGCAATGGGGACAAAGAGGGGTCTATAAAGTACTGGGAATTTGAACTCAAGGGCATGAAGGTATGCAGGAGGTGTAATTCTCTGTTAGACTTTTAAATGTGATTATTCCTAACAAGCAATGTTGTACATTGATCCTCAAAAGCCTACTACTACTGTAAGAGACGAATCTGAGACCTGCCTCAGATGCAGATATACTTTGACTTCACTTCGTCATGTGTCTTTAATAAAGAAATGGATACAGAGAGATGCAACTTTTGACTAAAGAAGAGGTCAAGTTTTTTTTAAATTCCCGGTGATCTTTCTCTCCATGCTAACATTGAGTTGAAGCTTTTGACAAAGTTTTAGACTAAATCTTTAGTCAATGCAATAGGTCAGGCTTGAAAAATACATTATGCATTACCAGTTAGTTAGGTGCAATTTCTTTATCTAACAGTCATAGTAAATCTCAAAATACTTGTTCAGTAATGTCACAGGCCTGATCTTTTTCCAGGTTTCTTTGGAAACAAAAGGGTAAGCTGCACAAAGCATAGGAAATTTATAATAATAATTTTTTAAAAATGGAGTGAGCTCACTTTTTGGATGTTTAATGGTTTTGGAGCTAGAACTCAAAAAATCCCTGCTCTAATCTTGTCCCTTAGCCAATTTTTTGGTGTTCTGTTCTCGTTGGGATTTTTTTAAGTTTGTTAAGAGCTAATAATCAGTTCATATATATGTTATTAAAGGGTCTTCATAATTTTGAAACCCTACTACGGTGTTGTAAAGGGATCACATTTATACTCAAGTTAGGAATCCACTATACACAGTAGCAAGCATAAAAGTTGTGGTTACTTGGAGAGCTGGGAAACACCACAGGAGCAAGAAAGAAGATATGCATGATGTACTCAGAGAAAAAAGAAGTAATCTGATGACCAGGTAGATGATCGGGAGCTTTCTTGAGCTGTTCACTAAGCAATTCTCGTAGTTGCTGGATGTAACAAGGGCTCAGCACAGCAGCCCACCCACAGGTGCCTGGTGCTTGGCCCTGTGGCACCCTGTCTGATCCCAGTGTGTAACTCCAAAAGACTGCAGATCCCCTCCAGGTCCTGTGTCAGACCTGCCAGCCTCATATGGACATCTTACCTAGCACATTTAAATGGCAGTAGCCACATGTAGGCAGGCAAATGAATACAGCTCTTCAGAAGGCTCTTTTAATCATTTAAAATCACAGGCAGAAAAAAAGCAACATTGAAAGATCTCATCCTTAAGACCACATAAAAAAAAGATGCAGAAAGATTTTCTGATTTCAGATTATAAAGGTAGTAAGGGAAAGAAAACAAATATAAACTTCCAATGACTGGTGCCCACACCATTACTTATTCCTACATAACCTGAGTGTGAAAATACTATTTTTTCTGACTTACTCGCTTCTTACTTTTGCACATCACCAGAGAAAAGCATTACATCATGTAAAAAGTGCCATATACAGTCAAACTAGCTGTGGTTTTACCTATAAACTGAACATATGTGATTATATGGTATAATAAATAAAAGTAATCAAAGACACCATCCCTCTGACTTTGAAGCCGGTCTGCATTTTGAGAGCTGGATAAAAAATCTGGGGCCTCACAGAATAGACCTGTTGAGTAAAAGGAGTCAGGCTGGAGGAGCAAAGACAAACCTAAAACCACCCCATTTTCCCTGAGCAAATGGAGCTGTGAAATATGAGCATGGTGACTGTAACTTCCTAGAACTCTCCAACTCTTCCTGAAAACGCCCTTATCAAAACTTTTCTTGACAGTGGCTGCAATTAATGTGCAAGTTGCACAGGGCAGAGAGAAGCTAAGGAGCAAAACGGCAATTGCATGGGCAACCTCAACTGTGCACTGACCAATGCCACACTTGGGGACCTCTTACTGAAATCTTCAGGTGGCTCCATGTTCCATCATTTAATTTTGAATGAAATCTACAGTATGCTCACACCGTTTCTCCCTCCTTTCTTAATGGTTAGAAACTAACACCCTCGACACCCTCTTAAACCACACTGTTGGGCAACTATCTTACAGTGTAGGCAAATATTTGAGTTTAGTGTTAAATACGCTGGGTGTTGTACAGTACACAAATAAAGACTGTCTCTTCCTCAAAGATCTTGCAGTCTGAAAGATAAGAAGATGAAAGAGTGCTTGGGAAGATGAGTAAAAGGGGGGACTGCAGGAGGAGTTTACCTCAGTTAAAACATAAAAACCTGGAAATCACTCAGAGAACATCCAGGTTTTGGTACTGGAAGTGTATTAAGTATAACAGTTCTGCATTTAAGAAGAAAAGGTGAAGCTGTTGACATTTGCTTGTACTGGGTTTTGTTAGGACTTAGGTAGTGCATAGCTGCTAATGCTCTTGACACTCCTGAGGTGGCCACTGTGCCACGCTGCTGCAGCCGGTCTGCCCAAAGCCAAATGCTCTCGCTCATACTACTGGTCCTGCTCTGAGGGAAACACTCGTGCATCAGCATCCTGACATCCCGTAAAAAACTTGTTGGGTTTTGACCTTGAGAGGGATTAGAGGGAGAGCTTTAGAGACCAGATGTCTCTTGTATATGGTGGAAGACCTTTCATTTAAATGCATGAAACTGTTAGACCTTTTTTGCTTGCATATGCTTAGGAAAGTTATGAGTCACAAAGTAAACAGAAATAAATATGATGTAATCAGCATGTGCAACTTTCCATGGTTCAGTTTTGTGAACATTTCTCCAAATTGATCTATCTTCAGACATCAAGCACGGGTTAAAGGCAAGGACACCCTGGCCACAAGGGCACCAGACCGTTGTCACCCTGAGAAAGTTACTGGGGCACAGCAGCAGGATGCTCAGCACTGCCCTGCACTGCTCGCTCATATTTGCCTCTGAGTTTCTAGAAGCACAGTGCATTGTTACCGGAGACAAAGGGACTTGGCATTAGGCAGCACAAACTTTTTAGAATCATAGAATTGTCTAGGTTGGAAGGAACCTTTGAGATCATCTAGTCCAACCATCAACCAAACTCTGATTCAAAATAAATAAAAAAATAAATAATAATAATAAAAAAAGGATACAGTTATGGTGTAATGTACATCCCTGGGTCATAAATTCTTTGTATGTCAATTCCCAGGTGACACTTGCATCCCACAAAGAAAGGACAAAGAATAATTCCTCTTTCATTCTTAGTGTTTGGGCATCACACTAGGGTAGCTTGTTTCTCAAACAATGTTTGAGAAAAGACTTATCCCAGATCATGTGGATGACAGATCTGACTTTGCCTTTGCAGTGCCAGAAGACTTAGGATACTAATAGGAATGATGTAGCTTCTCTTTGCAAAGTATTAGCAAAATGCCACGTGCATATGAAATGAGTGATCCCTGGCATAATGAAGTCATGCAGCAGTTGTTTGTATGTAAAGGCAAAGCATTCAGTTGCTTTGTGAATCTAAGTGATACACTTGGAGCCATCCATGTTTTGATTTCAGGCCAGTGAAAACCAGATTTTCCTTTTGCTAGAGTAGCTGAAAGGTTGGTGGAATGGGAAGCAGCTAATGCCAAGGTAAAACTATGCACGTTTCTTGTCATATGTCTTCAAGTGATACATTCCAGAGTTGTTCTTTATTTAATCATCCAGAGATAAATAAGCTACTACTTATTACAAGCTAATTATTTTTTTAAGCAGCACAGCTAAAAGATAATCTGCTCTACAGAATTCCTAGTGGCAAAACATCCAGGATTTTTTACATGTAAAATCATGAAACTGCTGTGATGCTTTTGAAGTTTTAACACATACGTGCATTCGCTTGAAAACGACTATGCAAGCAATAAACACTTCTTGTTTGGGTTCAGTCCTTCAAGGAGCAACAGAGGTAGTCCTGCACTTAACTTCACGGGCTCAGTCCTCAGCAAGGCTGACCTAGCTGATCACATTTTTGAACAATCTGTTTATCTCTCAATTCTATTAAAAATAATAATAATAATCTGTGGTTTTAGTATTGATTAGTCTCCTGACCAAAAATTATGTTCACAGCTCGAGCACTAAAGAGTTGTGCGCAGGAAAGAGGCTTAACAAAGACACTTTGAAGGCAAAAAGCCCAACACAATGCCTTTTCTTTTGCTTCTCTAATTGCTGCAGATGTTGTGTAGTCGCACCTATGAAAAGTTAAATATTATGTCTCTAACATTTTTGATCATTAATTATAGCTCAGAAAAGCTTACAAAAAGCAGCCTGCCTCTTTAATACAAATAAGATTAATTGCATGGTTGTTCAGAAAATGAACCACCAGTAGTTAAACAAAAAATGTTTGTCTTTAAGCAGCCCTTGGATGAATTTTTTTTTTTTTAAACTGTTACAGGAAGTGAAGAGGCTGCCAAATTACCATGCCCGTGAGCCCCACTCTCATTATCAGCCTAAACGAACGCACACACCCCGCCACTTTCATCCTCTTCCAGGTCCAAGAAAAAGAAAAAGGAGGCATAAAAAAACCTCCCCTTCCACACAAAGAGGTGTCTCTGAAGTCTGGAATGCACCCTGGCTGTTTGAAGACAAGATTTATACCTGACACCCTCCTTTAAGCTCATTGTTGAGACTCGCCTGTGTTCAAATCAACCGCAGACTGGCTGCTGCAGGTACTTCATCTTACAACGACCACATCATCTAAGATAAATGCACCAGGAATTGCTATCACTTTGAGGTGGAAAAAAAAAGAAAAAAAAGAAAAAAACATAGAAAAATCAACCTCCTGATGCAGGTAGTGAGTGGAGAGACAAACAGATGGGCATGAAAGGAGTGCATGGGGGTGTGCCCAGGGAAGGGACTGGCAATGGCCGACAGTCTTTGGCACAGGAGGCAAGTATGAAATGAGTTTGGCCACCTGTGTGGGCACCTGTGTTTCGGCACAGCCTCCCCTCGCCTTCGGCAGCCAGGTTGCAGGACCAGGAGCCAGGGCAGGACGCCTGAGCCACCACCACTGCCAGCGAAGTAGCAGCAGTGAAGGACTGAAGCTGCTTGTGAAGGACTGAAAGGAGATTTTTTGACTTGGTGGGCAATGACGAGAAGGATTGTGGTATCAGCTCATGTTGTCGCCATGTTTTCTGAGAAAAGCCTGTTTTCCTCATTTTAGGCAAACCCATCCTCTTCCTCAGCAAGACTCTTTCGTTCAGCCTCTTAAAATCCTCTTGGGAGAAAACTCGTGGTAGGAAGAACTTAATTTTACACTGAACTCATCTGATGGGAGGCAAAGCCATGCAGCACTAAGATATGTGAAAGTGAACTATGGGAGGGGAGGAAGAGAGTGCTCAGGACACTGTCAGGATGCAGAGAAACACCCAGAGCTCAGGCTGCTGAAACTCTAGCACTAGCAGGTGTACCCCTAATTACCCAAGGCTTTGAAGTTACATGGGCAGAAAATGGCTATCATAAAGAGAGAATAACAGCCGGCAATTTGCAAAGATATTTATTGTCTGTATCATCATATTGCTCAAAGGCCAAATAAAAGTTGGGATGCAAGGATGCCATTCGTGGTACAGAACCAGTTAAGGAGCATTTTCCATGGTGAAGAATTACCATGGCATTTGGAATAATGCTGCATTAATCCATGGCACTCAAAAACATTTGTGAGGAGATATTCTGAAATCACACTGACAGAGAAAAGGAGACAGAAAAATGACAGTGCAGGTGGTTAATATAAACCTTAAAGTCAGAGAAACTTGCCCTCCTTGAGCATTTCATAATGTCTGTCTTTGATCCTGGGATGAGAAAGAAATATGGGATTAGCAACAAAATTAAGGATCCTTACGGGCTGTTCTAGCATCACAGATTGGCCCTGTGAGCATGTTCCCAATTTAACACAACAGAAAACTCTAGATCTGGTTTTCTGAGTCTCCTTTTTCAAGAATTTCAGGGCCAGGCCTTTATGGAGCTTATTCCAAAATTTCTGGGCTCAGAGGGCTGTTTGTGATGTTGAAATCTGGGAAAAAGGAGCTGATTTAATCCATTTCAGTTATAAAGCATTTTCTATATTTAGGATTTCAAATTATGTTTTATTAAGAATGCAAATTATGAGCATTTCTAGGACTCCAGGTACTTGCATGTCCCAGCTAGCACATAAACCTCATGCCACTACAAATCTGAATAAAGCAGGTTAAGTTTGCAGCAGATTTAAAATAGGGCAAAAGGGAGGGTGGGAAGAGAGCCTGTACAACACGTTCAGCATCTGCCCACTAGGATGGGAGGGGAAACATCTACACTTGAGCTGAACTGAACTGATACAATTACCTGTGAAGCTGCAGCATCAATCTCATCTTGGCCACAGGTATCCTGTTCTATTTTCACATTTGAAAGATTTACCATTTATATGTTTTTTTCCTTTTTCTGTGGGGTGTGTTGTTGCTTTTTGGCTTTTTTTTTTTCCCTTGGGGAATGATGTCTTCCACCTGCTGCCAGCAGGAGGTTCTCAGAGAAATCAGTTTCATCAGCCCACGACCACTGTATTTAAGAATGAAGCATGGCTCCACGACAGCAATCACAGGAATCTGTTGTGGACACTTAGCCTGGAGCCTCCATAATTTCCGACACTGAGCATCTGAGGAAATAGCATTCAGTATTTCATTCTGACATTTCAGCTCTTGACAGCATGCTACAGAATTCTGCTTGAACCCAAAGTCAAATGCAATAAACGGAGCACAGCTTTGCGAAAAACCAAAGCGTAAGCAAGGCCAGTTCATCTTGCCCTATCTCACAAGGAGCCGCAGGAGAGGAAAACAGAAATATGTAGCTCTAGGCAGTTGTTCCATTGCTGTCTGCCTGTTAAAAATAACCTGCAATTTTGAAGAAGCAGTTACAGGCACTACCAGGGCCTCCTGGACTAATAAGAGCAGCAGCAATGAATTAGGTAGCAAACGCCCTTGATTTCCCAGCAATTCCTTCTTCAGGTCCCCGAGAGACACCACCTTTCTCTCCATCCTCCAAACATTTGCTGGTTTTGTCCCCGTTCAGTCCTTTGCCTCCTACTAATTCAGCTTCTTCCTCAAGATGCACACTCTGTGGTGCCAGTGGCACCTTCTCTTCAGCTGTGGGTCACCCCGTCCCCTCCTTTCTTCACCCCTCTCCAGCTGGAGCAGAGCAGAGGTGGAGACCAGCCAGTACCCATTCTTCCTGCCGACATCCTGTGTTGTTCCCGCAGGTGCGGCTCATGTCCCTGCTCTTCTTCATACACCTGGGATTTGAGCATCCTTTCCTACAGCCCTCATGTGTGCTGCAATCCTGACCCTCTGCTCTGCCTGCTCCCTTTCATGCAGCCATTCTCCGTAGCCATTCAGCTCCTCCACAAACTGAAGGTGGAAAAGACTCCCCCATGAAAAGATCCCACGGAAAAGATGTCCCCCATGACATTCTGCTTGCCAAATTAGAGAGATACAGATTTGATGGGTGGACTGTTCAGTGGATAAGGAATTGGCTAGGTGATTGCATCCAGAGGGTTGTACTCAATGGCTTTAAGTCCAGATGGAGAGCAGTGACAAGTGGTGTCCCTCAAGGGTCCGTGCTGGGACCGGTACTGTTTAACATTTTTATCAATGGCATAGACAGAAGGATTGAGAGCAACATCAGCAAGTTTGCAGATGACACCAAGCTGTGTGATGTTGTCAATACACCTGAGGGACGGAATGTCATCCAGAGGGACCTGGACAGGCTGGAGTGGTGAGCTCAAGTAAACCACATGAAGTTCAGTGGGAGCAAGTGCAAGGTTCTGCACCTGGGCTGGAACAATCCTCGGTGTCAATACAGACTGGGCGACGAGGTATTAGAAAGCAGCCCTGAGGAAAGGGACGTGGGGGTGCTGATGGACGAGAAACTGGCCATAAGCAGGCAATGTGCACTTGCAGCCCAGAAGGAAAATTGCATCCTGGGCTGCATCAAAAGAAGTGTTGTCAGCAGGTCCAGAGAGGTGATTCTGCCACTTCACTCTGCTCTGGTGAGAGCTCACCTGTGTGCAGGTCTGGAGCCCTCAATATAAGAAGGACATGGACCTGATGGAGTGGGTTCAGAGGAGGGCCACAAAAATGCTCAGGGGGTTGGAGCACCTCTGCTACGAGGACAGGCTGAGGGAGCTGGGGTTGTTCAGCCTGGAGAAGAGGAGGCTCCGGGGAGATCTAATAGCGGCCTTCCAGTACCTGAGGGGGGCCTACAGGAAAGCTGGGGAGAGTCTGTTCACAAAGGCCTGCAGAGACAGGACGAGGGGCAATGGGTTTAAACTGAAGAAAAGCAGATTTAGATTGGATATTAGAAGTAAGTTCTTTACATTGAGGGTGGTGGAGCACCACTGGAACAGTTTGCCCAGGGAGGTGGTTGAGGCCCCTTCCCTGGGAACATTCAAGGTGAGGCTCGATGAGGCCCTGGGCAACCTGGTCTAGTTGGGGCTGTCCCCACTGACTGCGGGGGAGTTGGACTAGATGACCTTTGAAGGTCTCTTACGGCCCAGATGATTCTGTGATTCTATGACACGCTGGTCACATCCTGCCTCTGCATCAGCATAATCCCACCTGGAGCCAAACCCCAGGCAGCTCACCCTCACCTGCTTGGGGCAATGTGGCATCATGCATCATCAGCCTCAGCCTGCAAAGGGGTGGGTAATGTCAAGAGCAGCTTGCAAAGTGAAATGCAACAACTGAGTCATGTTTAAGACTTGTGAGGGCTGCGAGAAGGGCTCCCTCCTGCCTCCTGGCACAGCCGCTCCTCTCCAGGAGTTGGGGACAGATTGCCTGGTCCAGGAGGTCCCTTGGAGTCCCGCAGGCCCTGGATTGGAGTAGATCTTAGAAGACGGCTTAGCCTGACTAAATGCATTGCCTCGTGGAAGTGGTGGAAATATCACACTTATAGCTGCAGTAATGTATTCTACAGCAAAACCCTATCATAGAAAATGATTGATTTCCATGACTGTTTACCAGAAGTAAGGAAAGAGTTAGAGAAACAGCATTTCTGGAAGACATAACTATCAAGTGCACAACAGCAACTAAGGAACTACATTTCTTTTACAGCTTGTCTAAAATGTCATGCTGTGCAGAGACCTGGGGGCATGTTTTAGTGATGTGCTTTAAATGGTGAACAGTGAAAGCTAATTCTTCTCCAAAAAAGGATGCAAGCAGGAAACTTGTTTAAAGGACAAAGCTTTCGATGGATAGCAAGTGCTTGTGTTCACATGTGTGTTCAGGTTGCTTTCAGAGCCTTTTTTTGGCTGTCTTGGCTCTGCCTTCTAAGACATCTTCAAAAACCCATGTACACGCCTAAGTGCCAAATGTGTATCTCGCATCTCAACTTCGAGAGCAAGTGACAGTTAATTAAAACCATGCATTACAGAGAGCTCCTCCTTTCATGATAAATGATAGTATTGACAGATGAGTTATTTTTACATTATGCTTAATTACGTCAAAGCTCGACCCGCCAGCGTGCAACAGAAAGGATAGCATTTTTGTTTGTTACTAATAAGCTGTGTTTGCTACTTTTCTTCTGAACTATTGGCATGTAGTGAAAAGTGACCCAAACCCACATACATTGTACTTCAATTAAAACCATTTCATTTCTGTTGTCATATCATGCCATACTGAGTATATAAATGTGTAAAAAAAAAAAGCCGTAAGACCGCCCTGTCTCTTGGCACCTCACAGTGATATAAGTTTAAAGTCGTAAGGAAATAAGGACTGAGTTTGCCTGTTTGCATGGAGACAGTTCTGTACTTTTTCCTTGCTTAGACTGTTACATATGTAAAGCTCCTCACCTGAATCCCTGAGGTCCTGTTTATCTCCTGCACATATATTCTTCTTGTAGGAAGAAGCCAAAGCTGTATACAGAGTTACAAAATGGGTCTCCCTAATTTATGTGCCTAATAAAAAATAAACTTTTACAAAAGGGAATACGTTTAGTCTTCAAAACATAAAGACCAGATCGTGCTGCTCCCACACACAGAGCAGCAGCAGCTGAAATCAGTGGGCCTACTAAGAGAAAAGTGTATTAGCACAGCTAGCAGTGTCTCCTAAATAAAAAAAAAAGTAGGCTACGATAAAAGCATTTTTTTTTGAAGTCTGCCTTCAATGTTCAGAAAATATTATAGTTCCTGTAGACCATTTTTACTTCAAAGCCAGTCAAAAGCCTGGAAATGAAAAACCACAGATGACCACATTCACCACCTATTACTCCTTCACTGAAGTTTGTCCCTGCAGCATCCTGCTCCTAAATTTCTGCTGTGCTCTCTACTTGCACTTGAATAGCTATTCTTGAACAGATTAAAAAGCATTGCTACTCTTCTTAGTAAACAGTAAAGGCTTGCATACAGGGTATGGTTAGCACATTTCAGGGTAGATGGTTTCCACAGATCAATTTATTAGTGGAGTAGCATGACACACTGAGTAAAATGGGACAACATCAAACACTCCCTCTGTTTAATTTGGAACAGGGAGCTAAACTTCGAACTCCTGTCTCTCAAGAGAGTGCCAAAACCACGGGGTTATTGGATATTTGCAGGACGACTTTTTTTTATTTTTTTTTTTTTTTTTTTTATTTCCCCCAGTTTTAGCTGGATTCGAAAGCAAATGGTGCTTGTGTAGGCATGATGTAATTTCCAATCCACTGTCCCTGGCTTATCTGTGTACTTCCTAGCCCCTCTCCCAGCAGTCCTGCCCACTTAGACAGCACAGGGAGGAACCCTGTCCTTGGAGGTTTGATGGTGCAGGTGTCTGGGCCAGGGCTCCTGATATGTGCCGGCGCGGGAGGAGGCTGCCCTGTGAGCCACCAACAAACGCACATGGCAGCAAGGTCTTTGCAAATGTGCCAGTGGGAAAAGCTGGCACTCAGCCAAGACACCAACCCATCAGAAATCAACCTTCACGCATGCGAGTGCTCCTGGAACTACTTGCCTCTTAGCCATCCCTGATTTAAA
The DNA here is from genome assembly GCA_025769975.1 of Gallinago jamesoni. NCBI lineage: Eukaryota > Metazoa > Chordata > Aves > Charadriiformes > Scolopacidae > Gallinago > Gallinago jamesoni. Next base: position 142,838,852 of record JAOQGH010000001.1, read on the forward strand.
CCAGCCTGGTCTAATCTCTAGCATATTTTTCCTAAGAAAGCTCCCTGCTTCAGCAGCAATCAGGCCAGATTCACAACAGGAGCCAGTGCCATGAAGGACTCAGTGCTCCATGGAAGCCACAGGAGGTGGCAGCATCCTTGCTACAGCCAGAGCCTGGGGAGAGCGAGACGCCTCAAAACAGAGATCTTCAAAAGCCAGCAGATATGCCTTGGCTATGACCCTGGCAAAACTTAGGAACCTGGCAAGGACTTTGCTATTCAGTCCTCCAGGCTCCCCCAAATCCAGCCTATGGGATGCCTCCCACGGGCCACTTCTCTTTCACAGAACACAGCACTAGTGCTGCTCCACCTCTTTGCCCTTAATAACCCCATCATCCATGGGGCAGCGCAAGACCAAAATGCCTGATTGCAGAAACCATCCTCCAGTTTGGAAATCTTCCCCCTTGGTGGCTGGGGGCAGGCTAGGTAGGCTCACCAGAGAGGGGACAGCCCCAAACCATCGGCTGGGCAGTGTGGCTGCAGGGGTTCCCTCGCAGGGCTGTCCAGATCCCTGCTGTTGATGCTTTTCTGCTTTGCATGTGACAGTTTTTTTCACTTTTTCACCCAGACACATGAGTCCCAAACCTAGTGATTGGGTCACCACCTGGGACGGGGTCTGGAAACTGGGCTCCAGTTCTTACTCTGACAAAAATTTAAATATCTTATATTGAGTATTCCCCAGAGCCCACATCTACACATACCCAGGCGAGTACGCTAGCTACCAGGCCATAGCATTACTTTTGTTTTGCTCTCCAAATAGTCACTTATGACTAGGAAATTGTAACAGTTAAAAAAAAAGAGGGATGGACAGACACCTCTTCCAGACCATGCAAGACCGGGGCTGCAGGCACGGTTGTGGGAGAAACAGCTAAAATCTTCCCAGGCCGAGGAGCACATCGGGTCCGGAACTCCCTTCTGAGTTCCCTAAGTATGGACTAAATGTAAAAGTGCATCCATTCTCATTGGCAGGACTTGGATGTGGTGTGTGAGTCAGTTTATCCAGCACAGGCCAGGCCAGGCCAGGTAAAGCATGTCCAGAAGCACACGTCCAGGCACGCAAGGAACTCAGTGGATGCTAACGTGGGTGTTAAGGAATGTAGGTACCTCTGGGGTGAAGAGGCAGGTAAGCAAGGTTTCTTGGGGTCTAAATTTTAGGTGTGTGAAGTGACACGTTTACTAGACACCCAAGTTCCAATGGATTAAGTACATGAAGATGATTTGACAGAAAGTATCTGCTTCCCACCTCAGAGTGCTCCTGAATCCAAGATTCAGAGAGTGCCTCCTATTCTACGCACTTTTCACACACCCATCGCTAATTGCTCTTCTGTGATTAAGGAAAGGTGTTTCATCTGTGTTTACGAAAAAGGGTAAAAACTCCAGATGAAAATTAAACAAATGCAAAGTTAAACACAACCATTTATGAACTATCATCTGTTCTGCAAAATTGGACATGTTTATGAAGCTAAGCAAAGGTCCGTGTGCAACACTTGTTAAATTAATCCAGCTAGCATCAGTAATGATAGGGAAAATGCTACAGATAGCAGCTTTGTATTTCTGGGGAACTTGAGCTCTAAGCACTGCCTTTGCACTCGGCTTTGCACGGGGAAAAGCAGATGCCTTTCTTTCATTAATTTTGATTAAACTAATAGAGTTTTGGCAGCTTGTGCAGCAATTGTACCTTTTCTTTAAATTTTTGTCCAGTTCAGGCATAGGCAACAGGCAAGCAAATAAAAGCACAACATCCGCAGTTTGTTAAAAGAAATGGCAAAAACACCCATGACATCAGGACTGAGGGAGCATCTCAAGTATTTTCACTCAAGTCTTTCCACCAAGCTAGTTTTAAAAGACATGATCAGAAAGTTTGGAAGGAACAAAACAAATTCAGACCCCACACTTTCCTCTCATTTTCTTTGCTTCTGTGTTTTAGAATTCCAGAAGAAAAAGCCACTTGCACATACAAAGAATTACTTACTTTAGGTGCTAAACACATATATAATTCCACCACTTTTTTTCTTCTTTTTGCCACATACTTTTTAAGAAATGATTTTGCCACACTGCACTTATGTGCACCTCTGAAATTCTTCAGGGATGCTTGTATAATTAGGAAGAACTTAACTCAATTAATAAGCCAAAGTACATTGGAAAGGCATTAAAATAATGCGAGAGGCACACCCAAGGCTGTGCTGCAGGTGAGCAACCCGTGGAGTTGAGCTCAGCTACAAGCTCTCGCTGAAAGCAAGCCTTCCCTTCCAAAGGAAACAGTGGCTCTACCAGCTGTAAGCCCATCACTTTGCCATCGCAGACGCGTACAGGGATGCCATACAAAGCCTTTTGAGCCGCTACAAACCACAACAAGTTCAAAACCTGACTCATGTCTAGAACTTCGGCTTGCTAGCTGTTACCGGCTTAGTCATTGCCAGCAGCCTACATGCATCTGCTAATCCTGCGGTATCCTCAGCACCTTTCCCTCCTGTGGGAAAGCCCTGGTTAGTCAGCCTCGAAGAAAGGTAGGGAGGGTATTGTGATATTTCTCTTACCATTGTGCTGCTTTGTTCTCCTTGCATTCCCATCTTAATGACGGTGTGCGAGCTGTTGGCCTTCCACACTTTCTTTGTGCCTATGTAAATTCAGCGTTTGATGCTGAAGAGGCGGAGACGATTTCTAAGTCAAGGGGCAGGTGTGAGTGAAAGGAGCAACCCAACAGCCAAACTATTTGAAAAAGAAACCTTTAATGTCTCATCAGCTCAGCACTTGAAAAAAAAAGCCTTCATAACTTGCCTTGAAAACTGGAAAAACAGGGTGTCTAGCTATAATTTAAGACATTAATAACAAGAAGATATTGCAGTTCCCTGACATATTTTGACTTTTGCACAGTGAAATGCTATCTTAAAACTAAGTCTGATTATTAATATGTGAAACACTGTCAGTGACAAAGAAATTAGAGAAAGTTGATTTGTTTCTCATTCACTAGGCAAAATTTCAACATATTTGGAGAAAAGAGCCCAGGTTAAACTTTAAAGCGCATCTGAAAAAATTGTTCTTTCACTTTGTTGAACAGATATATTGACAAGCGTTTTGGCATGATGAAGAATTTGAGCATACTTACATTACTGCAAAAACTTTACAGGGATAACTATGGTCTTCAGAGGTATTCAGTGGCTGCAATGAGCACCCCTAAAACTGCACCCTTGGGATGTAATCCCGATTAACAAACTTAGTTTTGGCAAATAGTATTTTTCACTCACAACTGATGACTATGCATTTTTTCAGTCTGTTCTTTCCAGCACATAAAACACAACAAAGCAAGAACAAATACACTTTGCCATAAGGGAATATAGGGCAATATGAACCAGCTGAATTCCCACAATTTATTTTTATTTCCCTGGCCCAGAAAAGACTTCCAAGCATGGAGTTATAGGTTAAGAACACGAATAGCTTACTTGCCTTCTGTGGGACTACTTGCCTATTTTAAGTTGTGCGTGCACTTATAAGCTCTACTGTCTAAGTCACACTATACAGAAAACAGTCATATACAGCCTCCTCTGCACAAGCATCTTTACATTCATCATGGAAATCCCAACAAGAAACCAAAAGTCAAATTTCCTATTGGACTTCTTCTTTCTGCTGAAATAATCAACTTTCTACATGGTTGTCTCATCTAGAAAATTTTTATTATACTAGTAGATCGATGGGCAAATGCAAGCATCCTGCTCCTTGCGCCTTCAAAGCTATCATGTAAAGATAACAGTGTTTTCTTTTAATCTTTTTTTCATTACTGAATATTATGCTTACAACAATCCTGCTTTGCTACAGATGGTTTCCTGTTGTTTCTGCCAAATGTGAAATAGCTATAAAACTTGAAAAGGTTTTGATGCTGTCACTGCATGAAAAATTGCATCTACGAGGGAAAATTAAACATGAGCCTTAGCCTTTAATTGCTTTAATCTTACTTAGTAAGTGAACTTTTTTACCCCCACCCCCAACTCAAAGCTTCCGATAACATGACCTGAAGGGAAAAATATAGCTATGTATTTTAGTCAGGTATAAAGCGTTCATTAACAAAAACAAAAAAAAGAGGAAGGGGAAGTAGATAATTCTCATGTCCAGACCAACCAAACAGCCACCAGCTTCAGCTAACAAGAGCAGTGCCTTTGGCTCTGCTTCATAAAATATGTAGAGTCATTTCTGTTAGAAGACAGTGAAGTTCCTGTTTTCAGTGCTATAATAAGGAAATCTGTCATCTTAGCAGATAAATTACTAGAAAATGGCTTGCGTACTCCCAAGGGGACACAGCCTTTGCTCCTTGCGTGGGCAAACCTCAGTGAACTCAGTGACAGATTTACTTGAACGCAGAAGGAGTGTTAAGAAGCCCTTCAAAGAAAAATTTAATTTTATACATTTCTCATGTTATCCAGCAAACTCAATGCTTTCTATAGGCATGGATTCAATGTTGTATGGAATATGGGCTAGAGAAAAGGCATTTTACCAGGAAAGGCATGGGACAGGCACATGACTTACAAGTGGAGCATCAATGAATGAGTGAGATGCACAGACTCTCTCAAATTTCTGCCAGTATTTGACTGGCACCACATCAACATACTCATTTTCTAGAAAAAACAACGAGCTTTTAACCACATCCTTCTACCAACAAGGTAAAGCTGTTCTCACTGCCATGGATCTGCCCGTACAAGCACTGAGGGTAGAGGCAAAGAGAGCAAATATTAGAAATCAATCTGTCATTTTGAGTGCATTTGTCTGTCTGTTGCCATACGTAGCTCTGCAGCACAAGCAACAAGTGCTCCGTATTACACTGGAGATTTGGCGAGCACCCATTTCTTCAGGAAGAAAGCATGCAATTGTATTCTCACTTGATGCAGACATCAGAACTCAACTTTTCAGCTGCTCAGACCTCTATTGTTTGTTCTAGGCATAGATCCGATATCCATTTGCTGCAACAAGAGATTCACTCTTGGTGGATAAAGAAGCTGGTGGGATTTTAATTTCTTTTCACCTGTGCTGTCCTTCCCTACTCCAGAGGCTGGAATTTAAAAGCTGAGGCAGAGGTGACATTGTGGGCAGGAGCAAGTGGAAAATGCATACACTCATCAAACTGTGACCAGATGTTTCATCTACATGTGGATATGCCTCTCCCATGTGCTGTACCCCTGTGGGCACCGCTCACTGCCTCCTCAAAGTGCTCCTGGTGTTTCCCCATGCAGAGATACTTGCACCAGAGATATCTGTTTATTTAGTCTGACTTCCACCTAAGCTAAATTAAAAACACCCTTATACAGGCTCTGGGAGACCTGCACCACACAACTATGGACAAACCCCTGCGGTTGAGCCCAGCTGTGGCTCCCGGATCATTGTATAGATCTCCAGGTTGGGAGGAGCAGGGGCTGGTTGGAACCCATATAGTTGATGTGCTGGACCTGCTGCCTCCTCCACGTGACCCCACACAATGTCCGACTTTGACATCTATGAAAACCAGCGGCTCCTTGCTTGGGCCAGCAAAGCAATCATGGACAAGAACTTTTTATTTCTGTTCTGTAGCATAGCCTTTGTACATTTGGACCTTGGATGAAAATCAGAAAAGGGCACGCAGGTCCCATTCGAATAGCTGCTGACATTACTGGAGAGTCTCCTGTTGACTTCAGTGAGAAGTTGATCAAGCCCCTGTGTGTTTGTTCATTTATTCGTTTATTAATTTATTTATTACCAATCTTGTCATTTGGTCACCAGCTGAATTATTTGTACCTTTCACATCCAATTAAATGCCACAAACTGCTAGTGCTGGGTTTTTCTCACAACCGGTTAGAAACCATGATAGAAAACATAACCCTGCCACATCAGAGACGTTCTTTATATACCGTACTGTATTTGCATCTAGGTTTCCTTGTTGCTAGCCAATGCCATCTGTTATCTGTTTTGCTCTGCTTATGAGAACTGCTAATTTTTGAAAATTGAGAGCAAGGAAAGAACAATGGTTTTTTCTTTTGTATTTCACATCCTAAAGAAACCAACTGCATCTACACATGCACACAAAAATATATCCCTCCAATTGGCAATATGTTAGCACATGCTTTTTCTGTATGGAAAATTTAAAGAGACAAGGCTCGTCACGGGGAAGTATTTGAACGTAATGAAATAAATCTGCGTCCCACAATGCTCGGATACTCAGTTGTGCTTTTGTCTCTCTTGGAGGGTGCTGACACTCAGACTTGGTGATGGATTAAATGGTGACAGCTGAGATGGTTACTGCCCTCAGCTGCGCGCTCTGCCCCTCTCATGGAAATTACTGCCCTCCTGCAGCCGGCACAACTGAACGCTTCGCGGATCCAGTTTCAGACTGCCAGACTTCACGTGGATCCGCCAGCCCGTAAACTCCCGCGGCTTGGAGGCGAGCCGGCCAGCCATCGAGCCATGCCTGCTGTGCAGGTGGGGGAGACTCCGAAAGAAAGGGGTCTGCCAGCTGAAGGTGGTGCTGCTTCGCTTGCCCCACCCCCAGCCCCTGTCACGGGCCGCTGGACGGGTGGCAGCCCACGGATCACTCTCGTCTATTTTTGGAAATACAAATGCATCTAACTCAGGGGACCCATTGTCATCCACTGAGAGAAAGAAATGACAGAATCTCAAGTGACAAAAAGAGTACACCACATCCCCAGCCTTTTCTTGGGGTTTTTTGAGTTTGTTGGGGTTTTCTATGTTTTTTTTTTTATTACAACAATAAAAAATTTCAAAAAAAATTGGAAATTTTTTTGTGCAACTGTCCATCAAGGACAGGATTGTGCTCAGCACTGACTAAACTCTGTTCCTTTGAGATCTATCACAGATTTTTTTGTTGACTTCAATACGAAGAGAAACTTTACTTTAGGATGGTAATTTCAAACTCCTTTATGTTATAAGAGGTAAATTTAAGTCCGATGTTTGAGGACGCCGTATGTTTCACAGTTCCTGGCTATAGCAGGCTATAAACCAGCACCAGGTAGTTCAACAGATTCTGCCATTTTAGCCTTTGATCTCGTCTGTTCCTCATATTTTTGCAGTCCCAGATTTTCTCTTCTAAGATGTGGATGCACACGGCCTTTTCGTCTCCTTCTCTTCAGTGACAGAAGCCAGTTTCTATAAAGCCTCACTTTATCAGATATTAGTGTACAGACCTCTTTCCCTCCCTGGTCCTTCTCTCAAGCAGTGCAGTGTGTATACAGTTGTGAGAGAAAAATGGAGCATGTCACAGGAGTGCATCCCTCTAATTGTCCAATTGTAATTGGACAATTACAAATAACTAATCCTGAACTATTAAAATGGTTCTTGCTAAAAATGAAAAGAAAAATCCTGACACTCAATCTGCAAATAATTGTATGCTGCTTTAAAGGCACTTGAGTAGTTTTTCTTTGTGATATATCTGAAGAAAGAGATGGATGCACTGTCAGAATTAAAAGCTCTCTCAGTACTTGGCCATATGTTTCTGCTTTGGTCCCCAGCCTGTTACATCGCTGAATAGAGGATAAGGGCTGGTCTATGCAACACAGCCTTCAGGGGAGGAACGTTTCCAGGGTTCCCTCTTACCAAAGACCTGGCTTGAACTTGGATTCAGCCAAGTTTTGCAGCACCATGTCCTGGCCATAAAGCCTAATGACCCAGGGGCTAATTAATATGATCTGCGGGGGCTGCACAGTGGAGACAAAGACAGTGAGAAGCTGGAACTCATGTGTCTTTCTATGCCAGGCTCCAGTAGGGAAGCAAACATCTCATTGAAGATTAGTTGAGAAGGGTTGGATGCTAGAAGTTTGCAACGAGGTTGACCTTGGCCTTCAAGATCAAAAGGGTCTCAGGTCTACTAATATTTCAGGATGCCACAAGCACAGTCATCTCTTTATAAACAACCATTATAAACTCTTGTTTTTCCCCCCATCTCCCCAGTGGCCATTGACCAAACCCAAGTAACAATCCCAAAACACAGCTTCCCCCGCACATGTTTATTATCAGAGCAGGTCCCTGAACGGTTGGTTCATCAAGACCCTTCTAGCATCATATGCACAGCACGTCAGGCAAGGGTCAGCTGAGATACCACCAACTGCTGGAGAGGTTTCTTGTGGGGCAGGGAATGGGGCAACATCAACCTCCTGAAAAAGCCTTTCTGCTATAAAACTGACACAGCTCTGGCAGTCCCTTCTACTACATAAAATCTTACCAGCACTCCCCTTCCAAAAAGGAAATAAGCAGTATTTGAGGCACCGAATCAAAAAAAGCTCAGCCCCACAGAACTGAGTCTGAAAAAGAATAAATGCCGGAAACTATATGAAATCCAGCAGGGACTTTGCTATAGATTTTGCACTGCAGATGGTCAGACATTATGGTAATGTAAAACTTGTTGGTAGGTCCATGGCGGGTGATTCAGCTCAAGCATTGTGGATTAACTTCACAGAATGCCACTTCTGACAGTTCAAAACCAGCACTCGCTAACAGCAGTTCAGGAGGATGCGGCCCTGACTCCGACTCCACAGAGATTTGAAAATCCACTGGCAAAGCTTTAACTTCTCAAAAGACAATAGCAGATAGTGCTTTAAAATAGTCTTTGTTTATCTTTTATTCTTTTATTTCTAATGGACTCCTTCTCAATTTGAAAATAACTTCCTCTCCACTTTTGTTCTGATTTCCCTAGTGGAAAGAAACTGAAAGATCTGAGCTATGTCAAGTCAGAAGAAATGTGTGCAAAGCTTACATGGTTCAGGAAGCAGTGTCTGATCACAAAATGTTGCCAGAGAGCCAGCAAGAGCTGGGCGTACCACCCTTGTGGGAGCTCTGCCATCAACTGCATGGGCCCAGGATCTCAGTTTGTTTTTTATAGAATTGGATGAATGACAAATCAAACAAAAGAACAACAAGTTACTTGGACTCCAGATAATATTTGGATTCTGTATGAATCCAGTCTTCTGCTGTACGAAGCCAGGTCTTCGTTTTCTGGGAAAAGTATGGCCAAGCACTTTGTCCACATGGTGACCATAGCCACAGGTCAATAATACTTGCCAAGGTGGACAGTCATAAATGACACAATTCCATCCTTGTTTAGTAATATCTAATCTCTTACAGGGACTTCCCTCCTTGGAATATACCTGGCAAGAAAGTGTCTCTGTTTCTGCAAATGACTCCTGCCCTGACGATTCACTGGCCATAACATTTCTAAATATTAGGAAGGAGGGGTTTTCCCTACCAAGAGCTGCTGCTCCAGGAGCTGTTGGGTAAAAAGGGGCACCTGTTGTCTTCTGGATGTGTCATAAGAAACATAACGGGTCTGGAGGGTGCCCACCATAAGGCAACAAAGGCCTGGTTTGGAGGATAACTGGAGGGAGAAATGGGATAGTTTTAAAAGGAGTGAATGGGAAAGGCTGATCTGCCCCCAGTTCCTCACAAATGACTCATGCAGGGTGTGGTCATGCTGGAACCTCTTGGTTATTCAGCTATAGACAGAAGCTCACTTTGCAATTTAGCTACCCTTTAGCTGAGAAGAGAAGCAGCATAGATACAATCTGAAATCGAGTTCTATCCTAGTACTGTTAAAGGAAACAACTCTGTTGAGGATATTAGAGGGGAATTCCTCCCCTGATGACAACATGAGAAAAGCATTATCTTAATATTAATCTTATCTTCAAAAGCTTATGCTGCTATTTTTTGAAAACTGAGACTTGGACCATTTTTCTAGCATGGCTATATGGGTTCAATTAGAAATTGTAGACTCTGACAAAATATTCCAGTCCTCCAAGAAATGTCACGTTTACATGAGGCCATTTTCGGAGGAATTTTAAACACCTTTGTGGTACAGCCACGCATTCAGTTCAACATTTTCAGTGAGGTGATTTCTACTGCATACAATTCAGTATGATCCCTTGAAAATTACCATCTCACAATCTGATGTGAAAAATTAAAACATCACATGTTTTCCATCTAGCTGCAATAGAGAAAAAAAAAGTCTATTTATTGCAGCAGTTTTCTATAAAAGCTATCTATCTGTTGAAAAGAAAAAGCCTGCTTGCTTTTTCTGGGCACATTCTCATCTGAGCTCTTGTTGTGGTCAGATTACATTATTGCAAACAGCAACACAACTACGTTGTACCCCACTGACCGAAAGAGCTGGGCCAAGCTTAGGTAACACTTTCACCCTTGTCAGACATCTCCAGTGACATTGGGCTCACAGGAGCTTACCTGAAGGTGAGACTGTTCCCACCGAGTGGTGTGGAGCCAAACTGGCTGCTGTTGAATATAATATATTTGCTTCATTTGATTGTTCTTGTTTCATTTAATTTCAAAATTATTTTCTTACCAGCATTGCTCTTTGATATAAGATGCCTAAACATTCTTTTATTTTCTCTTTTTATATCTTTGACATTTCTGACAGAGAAGAACAAAGAACTGAGTAATCCCGATCAACGGCATGGGGTTTGATCCCACTTTGCCCAAGCACACTAATTTCCTTTTAAAATTTTTCATCTCCCATGATTTTTCTTACAGAGCTGAAACATTTCAAGACCTATGTTTCCAAACTGCAGGGTACAACATCACCTCCCACCTCTGCTGTAGTGGAGTGGCAGCAGTAGCCATAGGCCTTGTCTATTCCAACGAACAGCAGCTATAGGTGCGAAAGATTTCCTTGTAGCTTGAGGCATATAAAGAGGTTTTGGGTGGTACCCCAAGTAGGCGTTGATCACTAAGCTCCTTGGCACTGTTGCCCTAGTTGAGGATCTCACTCATCATCCCATCAGGGACAGATCTGCAGTGATATCCAGTAATATCTTCAGGTAATATCTAAAGCTCCACTGATTGCAAAAATGAAAACACTTTTTCTCTCAGGCATGCAAGTGTCTAGCTGCACTTTTTCTAATCCATGGTATTGGTGCTGTAGCCATGGCAGCGGCAGCTGAAAAAACCCAGCTCAGTACCAATGACAGTCTCGCGTAGTTGTGCGAGGCTCACACAGGCCACTTTACTGTTGGAGTAGGTTTTGCAGCCCTGGCTGAGCTCTCTGCTCCCCCAGAGCTGGGCATTTCAAAGCTACTCCGGCACCACATACAGCTACAGTGTACCATACTTGGAGCAGGTGTGGGATGGCACTGCTGCCCAGGCCCTCCTCAGTGCGTGCAGCAGCTCCCTTTCCTCTCCAGACCTCAGTCCCACAGCACTCTGTTACAGCGAGATTGTGGAAGCAGGGAAGTTAAAAATCGGCATGCTGCAAACGTGTATTCACATGTACAGGCAGTCAGCTGTAACACTATCGATGCTACGATATCTTACAGCGTTGGTTGTGGTTCTGAAAAGTACAGTAACAGACTAAAATGTACAGGCAAATTAGTTTGCGATGTTAACACAAAACCGAAAACAGCAGTTTCACTATCCTCTGGAGAAATACGTACTTCCACTCATAAAAAACCCTGCTGGATCCTCTAGAGTTTGTGAACTGGTCAGAACATCAGTACTTTTAATAACAAAAAAGTCTAAAACACATTAGATGCGAGGAAACTTCAGCTTTTAATAAAAAATGCTACCAGGAACTGTAGCTACTTTCTTTAGCAGTTCTTTAGCAGAGAAACCCACTATATGGGAGATCTCATTCTAACAAAACCTAAAACCAACGTGATTTCCAGCCACAGCCCTCAGTGACATCCCCTCGACAGAGTGGTCCCCGTACCAGAGCCACGTTGGCTTTGGAGAGAGGCAGCAGATGCGCTTGACGCAAGCCTACCTTGTGCAGATGGGCACCGCCACCAAAGCCCAGAGAAAAGGTCCTCCAGCGGGTACAAGGCTTGGGGTAACCACTTGGTCGGGCTCTCACAGGTGCCAAGACTCGTGCACAGCCAGTGCGCGTCTCCTCTCCACACGGAGATTGTCATGAATGTCCCCAGCTGGGTCCCAGGGAGTCCAAAAGCACCCAAAGCCCCCACGCTCCCTTCGCAGGCTCCCAGGGGCTTCCCAACAACTTCTCCTTCTGCTGGGGAAGTTTCGGAAAGCCGGGAGCGCCGGAGCGGGCTCCGCTGGCTGCAGAAACTCGCCTACCCCACCTAGAGGTGCACCGCAGGATGAGGAGGAGCCCGGCATCCCTTCCCCGCTCTTGCCGGCCTCGGATTTTGCTGGCGAACAGGAGGGTTTTTTTTAATCAGGTTTGCCTTGGAGAAGGGGCACGGAGCAGAGGGAGGCTTTGGAAGTTCCCAGGAGTAGAAGGGGTGAGTGGGAAGTTTGATGAATGACCTGGTTCAATTCAGCAAATGCTGGTATGTCAAAATCAAACTGTTCTGCACAAGTACCTTGGTATTGAGGAAATTTGGGGAGACTCCTCCAAAGCCTGCTTCACCTTCCTACCCCTCAGCAGCACATTTAGGGGCCCCCTGGACTTTCCACAAGACTCCATCGGGGTAGGACAGCGTGGGAGATCCCATGAATCACTGGGTCCCGGGGAGCTGTGAGCAGGCCAGGGCACACACAGCTCCCTGTTGCTTTTAGCAAATTCTAAAGGAATAACTTTGATGTTTTTTAAAATTGAAAATGTCGTAGCTACCTTTATGAACCACTGATTCTTTTATTCCAAAGCAAAACAGGAATATTTTTACACTCTTGAGCTTTTTAAAGGTTGCAAATTCTGACTGTCAACTAGCTCTGCCTGAAGGAATTGCCAGTATTTCTGCAAAGACAGTGTTCCTTAATATCAAAAAATGTGAAACAATCTACTCAGATAGCATTATTTAACACTGAAATGAAAATAAATGAAATGTGAAAAAAAAGAACAAGAAAACACCTGCAAATGGCTTGAGTGTAAATAGAACAGTTAACTCAGAGATTATAAAGGAGAAACATATCAAGATTACAACTATTTTTGTGAGCATCCAACATGTAGTATGAAAAGCTGACAGTGCCTGGTAGATCAGTGGAAAATATTTCTTAAAGGAGACATTTCAGCCTTGTTGGGGTGCAAGATTCATAAAAATATATATTCTGGTATATATACTGTTCTCGTAACTCCACAGCTGACATGGCAGTCGCCATACTGATGGACAAATGTGTGTATTGAAAACAGGGATGCATTTGTTCTTATCTAATACATACCAAATTCCATGTAATGAATCAACACTGAATTAAATTTGGGCATTTTTTCATTTTATTGAAAAGAATATTCAGTTCAATGGTTCCAGTTGTCAAAGACTGACTCTGAGCTACATGGCAAGTTGCTTCCTTCTTACCTGTAGAGAAGAAAAGTAATTTGTGATACAAATTACTTGTATCACAACAAGACAGACAAAACATGGCTAAGCCTAGCTGACCTTCCAAAGGGGCTGCTTTTCTTACCAGCAGGCGAATCATTCCTCAACTTAGTTCCTTGCTGAGATGAGGTTATATGAGAGACAAGGATGAAGGTGGTAATAGCTGAGCAAGGCAGGCTCACTGGAAATGATGGAATAAACAAGGAATGAGGTTGCCTCCCTACAGCCCACAGGGTGCCTCTTGTTACTGAGGGCGGACAAGGGACCATGAAAGACAGAAGAAAGTGTGGAGCAGAAGTCAGGAGGAGAGCAATAGTTTTTTAGTCCCATTTCCCGTGGAAACAAGGCTTATATGATGTTTGTGTTCCCTCCTAACAACTTTTGAATCTACTGACCAACAAAGATATGTTCTCAGAAGTCTCTAATAATAAGCAGCTGTACAAAGACATTCATCCCCAATTTGTTGCCCAGATTTGGGGAAAGCACACTGTGAACACACCTTATGAGAAAGCAACAAATCCACACAGAGAGAGACCTCACACGCTCTCCAGTCACCCAAAAAGCATACATCTTCTTAGACCACACAAGTCAGTCAACCCACAGGACACAAATCTGTAGGAAATAAGGATTCATTAGTTCCAGTACTTCTAGAACAAGATGTTTTTCTGAGGATGGTTTATCATTGTGGGTCTGAGAGACGCCAGAGGATTTTTTGTTTTATATCTTTCATCTAAATTAGGTTATTTTTCATTCTTCTGTTTTTCCCAGTCATCTAAGCAAAAGGCAATCAAAAGCCACAACCAGAATGTGCTCTTGGCTGTTTAGCAGCTCTGCTGATCTCAGGGCACCCAGGCCATGCCTAGGGTAAAATTGCAATGCAATTCGACTGCTCAAGGTCCTGCCTCTCAGTGAACTCCTTGTGATTTGGTCTTGAAGTCCACATTTTACCAGGGCTGACAGCTGGCCCGGAGGAGCTGATCAGCAGGGGTGCTGAATGTGTCCCCTTTGCAGCAGGGAAGAGCTGTGACAAAAAAAGGACCTTATCTTTTGCTGACCCAGTTACAGTGTAAAAGTAAGTATGAAAATAAAGAAGAGCTACCTTTATCAAAGGACCTTGAAAATGAGAGCGTTTTTTTAAGTTATCACATTGATGCCCAGCATCAGGTATCAGGCTGAAAGTATTAACTCCCTTTTTCAGCCCCTATGACATTCACACGTGTCTACCTGCCCTGAAATTCCTACCCTGAGCACTCAGCCAGAACAAGGGGACTTGCAAGTGTCAGTACCATAATAACTATCTGTGGCCACATGGAAGGAAATAGGGTTGGGTCATGATAACCTATAAACTCTACCGTCTGGGCTTGTGATGCCTCTTACTGCTTACCTTTTCTGTCAGGATGAAGGGCTCTGTGGCACATGGATATCTGTTGTCACATAATCATCATTCTACTCTACCTTCAGTTACATCAGAGGCAGCACAAGGGCAGAGTATGTCAGGCAATATTCCTTAGTTTTATCCAAGGGGCCTCTGTCTTCCCTGAAGTCATAGGAGAGGTAGGACGGCATGAAAAGTGCCTGCACTACAGGTCTAAAACTGACAGTAGGTTTGTCTTGTGTGTGTTCTTGCTGCTCTCACCAACTAAGTAAGCCTGACAGGACTATCCCTTTTGCATTTTGCATTCTTTCTTTTCCGCAGGGGCTGCGTGGTCCTGCTCCACCATGGTGCAGGACATGATGCAGAAAAGGAGGCTGCAGAGAGACCTTATTGCTCTCTACAACTACCTGAAAGGAGATTGTAGAGAGGCGGGGGTTGGTCTCTTCTCCCAAGTGATAGGCAATAGAACAAGAGGAAATGGCCTCAAGTTGTGCCAGGGGAGGTTCAGATTGGATTTTAGGAAATTTTTTTACTCTGAAAAGGTTATTAAGCATTGGGATGGGCTGCCCAGGGAAGTGGTTGAAGCACCATCCCTGGAAGCATTCAAAAGACGGGTTGACATAGTGCTTAGAGACATGACATGGCTTGGTGATGTGTTTTTTTGTGGTGTGTTTTTGTTTTTTTAATCAGAGTTAGGTTGATGGTTGGACTAGATGATCTTAAAGGTCCCTTCCAACCTAGCCAATTGTATGATTCTATGATTTGCAACCAGAGATGGTGACACAAGGAGGAGAAAGGAGAGAAGATTATGAGACACTTTGGTCCTTGGAGACCCCTTCTCTTTTTGTGGTAGAAAATCATCTGCTTTACACGTAAAGTTGAGCCATCTAAAGACCTCCTTTGTCTCCCAGAAGTTGTGATGTTCATCTTGTTGCAAAACCAAGGGCTAAGAGAGAAAAATACTGTAAGAAGGAAAAGTAAAGTAATGGAACAGAACATCCTAGGAATGAAAAGGCAGCCCTTCTGGGGGTGTGCTTGGTAAAGGGCCCATTTCCCAGTACTTACATTTATTTCTCAAAACACAGAATTGCAAGCATACAGCTGCAAAAGGCTTCCATCTTCTATTAGTATCCCACCTGTTTCGAAGGCTAGGCTCACTGATGTTGAACTGATGACTACACGTGAGTGTGCTTATCCAGGGCTTCTTATCCTCTTCCTTCATAATCCACCCAGTCCCCTCAGTCAGATTTGTAGCAGCGCCTACCACCACCCTTGGCCCTTCTCCTCCAACGCTGTCTACCTCCATGTGGTTGGCAAATCAGTTCTGCCCTCCTCTGGTTCTCTTCTGTCCATGAACCACAGCATTCCCTTTCAGCTGCTGCATTTTTTTAGTCGGAAAAAACACATGTGAGTGCTGGTTTGTGTAGAAATCTAGTCTGAAAAAGATTTTCTACAGGCAGAAAGATTTGGTTTATTTCAAACAGTATCTCACCAAATTTTCCTGACTCCCTTCTCCCATTGACTTGTTACAAGCCCCAAGCCTCACGGATATCTGAGAACTGAAGCTGATTACCAATAGTCACAAAATCCTATGCAGCATTTGGAGAACTTCTTCCAAATCATTAGGCAGGCTATTCCAGGCTAGGTCTTTTAAATATTTTTTTCTAATTTTCACAATTATATCTTTGTACAAGGAAGGTAGCAAACATCTGAAAATTACGAAGCAATTAGCTTAGCTGAAACACCAATAGCAACCATACTGTTGTGTTTGCAATAAATATTTGAAATAATTAACAAGATATTATGTGCCTTCTAGAATGTATGCAATTAATAAATATATTAATCATAGTTCCTTTCCTAGAAAGAAGATTTTATGCCAACTACTGTAGAAGCACTTAAACCAAAACCAAATGAAACCACCCTTTCCCTTGTTGCTGAGAGAGGGCACTTGATATGTTACATGACATTTTCTTCACAGTCTTTGAAAAACTCAGTAGGCTGTGGAGAACAGAGAAGGATGGATCCGAACACAACCCTTTCTCAAATGTCCAAAAAGCCAAGGGAAGAGCGCAGGCTAGGAAATAGTTAAGCTGAAGGGCCAGGAATAAATGGAATACAGGATACTTGAGATATACTGTTGTAAGAACTTGTATGAAAAGTACTCTTAAGATGCTTCTTCCTGCGTTACAAATGTCTGTTGGAGTTTTGCTATTGATTTAATAGAAAGGTTGGATGCTAGGACAGTCAGTAGCTCAAGCTCTTTTGAGCTAGACTTTGGATATAAAATTTTAAACCAGGCATCAGTGGATATTTACTGTGTTAAACTGTATTTCAATCTGGGCTTGTGGCTTCTTTCTCCACACTATCTTTGTTTGCATGTATTCTTTTGCATAGTAATTTTTCCATTTTGCTTATATTGTTCTTTTCTATACTTTGACATCTCTCTACTTATTGTTGTAAAATTATTTGTTTTGCCAAAGTCTTTCCATATAGCTTCACTTGCTTTTATTCCTTGATGCATATTCTCTAGGAAAGACATTTGTCAAATGACTAGTTTATTTTTCTAATCATATTCATATTTCTAAAACTTTTTCACATTTTTTTAGGTTTTATTATTTAGGGAGGAGAAAGAACTACGGGTATTAAAGACCATTAATCTGTGATGCTTCTGGATTTGTTATTTGTTGTTCCAAACTTTTGCAGTACTATGAGAGATTTCTTCCATCTTCATCTTTGATGTTCTTGCCTATCTATCTCATTTAACTTCAAAATTTCTCTACTGAAATCATCCAACAAAGAAGATGTCTATGTCAGACAATATCACCCTAACCTTTAGGGGAGCCTTTAGGATATGTATATAGTCAATGTAAGTTATTCATGCTTACACACGTGTTGATGTTCTGTCAAAAATCAAGATGATGATGTGAGCTGACATATTTTCTGTGTCTTTTGAATACAGTCCAATTTTATCAATAAGTTTATCCTTGGTATCTAATTGTCAGAGAAAATAACAGTTCTGAAAAGTCAGACTACAAGTTCCTTAGTCACAGAAGAAAGGAAGATATTTTGCATATGTTAATATTTAGCAGAGTCTTTCATTAAGAAGCCCTAGCATAAGGTTTTGACTTCAATATTTAAATTTTGAAGAAAGGAATATTTGTAATTTAGTTTTTGCTACCAATCAGAGAGATACGAGTCTGTGAATATTGCTATTTGCATTTTCACAATGGCAAATGAATTATTCAATTCTCCAAACTTTCCTTTTTCCGTGGACTTTTTAAACTTGTAATTATTTCTTGTTAGTGTTATTGGCATTGTAGGAAATCTTCCCTCTATGCTTTTAATGGCCCATCTCTAGTGCACAGGAAGAATACAAGAGCTAGGAAGAAACATTAATGAGTGAGTGGAGGGAGGAGAGAAAAGAAGAAAAGGAAAAGAGGAAGGCACAGGGCAATGGTTAGGTTGGAGGGAACAAAGAGAAGGGGACAATGACAGGCTAGAAGAATGGGAGCATTAGCATAAGAGGAGAAGAAAGTGAGGACAACAGAATTAATATGGGAAAGCCAGAATTCACGGTATGCCCACAGTGAAGGTTGCCACTGCAACCTCCATCCCCAGACACTGGATGTGTACCCACCCCAGTCAATGGTGCATTGAACAGGTAGCTCTTGTAGCAGTCCTGTTTTTCTTCCTTATGCAGTGTGCAAGCATGAGCATTATTAATGACACAACAGCAGGCCCTGCTACACATGTATTAACTTTCTTATGGATGTTGCCAAGATATTATGGATGTTTCTGGTAAAACACTCAGTATTCCAGAGCTTTACAAGCAATATTGATTTTATCTTCAGCTTGTCTCTAAAGTGGGTGGTGTTAGCCTAATTTAATAGAAAAGTGAGGGAGACAGAGGAGAAATGATGATCAAATATGCCAAATAATTTCAGATGTTTGATTTCAAATGCTTCAGGAAGGATTTTTGAGGCTTCATTGCAGCATAAAGCACTTGATATATTCCAGAGTAGTTTGCAGTGACTTCAGTGGCAGCCAGCACAAGAACCTATCGCTCTGTCAGGCCTGTATTGTGTGTCCCGTGGGAAGCAGGATAATAAGGCAGGGAGTCGCTGAGACCAGGTTCTGTCAGAGGCAGAGTTTCCAGGACATCACTCAGCTGCCTTAAGTGTGAAAATGCTCCTTCTCCTTCTGCATCCCTTTGCCTCTGCTGCTGACAATTCCTATGATTAAGAGTTTCACTTGTTTAGACATCACAGCGGAGGAGGAAAACTCTAGTACAGTACATTAGCATATACTTAGAATACTGTAGTCTGCACGTGCAAAGCAATTTGAGTTAAGTCTTTAAATTCAGTCCCACATGCCTAATTCTGCCTTATCTTCTGTAACTCCTGCCAGTCAGGCAAAGTTAGTCTCCAGCACTGCCATACTCCTCTGGAGACTTCCTATACTAGGTTTCACGTAAAAATGAACTGCTAGGAGTATAAGACCCAAATTATTCAAAAGCACTTGCCTACTGGTTACCTCAGTAAGAGCCATAAACTTTCCTGTCAAAATAGGTCACTGAAACTCTGCAAGACACCTAGGAATGCAATTTTACACTGGATTACCAGAGGAGCACTTATCTGGTGTTTTTAAGTAGAACAGATAATGCAATTCTTATACTACAAAAATTTATGAGATCTGAACAGAGAACCAAAATGCAGTAGGCATTTGATACACCTGTCTGATGAACCATCCTACCTGGCAGCCTCCATTTTTGATGGATCAGGCTCCATCCCTCAGAAGTGATCTGAGACTTGATCTGGCAACAGCAAGCCATTCCATCTGGCAAGAGCAATACTCACCAGCATATTCAGACAAATATTTCACTGTTACACTTGCAGGGTACTACATGAGGGAATACTTTAACAGTTGTCCTCTTAGTATCCTATAGGATACTAAGGTCAATCAGCCACCTGAAAAGTGAATTAACTTTTAAGAATTATTTGTAGATATTTTGAGCATGGTAGCCATGCACTTGCTTTAAAAGGAGTGGCCTCCTGTGATAGGCAAGGGAGTGGTGATTTTCTTTTCCAGATGAGAGGAAGTAGTAAGATATTGGGATCTTTCCTTGTCAAGATCTTTTTTTGAGTGCAGGTGTCTCCTGGAACAAAGCTCCTGGAAGAAAGAAAAGGCAACCCTTGCATGACAGAAGGGACTCTTCCAAAGATGACACTGGGCAGATACACATTTGGCACAGGAAGAAATGCTACAAACTGCAGACATTCTGTGCAATGTATTCCAGCAATGACAAGGCACATATCATGGGTTGGAGGGCATTCCATGCTGTTGCAAACCGAAGACCCACTCAGTGCTCAGATCTGTTTGTAGATGGCTGGGATGGTTGCTGTCTTTCCTAGTGGCATTTAAATAATCCCTTATTTAATTGTGTTTTGGTTGCATCTACAGTGGGACACCAGTGATACAGAAAGAGAAACGGCCACATCCTTGTATTCCAATGTGTTAGCAGAGACTCCATGACTGTATGAAGTACTAGCAAATAGACACCTGTGTGAACAATGGCACCATAGAGAGCAAATGCTGGTCTGTAGTTCTCAATTGACCACAGAAGCAAATAAATGAATGGCAGGGAAATGAAAAGAAAGACAATAAAAAAATTTAGACATTTCATGTTTCTCCATTTCAATGCAAGTACATTTTATTTTTTTTCACGCAAAAAGGATTTTGGGATTTCTTTTTTCTAAAATCCCTCAGTTTTGCCATAGGGCAGAGCTCCTGGAAGTTGGGAGCGTAGGGTCACGATTGCAGAAGGTATGAAGTGAGGCTTTGCCTGTGAAGGAAAGACGGTGTTGCCTCTAAAAAACATCAGATGCCAGCTCGGACAGTTGTGCCCAAATTTGTGTGCCAGCGCTGGTTCCAACATTGTGATGCCCAAGAATGGTGCAGGGGGATGGTGGGGGGGAGGGGCACTGGGGGGCTCTCCCCGCTATGACCGTGTCTCTCTCGTACTCGATCCTAAAGGTCTAGCCATCAACCAAACACTGCCAAAACTACCACTAAATCAAGCTGCTAAGCACCACATCTACCCATCTTTCAAATTCCTCCAGGAATGGTGATTCCATTACTTCACTGGGCAGCCCCTTCCAGTGCTCGCAAACTCTTTTCGTGGAGAAATTTTTCACCAGTTATGACTGGCCTCCAACTGTATTTGGCTCCATTCAGCAGCACTCTCTGGGTGAGGCCCTCACAATGTTTTTTTATTCAGTGAAGCATGCACCCATCCAGGCCCTAAGCAGTCAGTTTCTCCAGGGTAATGCTGTGGGAAATGGTGACAGTCTTTACTAAAGTCTTGATAACATCCACAGCCTTCCTGTCATCCACTGAGCGGGTTCCCAGACCTCCTGGAAGTTGGGGGTGTAGTTACTTAAGGCAGCGATTGCCATTGTTACTCATGAAGTAAAGATGGCACTGCCTTTGAAACACATCAGATGTCAGCTCAGAGAGTCCCATCCAAATTTCCATGCTCTTCTGACTGCTGCACAATCACTGAAAGACCTGCAGATCTGCCCTGCAATTGGTTTCCCCTGTTGTGGCTGGCACTTGTGTTTTCCCGTTGGAAAGGACCTGGACCCCTTTTGAGACCAAAGAGGGTTCCAGTAACTCAAGAGGTTATTTGAGTATTTGGAGCTTTGGGAAAAGCTGCTTTCCAAACGCTGGTGGTGACTGGCAGAAAGGGGTGCGTTTGCATCAGTCCAGAGAGAGCTGATCTCCAGGAGAGAAATAAGGAAAAGAATATTTGATGCAGCTGATCTAGAATTATTAACCTAATGGAAACCACAAGCTAGTCATGTTTGACTGTGTGCTGCATACGAGTACTTGCACTGGCCAAAGAGCAGCAATGGGTGCTTCCTTCATGCCTTGAGCAAGTTTGTTTCACATCTGTCTGCCTGGAATGAGTAGCCGTAAATAAAACTGGGAGGATTTTATAGTATGGAATATGCTGTCCAGCATAAATGTTGTCCTTCCCAGATGACAGGAACCGCTGTGTGTAACACATTTTATATTAAGTTCACATCCTGGCTCCCCAGGTGGGGAGATGTGCCAGCTGGTGGCATTTGCTCATGTTGCTGCTGAGTGAGCCAGCAAGGTCTCCTGTGAGGGGTGGAATGGGTCTAAATGTGGTACTGGGCTGCTCCAACTTAGTGGTTGTCCTGGTTTGAGGTAAAGCAGAACCTGTTTTTTTTTCCCAGTAATTTTGCTTTTCAGCTAAGCCTCTTATAACAAAATCACTCTCTGAAAATGAATGGTTTTTACCTTAGAAACCTCTTTTAAAATGAGGTTTCTAAACTTGTGCTGGTTTCAGCCATTGGTTCAAACCCAAAATCTAATTGAAATTTGGATCATATTACAGGTAAAATTTACTCGTAATTATGGGTAAAGCTTACCACAAGGATGTCACAATTTGTCACTTAAATGGTGGAAAATAATCAAAGAGGCTTAGGTCACAAGTCTGGCTAAAACAAATTTCATGTCTAGTAAAATATTCCATTCCATTCACTAGCCAACTGTTGTTCATGCTCTTTCTCCAGAGTGACAGGAGAGTTTAAATTAACATCCCTTAAAATCAATTACGCTTGTATTACTCTTAATATATGTAATACATCTTTAATCTAGGGAGCTTGTATTAAGAGGAAGTATTCAGGATGCTTTTCCAAATATGTGCTTGTAGCACAATTTTCAAAGATATTGCAATGAATTTCCATTTTGTTTATAACTTTTTCCTTGGCAGATTACTTGCCTTCATCAATGTAGATGTTTTGCAGATTTGATTAATATTTTAATACGGTATTGTATCATCTGAAATATATGACTGTGGTATATTACTAACCTTCAAAATAGATAATAAATTCAAACTGCTAGCTGGTTAAAAAGACCAAACCCAGCCTTGCAATAATACCTGCACTATGAGTGCAGGTGATTTAAGGTTAGTAGGTAGTTAGGAGGCACGGATGACACCACCATCTGCACCATCTACTACCCACTGATAGGCTGTTCTCCAAACACCCTCGTTTCCATTTTAAAGGTAAACTGTAAGGCCATGTGCTTGCTCAGAGGTAGGATCCCAGTTCTTTTTGGCCTGAAGCAGTTAATTACCTCTCTCAGACCAGAACCCACCTTTCCTATCTTGTCTTTAGTTCCCACAACATATCAACCAAGCTGCTTGGAATTTTCTCCCAAAAGGAATCCAAAGCTTTTTCCAAGATTGTTCCTGGAAAAATATCCTCAGGATAGAAAGTGTATGTAGGTGTGTGAGAGGCATGTGCGTTTGTTTCCCTTTCCAGCACATCTAACAACACAGTATTCAAAGTATTCCCTTGATACCTAGAGCCTGAATTAAACTGAGGGCCTACACCAAGACCTTGTCCAAGCATTTTCACTGCTTGCTGGTTAAAGGCTTTCATCTTCTTTACTTTTTCTTCTAAAGTAAAGGGTGGAGACAGAGAAAATTGGAGCGAGTTATTGGCAGCAGCCAAAGATGTTGTTTTAAACTGACACATTTTTCTATGCTTTCTCTGGCCCATGGTTTTGATTGCTCTGGTCAAGACTCTTCAGTAACATTAGTGAGCATGTAAATAGCATCCACAAAGTCAATAAACTACTGTTGAAGCAACTATTGTTTGACAGCAGTGGAAAACACCTCTGTTCTGGCAGCCTGCACAGATGTCTTAAGATCTTGTGCCTGGAGAGAAAGATACAGGACCCCAGTCTGGCCCTCTCTTTGTATCTTGAATTGACTTCAAAAACACATTCACAAAGAGTTAAGCTTGGGAAGACAGAATGAGGGTCATGAGGTCGGTGCTGGAGCGTGTCCTTCACCTTCCTGTTGCAATGCTCCCCAGATGTCTTACTCTGTTAACCACTAAGACCAAGAGGCCAAATGAATGGTTTGCTGGCCAAATATTATGCAGGTCTACTCCAGAAGTTCATGGGATATCTGGACTTTATTTGTGGTACATGCTGGACAAACAAAGCTTAATTTGCTTTCCTAATGGCTCTACCTATACTGCCATATTCACTTGAGTCTCAACTTGTATTTAAGTCCAAATTCCCTATTATCTTAGTGCTTTATATGCTGGTTCATGTAATGACTCACATCTGGAGCAAGCCAACTGCTCACCAGTCAGTCAAGTGCTTAGAGAGACAGAGGGACATAGAGGACATCAGCAAATTGTACAGATACAAGAGGCTTAAGCCACAGCGAACTCACACCAGCACTTCGGCATACCTAAAGAAGACCTTACAGACAGGCAAAGAGGCTACACAGAGAGCAGGGAGAGCAGCAGGAACAGTAGACAGTGGCCAGGACATACTGCAGAGATGCCTCACCCTACACACCCACAGCAACAGCACAGCCTGGTCTGCAGGAACACAAAGTGGTCTGTAATATTATGAATAATTGAAGACTTGGTAAACTTTTTGTTTCCTCCGCCCTGCTAATACCATCTTCACTTCTATAATGCATCCAGATAATCTTAATTTGTAATTGAGGAGTGACTTAATTACTGTAATTGTTAAGAAAAGTTAATTTAAATGCTTAGCAGAGTCAGTGACCCAACATGCTCTATGAACTGCTAAGTCTGGGCACAGAAGAATGTAATCTTAATGTTCTGGATTTCTTTCCTTCAGGCAAATACAGGGCCAAATGTTCAAAGCTGCTTCTTAAATTGCACATACAACATTTGCATGCAAAAATACATTATTTAATTTAAACATATCTACACATTATTTTCACACTAAGAGAGCATGCAAAATGATACCCAGGTAAGCACTACAGGCAATTTTCTATGCTTCTTTCACATGAATAAAAATACTACATATTGTACCATAATTTTCCTGAGCTAGTCCTTCAGAGTACTGCATGAAATGAGAACTCTGAGTTCTGCATCTGCCTCTGCAGCTTGTGATCTGCTGGCCTGATGGAGCTTAGGGTTTCCTTGCATCAGCGCTATTAGACTTAGTTAATGACTGGCACATTTTGAGATTCTTGATGGAAAACCATTCTAGGAATACTAGGAATATTACTCCTCTCTTAAATACAGTTACAAATCACTCCCAGCCTGTTCATTTTCTAGAAATCTTACAAACATTCTTTTCTTTTGGGCTTTTGGTCTTCCTACATGTTTTTCTATCCTCTTGCTTGAGACTAAAGTAGGCATTTCCATACCCTCCAGGGCACCACACTTCAAATTCTATGAAGAAGAGTGTTCTGGCACTGGAAGACTACACTCAGCAATTTCAACAACCTTGCCAGTGTTCAGGAAGCCTAGAAAAAGGATTATTTGAATTCCAAGTGGGCAAGGGGTAGGTATACAAAGCAGATTAGGAGAAAAACTTGGTGAGGAAACATTGGAGATTGAGGACTGAGGAGGAAACTGGGTAGCATGACGGGGATTCAGAGCTGGGGAAAGAGATGGATGAGATTTTAGTGGAGGGGACATGAGAAGAAGACATTGGATGCAGGTACTCACTGCAGTGAGAGGTGGTGGGGAACTGGGGAGGTGCATGGGTTTGGGAAGCAGTGCAGAGGGCTCTGCAGAGCAGTGAGGTGAAATAAGTCATTCAGACAATGACCACAGCCAGTGCCAGAAGAGGGAGAAGTGAGGTGGCACTGGGAGCTGTAGTGCTGGCCCAGTATCACTAAAGAGTTCACAGCAGAATAGTTTTTGTTGTGTAGGTTTTATCCATGTAGTACCAGAGGCAAAAGTGGTATTCTGAGACACAAAAACCCCAGAAGTCGTAGTTTATAGTGCGAATGGTTTGAACTGCTCTTAACATCTCTACTTTGTCAGAGTTATACTGTAGTTGAACAAGCTGAAATGTAAACAGTCTGGATACAACTAGCAATGATTAATTAGTCATTTTCTCAAAAATGCCTCATCCAAGCAGCAGCAGCTGTACTCCCATTAAATCCACAAAGAAATCTACACTGTGTTACAAAAGCTGCATTTTCCATAAGGCTTCCCGAATTCCCCTCAGAAGCTCTAAACATCCTCCCCTTCCCTCACACTGCAAATGCATCAGGTGCAGCTGCTCCACGGAAGCTCACAAACCGACAGAGGGTTGTCCAAAGAAAATGCACTTAGTGAAAGCAAGCCTGATGTGGACCAGCCATGGCAGATTCCAGGAGGCTGGGTCGGGCTGCGGAGCTGTGAAGGTGCTCCTAGACCCTGGGGCTGTGCCAGGCACTCAGAAGGGGGGCAGCAGACCCTTCAGTCCAGCAGTAAATCAGCTTCTGTGTGATAAGATTCTGACATGCAGGCTTAGCCATCTTGGGCAGTGAGGAGACTCCTGCCCGGGAAGTAGTTGACACCTGTTGCTTCAGATACAGCTTAAAGAACACAATACTGTGGCATGAAATTTCCAAATACAAGATATTTTAATCAGTTTTCATTGAC
The DNA here is from genome assembly GCA_025769975.1 of Gallinago jamesoni. Lineage (NCBI taxonomy): Eukaryota > Metazoa > Chordata > Aves > Charadriiformes > Scolopacidae > Gallinago > Gallinago jamesoni. Next base: position 142,864,980 of record JAOQGH010000001.1, read on the forward strand.
ATCAGCTGGCCTCTTATCTTCATACATGCAGGAAGGATGGCTAGCATCATCCATGTTTATCTCTGCTCACTGATGGGTTGGCCTTTTCAGATTCTGCACACTTCTCGTTCTCATCATCTCTTGGCCACTATTCCCATAACATTTTTCCAAGTTGAGATTACCACAATCAGAAATTCTTAATTTATTCCCTTACCACACAAAAGGTATAGACTGATAAATGGATGGTCCTGGATTAAATCCCTGACCCACATAGGCAGATGATTAAAATTATCTTGGGACCTACCTCAGTGACCAAAACACCTGGGTCCTTCAGCAGGCACTGGATCAAACTCCACAGCTAAATAATCCCCCAGGAAAAAAAATTAACTTGCTAAAACATAATGACATCTAGAGTCATTTTAGATCCCACCATGCCCCGTGGCCTTCAGCTGCCATTTCACAATGGGAGCAGACCTCTCACAAGTTTTGTGCCTTAACTGCCAGCCCCATTCAGATGCCCCAGATATCAAGGTGGTAGATATCAGATATCAGGTGTCAGGTGGCAGTAAGCACCTCTGGTTAGACAAAATAAACCCACCACCAATCTTTCCCTTTTTTTGACTTGTGAACTTAATGTGAATTTAAATATACATAAATTTTGTACACTTGTAATTTCACAGTGAGTGCTGGAGGCAAAATCTGGCCCATACATGCAATATTCACTCACTATGGCCCATCTGTATTTGTAGAGAAGATGAAAACATCAGTCAGTATGGACAGATTTTGTATCTGAAGGAATAGAGATATTTTACTGGTAAGTGGTTAAAAGTCAAGGTTCTGTGAAATACCTGCAAATTTGCAGTACTTTAAATTGGCCTTTTCATCATATGACATTAACTTCAGCTGTAAATATGCTGGTCTGTTGGTAGGTACATTGCCCTTTTTTGCTTGGTGTGATTTATTTATCCACTCTCCAGAGTCTAATTATATCTTTGCTATTATATAATAGGTTTGAACTCTTTCCCTGTAGACATAACCTGCAAGATCTGGGGGCATAAAATTTAATCATCTTTGATAATTATATGATGACACCCCTGAAAATTAAGTTAGAGCAGCTGCAAAACATGTGAAATAATGAGACTTATCTATATTATAGTCCCGATGAAATCTTGTGGAGACCTTACAATACACTTTATTGACCTTCTCTGGGGTACTATAATAATACATCCTATGTCAGATCTACATCACTATAATTGAATTTTAGAGAATTTCTGTGATGACTTAAAAATTGAATCTGCTCCCTCGTGCCTTTTCTTTCAATACAATCTAAATCCCTTTTTTATTTCCCCTTTTAATTATGAAGGTGGGGAGACTAAGAGAAACGTTATCAGTCTTCCTTGACCTACAGCCCTTTGCTTGTCCTAACATTTTCCTATCAGAGACCAAATAGTGACTATGTTTTGTGAAGGATGGGCTCAGGAAGTTTTCTACTATTTTACATATGGCAGGCAAGAGTCTGGCACCATCACAGCCTTCATTTCAGCATTCAAGTCCTAGCACTGCTCTACAGCATCCAATTGTCTATCCTCAGTTTGACCCCACTGTGCCTTAGGTACCTCGTTCCAGCAAGGAGACATTGATGGTCATCCTCCCTGAGCAACAGCCAGTTGAGTGGGATGGGCTCATGAGAAGATGGATGTGACTTCCGTGACAAGGGCAACTCCCTCCTGGCATGGCTTAGCCCAGTTGCATCTCCATGTTTTAACTTTAGACATACTTACTGCACTTGGAACATGTCAAAGGTTTTGGGACAGCCTGTAATATACCTTCAGTTTTGGCCTCTATCCACAGGCATGTCTCTGCTGACTTTGGAAAAGGTAGTAGTGATATTTGAACCTGGTGGCATTCTGCTAATGGTTGTTGTTGCGTCTCTCTCTCTCTTCATCCCAGAGTACTTACCCATATACTTTGTTAATGAGTACAGACACAAAAAAAAATCAAGAAGTAATGATACACCTTTTAGAAATCCTGCTTCAAGCATCCAATTGGCTGGAGTTACTGTACTGTGAAAGATGTAGCCAAACAACTTTCTCTGTCCAAGCTAATAGTGGCTTTCAATAACAGCGAGTGAGAGGGTGCACATTAAGTACACGGTGTTTCCCCTGCTGGGACATCAAGTTGGTTACCTTTCTCTGGATGGTGCTGGGAGACCCCATCTTTCCTTGTGTCTCCAGCTATGCTGGATTTCTCCTTACAACAGTATTTAAGAGAAAATTCTTAGTGTATTTAAAGCATCTTTTCCTGGTAGTAAGAAATTGTCTCAGCAGGATATGGAGAAAGTGTTTGCTACTCGTTACCACTCTCCTATGCAGCGCTATCTTTTGCAGGCACAACCTCTCCCTCCTTTCCTCTGTGTGAAATCCTCCTTGAGGGACAGTGACACTGCCAGGGATGTGGCATTTCCCAGCACAGTGCATGCTATTTACTTGCGAGTCTCTCCACTAAAATCAATTTACTTCTGGTATCGAATACAACAGACCTATATAGAGTGAAGCACAAGGAGCGTGGTTTCTTAATGGGGTAGGGTATTGGGCTTTGGCCTTCACGGTTGTGTCCTGGCACGGTCATTCCACAGAGTCTGTTTTCTACCTACCCATGTCAAATCAATGTCCGATGGCCCTGTGAATTCCTGTACTTGCTCAGGAGCTATCTGGCTGCCAGTGAGTGTGCTCCCTTGTCTCTCCTCTCTCACGAACAGTGACAGAACTGTGGGGAAAAAAAAAAAAAAAGGATCTGGTTTAAAACTAGAGAGTCCTCCTCTTGCTGTCTTTCAGAGCTTTTCCTTTCTTCTGGAACTGTCAAGACAGATAATACTAAAATCTGTCACCTTATATAACTTTTTGACTTGATAAAGAGCCACAATGACAAAGTTGGGGGGAAATTTGATTTCTCAATTAAAAAAAAATCCCATCTTTGCGCTCTTTTGGGCACTTCTCATCTTCTGTAAGCTACTTTTGCCTCAGCTCTTCTCTTCCCTTTTCTGCTGTTAAAATGCAAAACATAGATGCATTTATCACCTCTGTGTTTGAGGGGAAAAGATCCCGCAAACCTTCTGAGAACACAAGCTATTTTTGTAGCTGAGCAAAGTACAGTTATGTCTAGGCCAGAGCGGGAAGCCACAGCTAGCAAAGAAAACTAGAAAGGGCATGGCAAGTTTACAGCAAACGCAGCAAATACAGGTCAAAGTGCACAGGGTGTGTCATTGTAATTACAAACAATTTTTAAAGAAACTGTCTTTTCACTTCATTCTCATCCTGAACAGTTTGCCATAGCTGTAAGTATGCTACAGATGTAGCTGTCGTAACTATAAACGTATATACTACCCCAATCTGTATGGCTGAAGTAAATGTTCAGTGCATTTGGTGAAACGAGGCCCTTGGAGTATATCTGCTGGTTTTCCACACTGCGGAAGGCACATTTTTGCATGTTACAGAACTGAAGTAAATATCTCATTCCATAAATACTTCAGTGAGTCTTAGACTGAAGTTTGCCCACAGGAGAACTGGCTTTGCCTATGGTGCTAAAACGACTGATAAAGAACTTCAAATAAATAAATCATTGATGAAGGTTGCGTAATCAATCTTCACATGAGAAGTCAAATTAAATAACTATTTGTAAACCAGTTCATTTTACTGTCTTATCACAAGTAAAGCAGTAACTACAGCTCGTATCATCTATTTTCTTGGCCTTTTAACGAAGATAAATCAAGGAAAGCTAATGTGTTAGAGACCTGGTTTCAGTAATTTGGTCTTGGTTGTTTTGTTTTTAATTGCTCTGTTGATATTTTACAGAGGCTAAGAATTCTGGAGGTACAAAATGTGCATTTTGTGCACTCCAAGTATGCAATTTGCTAAGATGTAGACCTGAAAATGTAGTGGGTTTAGAAATTAAAAACTAGAGAATAATGTGTTTGTGTGGTGTAAGACTTGTATTAGTACACAGAAATAAGACTGAAGTATTGGGTACATGTCATGCATCGTGTTATGTCCACCAGTGACAAATTCTGAGGCACTTGCACTGGATGACCTCTAGTAGCACTCTTCCCTTTTACACGCAGAGGGCTGGCAGAATGGGCTGAGACATGGGGCACGAGTGAAGGCAGGCTTTTTTGGTTGAACAAGCTGCCCAAAACCCTGACTACGTGGTTTTGGAGTCAGGATCTGTTCCAGGGTGGATTGGTGTGGATACATGCTGTAGATGCTGTGTCATTCCCTCTGAAACTCCTCACCTCAGAAGGATCCTATGTGCTAAGGTCAAACCAGCTGCCTTCTCCAGCAGGACATGAGCCGCACGTCCCTTGCTGTCCCCATGTTTCCATACACAAAAGGTGAATTGTGGCTGGTGTTCAGATGCAGCTCCTTACCCCACTCTTTAGGACATTTCCAGTGGCCTCTCAGCTGTTTTCTTTCACCAGAACACACCATAATACTGCAGTCCAGTAATCTTGTGTTTTTCCACTTTCCTGGATGACATTTTTGTGAAAACTGGTTCCACCAGTGCGGAGATGAGCTGAAACTGCTCTACGAAATCCAATGCCCTGGGGCAATGGGAAAGTTAAATCTAGCTCTAGCTAGCTAGTTCTCAAACTTATAATTAAGGCCATCACTCCTTTTAAGCAAATGAAACAAAAAAGGTATGCTGGGAGAAGGCAGCAGTGTTGTGTTACATCCTTCAATAATAAGGTGCAAAGCAGCTTGGTGGCCCATCTAAACATTTTGTGTGGCCTCAAGGAGAGAATATCTGCTATTGCAAAGTTTACTGGTGGCACATAATGGACTGCCTGGGATGGACCATGTTTATGGGCCATGCTGGACTGCAGGATTTGCGTTCATACCACAGGCTTGGTACTTGCTTGTGGTCCCTTCTGTGTCTCTTTTGAGAAGGAAATGGCTTAATTAACATTTTTTTTTATTTTAATGCAAGAGATGGCTGTGGAAACACTCAAGCCATGTTCCCTAATAGCATTTAAGGTGGTTTTGCGATGCTTGACTAAAATACTACCTAATGACCTATTTCTGTGAAACATTGATAGCTTGACTTCAGTAGATTCGGCGCACAGTGAAAAAAATCTCTAGGATTAGGCCCTGAAAGTATATTTTCTCCAGGTTAACATTTTTTTTTTTCTTTAATAAATAGTTATATTACCTACATTACTGCCTTTCAGCTCCTGCCCATGTTAAGCCAGTCATAATAATGATTTTGCCTTTCAGAATGATTTTCTCCTGAGCACGGTGTTATTAAAAGGCAGATGAAGTCTATTACAAGTCTCATTACATTTCCTGTAAAGCTAGCATATATGGAAAGATAGATTGTGATACAATTTGCTAAGGGTTGCCTCAGTAAAGGCTTGCTGGATCTGGCCCTCTCTCCAGAGCTGCTCTGCCTGCACGGCAGTAGTCATACACTAGGGGCTGCCACTCAGAAGTCTGTTCCTTCTGTGATTAGATTTTTTTACTTTGCAATTTCTGCTCTTACAATATTAATTGGAAAGGCATTCATTATGGATAATAAGGTGTAATTAGTTCTCTTAAATAAATCTTCATTGTCTCCCACAAATCTAGTAGATCCAAGTCTTCTGAAGCCATTAGTTTTTTTAAAGGAGGTCAATGTGTTTATTAATTTGATCTGAGTGAGCCTGTGAATGGTAAGATAGAAGACAATGTACAAATTCTACACTCTTCTGATGATGTTGTGATTCTTCTCTTGATGAACTCTAAGATTTTTACAATAACATGTATGTATGAAAAGGACAGTGGCAGGCTTTTGAACAGAAAAGTACAGAAATTTCCAGATTCTCATAAAAGGCATACCTTTAATCAAGATTTTTTTTTAATTAGCTTTATTAGTAACTTTCAATAATTAAGCTTTTTTATTACCTCATCCAACCATGGAAAGATTTCTTGTTAAATTAAATAATCTCCTTGTATGGATGCTAATTTAGTCTCCTTTACTAAATGAAATACCCAGCTATGAAAAAAAAATGGACCATACTTTGAATAGTAAAAAATGTATTAATGTCACTAATTCTAGTTCAGGAGATACTAAAGTCAGAATGGATTACTGAAAGAAATAACTTTACAGGAAAGAAGACTTACTATAATTTAAACTGTAAAATATTCTTAATGTCACTAATTCTCCCTCAATTGGTTTTTGTGTAACAAGCCATTTATCATTGGGATCGTTTCAGTCAGCTGTGGTGATAAATGGTTGCTGATTTAATGAATGGATAAAGGTTTATAGTACTGGCTGTAAGAACAGCACTAAAACCTGTACGTGTATGTTCCTTTTGAGTTTTGGGGAAAAAATGGTGTCCTCCTTTCTTAGATGTTAGTTCCTTGAACATCTGTCAGTCCGAAGTCTCCTGACAAACACAGGTCTCATGCCAACTCAGTAACTCTTTCATAAGAAGCATACACTGTGTCTGCATTTCTAGACACTGTTTAATCCCATTGCAGGATATATTTTTACATATAAGGAATAATCTGAGCACTGGCTCCTACTTAAGAAGAGCTTGAACAAATAATTATTTTCTATTGTTTGTATCATATCAAGTGTGACAGGAGTTTATTTTTTTCTTTCTAAAAGCTGGGGTGGAGAGGGCATCGCAGTTTCCGGGCTCCAGTCCATGATGGCTGGGTGTGGGTTACTTTAGTCTAAAGCCTGTTCCCTTCATGAGGCTGCGGTCTCAGTAAGTGACAGACACTAAGCACATCTCTGAAAGATGCGTGGCCTATTTCTCGTCTCTAAAAATAAACTGAAGGAGACCTGCACAAGCTCATTTCCCTGGAGTTCGGTGTCTGAAGGGAGAGGGGCTTGTCAAGGCTCAGTTCTTACGAGCAGTGAGAGTTTTTTGAACTACTCTGAGTTCTCAGGTTTGTTCTTCATCAAAGAGCTCCATGTCCCTCCTAGCCTCTTCTCACAGCAAGAGCTGCAAAAAGAAAAAGAGAATTACTGGAGACAGAAGATGTCTGTGATACACAGATACCTGCAAGAGGAGCTGATGCCATTCTGCTGCTTCTGTGCACCATCCTTTAACTTAGTATTATTCCCTTCTGGGTGTCCACTGATCACCTGTAAGGCACAAAGAGGAACTCCTTTTTATCATCTGAATGTACAATTTGTTACCCGCTGTTTCCTACATACACACTTTTCTCTGAGGGGGTGGGAGAGAGGGCACAGATGGGTGCTCTTGATAACTTAACGCTCTCAGGTGAGTCATTAGCATCTACATCAGCATTTTAACCCAGACCAGGAATGTCATTTTGAAGTAAAGGTCCTGGTGGTCCTCCTCACCCACTGCAGTGTGAGTTGTGTCACAGGAAAGCTGCAGGGTGTGTGAATGGGGTTCCCTGGAAGAGATTAAACCAGATTTGTCTCAGCTGCACACCCAACGTGCCACCATGTGGTCCTGGGTATCAGACTAGCAGTTATCCACCCTAAATTGTGTTATGTCAATGGCAGGTCATCAGCACCAACTGTTTTGCTCTACAAATCAGTGTTTATTGAGTTTTTTAATTGCTAAGGCAGTATAGTGTGTCCAGTTCACATGCTAAGAGCTAAGGCAGTTTGTGATGTTATCCTGTTGGGTGATTTGGCAGGGAGGGGCAGAGTGTGTTCCTCATTCACAATCCAGGCCATGATCTACCTTGAAGCATTCTTCGGACATCCTGTGACTGTGGGAACTGGAAATGCTCTCAGTTTCTCCTAATGTTTCCTCTGCTACAGTAAAGGTATCACAATTGGTCTTTTCCTACAGGTTTCAAGCTTGTGGCAGGACATTTGTGTGTGGAGAGGGATATTTGGGAAATGTCCCTTTGATCAAAAGCTGTGTTACAATTGATGAGGACTGGATTCAGCGGCCCAGCAGATCCCCTCCAGCCCCATACTCCCCCGCCTCCACCTGTACAAATGTCAGAGAGGAGTGGATGGAAACACTCTTGGAGTCAGGGGCATAGATCAGGAACTGATGTCGACGCAAGGTGCTGGGCTCCAGTTCATTCAGTACCCTTTCTCACAAGCTTGTTCGTATGGTGGTCTTCAGTCACCACAGAAAGCAGACACTGGTGACATAAACACTGGTTTGCTGGCAGTGTAAAGCAGCTGGTCTTCAGGCACAGGCTGTGTCCATCTCCCAAGTGCTCTGGGTGATGAAAAGCTTGGAGCTTGGCAATTTCCAGAGAAATTTCCATGGATTTTGTCTGAGAGCCTGTTAAAAATGTCACTCTGACTCAGTGCTGCTGGGTTGCTACCCAAGGGAAAACGCCTGTCTTCAGCCTCACTATTTTCACCCGCACCATATGATCTATCAGACTTTTTTTTTCCCATAAAAGATACTTCTGGAATTTAACTCCCCTGACTCAAAATGGTGCCCAAAGCAAGTAGCATTTGCTGGTGCTATGAAATGGCTTTTTCACCCACACTTTTCAAATGTGGAAAGGAGAGTCCTGTTTCTATCAACTGTAATTACTTCACTTCTCTCTTCCTTCTACAAAAGCCTTATTTCCCCATCAAAGCACAGCTGCATTTTTACATACCAGGACAAAACACAATGATGAATCTTAAGTGACAACATAGTGTAGCTAGAAACTTTCTAAGATCTTCTGTAGTTACCTGACTTTGAAGAAAATGCACTAATTCACAAGAATGTATTTTTTCTCTCCTTTGAAAGTATAGAGATTACAGCGCCTTACAGATGTTCCTCAAATCACTTCCACCTATGAAGGTGCCAAGCAAGCTATGGGATGTCCCCATGAGCTTCTGACAGTACCCAGCCATACTCTGAGCATCTCCAGAGATACGTGGAGCGGCCACTCATCCCACCCACTCTGTCCTTGTGTGCAGCCCTGATCAGAGCCTGCTGGCTTTGCCTCTGACACCACTTGGATTAGGACATATCCGGCCTGGTAGGCTCAATCTCTCTTCGCAAACCAGTCTTGCAGCTCAGAAAACTGAAAAGGAGCCATTTCCAGCCACTTTTTGGTGACAGGCAAGCCAGGGATATTTTTACACCTTCCAGTTTCTTGAACAGCATTTGCAGTGTGCATGCATGGGGCTGGCCCTAAGGTCTGTGGTGATGTCTTTGCAAAACTCTTGCTTTTCATCCAATAGTTGCACATTGCCTGTTCTGCAGTGGGTTACTCTCCAGTCTGACTACAAACCAGCTTCTCTCATCTGGAGCAGGCTATCCTCTCCATTTACTTGTGAGGCAAATGGGTCCCTTAAATGCAGTGCAATGGCAGTACTGTTCTTTCTATTTGCCTTTTTTTTCCAATAATGCAAAACCACCCTTGTTTCCTTATTATTCCTCTAGGAAATATTCCTTTATAAAACCTCCATCTATTTGCTTTGTATTCTCCACAGAGCTGTGAATAATATTAAGTTTCCAAATTTTACCACTTCATTATTTAGCTGGGCATTAACACGGAAACCACAGAAAATAAGACCAGACTAGGGGTGATCTAGTCCATCACTCTGCCTGAGGCAGGATGACCTGTACTTATGTCGTTCCTGGCAGTTATTTGTCTAACCTGTTCTTAAAAGAAACTTTTAGCCTCCCAGGGAACTCAGTCCTCACCACAGCGGGGATTATTAACAGGGATGTAAGCCTGCTTGTATATAGCCCTCTGGTGCGCTGACAGATGCACTCATTTCCCCTTCCTAAGAGCAACCAGATCCTGAAACCCAGGTGTACATAAACCACCTAAGAAATCACAGCTCTGTAACCTGCTCATTTTTGCACTGGTGGTTGCATAGAGTGTTTTCCTGGTATATGGTGCATCTCAGCTTGTATATCCCCATTTGCCCCATCTTTGCACTGAGGCTCACTAATGAAAAATTGCTTTTGACTAAGTGGTATCTCTAACCTTGTCTCTACCTGCTTTCTTTGGGCTGTGGAAAGAGATCCCACCCGGGCTGTGCTGTGCTGTGCTGTGCTCTTCTCCTCCCTGGTAGATGCTCCTCTCCTTTTGTCTGCCATTTAAAAATCTTGGCAAATTTTGCTTTGAGGGCTCAAATAATAAAGCTGCTTCACTGTCTCCCTGTGATGACAGTTCCTTTTTATGCAAGCTTTTAAAAAAACTTCTTTCTCTTTTTGTACAGGGTGGTTTACTCTAAAATCTTACTGATCTCTGAGAACTCCTTTCAGCAAGTAACAGACAGCTCTTACAAGCCTGAAAAAGCCTCCTACTTGTTTTCTGAGGCAGAATGAAGCTCATTCTGATAAGAAAAAATACTGGGGTGAATATATAATGCTTTTTTCAGAAGGTCTGTTGCATTATTGTCTTTATGTGCCACTTCATTAAATATTATGAAAACATAGAAATAAGCACTGAAAAAGTGCTTTTCTCTCAACCACAGGTACCCCAGCCTCTTGACAAGGCTCTGTAGCACTATCAAGGTGTAGGGGTTGATATGCACCGAACCTCCTTGCAGATGGTTTCTACAGATCAGTCTGTGGGTTGGTGCTTCTGGAGCAGGTGCTACCACGGGACAGCCTCAATGAGTTATTTTTGGAGCATAGGGTTGGGGTCTTAGTCTGGAGAGCCAGAGGTAGGTGGTGGCAGTGGTAGATGAGGGCACGCAGGTAGTCTGAAGGGTTAAGTGTGTCCTTAGGAGGGCAATGGAGAAATAGCTGATAGCAGGTGTGAACGTGTGTTTGTGTGTTTCTTGTGGGGGACCTCTCTCCCAGAGCGTGGCAGCTGCTTCTGGCAGTACCAGGCAGGGTACCAGCTGCTCACAGGGATACACAAGCATGCTGAATGATGGACCACCTCCTCCATAGCAGGGCGTTTATTCAAGTTAATGAGCACACGTTGCAAAATATCCCTCTTTTTCGCTCTTGTGGGAACTGGTTGCATAGATGTCCATAGCATCTTTGGCAAAGGTATGCCTCCAAAGGCATGTTAGATAGGGTTGCTTAAGCTGTTGATTCAGCCAAAGCAGATTGAACTCCTGATGGCCTTAGTTCTCTTTGATTTTTTCTTGGCATTCAATTCCTCTTAATGCTTTTTCTCCATTACATTTTTGCCACACAAGATAGTTTTTAAAAAACCTGCAAATCTATGTTTCTGCAGAAGCAGAGACCAATGCTGCCTTCAGATCTAAAGTTGTCATCCATCTGAAATGAAAATTGATGATAGAAAGACCCAAATTGAGCCCAATTGTCATAGAAAGCCCTCCGTGAAGGTGCTAGACCTCATTCTTCCTTTGCCAGGAAGGAGTTTAGCTGTTTAGACCTCTTTTCCCAAGATAGGTGGCAGCTGCTTTGCCAGAGTCCACTAAAAGGGACATGAGCTGAGAGCCCAGGTTTGTATTTCAGACACTTCTGAGGTATCGGCGGTAGCGTCAGCCCACGCTGTTACTCAATGCTTCTCTGCAGCTGAGGCTTCATGTTCAGGTGCCTGCTTTGGGAAAAATGCCTTGCTGGCATGCCTGGTCAACACTTCAGAGATGTAAACTGATTTCTGTGTGAGCATAAACAAGGCTGGAATAGCTGCATGCTTGAAATGTTTCCTTTTCATCCCTGCTTCTGTGTGCCAGCAGCTCCTGAGATGTGTTTTACCCACCGCCTACAGCCTTCAGACTCTGCAGTGGTGAAGTATGTGGTCGGCCCTTTGCATCTTCCCTCATATGCCTGGAGATGATCAGCTTCTTAATATACATATGTCTGGGCAGCGCATCTTGAAGAGTGGCAGTCTTTGATGGGAAACTCTCCTTCCCCTGGGTGTTTGAAAGCTGAGGGGATGACTTAATATTCCAAGCTCTGCATTTTAGCATATTATTAACATTTTTAGCATATTGGAGTCAAAGTAAAAAGCAGGAAGCTGTAAAGTCTTATCGTTTTTCCCAGCTCAATTTGTCAGAAATATTTATAGTAGTTTGGCCCACAGTGTTAATATTACAGGGCTTGGCTGATCCATTTGCATAAACAGGCAGTATCAAGTGATTAAATCAGTCTCAGCCCCACTGTCACAGAAGCCCACATTACATTGCCTTTCCCCTTTTTTGTTGCCTGACTTTGTAAAAAAGAATGTGATGGTGCTGCTTCTGAAGAGCAACCTGACTTTTGACCGAAGCATATATTTTTCCAGTTATATTTATTAAATGCTATTACTCTACCTACCGTAAACTAGTGTTTTGTTGTAAACACCCCTATTATGTTCTGCATTAGCCCAGTAGAGGTGAGTTCCAAGATAGATTTTTTTGAGAAAACAGTTTATGATACAATTTTGCTGGGGGAAAGAAGATCTTCCCTCAAATTTATTGTCTTCTTGCACTGGCATTTCCTCTGTGTGCAGATTTTTACAACACACAGTAGCACCGAGAACATGCAAATGTGGTCTGGGAAGGCAATGTTGTAGAGTCTGCAATTTAATTGATTATGTTCAGTTTTAAATTATGGGGTAGAAAACCTAATGTGCGATACCCTGGACTATATAATTTATGCTCTGCAAATGAGGTATAAATGCTGCTCTGCTGGGCAACATTAACGTTTTTTGCACACGGGTGAATTATTACAGAAGAAGTAAGAGAGAATGAACTGGCCTTCCAGTTACAAGCTATTATAATTTGGCTTCTCAGATGGGAAATAAAAAGGAGAAAATTAACATAGTGGAAAGAAACCTTTATTCTTTTTTTTTTTTTTTTTTGGTAAATAGAAAGCTGGGTACACAGCAAGCATTTCTGCAAATGAAAGAAAATGTGCTTTGATTGTATTCAAGACCTTTTTGTGTTTTCTTTCTGTAAGTGATCTAGCCAATAAGTGCTCTGATTGTAATGCCCAGGAGGAAGGTAAATCCCGGAGAAGCATATGAAGAGTGAATGCTGATTTGTGAAGGAGTACTCATACAGAAAACCCAGTATGAATGATCGCTCTTCTCTGTCCAGAAAACATTAATGCCTCCATGTAAACATCACACATAAGAAAATCGCGTTGAATGCTGGGCACTGACTGCTTGATTAATTATTTCATTGCAGGCAATGCATTTTTTACATAATTTCTCCAGTAAATATTTCTGGCTAAACAGAAACAGAATTTTTAAGGTTTTGCTATTAGTGCCTTTGTGAGCATAATGCACTGACATATATAAACAAAGCCCTTCAAACGTATCCTAGATTGTTTAATGGCAAAACGGGGTTTAATATTTCAACTTGGGGAGTCAGTTAAAGTTTCCCATGCAGTGTATCTAAACGGATATCAAAACTAATGTAAAGTTATGAAAATAGGCACAGGGCACATGAACAGCAGTGGAAGATTTTATTGTCCATTTTGCTGAATCCTACAAACCTCAGGATCTGTGTTTCCTGTAGAAGCAAAAGCTAAAGACAAAATTTGAAGCACTTCCTAATGTCATTTCTCTACATAGAGATGGATGTGCACCCTTCTTTACTGAGGACAAAGATGATTTGGAGCTGCCACCGCAAAGCACCTCCTCCGCTGATAGCTCTCCATAAGGCAAGAAGCGGAGGCTGCTCCAAAATATCACTTCAGGGTTATCTTTGGCTCCTTGCCCTCTAAAAAATGTGTGGGCAGCATTTCGGTACAGCTGAGGGTGATTTCCTATTCAGGGTTTAAGTGCAAATTAGAGGGTTATCTATTGATCCACAGAGACTTGTGTGGCATTGGTCTCCACTAGGAAAAAAACAACCTTCTTCTTTCATGTTATTGAGATGGCTCAAGTCAGCTGAATTAACTATTTCCACGAGAGAAACTTCCTTTTGAGCATGCGATTAATTTCCTTTGTTATTTTGATGGAGTTTGTTGACTTTTATAACCTCATTTACAGAAGCAGGCAGGGGCCACAACTTTCAGTTGACCTCAGCAAGTGTTCAGCTTTTCTGAAAAAATCAGGTAATTAAAGCACAGTATGAGGACAGTTTATGTCTTGCCACCAGATTTTGCATGCAAAGAGAGGTGTCAAGCTGGGCTATCATATTAGGCTGAGTTATCATATTCATTATTTCTGAGTAGATTGTTTGCTTCTCTGCTTTAAAGAGCAAATCAACCTGTTAAATTTTGTATGCATCCAGAGAAGCTGATAATTAGTGAAACATAAGTAAGTAATTAATTTCCTACCACGACTGCATTTAGAAAAAGTATTTCTTCAGAAAAACTTAGCAAACTATAAAGAGGATTCTTTTTCTTTCTTTCCTTCTTTCCTCTCCTCCTAGTTCCACCTGGTGTTTCTGCATGGTATTGTTTTCCTTCAATGTTAAATAATTCATAATTTATATCTGTGGTACAACATACTTACAGGCCTCCCACCAAACCAGCTTTCTCTGAATATTTCAGGCTGATTTCTTCAGCTCACGCTGCTAGAAAATATGAGTTAGTCTGTAGAAGTGCGTGCCTAATGTAGGGAACATAATGTATAAGACAAGCATGAAGAGGACTGGGGCAGAAGATTCCTCGGGAAGGTGAATCGTGATGTGGACTGGAAACGTGGCATTTCTTGAATGGGTATCTTCCAAACTGATGGAAGACAGGATGCCATTTATGCTATTTTCTTTCATCTCACATGCTGCATTAAATAACAACACAGCACTTCTTTATATAGTGAATTTTGTCGCTTCCACCTTTCTAATATTTGCTTTTTGAAAATCCAGTGTTTGTATGCTGGAACTGTTATTACCAGGCACTTACAGAATACAGGTACTACAGTTTTTCTAGAGATGAGTCATTTCTGAATTTCTGAATTTTAAAGATAAACATATACTGGAGGAGGATAAAAAGCATAGGAAGAAGCCAAATTCCACATTTTCTATTCCTCTTTGCAGACACTGGGGAAGCAATTATGCCAGTGGGGAATAGCTACAGCCATGATGAGTGAAAATTTGAAAGCTCCTGTGTAGGGCACATTTCTCTATGTGCCTTTGGAGACCTGGATGGCGCCTCCCTTCCTCAACGTGACATTAAAGTCAAGAAACCACAAAACTGGTTTTGATTCACATCAAGTAAGGCACTGGAGGGGGGAGAAGAAGATATTAAGACATGCCTACTGTCCTTCCTTTGCTGTACAAATCCTTTTAGCCCCGGACTAAAAGCTGACTGATACTCATTCTAGAAATCAAGTCCTCACAAGATGCCCACATGTTGCCTACAAATGAAACATCAAAAGATCTCTTTCTATGTAAAAGACCACGCTATAAGCCTGGCAAGTGTGCCCTTATTAGAGCAGAACCTACCTCTTCATTTATTATTCACTAACACATTATAGTGTCTTGAGAAATATATTCTGCAGCAGGTAATCTAGCATGGGAAAACAAAAAATGCGTATGTCTAATTATAAGAGACATTGTAGCAAGGTACTTCCTTAGCACTGGCAAAGTACTGCATTATAGATTAAAACAACGCAAATATATTACAGTTTGTATAGTGTTTCACTTTTATTGGATGTATGTTGCTAAGAAACAAAATTGAAATGTCTCTTTTGAACCTGAAGCCTCTTGGGAGTGTGGTATTGCATATGTAGTAAATGTTTTTCACTTTAGGAAGGATTAAATGGTAGACCAGGAAAAGCAGGGAGGGTTCATTAGTATTGCATGTTTTCCAATCTACTGCCAATGAACCCAACTATTACGGTCGTAAAAGCTATGTAAGGAGCTTCAGCTTGTTCTTGGGTGAAGTGTTGACAGCTGCTTGTTTGAATATTAATAAAGTCTATTGAGTTATTCCCTGCCTGTATTGTCTGTAGCTTGAAACTGTGAAGACTTCTCTGTGTATTGCGTCTTTATTTTTCTAAGTACATGCCTGTCTGCAGAGTTGGTACCCATTTTGCTCCTAGAGATGGTACAACTCATTATAGAGAAAATTACAACCTTGTGCTCCATTAAACATTTATTTTGGCAGCATTGTTGGTTGCTGTTTTCCCTCTTCGATTTAAAGAAGTCTATGCTGATTGAAAGAACATGTGCTCTTTCTTACATATGGTAATTAATCCTCATTCTTCCAAACTTTTACAAAGAAAAGTCAAAGTTATTCCTGAACCACATGCAAGAAAAGAAAAGTTAATTCTCCTTTAAAAACAAAACCAAACAAAACAAAAAACAAAAGCAAAAACCATTTTTAAGTTAAAAGCATGATACAGAAATGAACAACTTTACAGTGCACAGTATTTTTTTCATGTTTTAGCTGCAGATGATAGCTTGCTAACTTGATGATGCATTGATTAACTTGATGGTACAGCATCAGTTTTGGCTGGCTGGGTGTGCTAGCTAAAGTTTGAGAAAAACACTGATAACATAATGGTTCAGGGTCTGCTGGGAAGGGGAGACCTGGGGTTTTCCCCTGCAGCTACCTGGGCACCACTGCTGCCCTGGGGACACAAACACAACTGCTGTGCCTATGCAGTACTGGTCAAATATCACAGAATGATATGGGGTTAGAAGGGACCTCTGGAGATGACCTAGTCCAACTCTCCTGCCAAAGCAGGTCCACCTAGAGCAGGTTGCACAGGAACATGTCCAGGTGGGTTTTGAATGTTGCCAGAAAGGGAGACTCCACCACCTCTCTGGGCAGCCTGTTCCAGTGCTCTGCCACCCTCAGAGTAAAGAAGTTTTTTCTCATGTTGAGATGGAATTTCCTGTGTTCCAGTTTGTGCCTGTTGCCTCTTGTCCTGTTGCTGGTCACCACTAAGCAGAGCCTGACACCATCCTCTTGCCACCTTTAGATATTTATAAGCATTGATGAGATCCTCTCTCAGTCTTCTCCGGGGCTCTGCTGAACTGTCTCCAGTAGTTCCTTGTCTTTCTTGAGCTGTGGAGCCAAGAACTGGACACAGTACTCCACATGTGGCCTCACCAGGGCAGAGTAGAGGGTCAGGATGACCTCCCTCAACCTGCTGGCCACACTCTTCTTGGTGCACATCAGGATGCCATTGGCTTTCTTGGCCATAAGGGCACATTGCTGCCTTGTGGTCAACTTGTTGTCCACCACCTTATGCACAAGATGGGCCTCTGGAAAAAAAAACCAACAACAAAACAGGGCTCCCGGCAAATCAGTTTTCTGGGCTGGCTGCTGTAAGTTGAGCAATTGGGTAAACTTGACTAAAACTGGAAATATTAACCAACCCCAGCTGAACACAGTCCAGTCTCCATGAGAGCACACAAATCTGGGAAATTCAGATGTCAATTGTAAGTTTACTGGCAACTGGGCCTTTAAAAACAACTGCAACACAAGAAGATTAAATAGCTAATTTTAAACTCCTAAAAGCCCCGGAATTAGAAATGCATAGATTAACCATAGCGGTCTCTTCTTCTTCCCTGCAACTGACTTCTCTAAACCAACTGGATGGGCATTTCATTAGTGGTAGGACAGTGATGAAATAGAGTGTCTCCTCGACGTTGTGATAAGAAAATCATGATGGAAACTATGATGCTGCACCTGGGCTTCTGCCGACAGGGTGGCCTTACTGCAGCCGTGCAGCTCTCCCAGGTGAGGTGTGTTCTCCCCGCTGCCGCGGTGTACCCCATCTCAAGAAGAGATTTTGTCAGATATCCTCAAAGATCCTGTTGATTTTACATGTGAATTAGCAGGAAGAAATCAACAAACTGGCAAAAGTATTTTGATAAATGGGATAAATTAATACATCACTAACAGAAATATCTTCCTTTCAACTTTTAAGAACAATCTTTGTGGCTGACTGAAGAAAATTTAATCAAATTTATGATCTACAAAGAAGAGAGAAGAAATAGAATGTATTTTTTATCATCTTACGAAACTGTAACTGACTCCTAGAGAGGGTGAGGAACTAATGGATGTCACTATATTCAGGACGCGAAAAAGTTCCTCAGGATGAGACTAATATTCCTCTTCAGCCTTCAATGCCATCAAGTTAATTTCCACCAATATTAAAAGCTCTTTGCATCATTTATGCCAGATTTACTACAAATAAGGTAATCTCCTTGCCAGGAGGATTAAATGTACAGTGAGAGCTGTACAATAGGCAAACACCTGGCTTGCCCGCACCCACAAAAACCCAACCTATGGGGAATGTGATAAAACTGGTTGAAAAACTGCAGTGGTTTGATAGGCTGCCGTACTGAGACTGGCAATGGACACCAGAGGAAGTACCATTTCAATTCACAAGTTTATTGAAACAAAACCATAATATAAGAAAGCCATTTTCCTAATTTATAGAGTTCTAATGTTTATTGGTCAAATTGGTACTATGGTAAAAATTATTTGCATTTTTTCAGGGTTTTTTTTGTCTCACCACCCTCACAGTAAAGAATTTCTTTCTAGTATCTAATCTAAATCTCCCCTCTCTCAGTTTAAAACCACTGCCCCTTGTCCTATCACTACACCCCCTGATAAAGAGTCCCTCCCCATCTCTCCTGCAGGCCCCCTTCAGGTACTGAAAGGCTGCTATAAGGTCTCCCTGGAGCCTTCTCTAAGCTTATTTTCCATGTGCCCTAGCAGCAATTCTAGGAGGATCTGCTCCATGATCTTGCCAGGCACAGAGGTGAGACTCACCAGCCCGTAGTTGCCCAGGTCTTCTTTTTTTCCCGTTTTAAAAATTGGAGTTTTTTCCCCTTTTCCAGTCAGTAGGAACTTCACTGCGCTAACACGACCTCAAATATGACGGATAGTGGCTTGACAATTTCATCTGTCAGTTCCCTCAGGACCTGTGGTTGAATCTCATCAGGTCCCACAGACTTCTGCACCTCCAGATTCCTTAGATGGTCTCGAACCTGGTCTTCTCCTACAGTGGGCAGTTTCTTATTCTTCCAGTCCCTGTCTTTGCCTTCTGTGACTTGGGCAGTGTAGTTAGAGCCTTGCTGGTGAAGACCGAAGCAAAACAGTCATTGAGTACCTCAGCCTTGTCCATGTCCCAGGTGACCAGGTCTCCTGTTTCCTTTTGGAGAGGGCTCACGTTTTCTCTAGTCTTTCTTTTGTCACTGACATACCTATAGAAGCCTTTCTCTTTGCCCTTGATGCCCCTGGACAGATTTAACTCTATCTAGGCTTTAGCTTTCCGAACCTGATCCCTGGCTGCTCAGACAATTTCTCTTTATTCTTCCCAGGCTGCCTGTCCTTGCTTACACCCTCTGTAGGCTCCCTTTTTCTGTTTGAGGTTGTCCAGGAGCTCATTGTTCATCCATTCATGGCCAACTTCCTATTTGTTTAGGTCCAAAATAAGGAAGAAAAGACAGAGCTGACAAGTCCCCCTCCTTCCCTCTGCTTAGTATTGAATATCATTCACTTCAGAAGTCCAAGAGTTCCTTGATTTTTTGAATCTAAATGTAAATAAAGCAAGTAATGTAACCATAACTGAATGGTCATTTAAACATACAGAGAAAATGCAATAGTAAAAATTGACTGCTGTGCATTCCACAGTAAGTTTAATTACATTGACTCATTCTATAATAATAATGCCTACCATTCTTATAATGCTCTATGGATTTGGGAAGAATCATACAAATAAGAGCTACTTGTTGTTATTTGATAGGCAAATGTTCCCTAGCAGTGCAAACTGAACAGTTATTGTGCTGCAGACCCTTACAAGCAAAGAAAGCATATAAGCAAGGATTCAGAAAAAAGTCTGTATAGTCAAATACCATTTTGGTAGAAAAAGACTTAGTCACTTTCAAGAGCAGCAGGCAAAATAAAAAGACATTGAGGTGCTGGAGCAGGTCCAGAGAAGGGCAATGAAGCTGGTGAGGGGTCTGGGGAATAAGTCTTATGAAGAGAGGCTGAGGGGGCTGGGGTTGTTCAGCCTGGAGAAAAGGAGGCTGAGGGGAGACCTTATCGCTCTCTACAACTACCTGAAAGGAGGCTGTAGAGAGGCGGGGGTCGGTCTCTTCTCCCAAGTCACAGGCAATAGGACAAGAGGAAAGGGCCGCAAGTTGCACCAGGGGAGGTTCAGATTGGATATTAGGAGAATTTTTCACACTGAAAGAGTTATTAAGCATTGGAATGGGCTGCCTGGGGAAGTGGTTGAGGCACCATCCCTGGAGGTATTTAAAAGATGGGTTGACATAGCACTTAGTGACACAGTTTAGTGATGTTTTTTTATCAGAGTTAGGTTGAAGGTTGGACTAGATGATCTTAAAGGTCCCTTCCAACCTAGACAATTCTATGATTCTAAATACATGAAGGCAAAGTTGAAGGTGTAATGTCCACGTACGGTCCCTAGAAACTGCCTTCAAAACCAACATAGATACAGCCACAGACAGCAAAAAACATTAGTTTTCTGTTCTGAACTAGATAGCAAGAAAGATCATGCAGGGGAAAGAATCAGGAAAGCAGAACGTGTCTCTTTTTTATTATTTTTAATTGAAACACTAAGCAATACCTAGTAAGTTGTTACAATTTAAGGACAAGTACAAATGAAGCCTTGGACTGCTTCAATATCACTCTACTCTCCAGCAACAGAATTTTGCCTTTTTTAGTCTCTTTTTGTCTCTGGGTACTCTTCAAAGTTAATGCATCAAGAAGGATTTGTTTCATCCACCATGGGAGTAAAGCCGCTTCCACAGCCTGGATCAGGAGGTGCTTATCAGCTGTCTCCTCAAACACACTCACCAAGGGAGGTGCAGCAAAATGTGCAGCTCCATCCCTGTGTGTAAAACAGCACCTCTGCTTAAGAACCGTGTTAATCACATTACTTAATTAGTTCACAAATAATCACTTTACACTTGCACTCTGAAGCTAGATGTTTTGGCAGCTGAGACAGGGAAATTAATAGAATCCACATTTCTTTAAAGTAAACCAAGACCTGTTACATCTTCTGTATCTCTTTCCATTCCTTTCTATGTGTTTTATCTCAGGCTTCTGAGCGTTTCATCTTTTTCCTATTTCCAAACTTAATAATCTGAGTATTTAATTTCTTAATATTTAATGTAATATTTCCCATGGTCTCTTTGGCAAGAAGAGAAAGTATGTCTGATGATACTTTTTTTCTTTCATTTCCTTTAGTCCTGGCCTAATTCTCCTTTAGGCACAGGCACGGGGAAGCACACAACACACACTAAACTTTTAAGCATGAAAACACTTCTTTTGACATCAAAGGCTCTTCAGACACTCAGGAGGTGTTTTTTTTAGTTGGAGCCCAACTTGTCTCTCCCACTTCTCTCTTCATAGAAGGATTACTTGTCTCTAGTCCCTTGAGTAACTTCTGTATAAATCTTCCCCTCTTTTCATCTTTTCCTCCCTTCCTTTTTCCTCACCTCTTTTTCCTCTTATTTTCCTTTCTCCTTACCCTTATCAGGTTCCCCCTTTCCTCCATCCTCCCCCATGTCTTCTGGGGTGGTTTTAGAGCTCCCTTATCTCCTCCCTCTCACAGGGGTCCAGTGTAGCTTTGCTTCAGTTTTAGCTTCTGCTGCTCTGTGATGGCAACCAGCTCATGTTCAAGAGGCTGCTTTACAGGTGGATTACAACAGACTTTCATTTTACGTGTGTCAGTAACTTCTTCTATTGAATAATAGAAGAATGGGTTGCATTACATCTGCACCTTTTTAAAGCTGTCCCAGTATCAAGGGACCTTCTCATTGTCTTTGGATGATGCCTCTCAAGTGTTTTTCCTGATCTGGGGATATATAACTGGGCAGCTCTGGGAGACCTGGTGACAAGTTGGTTTGGCAGCAAGCCCTGGAGCAACCAGAAGAAAGGATGGATGAAAAGTGCCCTTCTAGTCACCAGAGGTACTCTGGATTTACACTGGTGTGTAACAGAGCACTTTTGGCTTTAATGTTTTGACAGCGATATTTAAGTTCTTACCTTTGAAGGAAGAAATCAGAGGTGCTGAAACAATTACACATTTCCTTAAAGATTTTCTAGCATTGCCCTCTCCTTGCTGCAGCATGTTTTTTTTCCTTAAAGGTTCTCCATTACTCCTTTTCCATAAATTAACAATTTTACTCCAGAGAAAGACCAAGTCCTTGATACCATATTTCACATTTCTCCAGGCATCAGTATTATTTATAGTGTAAAACTGTTGAGTTTGGAATTTCTTTCAGCAAGGACATGGGTTAGATTACTGGACATTACTCAGCAACATATAATGGCCTGAGCTCCTCATCAGGAGCTTTTCTTTAGCTTTACGCTTACTCCTTCTGTTCTAGAGGAACATAAGAGCAGCAAGATTCATGGCTTTCTGCAAACTGAAATTCAGTAAATTTTACTATCCGGTGTCTGGATTACCCTTATCACAACAGGGTCATCTTTCTGTATACATCAGAAGTTAAATGTAGAGTCATAAAGCTGACAGAAGGATTTTGTGGAGCCCTCCTGACACAACTCTCACAAAAAGTCAATTTTAAGAGTATCACTTAAGAGAGGAATAGTAAGGCTTCTGCAAACACTTGAATTGCAGTCCCAAGAGCCAGAAGTCCTCTGTTACACCACAGGCACAGGTACAGAAGAAAGCTTGGGTTAGGGACTGGACCACAAATGAAAATTCTCTTTGGCAGAATTACAATGTATTACAACAGTAGCTTTTGGCTTAAGCAGGCCCTTTAATGATACTATTAGTTAAATGTTAGCCAAAAAGGGATTTTCAAAAGAAACATCCGAAAAATGGGGCTTCTCCTGCAGCTTCTCTAAGGTGAAGTTCTGTTCATATTCCACATGTACAAGTGTCTGCACTTTTACTATTATTTTTTTAAATCTCCCGTGGTTAGCATACAACCTGGATCCAAAACTCCAAAATGCCAGGGTGTCACCCCGTAGCCAGGTGTACCTGAACCCAAGCTCCTGCGGGACCCCGGGGACAGTCCCGCAGCTGCATTTGGGGTGTGGGCACCGGCTGGAGAAAGGACGGCACCGGGGCGGGGAGCGGGCTGGAACCCCGGGCTCCCGGCGGGGAGAAGAGACGCCACGGTCCCTCTTATTTTCACCTTTCCATAACGATTAAAGCGCGGTTATTCCGGCGCCCGGCGGAGGCGGTGGGGGGGTGTGATGCACCGGGGCACCGCGCTGCGCCTCGCAGGGCCCGCCAGGGGGCGCCGCGCCGCCAGGGATAGCGGGGCCGGACGGGACGGGGACCCCGGCCCGCGGGGCCGGTGCTGCTCCCCGGCGGGGCAGGTTGTGCCCGCTGTCCCCTTCTCGGCTTTCCGCCACCGTGACCCCCGCGCTTCTCTCGGGTCGCCCGGCCTGGCCCAGGCTGCAGGGGCTTCCCCTCCGCTCTTCCCCTTCCACCCCGGGTGTCCTCGGCTTCCCCGAAGGGGGGTCTCCTCCGTCTGACCCCGGCGGCGCGCCGGCCGCCCGGCCCGTCCGGCAGCCTCCGCAAGGAGGAGGAGGAGGAGGGAGCCGCGGCGGAGGAAGGCGGGCGGCGAGCCCTGCTGCGTCGGGTTACAGGGAGCCATGGAGCAGCGGCGGGGGCGGGCGAGGACCGCCCGCGGGGCGGCCGCCTGTGCCGCGGGCGCCCCCCCGGGGCTCCCCGTCGCTCCCCGCCCCGCGCGGAGGCGCGGCGGGCGGCTCGCCGGGCCGCGCCGGGCCCCGCCGCAGCTGCCGAGCCGAGCCGAGCGGCGCCGCGCCGGGCCGGGCGGCGGCGGTGGCGGCGGGGGAAGAGTCACGGGCGGGCAGGTGCCCTCCTCCCGCAGCGCTTCGCTCCGCTCCGCGCCGCTGGCATCGCCGCCGCGCCGCACGGCGGTGGGCATCGCCGCCCCGGCAGCCCCCGAGGTCGCCGCGGCCCGCCGGTGGGGGCAGCCCCGCCGCCGCCTCCCCGCGCAGCCCCGCCGCCCCGATGGCCCCCGCCGCCCCGCCGCCGCACCCCCCCCGCCGCCGCCGGCCGCGACGGCCCTAGGGGCGTCGGGGCCCTGCGCTGCCCCGCGGAGGGGAGGCGGAGGCGGCGGCGGCGGGGCGGGGGCGGAGGCGGAGGCGAGGGGGCGGCGGAGCGGCGGCGGAACGGCGGCGGAGCGGGAGCCGGCGGCGGCGGCGATGGACGAGTCGTCGCTGCTGGACCTGCTGGAGTGCTCCGTGTGCCTGGAGCGGCTGGACACCACGGCCAAGGTGCTGCCGTGCCAGCACACCTTCTGCCGCCGCTGCCTGGAGAGCATCGTCAGCTCCCGACACGAGCTGCGCTGCCCCGAGTGCCGCATCCTGGTGGGCTGCGGCGTGGACGAGCTGCCCGCCAACATCCTCCTCGTCCGCCTCCTGGACGGCATCCGACAGCGGCCCCGCGCCGCCGGGGGCGCCAGCGGCAGCCCCAGCTCCGCGGCCCCCGCGTACCCCCAGCCCGTCGCCGCCGCCGCCCCCAGCGCCGTCGCCGCCGCCGCCGCCTCGGCCGCCGCCAGCCTGCGGGAGCTGGCGGCCGCCAGCCGCAGCGCCCTGCTGGGAAAGGTGGGTTCCTGGGGACACGGGGGCGGGCGGGCGGGCCGGGGGAGCGCGGCCGGGAGGGCCCGGTTTGCCGGCGGGACGTCCCGCGGGGCGGCGGAGTCCGGGGGTGTCTCCCCGCGCCTGCGGCCGGCTGGTGTTGGTGTTCCCCCCACAAACACACGCTCCACACCCCCTCCCCCGCGATGTAAAGGTGGAAGCGAGGCGATGCTCGGCCGGGGATGTCCCCAAAATACTCCGGAAGGCGGGAGGGAGCGGCCCCGGGAGCCCCCGCGGGGGCTCGTACCGGCTGTCCGGCCGCTGCCGCACCGACGGTCCCCGCACCCTCTCGCCACCCCCCTCCCCCTCCTCGCCAGACGCGGCTCCCGGAGTTACGAAATCTTGACAAAGTGCCTCGAAAGCGCTTTTATTCAGCGTGTCGGCCTCTGCCAGGTACCCGTCAGGTGCGGGCAGGAGCTGGCTCCCGCTCTGGTGCTGCCTTCGGGGGTGCGTAGCCAGAACCCCCCGTCCGGTCCGGTACCCGGTGCTCGCTTTCATCGCGTCCCCCCGAGTTTTCCCCTGCTGCCGGTGGGGTACGTGCAGGGTCCCTCTGACAGCCGGAATCAAGAGAGGTCGGAAGCTGAAGTTTCCCCTCCCAAGGGAATGTAATTTCATTTTTATGTATAAGGTGTGTGATTTATTGAAGGAGAGTACTGCTACATATGCATTTATTTATTTTAAAACTGCAATCGAGTGCCTGATCTTGCTCCCTTTAAAATCAATGGCGAGGGTTTCATTGACTCAGAGGGGACACGATCGATTTCTTCTCAGTGTTCTGGATTATTGTGAAATTCGATATGATAAAATTTACTATAGGACCTCTTTAGGAGACTTGGGAATGGAGATGCTCTGATGACTGTGAACTTCATCTTATTTCTAATGTCATTTGAAGTAGTGGATGTATTTAATTGTCTTTGATCTTTCATGAAATCTGCTTGAGCTGTAGTTTAGTGGACAGGCTTTTGATTTGGAAAGGTCAATGCAGAGATTCCTTGTGAAGTTGTATTGCTATAGTAAATGTTGCAATTAATCCATTTCCTATTTTTTATTATGAGAAAAATGAATAGACCTGTACAGGTGTTTTGCCTGCAGGAGATGATGGCAAATGCCATACATTGTTCCACAAAATTCAATTTTGGGGTCTGAAGTGAAATATGCTCGGCAATATTTCTGAAAGGGTAGATCCTTTATTACTGAGCTGTAGACCACAGTGATCTTCAGGTATTTAACACAGATTTGTCAGACTTAAATAAGAAAAATGGCAATGGGATTCTGTCCTCTAGGGTTGGTTTTTTTTTTTTCCTATTTGTTTTTCAGCTAAACTTAGGATTGTGGCTTTGTCGTAGCAGACAACTCATGTCTTCTTGAGTTTCAGCATTACAAGAAGGGAAGCTTGCCTTCGTTAGGTAGTTTAAAGTACGGTATCCTCACAGTCTGGTTCGTTGTCTGGAGAGTAGTCTCTCACAGGAGGTGAGGGATGCTGGTTGCACCTGCAGGGCTTGTGTTGTGGGGGCAGGCTCTCGCACCCTGACGAAGCTTTTGTGGCCATCCAGCAAGAAGACAATCTCTGTTTTTTGTATCTTTAAATCCTAGTCAAGCTGGGATGTTACAGGGGGATGTGCATGTAAGGAAACGCTTGAGGGGGAAAGTTACCTGAGAGTAATTTTGTATCAATGCAAATTTTTAGAGAAGTTGAGTTTTCCTTATTCTAAACTGGTAGATTTTTAAGAAGTACTTCCCTAGCCACTATTGCAGATATCATGTAGTAAATAAAACCACATCACGTTCTGTTGATTTCTGACTTTGATTGAATAGGACTTCGTGAGCATCTTCAGTTCTGTTGTCTGTTTCTGTCTGGATTGTTATCCATCTGAATTTGATGAAAAGTTACACATGACCTGAGAATCATATTTTGGCTTTTATGGTTAACAACTGCATTTTTTTTCCCTTTGCTGGGGGTAATGAGTGATTCTGGGGCAGTGGGTCTGTTGGGGCAGAGTGTATCGGTGGAACTGTTTGCTTGGCCTTTTGACTGACCACACAATTTTTTTCCTGGAAATCAATGCAATGTGCTTGATCCTTACAAGATTCATTACAGTGAAAGAAAGTCTGAACTAATCTGCTTTTAAAAAAAGCAGCAGGGGAGAATAATCCTCCTTGGAGCTGCTGATACAGCTGATTGCCGAGCTATCCTGGAGACACGAGTATAGCACCTCTTTCTGTACTAAACAATAGATGGTACAAACCCGCCTAGAATTAGGCTTTTTGAGGTTGATACTGAAGAGCAGAACTGTATCCTTTTCAGTTTTTGACAGCTTAACTCCCTTGGAGAGAGCTGAAGTGATTCTTTATGATATATACATATTTTTTTTAATTTCACAAATTGCTGTAGATTTGCTGCCTGGGGCTTAAATGCAAATTACACTGTTTTACTAATTAATACCTTTCATTTTAGGTAATGCAGTATATGCGTTATGGGCTTTTCTTTTTTTTGGTTAGGAAGGAAAATGCTAATTGTGAGATGTAATGGCAGAGAGCCAAGGTCACTTCTATCAGACTTCAGTCTTGCCCAGATCCTTGGACCGATATGTTAGAATCACACCAGGGATCTGTTTCTCTGAGAGTTTTAATTAACCTTAGAAGAGAGAGCAGGGCCAGCTTCCGTCTTGCTGTTACACCTGTTTTGCTTCCACACCTTATACTTGAGGGAAGTCTTCTTTGCACAGGCGGCATTTCCTAAAATCGACCGGTGTTGTTTAGCACTTTGGCAAAACTCGGGGGGGCTTTGTATGTCTTTATCCGGTCCTTGGTCCTTCTTTGCTCCCAGTTTCTGGCAGATTTGGTCTCTCCAGACTGCTAAAACCCAGCCTGAGAAGGGCTGAGCTGGGGAGGAACTGGTGTGGGGGCTGCTCCTCAAGCTGTCTGAGATCATTCTTCAGAAACGCTTCCGAAATAAATAGTGTAGGTGCTTTAAGATACAGAGTATACGCCTTCAGCATGAGAGACCCGCAAGTGGTGTTTACCTACGGATACATGCTTGGAAAATATTTGGGATTCTGTTGATACATAGTGGCTATGTGGTCTCTGGTAAGACAGTTTGTCTCCCAATGCCTCTATTTCAGCCTGTAAAAAAATCCTCGTAGTTTGTTTCTACAAGATATAGCCTGCGTTAGGGGATATTAGCATTAAGGATGCTATGTAAATGCAGAGCATGATATTAGACATTATATAAGGGTCCGGCTGCTGAAGGAACACACTGGAAGAGTGAGGAAAGGAAATCCAGCGTCTGTTAGAGTGGCCCCCCAGGGGATGAAGCAGGAGGCTAAGAGTGGTTTATAATGGTAGGTGCATTACACACAAGGTTATAATTTATTGGCTCCTCTGTTTCCATTACCACTGTGGAACCGCTTGGGGAATTCAGGTTCTGTCAAAGTAAATGGCTCCCTTACATTGTTGAGGCATTATGGTAAATCTGCCTTCTTTACTGAGTGTGGGGTTTGGGTTTTGGGTGGTGGGTTTTTTTTTAAACAATTATTGCAGTTTATCACTTAGAATTTTTTCAGGAGTTCTCAAGAACAAATAGCCAGCTAAATGCGTGCAAGACTTTATTATCATTTCCTCCCAAACCAGGCGTCTCCCACTCCAGGTGCGCGGTTTATTGCTTTGCTTGCTTGCAGTGCAAACTGAGAACAACATTTGCATGAAAAAGAAACAGCCTATAAAAACAAAAACGCGTCTCTGGGTTTTCCCAGAAGGGAGGACGCGGCCGAAGTGAGGGGCAAGGGATGCGGTGCGTTACCAGGCGGGGATATAGGCGACGGTAGAGAGTTAAGATGTGCACATAAAGAAAATGACGTGTCAGCGTGCTTGAGTGGCATGATGGATGGGCTGTGCTCCCCTGCCATGCTCTGGGTGCTTCTCCCCACCATCAGCTTTGCAGGGCTGTTTCAGGTAGGAGGCTGCCGTTAGCCAGCCCAAGGGAAAGGTGTCTCCCCTTGCCTTGACGGGAGTTTTGCAAGCAGGGTGAGCCGTGCTAATTTGCTATCCGGGATTTTCGGTTGCCGTGTTTGTAGAAATTCTCTGAAAAAGGCCTTGAGTCATTATTTTTTATGAGAGCGCTGCCTTATCCTATGCCAGATTGAACGTGGAGTATACCTTGTGTTGGTTTTTTTTTTGTTGTGTTCTTTTTTTCTTTTTCCCACTGCCGCGTTTCCTCCTCGGATGCATTGTCTCAGGTGAAGATCCCACCCCGGGTTACGCAAGAGGAAGCGGATGGAGCCTGGCGTTTATATCCATTTATATCCGTTACAAGCAGCAGTGGGCCGTGTAAGGGACACGCTTTGTCTTGGGCGGAGAAGAATCTTCAACTTGGCTTTCTAATGAGGTTTGCACAGACAGGAGTGCCATTCCTGCCAGCAGCACACAGTGTGTGTAGCCCCGTGGATTTACCTCACTTTTTGTTCTTTCTCTCTGATTTATTTGCTTCTGATGCTGTGGTCTGGCTGGCCAGTGCCTGAACTTTGTTGTAAAGCCATCCAAATAGGACTGATATTCCACGCGTCAGAGTCTCTGATCCTGAGAATATTTTTTTTTTTGGCTGGCAGGTGGCTGAAAAATGTTTTTTAACGCAGGACGTTAACAATCTAAAGGGTATTGAGAAAAATATAGGCAGAAGTATTTAAAGCCCCACCAGTTAAAGTTGTCCTCACAGAACTGAGTGAGCATAGGAGGGGGGATTGCTGAGGGGCTGAGTCAGAAAAATTCATCATTCATTCTTAACACTTTTCAGAAAAAATGTCATTCGCAAGTGTCATCTTCATGTCCCTTAGATTTTCTAGAAATGGAGTATTTTTATCCATCTTTGGGTAATGCTGTTAACTTTTACTTGCAAGCTGTAAACATGCATGATGGGCCTGATGTGACCAAAGGGTGCCAGTGCTGACAGTGGGCTTTTCCTTCTGGATTGGGATGGCCAGCAGTGGCTCAGTCACACCTAGAAGAGTCGTGGGGCCATGGAGAGGACTTTGTGCCCCTAGCCCCAGACCCTCTCTATTACTTTGTGTCAGCGTGGCATGCCTCTGCGGGACTCCTGTGGCTGACAAGTGTGAATGCTGAGTTTAATCCCTGTACGTCATCCCTCTGAATGATTCATGATGTACGCTGGTAACAGTGTATGACAGTGTTCAGTAGCTGGGTACTCAAAGAGAGATGCTCCACTCAGCCCTAAGATCCTGTGCATATTTTAATTCTGACAATTTCTGCCCACCTCCCCATAACCTCTGCTGTTTGCTGTTTGGGGAGATGACACTGCTGTAGTTTAAAGGCTGAGAAGGAAGGGAAGAGTGTGGTTCTGTGCAGAACACAGCCATTGACCTCTGGTGAGCTGCACGGACCTTCTAAGCTTCCACATTTCCCAGCTGCAAACCTGCCCCAGTAGCGCTCACCCACCCTCACGTCCTTCACCATAGAATCATAGAATCACAGAATGGTTAGAGTTGGAAGGGACCTTAAAGATCATCGAGTTCCAACCCCCCTGCCATGGGCAGGGA
>JAOQGH010000001.1:142894980-142912652 GCA_025769975.1 Gallinago jamesoni
CCCAGCTCTCTCAGCCTGTCCTCATAGGAGAGGTGCTCCATCCCTCTGATCATCCTTGTGGCCCTCCGCTGGACCTGCTCCAACAGGTCCATGTCCTTCCTGTGTTGAGGACTCCAAAGCTGGACACAGTACTCCAGGTGGGGCCTCATGAGCGCAGAACAGAGGGGTAGAATCACCTGCTGAGACCTGCTGGCCACACTTCTCTTGATGCAGCCCAGGATGCGGTTGCCTCTCTGGGCTGCTCATCTTCAGGAGGAAGCTGCCTTACGGATGCAGAGTTATTCCTAGAGAGGCCGGGACCTGGGGGGATTAAAATGTGCTGATTGTGTACCCTGAAGCAGCAGTAGTCATTTTCTGCTGCTGAGCAGGGTTTGGCAGGGATGCTGCGCTTCGCTTGCGGTGGGGAACGTGGGTGCAGGGTGGGCTGCGGCAATGAGCGCCGTGTGCGGGCTGTATCAGCACAGTGTATTCCCCGTTCCTCATCTTATCAGCCCATGTCCAGGCAGACCCCTGGTGCTGGACGGGAGCCCAGCGGGTCAGAGGGGCTGAAGGTGCTAGCTGTGGATGCCGGGTGTCCGTCCCCGCAGGGCAGGGCAGGGCAGGGAGAGGCGATGCCAGTGCTTTGTAGGCAAAGCCGTGCCCGTGTGGTCAATGAGCCGCCACACCAAATGCTGCCGTGCTATTTTATTTAAGCCATGGAGGATTTCATGCTCTGGGAAGGTCTCTTCATAGAGTCTGGAGTTATTTTTGTTTGCTGCCTCGTATTTTTAGGTTAATAGTCCCGTTCCGTTTTCTGTCTGGGTACATCTTGAGTTTTGCACTGTTGGCATTGAGAATGTCCCCTCCAGTTTCACTATTCTGTTTAACAGTTCATGCTGTCTCTGTTAAGAAGCTCAGCTTAATTTTCAGAAAAAAAACCATAATTCCCTCTTGCACTTCAGTTACCCACCTGTAATATCCGTAACTATGGGATGGGGATGCCACTTTCTTTCGAGTCGTAGATCCCTCTTTCTTAGAAGCCTTTCCTTTAGCTTCATAAGGGCAGTTGTAACTAGTATTTCACCCTGATTAATGTCTTTAAGCATTGCAAGATTGTAATTGCTGACCTGTAATGAACTGGATTAATTTGGTTTTCAGGCACTTGGTGACTTCCATGGACCAAAACTGTTCGGGATGCACGGGGTTTCAGCTTTCCAGCACTCACTCATCACATATCAAGCTGAATTTTTGCAAACATTTTCAATGCGGTCACGTTAAAATCTGATATTTTACAACAGGTTTTCCCAATCTGGGGTAAGCTGTCATGGGAAGAACCCAAGATTAGTTCTAATAGGACATGAGAGCCTGGACAAAGATAAACTGCAGGATTTGAGAGAGCTACGTGACCTTGGCCTTGCCCCAGCTCTCACAGCAGCTGTGCTCCTGCAGCTGGGGAGGGAGTAACGGGGAAATCCAGTGCCAGCTGAAAGCTACCTATTTATCCCTAGTCTTGCACCAAACCAAACTGCTCCCGATTCCAGAAAACTCTTGCGCGGAGCAGACTGGTGCTTTGGCTGGAAAGTTACCGGCCTGACCGTTATGCAAAGGCGAAAGGAGTTAAAAGAAAAGCACAAACCACCAAACCCAAAAAAGTAGAGTGAAAAAAAAAGTAGAAAAAAAATTCTTCCTTGTGCATCGTGCAGATGGGCCTGGGAAGCAGGTTCTCCCCACTTACCAGCCCCAGATTCTCTTTCTTCTGCCAGTTCAGATTCCTCTGACAGCTTGAGCCATGCCTTTTCCTGACAGTTCGGGGCGGCAGGGGGGTTGCTGATGTGCTGGTTTTACTCGCTTGGCTCCGTTACCGTCTTCCTCAGCAGTAATGTTAAACTCGTTACCTCCTCTTTGCGGGAAGTTTTGCTTATGTTGCTAGAGCCTTGCTGCAAAACCCTTAAAATTGTTTGAATAGCTTTAAGAAAAACCCTGCAGCATGTGCCCAATAATTTAATCTAATTGGTTTTGCATGTAATTGGACCGTTTTTATTTGGTTAAAAAGAACAAACATTAATTTAATGATACATGTAAACGGGATGCCTCTCAGTTCAGGGGAAGGACAGAAGGAGGGAATATTACTTTTGGTATTAAAAAGACATTTTGTTTTCAGAAGTAGAGAGAAAAATGTAAAACATCTGGAATTAAGAGCGCTTTCTGCCCAGTCTTTTAAGCACGGCTTCCATCGGCTCCACAGAACTTGCTGTGTGCTGGTGGCTGTTAGCTGGGGTCACCTGCGAGCTGGGGCAACCAGCAGCCTGATACCTGATGCCCAAAGGAGCTGGTGGGGCTGCACTCCTCTCTTGGAGTCACTGGGAAGAGCTGGTGTCTGGCACCAGGCTTCCTCCTCTGCTTCTGCAGGCCAGCTACCAAGGGGTTAAATAATAAAAAAACACAAGGTCGGGTTTGTCTCATGATTGGTTTCTGGCACTTTCAGGTTGGCCCCTGCTGAGGTTTGGCTTCCCATTGGGCTTTTTGGTGCAACCAGGTCTGGTTGCCTGTGGTTGCTCCGAGGGCGGGAGTTTCAGAGGGAGGCACGTCCTCATGGGTGGACGCCGTGGAGCTGTTCTCCCATCTTGTCCCCTTTTGGAAACTGGAAGGCTCAGCAGTCTGGCTCGCAGTGCTGGGTGCCAGAGGAGGGGAAGGCTGAGGGATTCGCTAATTGAAAAAAGAGAGAGATGGGACTGTTTTCTTTCGCCATGATGATTGCATAACATAGCTCAACTGGGGGGATGCTGAGGAATTTTTGCCTGCTCTCCAAGGCGAGGGGACAAAGGTGCAAAGCCCTTCCCTGCTCCCAGGAGTTCGGTCGCGTTTCGTTTTGAAGATACCTTAAGGATTTGTGGTAGTGAGGAATTTGTCCCTTGTGATGGCTGTCAGCTGGAATATGATTTATCGAACAAGTGGAACTAATGCTGTATATGGTTAAGAAGTGCCTTTCTGTGCACAAAAATGGTGTTTATGGGAAGAGGTTGCTTCTTAGTCGATGCTTAGTGTCTTTCTGCCATTACAGCAACAGGCGTGAGAGTCTGATTATTCAGACAAGTTAATTTTTTTCCAAGTTTTTTTAAGATCTGATCCAAACCAATATGAATTGGCCGATTCTAATTTTAGAATGGTCTGCTTGCATGAGATAACAAATCCGAGTTTTAGTTTAAAGAGAAAATATTTTAACAGAAGGCTGGCGAGATCGTTATCAAAATGCTAATGATCATTTCTCCTACAGTCTCAGTTATTTTCAGAGGGAAGACTAGAATAGACACATCATCTGAATAATATTGATTTTAATATGTATTACTGTCTCATTAAGCTGTTAAAGTCTTTCCCCTTCTGGACAAAGGTTCATTAATTGCTGCAGTTGATGTATCATTAAAATGGGTTTAGGTGCTAGATGGGTAGAGGGAAAGAGATCTGAAATGTTGACTGTGCTGCTTGAACAGAGTATGGGTAAAGATATTATGGTCCAAAAGAAAAGGGTACTGCTGTGTTTGGTGTGCTGCCTCCTGATTGCCTTCTGAGTGACAGCCAGGAAGTCAGAGAAATACAGGCACTACCATATTTAGTTTACTAAATGATCGTTTCAGTAAATATTATTGAACATGTTTATTTGCAGATTAATTTCAGGCTAATTCCAATCAAAAACTCCTCTGTGAGTTACTATAAAAAGACACAATTTTATTCATTTACTTGATAATTTATAGATTAATTTTGAAAAAGCTTTTAACAGGCTGCTTTTTTGTTGGCTGCCTTCTTACCTGTTTTGAAATGCCTTTATTGCAGCTTGCATCAGGTTTGCTATATTGTCATCCCTGTAAGCAAATCAATCCGTTTTCATTCCCAATAATAGTAATAATTTATGAATTTTTTATTATTTTAATGCAGTAAAGTAGTAGAAAGTAGAAGGAAGATTTTGTTTTGATTGATTGACTTCAGTTAACATTTATTTATCTGTAAATAAGACGCATACACAAATAGATGTATGTGTGTCTAAGTGTAATATAAATATCTCCCTGAATGTATAGTTTTTTGACAGAAAACCCTGCCCGCGTTCCAAGCGTGCGTCTTGAGTCCCCATCCAACTCATTAGATTGTGCAGTGTTGTCACCGTGTGCTGGGGTGAGTGGTATTGTCACGGAGCAGTGGCTGGTCCGGTCCTGCTGCATCTCTGGACATGTGCCTGCTGTCACCCTCCGTGATGGAGCATGCCTGCTGGAGGGATGGTAGGTGTGGGTGTAGGCAGCCTCTTCTTGCACCCCAAAAGTACAGATATGCACTTGCCACGGGAGGGAGGAGGGATGCCCAGCAAGGGGAGGAGGAGCTGGCTGGAGGGGATGCAGGGGAACAAGTACCAGCCTCTTGCGAGGTGCCTGCCCCTTGAGGATGCTGAGGCCCGTTGTTGTGACAGGCTTTTCTGCTCTTTCCTGCTGAGCCTCCTTGCGATTTTGTGCTAAAATGTCACGAGATGAGAGAGGGAAATAGCACAGGCTTTCCTGGCAGAAGCGTGATCTGCAGCGTGTGGAGTGGGCAGGATCCCTCAGCGCCGGGGCTGCTGCTGCTCCTCGCGGGGAGGGTGCAGAGCCGCCGCAGAGGCAGGCGTGGACGGCTTCGTGTTCTCTCCGGAGCATCTTGTGTTTCAGCCAAGACTTTTTGTGTGAAGAGCCTCTTTCTTTTGCATACTTCCTTTCTAAAACAAATCCTGAAAGAGCCCTCGGAGAATACAGTCATACATACACGTCACAAAATACAGTAAAATAATAGATGACAACCATGAGGTGATTTATTTTTTTTTTCCTTCTCTTCTGCTGTGTAGGTAATCATGGTGTTAGATCACAGTGGAAAACATCTGATTATTTATATTTCACAGTGATGTAGCAATGTAAAATCTGAACCAATCATACCTTTTTAATAATGAAAAATCAGTACATTATTTTCTAAAAGGAAAGTGTAGTACCTTTGGTCTATATTGCAGAAAGGAAACTTTATTTTTTTCCTAGCTTCAGTTTTATTTGTTCTTTTGATAAACACAGGACTTCCTTTTACATGCGGTCAGTCTCACTTTTATCTGAGTGTCTGTTTCCATGGTAGAGCTATCACTGTAGTCATCACTGTTAAAAAGAACTTAGCACACTTTATAGAAAGAGCTGTGTAGGGGCCAGCATCTGTAATAACATTGTTCAGCCAGGGAGAGGTCGTTTTGTGCTCATTAACAAACAAGGACTGAACAGTCAGGGCTGAATGGCCATCTCCCACTCATCCCAGTCCTCGAAAACGAGGAAGCAAGTAGCTAAGGGGAAGGTCGGCGTCTTCCTCCCTTTGTCTTGCCAGGAGCACGTTGCAAGAGATGCAGAGATGTAGAGAACCACGGGGCTTTTGCTTTCCAGTTTCTCTGCTTCTAATATTTGTCTCATACAGAAACAGCGAAAATCTCTGTTGCTGAGAATTGGATTTGCACATTCTGTTGTTGTTTCTTTTTAAATACAAAAGATAGCATCGAATTTGCTGCCTTCTGCATCATGTAGAGCTGAGAAGATGAACCCTGTGTGCCCCTGAATGAGAGTGGGAAATGGATTTGGTGCATCAAGTCACCATGGTCCTCTGGGGCACGCAGGGGAGTTTGAGATGCTCTTTAATGCATCTTCTCTCCCAGATGTTTCGCCCACTTTAAAAGAAGTTACTAAAAATAGGAACTCCAGAAGCAAACTGCTGTGTTAGTAGCAATAACAGAAGATCCAGGAAAGGATCTGTGTCATCGTCCCCTTCCTGTAACACTCTGCCATGAGTCGAAGACATCCAGCAGGCAGGAACGGGCAGGAACAGTATGTCCAAGGGGTGTGCTATGGCCCTCCCGTCCACCCTTCCCTCTCCACGTGCATCCTCCCTCTCCAGTGGGCCAGGGCACTTCCCAGTGTCAGGAGCAGAGGCACAGGCATCCTTTCTGGCCCGTTCTGCAGAGCCTGGCTTTCAGGCTGGGCACTGTCACCGGGTGCAGAGAGGCACCAGGAAAACGAGGTCCTTCCAGAGAAGGACCGAGAAGATGAGGTCCTTCCACCTGGGTGACGAAATGCTCCACAAGTGACCAGTGCTCCTCTTGGTCGGGGAGCCTGGGAGAGGGGTGTGCTCGGCAGTAGCCAATGACGGGATGACTGTACTAGGTTTAGTCATACTGAAAGGCAGCACAGGGCTGTGCAGAAGATGAGAGAGGATCATTTTGGATGTTTGGTTTCCTGTGGGAGTAGGGTTTGTGCGAGCTTAATCTTAAAAATATGAGGGGAGTGTTTATGGAGAATTTGCCCTGATAGCACTGTAGGTTGGAGTTCATGAGTGAAGTCAAAAATAAGACTAATCAGAATTGGAGAGCATGTTGAACTCTCTTTTTTGAGTCTGTGTACCCCCCTCTCTGAACTCGGGAACCACTGCCCCAGCAGGGGCATGGCTGACTGTTGCTGATGAGCATCTTCCTTGTTGCTACAGTTGAAATGGAGTCAGTGGGCTTCTGCTGTGGCATATTTG
Source organism: Gallinago jamesoni (assembly GCA_025769975.1). NCBI lineage: Eukaryota > Metazoa > Chordata > Aves > Charadriiformes > Scolopacidae > Gallinago > Gallinago jamesoni. The sequence continues at coordinate 142,901,518 of JAOQGH010000001.1, forward strand.
TCATCAAATTAAAACTCCATCAACTCACCTTGCCTTGACCACTCTTCATCTAAGGCCACCGCTTGCTTAGAAAACAGCGTCAGTGGCACCTGTCTCCTGACCTCATGGGCATTGGAGGAGGATCCGGTGATCACACTCGTGCAGTGCTGGGTAGTGCTGGACAGTTAAACACTGTCCTATCAGAGGGGCCCTTCCCTGTTTGATTTGGTCACTTGAGAATGAATTCCTTTGGTTATTGAAGTTGTGATGGAAGTGCTCTTCTGAGCTCACATTTAAAATGAGAAAAAACACAGAAAACCAGACAGAGTTGAGGTTCCTCAGCTGCTCTGATGCTTTCAATGAACACGTGCTTCCTTGATGAGTCAACTCATGACTTAAAGGTATGGCATAGTGACACTGACTCCCCAGATCAGTGATTCCTTTCCAATGCCAATGAAATAAATAGAGGCCAAACACAGAGCAAAGACTGTGGTCACCCTGAAGTTGTCTCATTAGCCCATAAACCTGGAGTAATTGGCAGCGAGCCAGAGTGAATCTCAGGCAAGATGGTAAAGGCTACTTGGTTTTTTTTGTTTGTTTGTTTTGGGGGGTTTTGGTTTTTTGGTTTTTCCCTTTGAGAAGCTTCTTTGGTTGATGAAGTGCTTCAAAAGATGCCTCTATAGCACTATTTCACTTTTTGAAGTTGTGTAGCTGCAGAGCCAAGAAAGTATGGGGAGACCCTGAACTTCGTAGGGTTCGGTATCCTAGCTGTTTAGTAGCTTTGTCTGAATGAACTTCAAATAAGCACTGTTTTGTTTTGTGTAGCTTTATTCTGGTAATTAATGAAGGAAAGTGAGTAATCTGCTACTTGGCAGTGCCGCTTGGCACGTGATAAAAGAGCAAAAGTCTCTCTCTCTGTAGTGGAAAGGATGAACTGATTTCTATTTTTACTTCCTTCTTCTCTTCCCCTTCAGTCCCTGCAGTTCCAAGGGGCTGCAGATTTGGAAGCTAAGAGTGAAAGAGCTGTGATGCCCAAGCTGTTCCTAGGGTCACGTGAGAGGCTTGGAGGCCTCTTTAGGACTGTGATTCAGTTTCGGTGGGAGGTGTGACAAATCACTACTGTAGTAAGTAGCAATATCGTAGCACCTCAGCAGAGACGTTTTTGGGAGTGTTGATGGAAGGAAATAGTCTCCTTACTAGGAAGAAAAACTTGAGGAACATTGTTCGAGTGGCTTTGCTTCAATGACCTGGTGCAAATGTTATTCAGGATAATGGTTTGCACTGATGGAGTTGCTGGATTACTTTGCTTTAGGTCTCCCAGGTGTTACTGTTTTCTGCTCTGCATGCCATGAATAGATTTCTCTTTTCCCTCTTATTTCATGCCTTTACTGTCTTTGCTCACAAAAGAAGCAAAAGGAAGCAGTTTTGCCAGTCATAAAGGTCTCATGTGCAAACCTTGTCCCCACCGCTGTGTTCCCCATGCTTTTGGGCCGTGGAGGGGTTTTGCTGGTTCCCCCCTTGGGGTGTGGGGGGACACATTGTGTTTTCACTCAGGCTTGATGGGAGGTGACAGCTCAGGAAGCCCCCGTGACCCACCTTGTCTGCTCTGTGTCCCCTCACCGCATGCCACTGGTGTCCCTTGCTGCTTACAGCTACTTGGGCAGCAGCAGGTCAGCTGGGTCTATTGCCATCATCCTTATGGCCCCTCAGCATTGTCCCCCTGCCCCGTCACTGTCACCCATTGGCCCCAGGAGGTGGGGTGTCAGGCAGATGGTGGCACAGAGCTGTTTGGTTGCTCAGACTCTTCCTACCCATTTTGCACATGAGCAGCATTGGAGCAGAGGCAGACCAAATTAATGGTCAATGTCCAAATGGAGATCAGTAAAAAGTGGTGTCCATCAGGGGTCTGTACTGACCAGTACTGTTAAGTATCTTTATTAATGACACAGACAGGGGTATTGAGTGCACCCTCAACAAGTTTGCAAATGGCACCAAGCTTAGTGGTGCTGTTGAATACAGTTGAGGAAAGGGATGCCATCCAAAGGGACCTTGACAGGCTTGATGAATGGGCCCATGCAAACCTCATAAAGTTCAACAAGGTTGCAGGGTCCTGCACGTGGGTTGAGGCAGTTCCCAGCATCAGTAGAGGATGGGGGATGAAGGGATTGAGAGCAGCCCTGAGGAGACGGACTTGGGGGTGTTGGTTGACAAAAAATTTGGACATGAACCAGTAATGTGCACTTGCAGCTGAGAAAGCCAGTCGTATCCTGAGCTGCATGAAAAGAAGCATGGCCAGCAGGAGGGAGGTGATTCTGCCCCTCTACTCTGGTGAGACCCCACCTGGAGTACTGCATCCAGCTCTGGGATCCACAGTACAAGGGAGACATGAACCTGTTAGAGCAGGTCCAGAGGAGGGCTACAGAAATGGTCAGAGGGCTGGAAGACTTCTCCTATGGAAAAAGGCTGAGGGAGTTATTTAGCCTGGAGAAGAGAAGCCTCTAGAGACACCTTGTTGCAACCTTTCAGTGCTTACCGGAGCCTTGTAAGAAAGATGGAGAGAGACTTTTTTACCAGGGCCTGTAATGATAGGACAAGGGTTAATGGTTTTAATGTGAAAAAGGGTAGATTTAGATTTGGTATAACAAAGAAATTTTTTACAATGAAGGTGCCCAGAGAAGCTGTGGATGCCCCATCACTGGAAGCATTCAAGACCAGGCTGGATGGGGCTCTGAGCAGCCTGGTCTAGTGGGAGGTGTCCCTGCCCATGGCAGGGGAATTGGACTAGATCATCTTTGAAGTGGTCTTCCAACCCAGTCCCTTCTGTGATTCTGTGACCAAAAAATGGGCATAGAAAAGAGGACGAGGTAGACACAGGTACAGACAGTGAAAAGTAAATACTGTAAAATAAATGTTTATGTGTTTTGGGAGGTTACAGTAGTTCATATCTCTACTGATGATTCCTCAAACATCTTGATGCAGTGAAGATGCTATAAGGAAAATTACATTGTTGAGCTGAAGGGTTTCTTTGGGTATAATGCTTCCAAATTGAATATAGAATTGAATAAATATGAAGTCATTCTCTTCTCTTTATTTCCTTGCACCTTTGCTGGAGGAATTATTTTGATTTGCAGAAAGGTTTATAGTGGAAAAATTGTTTGACATCCATAACAAATACAGTCTTATCCTTAATGTATTGTTTAAATTTCCCAATAGGGATATTCTGTTTCTGAACAATAATAGATAATTCTTGACCTTATGTTACAGTTTCCTGTTCTTTAATAAATAATAAATAGATGTATCGTTAGTTAACGTTTCTTAACTCCACAGAATGCTTTATAGAAAACAGTAACTATCAGTGCTCCCTTTGTAGATGAGAAGTTAAAGCACATCCAGAGAGACGTGCTACCAGCACGGCAGAGCCAAGGAGCGATCACACGCCTCCAGATTCGAGCACTGTGCTGTTGTGGCACTTGATGCGCTCAAGCTCTTGTCATCATCCTCATGTTTGGAAGGAGCATGACAGACATTTCACACCAGATTTAGTTCTGGTTAAAGAGCTTTGATGAGTTTCACCTCCTTTACAGTGTGCTTCAGCTCCATTTGGCCTATATCCAAGTTTAGTTATTTTAGTTACTGGAATTATTTTCCTGTTCTATTTCCTAGTATTAAATCTCTGTAAAATTAACTGGAAAACTACTATTATGTACCCTGTTTCTTTCTTTTGTCTTCACATTCTGGTTCCTTTTTGTTCGCATGTGTTTATTTTTCCTTTGCTTATTTTCTCTTCTATTGCATCTATGAAGCTTTTGTTCTCAATTTTCATGTCATTTGACATATGAGAGAAGCCAAATAAAATATTTCACATTTCTGTTTCAAGTTAAAAAAAAGTTTTTATGCTGAACAATAATTGTATTACAAGGAAGCCTGATGTGCCCTCGGTGCCATTACAATATGCTGAATAAAAGGTAATTTAATGGAAACAGCGGAGTATTTGAAAGTTCACTGCATGAAAATTGGATTTTTGCCTTTTATTATTTACATTGCACCTTATTCATATTTAAGGCCACAGGGATTATCATCCTCCTTAATGGCTTTATTTAATAAAGACTTTACATTTCACAGTATAGGATCTAGTGCAGACTTGAGTCTGTTATCAGGATTTCAATTAACTAGCTTTGGCTTCAGTTGCCCTCTAAATCCTATAAATATATGTAAATAATTAATTTGCTTACACTGGATGTTAGTGGCCACTTTTAAATGCAGCTGCTATATACTTAGCTGCTAAATGGTACAACTGTGCTCATAACTTGCTTATATTATTTTTTTTCTAAGATGATATGTATCTCTTAAGGTGACTGGCTAGACCAGGACCAGTCTCCCAAGGTAAAAGATCTCATAGAGGAACAGTAGTTATGGCCAAAGACCATTGCAGCTGGGATGCAAGTGCACCTTGAGGAGGAGAGGTGAGGGACTGGTGGGTGTTACAGATCAACATATACCCTAATTGGGCTGAAGGACTTAGCATCCTTTGAGCGTGGCTATGTATACTGTGAATTAAGGGCTGGTTGTCACTGCTGCCAAGGCGGAGGTGCAGTGATAAATACAGGAGACTGAATCAAATCCTGTTGCTCTTACTTTTTGGGTCTTCCCTTCACCTGTGCAGAATCACACACCCAGGGTAACTTTCTGGTCAAGTTTTTTCTTTTGGAGTGACATTTAAGTCTTCTGGCTAAGTGTGCAAAACGAATGTTAACATTAACAATTTTTGATCACCCTTTTGGGTATTGAGAGAGACTGAGATTTGATTTTAAGTGAGCCTGATAAACAATCAGACTTGAAAAGGTGTGCCTCAAAAAAAACAAGGATAGGGCCTAGCATTTTCTGAATTTCCACTTGTAAATTATCTCCTCTGCATGTCAAAAATACAGATACCCTGAAATAAGGAATCAGCCATGGGCCAAGCTGTGGGGTCAAAATGAATAACAAATGGGTGCCAGTTCAGTGGGAATCAAAGTGTGAACATTCAGCCAGCCCAGGCACCCACTAAAAATGCTTCCCCTGCCCCAAAACAGGACAAAAAAATCAGCTCCAGGCAGTCTCTTGGCAGCGCAGATGAATGTGCTCAGCGATTCACCTAAGAGCAGCAGGACTTGGCAGCTGTGGAAAACCGCTGTTGATCTGAGAGTCCCGATATCCTCCAGTAAGTTATTCCTGCTGGCTCGCTTCCCGAGGAGGAAAGATTTGAGACCTTTAGGGACCCACAAAGACCAGGATGCCAGTGAAATTTAAAATGCTTAGGTTGCTTTAGAAATATTTTTTGACTATCAGTGCGTGATTAACTGAGTGGATGAACTTGAAGGGAAACATAATATTTATTAAACATCATTCACTTAGTCATTTTGGCATTTGATATGCAAAGATTATGCATTTTTCCCAGGAGTTATGTTAATAATTTCAGCATGATAACTTTAATTTTAAAAAGGGCTTTCTTTGCTAAAGGAAAGGTTATCCATGCATGTGTACAAGGAAAACTTTAATTAAAATTTTTGTTCTCTATTGTTTCAGGTATTTAAAATGCACTTTTTCCCCCTTGAGACAAAAAGACTGCTTATATTTAACAGGGCTGAAAGGGTTAATATGTGAAAATGAACACATTCAAGTTATATTACTGACAGCTCCATTGTGTTTTGCAAAGGAAGAAGACTGAAGCACAGCCTCAATTTTAAACAGTACTTTGTTCTGTATTGTTAGAAGATATCATTCCATATCTGGAGAAGATGGAAAACAAGGAAATTATGACACTGTCTCTGCTGACCTTAATATAATTTTTAAAAATCATTTCTCCTCTGGCCCTCATGGAGGGCTTGAAAGAGAAACCACTCTGGTTTTCTGAGGACTTGAAAGGTGATCCTCCTTTTTGATGCCCACTGCAACAGATAAAATGTGGGGGAGTTCTTATGTTTGTCCAATACAGGAAACTGATGCGCTCAGATACATCTGCCATGGCAAAATAGGACATGTTTATTAAGTGTGCAAAATACTAATGATTTAATTTATCATGGTATAGGAGATTATTGCTAGTGTTAGAAAACTGATAAATAAACGGGGGGGGGGGGGGGGGGGGAGGGGGGGGAAGGCAAAATAAGAGTCTGCGTCAAAGCTCCTTCTACTTCCTCCTGTTTTCTCTGAAAACTTGTTTCTATGAATTTGAATGGGAAAGGAGAAATCCTAAAAAATTTTGTTTCTTTCCTCTAACAGATGGTGTTGTTTATAGGACAGTTTTAGTAAAAATATAACTTTGCTGTAAATCGGTACTTGTCCAGAGTAAACTCCACCCATGGAGTACGCAGTCCTTCAGAGAGCCCAGAAGAATGGACACCAAGGTAGTTTCTTTCATGGAAACCTGTGATTAAGGATGCTGTAATTATTTCTTGGGAGATGTTCAGTTGTTCCTGCACCGCCCTCTCCTGTTGAAAGCCTCCCAGAAGAGTCCAGAGGGAATAAATACCTATACTGCTGCAGCTTTCTCACATTTCCTTTGGTGGTGTTCCTGACAAGGTTGTCACTTATCTCTCTGAAAGGGTTGGAAATTGCTGCCCAGAAGTTCTGTGCTGTACCAGTAGCCCTTAAATATCATGTGCACCAGCAATACAGTTCCAAAGGAGCCACATCATTGGAAACTGCTCATCTGCTAACTACCATCTGGCAAAGCAGCTCCTGTAGCAAGAAAGCAAGCAAATGAGGAAGAATATAAATGTTTTGATTCAAGAGTTGTATTTTTCTTTGAAGATTGATAGCAAATGGTCACTTTATTAAGACAGAAATGTTGCTCTTACTTCACTCGCTGCCTCCGAGTGAAACCTTCTTTTTGTTATTTTATTTCAATATAAAACATTGCTATTTTACCCGTAAAAATAACCAGCATTACTGATAGGAAATTGTCTGCTAAGACAAACAAGTTCATCTGTAGCTAATATGAATGGTCTATTGCTCCTTCTGTACATTGCACACAAATCTGTCTTGGCTGTTTGTGATCAATCTGGTTTTCTAGTATTTGCCAGTGGAAAGGCCCTGGCTCATTTCTTTCTTCTGAATCATATTTTGATTGTCTCCTTTTCTGCTGAAGTGATTAAAGCTGATCTGGGCATACACAAACTATAACTTCAACACATAGCTTTGCTAAGCTGCAATGTATATTATTAAAATTTCTAAAATCATCTGCTATTGGCTTATTTAATGCTCTAGAGCCTTCTAAATGAGTTAAGAATAAATGATAGAATTATCCACATTCAATACTTCTTATCAAGTGCATTTGTATGAAGGATCAGAGGGAGGATGTGACGTCCCTGGGTTTTCAGCTCAACCAGGTTGTGTCCCCGGGGACCAGGACTTGTGGGTGCATTGAGGAACATGCACAATTGGTAGAATGAAAACAGCCAAAAGGGTCCTTAGCAGGGACCTGGAAGGAAGTACTGAAAAAGCACCAGAAAAGCAGCAGATCTGCCTCCCAAGCTGTGTAGGAGGATCTGGGTCTGAATATGAAGAGCATATTCCCTGTGTATTACTGGTAGATCACAGAATCACAGACTGGATGAGGCTGGCAGGGACCTCTGGAGGACATCTGGTCCAGTCCCCTTGCTCTAGCAGGGCCATGGTTGCCCAGGAACATGAACAGAGATACTGAACAACACATCAGTGCAAGACCTGGCTGTGCCAGGTCATGGCAGCGAAGACAGTGGCTTCAGAAGTAAGCAGTCCTTAATACTGTAGACCCATTGCTCTTGCATTTTTAGGAGTTGCATCCCTCTTTGTTAATCTTTAAAAGGTGTATATGGCTGGTTTCTTGGATGGGTGTGCTCTTCAATGTTCATATCTGGGTTGTCGGCAACTGAAAGTTAAGCTGGAAAGTGCAACCATCACTCCAGCCACTCAGCTGTGAGAATCTTCCTTTCCCTTCAGACTTTGGAAATTGTCACCTGTCATGAAAATTTATAGCTTGTCTTTGCTTTGGGGCTACTGTGAGTTAATCTGAAGTATTTATAACTATTATAGTTGTTCAACAAACAGGTTCAGCCAAATAAGAGACCTTAGCAGCGCAGATTAATCACAGGGAGCCCTTTATTTAACTTGGCAAAGCTTATCACAAGCCATCAGAGAAAGCAGTCCCTTTGTCAGTAGTATTGAATGGATGAATATGATAAACAAAGAGGTCACAAAGTCTCACAGTCTAGTTTCCCTCAAAAACAGAAGTAAGAAGGGCTTGCCAAACAGCTTTAGGACTTGAATATAGGTGTTTTATGTATTCAAAGCATATGAGGTTCATAACTATTGTTCCCTTCGGTATTGGTGAATTTACTCAAAATGCAGGAAGGAAACAGGTCTTGAAGGAGCCCAGAAGTGACACGGAGCCCATCTGTTTTGCTGAACTGTTTCTCTAAATTAAATCCATTGCTTTCCAAGTAAAGTCGATAATAGGATGTTGAAAACAAAGTATTTCAGAAGCAATTTTGAAAGCGGTTCCCAGTGGCCTATTACAGATGCAGGTATTCTGATGATAATTCCCCGTTCCCAAGTGAGGTACTCACTTAAGGCCCCAATTCAGCAGAGGCTTTAAATGCATACTTGTGTTAATCTCCGTTACAGCAGTTTTGCCTGTGGTTAACTATAGCGGCATGTTCTCAATTAAACACGTGTCTGAAGTGTCCTCTGCAGAAATAAAGGGCTGACTTGAGGTTAGAGATAATTTTCTCTGAGTAGCTACTGGACTCCGTTCGGGCTGTACCTGTCTGCATCTATTAAGCACGAGGCAACACGGGCTGCGGTGGCTTGCATCCTCCTGTCTGGAATTGTTTAAGAACATGGATGAAGTCTTCCACTTGACTAATTCATAAGAGAGGAGCTGAAGGAGTTGGGCAGAAGCAGGGCTATAAAATGTAATTTCAGGGTTACTGCTCCTTGTCAGCTATTGCAGGGAGGATGATCATTACAAGTGTCACAGGTGTCTTTAATTATATATGGCCTACTTTCTGAAATATTCATAAGAAATGGAGATATGAAGTGAAAGTTCTGGTTGGAAGGTATAAAGGTTATTCTTAAATATCAACATGGTGATTTCCCCACCAGGTTCTCTGTCTAGCAAAATGATTGGATTGCTGTGTTTACAGAAGAAAAAAGGTCAAAGCCATGTGTCTTCTTTTCCTTGGTAAACCATCCCACAATAACGGTTGCTGTAGCCATGTCTTAAAATCCTAAGTGCTGCAGGTGTGAAAAAATCCAGGATCTTGATGAGCAGCCAGGGAGTGGAGGCAGTGATTTATAGGACAACATAAGCGTTGCAGAATTCAGAAGTAAGTATACTCTTCAGTTTTAGGTTTGATGAGCCCAGTGAGCCCTGCAGGACTGGTAAGTCCCGTAAAGCACATGGTTAGCAAATTGTGGGAATTCCAGTCTGAAACAAAGGTAAAAATAGAGGAACTGGTTTTAGCACTGTGTTTTTTACTGTCTGCGCTTACATTAGGATGGTGTTAGAAATCGTAGCACTAAATTTTTACAGCTGGCAACAGGTGGAGGATGATAAACAGGAGGACTGTTCTGGATGTGCAGGGGAAAGGCAAGGTGCAGACAGTGGGACTTAAAAGGGTCTGCTGTTTTAATAACACAGCTCATTTAGGTGCAGCCCAGCAGTAACACACACACACACACACACCCCGGGGCAGTCATCGTTCATTTCTGCTTGCTGGAGGCTGTCGCCGGCTTGGCAATGCGTCCTGGTCCCAGCCCCTTACCTTGCTGCTGTCACACGGGGGTGGCGGCAGGGGAGGAAGGGTGGCGTTATCTCCATGAACCAAACATCTGCCCCATCATCCTAGTCTGTCCCCCACCCCTCCTCTCTCTGCGGAGGGCCCATCACTGAATTTCATTTCTCATCTCCTGTGCGAGAACAACCTCTCCGTGGAACGATCCTGCACTGGCCACCGGCCGTTCAGACGTAACAGCATTTGCTTGAGCCATGGCCGCCACGTCCCCTGCCCTGTCTGCAGGTGGCTGTCCCGTCTCTCATGGAGACTGGCTGAACTGTACCTGCCCCTGTGGTGCTTCCTCCCTCTGTGCCCCGTTTCAGTGTCCGCTGTGGGTGCCTGCATTCACCACACAGGGTTAGCTGCAGTTGTACACACCTCTCGGCCTCCTCGTGTGGTGTTTCGAGCCAAGTCACGGTTATTTTTTAGGAAAATGTCCCCAAATTAAGCCTTGCTTAATGTCTTGCTCAGAAATTTGCTTGCAGGATGACCGGTGTGCAGTAATCCTACCTGGCAGCTGCTGCTGTCTTGCCAGCGAGGACCTTGGTGCACATGGTGCGTTGGATGGTCTCAGGTACTGCTCCTTCCTCAGGGGTGGCACTGACACCATGCCCTGCCAGGGCCCTGGTCACTTCTGGTTCCTCCTGCTAGTTCATGCGACCCTCTTCTTGCTCTTAAAAGTCAGGTAAGGCAATAGAGCGTTCTTGGCCCAAGTTTTCCAGTGCTGTGTATGTAAATGGGACCGTGTGGTCATCACTTTCACCTTTCACTTTCACCTCTTATGGGAGACAACTGGGTAGAAAATAAAGGTCATTCTGGAAATATCCATGAACTACCTGCCTCCCCATGGCCTGATTCAGCAGAGGCTACAAGTCAGTTACCAGCATGTAAGACCTAAACTCCAAGATAACAGAAAGAGCAGGAAGGGACCCACTAGCGTTTATAGATCCCTAGAAAAGCATGGAAAAAATGTTGGTAAAATTCCTGGGGTATCCTGGCAAATACAGTATACCCAGATATCCCAGAGACTGCCTCTCCCAGCTGGGAATCCACTTGACGTGGGCATGGGAACAGGGTAGATCAGCCTGACACGTGAGGGGGTGTTGGCATCAGGGTACGCTGTGCTGCTCCCTGCCCAGCATCATCTCCCCAGCTGTGGGAATCTGGACACCTCAAAACCCGTATTTTAAAACTGTCACAAGCTGGTATTTTGTGAGGTGCCTCCTCCCTTGACCTTGAAGAGCGACTGGTTCCCAGCAAACCTCAGCATGTGACTAGGCAAATTCACAGAAATCACAGAAATCACAGAATTGTGGTGGTTGGAAGGGACCTCAGAGATCATCGAGTCCAACCACAAAA
>JAOQGH010000001.1:142912752-142982631 GCA_025769975.1 Gallinago jamesoni
TGGACCTGCTCCAGCACCTCAATGTCCCTCTTGTGGTAGGGGGCCCAAAACTGCACACAGTACTCGAGGTGGGGTCTAAAATTGCTGCTTTCTTACCCCTTTGTGGCCCTTGGCGTTGTGTTTGAGGTCAAACTGCTCAGCCAAAGACCCTCCACCCCCACACTCCTCCCACCCTTATTTAGGTAAGTCTTTGCTGACATGAAGAGCTCCAGAAGTTGCCTGAGAAGAGCTAACCTGAACATGGGTTCTGCCTGGCTACATGGGGTGTAAGCACACGATTGCAGCTCTTAATTAAAACCTGAACAGCGATGGGCCATGAGGGGGTTTTACTAGGTCCTTTGGGACTCTTTAATTGGTAAGGACAAAGGAATATAATTGCCAGTAGTCTCCATCAACAAAGTCTGGAGTTGATGATATGGACGGGCTGTTGGGTCTCTAGTTTCTCCTTGATCGCAGCAGTGCTCCAGGTATCTGATAATGAAATCACCATGCTAGGTGATGTTTGACCAGCAAAATGTGAAAGAATGCAGGCGGCTTCTCCCAAATGTCATTCCTCTGCCTGCTCTGTGTGACTCAGCCATAAGTATATATGTATATGCATATATAGGGCCAATATAGTTAAAAGTTTGCAAAATGTATGAACTCTCTGCCTTATCATGAAGGTTCAGCCTAAAGTCTGGCTGTTTCATTTGTACGGACACATGCAGGAGGAAGGAAGCTGACTTTATTTGCAGGTACCAGGACTGCTCTGCCGCTGCTGGTACTGCTTAGTTTGACAAGGAATGGTGGGGGTGAGTTTGGTTTCGTGACCATAGCTGTGCTTCAGAGAGCAGTTGGGATGAGTTGTGGAGCCAGAAAAGATTTTGATCCTTTTACGTGCTGGTTCAGTGATGTGTGTGTAACTTTTATGTTGCTAAGTAAATCTCTCTTACGAAAAGAAAGCTTTAAAGGAAAAATAAAGTTTCTGTTCATAGCCCCAGACCCCAAACAGCACTTTGGTTTTTGTTATTATTTATATGCAGGCACCATTCTCTGTAAGACATGCCAGTTTCCATCTCTCTCTCACACCTGGCGATGCATTGCTCTGTCAGGAGTCTGTAGGATATCTGCGTTTTAAAAATATTAGGTGTTGTGTGTTGAGCTATAAGATAAAAGCATCACAGTTTATATTTCAGATGTGCTGAGGGTTAAAACACTAAAAGGAAGGAAGAAAAAATTACACCAGAGCTGAATAATTTTTATACTCAATTGTTTCATAGTAAAATGTAATACAGCGAATGTGTGTAATTTACCTCTTCTTGTTGACTGCCTTTGCAGAACTGTATCTGAATCATTTCCTGTTAGTGAATAAAATCAAGAGGTTTTCAGGGTTGTTTAGTCTGGGCAACTGGGAGTTGGTGTAGCTAATGTGTTCCAGGAGGTTAACCACTGTGAACTCTCTTGTCTGAGCCGTTTCCCCTTTTCGGGTGGTTTTCTACCCATACAGTTGCCTTTTCAGGTAGCAAGTTATCAGCTGTCTCGCACGTAATGTGAAAGAGATCAATCTGTGGCAATGTGAAGTCTCGAAAACATGTATTGCCTGTCTCTGCTGTAGCCGGGGAGCGGGTAAAGGAGAGTGACTCTTCCGCAGCAATGATTTTTTTTTTTTCTCCCAGAATAAAGACATTCATATTTTATGGGCAGTATTTTTGGAGAAGCTTATTTTGTATTCATATAAAATCACGTTAACAGGCAGGGTATTTATCTGCAATTCACATCTTTAACTAGGAGAAAGGTGTTTCCTCCGAGGCATTTTAATGGAAATTTTTATTTACAGATAGAATCCAAAAACCATTAGGAATCTTAGGTGATGCTGACAACGGGGAGTAATTAATGCAGTCTCCTTCTGACCTGTATGGTGCTATTGCTGTGGAAAACTGGGCGCAGGCAGCGTGGCTTTACGCAACGGAGCCATCTGGAACGGGCGATTACACGGTTTGCAATTAGCTCCGGGTGTCAAGATCCTCAGGTCAGAGGGTTTCCTCAACATAGCAGTTTCTGTGGCACCAAGTCACTAATAACACATGGGATGCCTGCAGGCAATTGCTGCTGGCAGTGCTTTCTTCAGCATTTAACCTGGGCGGTTTTGAACAGCAGTCCTCCTTGTACTTTTTTTATTAACTACATTCGTGAGCTTTTCATTGATTTCCCCCCTTCTCTTCTCCCCCCCCACCCCGTTCTTTTTTTTTTCCCTTTAACAGCAGCTGATGTAATTAATTATTTAGTGGGCATAGCATGACATAAAAGGGAATATTTTACAAACCATTATATTTTTCTCCTTTGTGTGGCTTTTCTCCCCGCTCTCCTGTGATCTCCCCACAGCTGATCTCATGGATGATGAAAGTAACCACTAATGGGCTTCCACTTGTCCGCAGTTAGAGGTGTGCTCCATTTCAGCCCCTGCACAGAGGATAAATTCTCAAGTTCCTTAATGGAAATTTGGAGAGTATTTTTCACGTGTAACAGAAGCATGCTAATGGATGGCAAAACCCAATTCCATTCTTGGGTTTCAAATTCATTTGTATAAAAGCTCTGGGTTTAATTCAGTTCAGAATGTGCTCTTAATTCAGCAACAGAGGAAGAATGGTGCATATGGTGAATACTGGAAATCTGATGGCCATTATATTAATTTTTAGAAAAGAAACACATTCTTGTTTCTCATACTGTTCACATTAATAGGATGGCTACAAACCGTGGAACTCCATTGTAGATGATACTGCATGAACCATTTCTGTACACATTTCTGTTTGACTTAAACCAGTAATCAAAACTTCAGAAGCATTTTCAAAATGCTACATAAAAAAAGCAGCATTTTTATGGTAGGGAGTTTCCATTAGGTCCATAGTAGACCCCGAATCCGGAGAATTAAGTGAAGGTGAAGGTCTCTTAACAGATTTTTTTTTTAATGTATGTTTAACTAATACTGTACCAGGTCTTACTAGCCTGAGGGTCCAAAAGAAGCACTGACAGAATAATTTTCTTTCTAAATACACATACCTTGACAACGGCAGTTTTTACAAAGTGAGATTCAGACCTCATGTATGTAAGTAGAAGGTAAGAGCGCTTGAGGTAGCTGGACACGGTTAAACAAAATGTGCTGACACTAATCTGTTTGTGGTGTTTACAGAACACATTCACGTAGCTTCTGTATGAAATTTTTCCCTATATAGCCAGAGAGGTCATTGGGCTCAAATAATTTTTATTATTTTTTTTTAATGAGTGTTCTTTTATAAGGTCATGAACTATTACTTTTAACACGTGCGTGTAGGTTTTATGTGTGCCCAAGAGGCAGAAAAAACCTTGGGAAGTTGTGTGGCAAATGGCTGTCTCTCACTTCAGGTCGCTTCAGGGTGGGCAATCTGTGTGGGTGGGTAGGATGTGAGCTGCGATCACGGTGTCCATCACACAGAGCTGCTGGCGTTGGTGTTCCTGGGACCCCACCAGCTCTGCTTGCTTCCTCTCGCCTTAGGGTGTGAACTGAAAGTGGAGGCCCTCAGATGATTGAAATGGAGATAGTATTCAACGTGGGAAGGGAGCAGGCTGTCCAAGGGGAAGGGAGGAGTGAGAAGAGACCAGGGGGAGGGGGGACCCCAAAAACACCTGGTGCAGTTGCCTCCTGCTGTTTCCCTTCTCCAACTTCTGCTTAGGCTGGGAAAAAGAGAAGATCAATAGCCTTCCTTCTGCTTTGAGAACCCTACCTGAATGCTTATTACTGAGAGTTTCCTATAATACCTTTTGTTTTCTTTGCAAGATCTTCAGACAACAGTAAGGGAGATGGATTGTCACTCAAAATTTTGTTGTCTGTCTTCTGTGCTGTTTCTAAAAGTTGGCTTTAGCTGTTTTATTTAGGCGCTCTCAAGAAAAAACAAACAAACCCAAACAAACAAAAAAGCAGTGTTTCAATTATGCGAAGTATATTTCTGAGGAAAGGTTAAAACTGGCCCATTTGCATGATTAAGAAATGCACCCAGTGACGATTCTCCAGAGCCACAACAAAGCATGTCTTCTGCTGGCGGTACTGCTGTCTCTGCCCACCTGCTTTCCAGTGCTTACAGCATACATGTGTACATTATCACTGCTGTTTTTTTCATGTAACTTAGACCATAAACTCCTGAAAGCCAGGATCTTGCTTTTACCTGCAAAGTCCCCTGTTAGGAGGCTATTCTGTAAAAAAGCATTACTAGTAACAACAACCAGATGTCATGCAGTACTGAAACCGAGCAATTTCCCAGCTGTGCCAGGCCACTCACTCGACTTCCCCTTATCTCAGTTGCTCTGGTCGTGAAGTTAATGTTACTTTACTGTCTTCTCAAGAGGAGATTCCGTGAAAATTCCTTCATGTTTGCAGCTTTCAGCGTAACACTTTTCTAGGGTTTGGCTACTTGTGGGTTGGTCTATGGACAGGTGGACTGTGGGGAAAACTGTAAAAGAAAGGGTGGGCATATAGTTCAAAATGAGCTTTGTCTGTCATATTCTGGGTTTTTTTCTATTTTTTTTTTCCTCTGGGTAAATTTACCTTTCAGAAATAGGCTCAAAAAGCAGGTGGACAGCAGAGATGAGGACGATGTTTGGTTTTTTTTTCCTTTTATTTATACAACCGCTGTTTTCCAGAAACCTGTCATAGGGTGTTTTTAGGAAGCGGTGAGGACTTTCAGCTCTTCACCTCTGTGTATTGTCTACGGGCTGCTCTGGATTCCCGGGGAATGGTTGCAAATTCGTGTGTGACATTAGCTATATCGCTGGAAATACGCGTTTGGGCGGGTGGGCGTACAACCTCGGGGGAGGGGGCCCCCCTGCTCCACTCGCAGCGCCCAGAGCACTTCAGCAGCTGGAGTTGTGCAGCAAATTGATGAGACTTTGGGTAAGGCTAATGGAACCGCCGTGTGTGCTAACACAACACATGCGGCAGGTGTGCCTGGGGTTAAGGAATAAGGTGTTTTACAAGGACACATCAACAGGATTACATTGGTAGACAGAAAAACAGGGCTCTTCAAATGCTAATTCTTAGGCTTCCATGGCTCTTCCAGCCATGACAGAGTGTTGCACTCCTACAGTCTTAAGAAGGGATGTGAGAAGCGGGACTGCACTGAGTACTATCAGATCCTACGCTTGGTTTTACAGCTTGTTCTCCAGCCCTCTGCTGTTTCTCTGATACTCTAACACAGCCCTGAATTTCTGGTGTTTTTACATCTGGGAATTGGTGGATCTTGGATTAAAGCTTGAAAGGTGAACAGTGATTTTTTTTTCCACTGTCTGCTGTAGACTCTCACCACTGCAGTTAGTTATGAGCTCACTGCGACTTGTAAATGACAAAGATGGAGATGAGAAATGGTGGAACCCTTAGCACATACCAGTATTTATTTCTACTGAAAAGCAAGAGACAGTTTTTTATTATTTAAATTTAGCAAAATAATTGGCACTGTGACAGGTGACTGTTGGGGCATTATCTTCAGCATCTCCCAGGAGTTACACAAACCAATTCACCTTGTTTGCAGATCTTAATACCTGAATTTCCCAATTTAGTGATGGGAACAGTACTGTCTGGGGCCTTGTGGGTATGCTGCAGTTGTCTTACTGGAGCTAAATCCTCTTATCGCTTGCCTCTAGGGAAAACACATAATGTTGCTAACACTCAGGGAGCCCTAATGTGCTTAAATTAGCTGTACAGGGGACCTCAGTGCTCAGCATGGTACCAGGCTGTGGTCAGTAACAGCAGGTTTCTGTCTATATGTCACCACTAATGGGTGGGCTGTTGGCTGCTGGGGTCCAATAGCATTTGGGGGTATTATCTGACCACAACACACCTCTGCTCAGCTCTGTCATTCCCAAGACCTCCCACAGTGGGAGTGGGCATTCCACGACAGGAGACACTCAGGAAAGGGACTTCAGGTCCCTGAGACCTGGCCCTGGCTCATCGGTACTGTTGTCTGTCCCCTCCCACCCAAGCAGTGACAACACCGCTTGAGCCATGTGCTAGAAATCACTACTTTTGAATACTTTGCAATGTTAAAAACCTTGGTTTCTGTTTGCTGTCCTACCAGGTCTGAAAGGACTGCAATGTGGTTTTGTCCCGTGTCACGGCCTTAGTTCATCCTGAGATGCAGGTTAAGCCCTTCATGGAAACACACACCAAACAGGGTGTGTTTCCATCTTACAGGTTCTTCAGCAGTGAAGGCCATTGCAGAAGCTGCTGCCCCAGCTGCCCCCCAGTCCCTTTGCCTGCTCTGACCCCACATTCACCACCTTTCAGCTTTGTGAGCCTCTGTAAACCAGACCAGTTTAAGGTCAATTAAGGATATTTAAAATAACATGTAGATAATATTTGCAGCTGGAGAAAGAGCATCCTTTGCACCATACACTAATTTTTTTGTGCTGTCCTCTTGTTTTGGCTGTGGTTTTGAATGGACAATCCAATCTCTGCATTTATCCCAAGGATCTGTAATGGACACTCCTTTTGCTGTCCTCAGCATGAAATGTAAGGAGTGAATGATATTGCTGGGCCTCAATTTCTGTAATTTTTTTATAGCTTTAACAACAAAAAAAGCATATATAACTTGTCCTTGGCTTCAGTAGACATTTTAAACATGGAGGAGGTATTTCGGCAAAGAGGTGTGTGTGACCACTCTTCACTGATCAAGGTTAATGAAGCCATGGTTTTAATTCCAGGTCAAAGGTGCAGGAGATTTTTTTTTCTTCTTGTCCATGGAGATTTGTAGCCACTGTGCTACCATATGTGGAAGTGACTCTCTGCTGTTGGCAGGTTGTATTTTATTTTGTTGACCATCTGGTCAGCTGCTGCTGTGGACCTTGAGCTTTGTGAAGGTTTAATTTAGTGTATGTTGAGGTAGTCTCCATTTCAAACTGTATTTTTGAAACTTGAGGGAGTGAGATATTAGATCCTTAATGAAAGGTACATTCAAACAACTTCAGCAGTTACAGACTTGGGAATGGAATGCCCAAGGGATGGATGTGTTAGTGGAGCAAACACTGACAAAGGTGTTATCTTGGTCCTGGAAACTTGCACTGTTGATGGAGCAGGTTGGCCAGGCTTTTGTGCACTGCAGACTGGCTTAAATTGTAGAAGTTTACTCGAAGGTTACTCATTATGTTGTAATGTTACATGATGGTGGAAAATCCTTTGACGGTTAGATGGAATTGTCCTGTGGTCTCGGAGTCTGCAAGAAGTGTGGATAAGGAAGAAAGCAAATGAAATCTGCTATAATTTTTGTGTGTTTAATGTAGAAGGCATTTTTAGTGCAAGGTGAAGTATCGTAGCATTCACCTTTTCAGTGGTGAAGATTTTGGTGGGGCATTCTTATAGAAAGGATAATGTTAATGCCAACAACATGTACATTCACAAACACATATACCTTAATGCTCGTTAAATACGCCTGAGGAATAGTGTGACGATTTCTCTTCAGAAGTAGATGCATTTTTCCTCATCTGTTTTGTTTTCTCTGGAAGCCACAGTTGGGCTCAGTAGCATAATGTGGTTATCAGTATCACTGTGTTGCCAGTACTAGAAATTAGCCTTGTGGTGTGCTTTAAATAGGACTTAATTCAAGTTTGAGGCAAGCTGTTTGTGTTTGCTTATGGTGAGAATGTTAAGGATGTTGCATGTTTTTGTTTTTAAATAAATCAAAGCAAATAAAAGGAAGAATTAAGTAAACAATTTATATCTTTGTGTTCACTATTGGTATTACAAAGACTACTGTGATTTTAGAATAAAGCCAAATAGAAAGCAAATGTGCGTTCAACTTTGGTTAAACTTATTTATGTTTTTCTGACTAGAGTAGGCATTATGACAGAAGGAGTACTTACATGGAATTTAGGATACATTCAAGGCTCCTTGAAATGCTTTTTCTTTGGATAGAATTAAAACAAAAAATGCAGGAGCAGAGCCTAAATGCACCTCATCTGTCCAACAGCTCCTGTAGGCAAGCTGTTAGAAATAATGAGAACAGTTCTTACAAACAGCTTGGTCTTCTTCAGGCTGTTGAAAAAGCTTCAGCTTTTCCTAGATATTCTTTATCTCTTGATATCCCTTACGACGGGATGCTTTCCTTTCCTTCATTGCCTTTGACTTGTTGTGCCTGGGCTTTCTCCTCCCCAGCACACGCCGTGCCAGCGCCTTCACGCCAGCCTGGTAGGAATCTCCATCAACAGCCTCCCAGCTATGTCCTGCCGAAGCTGCCTCCAGCAGACAGCTTATTTACCGGCAAGACACGGGGAACAGCTTGAGGTCAGCAGTTGTGTCTACACCGCTGGGCGTGAGCAGCCGTGGAAAGGGGCCCGATGCCAACCTCGTCTCTCATCCGTGGTGCTGCTCCACGGGAGGACACCAGTGGGAACACTCAGCCCGGTGTAGGCGTAGCATGAGGCTCCCTGCCTGGCCCAGCTGCCTCCTCCTGTCTCCCGTACCTTGAGTTGGTGTCACAAGATGGAGTTTTAGCAGACAAAACAGCACGGGATCCTCCCCAGAAGGGCTCTCGCCTTTCTCGAGGCAGAGACAGATGGGATTTGTGATTATCCTGAGCACAAGCTAAATTATGTTCAAACTGTCAGCGCAGAGAAACGTGAACCTGCGGCTCAGGTAAGCTGAGACGTTGTCACTGAGACTAATGAAACAGTACAGCTCGGTGCTACATTAAACAAAACTGTCTCGAGATATTCTCCAAATCCACTGACGTGGAAACACGCGCTCGGAGAGACGTGCCTGGGAGGCTTGCGTGTGGCAGGGGATGAGGCTTGCAGTATGCAGCTGGTGAGAAATAAAATTACCCACTCTGCTGCTGCTGTCCTGAGTTTCTAATCGGGACGCCACGCTGGCAAGTCAGCCGTCTGTGTGTGGTGTGAATGGCAGCACCCTCAGTGGGGATGAGGGGAGGGTAAATCTGGAGTCCCACGATGTGAGGCAAAAGCACAACAGAAATGGTTTTGTGAACTACTGCTGTCCTGGAAAGACCTACGTAAAACCATCGTTACGACAGTGCATTATATTACTTCGTCAGTGGACGTTCACGATACGGGATCATTTGTAAATGTTGGGTTGAGTCCCCGCTTAAATAGCAAGGGGCTTGGAAACACTTCCCGTTTGTACATCTGCTCGTATTGCCCCGGGTGACAGCTGTGGAGAGCTAACATCACACCTCCGTGAAACTTTCCAGGGAAGCATCCTCTGCAGGTGTGTTTTGAGGCTTCAGTAAACGTGACTTTCCATCAGCTCTGCTGGCTCAAGCCATTGTGATTTGATAATACACTTTTGGCATGATTTCTTCAAATTTAGCGGAGCGTTTTCTTGCAAAAAGGAACACAGGTTGTGGTCCTGTGGTAGCCACTTGAACTCCTGTCCACATTGAGATGCTCCCTGCATTGTTTGACACTGCTGGTCCGTCAGTGGGTTTACTTTGCTGTGATTTACAAAGATGCTGGGAGAGGGTGCCTCTAAAAACAATTTCCAAAGGAGTTTGGCTGAGGCTTTTTGCTGGACAGTGGGACTGTGAGAGTCACTGCTGTGCCGGTGACAATAAATAGAAATCCTTCAGTGCCAGGGACTTCCCATGCTGGGACCACACCTCTGTTACAGGTAGCAATGGTCTTCACCTTTTACATATGCAGCCTGCGAGGGGGAAGGAAAAGGGCAAGCAGCTGTGATGTCTTCAACCAGAGAGCTTTTAAAGACACGCTGTTTTCATAGCAAATCTGACATTACAGTCATTACAGGCATCACAATTCTCTTTTTGCCTGTTATACTTGTTTCTCAACTTCTGTCTGTTCCCATGTAGGCCACGTCACACTGCCTGAGAGGTGTCAAGCGACCAGCTTTAGGCTCAGCAGGTTACAGCTCATCTGGACTCCTTTGCTATGTTACATATTTCATTTCTATTGAGATCAATTTTTATTTTTTTTTTTATCTGCTGGCATTTTAGAGCCATTTGACAGGAATATTTGTGAGATAAATGTTGCTCCTGCAGATAAGGATAAATGTAGGTGCGTTATGGAAATAACTAATAGTGAAGACTGTAAAGCAGCAGGGAAGGAGTGAGGACAGATGGGTTTGTTTTTCCTCAGGGAATCTAAAATAAACTTGATTTTTCTTCTTTAAATCCTTACACTCAGCAGACAAAAAATATAGGAAGTGATGTTTACTCATGTAATAGAAATATCTTAAAAACCAGTTTACATCAGCTAAAGAAATTTGGCAAGTCAGGGATTTATTTATGTATGTATGTATGTAACTGGGTTTATGGGAGGGTTGGGGCTTCACTGTACGCTCTGTGATAGTAACATAATCTGTTTCATTTTCATAGATGAATCCAAAATTTGTATTCAACATTCTGTGTGTTCTGCAGAGGACATTTCTCTCTCAATTTAGGTCAGAGATTTGCAAAGGCACGTACAGCAGCTTGGCATTTCATTTTCACTCACATTAATAGAATTTGACCGGTTTCTTCTTTGCTGCTTTTTGACATCTTTCATTTCACAGGTTTTGTTTCAATTGCACTTGCCTAGTAAGAAGATGCAGGCAATACGGACACGTGTCTGCCAGCTCTACTGCTTCTCGTAGTCTTGGCAGACTATTGCTTTACCCAGTGATTCCTGCTGTGCTTTATTTTTTGGGTATCACCTGCCACGTTTCTTCAGCAAGTAGGGTGAGTGGCAGCTTGGGCTGGACAGCTGGAAGTCCAACAGCTCAGAGCAAACAGCCACTGGGGACTGATGGCAGGGCTGATGGGCTCCGGTAACATCGTGCTCACTGCATCGGGAGGGTGGATTGCTCCTGGCCCGCAGGATAAATCCGACATGGGCAGGGAATGGCAGAACATGGCAGAACTGCTGCCCGCGTGTGGTACACAGAATCCCAGATACATGGTTATGGTTTTGGATTTATGGTAGAACACAAACCAGCCATCACCTAAATCCTCCTCTCTCTCTCTCTCTCCATAGGATAGATTTTTCTTGTAAACATGTAGTGACGGGACAAGGGGCAATAGTTTTAAATTGGAAGAGGGGAGATATAGATTAGATATCAGAAAGAAATTCTTTCCTGTGAAGGTGGTGAGGCACTGGAACAGGTTGCCCAGAGAAGTTGTGGATGCCCCATCCCTGGAAGTGTTCAAGACCAGGCTGGATGGGGCTTTGAGCAACCTGCTCTGGTGGGAGGTGTCCCTGCCCATGGCGGGGGCATTGGAACTCAATGATCTTTAAGGTCCCTTCCAACTCTAACCACCTATGATTCTATGATTGTATGATATCTAAAATAGCTGCAAAAGCCTAAAAATCATATCTAGAAAGCCTATATATCTAAAAGCCTTCATATCTATAAAAGCTGCAGTTAAATGTTTCTTAACCACCTTTTCCTTAAAGTGTACCATTTGCAAAGCTAGTAAGTTACTCAGTATGTTTTTTCCTTTTTTTTTTTTTTTGGGGGGGGGGGGAGCGCTATTTTAGTTTAAAAAATAATTTCTGTAGTTGTCCAGATTTCGCTTAGCCATCATGTCTCTCGGCCGTCTGCCGTGGTGATCAGCATTAAGCCTGGCCTGAGGGAGCGTTCGTTTGGACAGACATGGTGAGTTGTGGATCACGTCCTGGGCAGGATGCGAGCGGCTAGCCCCAGGACCACGGCAGATGTCTCAATTCCTTTTCAAACTCTTGGACTGAAATTGGTTTGTTATTGCCAGTGTTCTATTTAGATCTTTTAGAAATGAGCAGTAAAAGAGTAAATTACTTGAAACTCCATTGCAATGAGGGTAAGCGAATTTTTACAAATATTGGTGTTGGTACAGTGTTGTTTAATAATTAATAATTTTTGTGCAGAAATAGACATTGTGTGGCTATTCCTGATTAAATACTCTTCAGGTGAGGTCACCAAGTCACACGTCCTTTGGCTCTTTATGCTGATCTTGTTTAAGACTGCCTTACCTATTTTAAGTTTGATGAGAACTACTGTGTGGCAAAGGCCTCGACTTAATTGCTATTTGTGAACATGGCTTTATTAAATAACAAGGTGCAGGCTTCCTTTATGTGACAAAACATGGAGTTACCCCAGTGATGTGTCATTGTTATTAGCATGCTAATCGTATATTAGCATATGGGAAACTATAGAGTATTTTCAGTGAAAACCAAAGCTTCCCATCTAGCCAGATATTGCGTCTGGGTATTTATGGTGCAGTTTTTCATGAGTTATTCTACAACGGGCATGTAAAATGCTCTCCTACCAAATTAGTAAATGAATTTGCTGCAAGTATATCTGTGGTGTCTTGTCTTCAAAAATAATACAAAGACAAGCCAAGAGGTCAACAGGATCCGCTATTTACCCTTACACACATTTAGAAAAAAGCAGAATAGATGCATTTAAAGGCTGATAAAAATTATGGTATGGAGTATATACGGGTACTTCTGCAGTTAACGTTGGGTCTTGCTACGAGCCTAAGGAACAAAGTGCAGAGGAGCTGCATAGTTGCATCTTGCTGTCAATGGCCAAGACCCCTCACTGCAGACCAGACTAGCTCCATGGTTGGTCTCTGGTGGTCCCTGACACACGGAACACCATTTGCCAGCTCACAAAAGATTTGAGAGGAAATTCCTGTTCCTACTGTCCGAAAGAAGCTGGGCATCTCTTAGCCCAAAAAGGGCCAACAGGGCAGTAATGTGGTTCATACAAGGGCTTGGGAGGACTGGAGCTACCGTCATCCTCATCTCCTTCCCAGTATCACCACAAAAAGTCCATCTCAGGAAGGCCAGCGATTGCTTCGACTTACATCCCCAAAATACCTACCCTGGAGCCGGCTGCTGGGCTTGGGACAACCTGCCTGCTGTCCTGCCCACCACCCCGGGGATGCCTGAGCAGCTCTCCTGGTGGGGTCAAACTTGGAGAAAGCTTTTTGGTTAACTGATGGCAGGGTGCCGTGGACTTCTTTTCTTGCTGGTGAGATAGAAGTGATACAAAAATAGCCCTCTCGCATCATATTGCTGTATTCCAGCTTCAAATTCAGCACAGAATTAAGGTTGTACAATGTAGAGGGGCTATGGTTGTTTATGTAAATCCAGCGAACAAACAACGCGGTAAACTGCATTTGCTTACAATATTGTTTAATATACAAAGGTTCAATTTTCTGTGTCCTTAGTCTGAAACCCAATAATAGGCTAAATCTTATTTGAACTGAACATCTTGTCTCCAGTTTATTTGTCCATGGAAGTTTACTGATAAATTGATATTTCTGTAATGGTTTTAATGTAAGGAGTACTTCATAAATCACTATTTGAATAGAAACAAATACAGTATTGATGCTAACTTTTTAATAGCAAAACAATGGAACACAATTATCATGATTTATTAATAAACCAAAATAAACCAGGATCTTGTGTACTGTCGAAGAAATTGCCTATTTTTTATTTAATCAGATGTAGTAAATATGGTTTCATCATTATTTTATAATAAGGTTTTGTATTTCTGAAATAGCTTTCCCCTTTGATATATTAATCAAACTAGCAATTTAGGGATCGACTATTTTGTTGCATGTTTTATT
This sequence comes from Gallinago jamesoni, assembly GCA_025769975.1. Taxonomy (NCBI): domain Eukaryota; kingdom Metazoa; phylum Chordata; class Aves; order Charadriiformes; family Scolopacidae; genus Gallinago; species Gallinago jamesoni. The sequence continues at coordinate 142,926,321 of JAOQGH010000001.1, forward strand.
TTGCTTTTTTGTTCCCAAGTATAGAAAGTTATGTTGCTTTCCTAAGATGCATTTGTGTCAGAAGTAGCAAGGTGGCTGGTTTGGACTAGCTGCTGGGAAAGTGATGGACCCCACCAGTCCAAGAGCTTCGTAGGTTCCCCCTCTGCTTCCTCAAAGCTAAGGATTGCTCCCTAGCCGGAGAGAGACCAGGAAAATAAAAAGAAGCAGGACTTCTTTTTCTCAAAAGATTTTTTTTTCTCCAAAGGTCTTTTTTTTTTTTTTTTCCCCACAAAAGAGTGATGGAGACCCTGTAAGGCTCAATCCCTCTTCCTGACTCAGGGGGGTTTCAGTGTCTCCTTGTTTAACCTGTTTCTTACGTACCTTTGAACTTCACATATAGAATGTCTGTAATAGCTAAGCCCTAATAAAGGACCACGCTCAGTCAATGGATTTTATTTCTGTCATGTCAATGCTTGTTCTTCAGTTTCGAGCTCCACTATTCAGTTTTACGAATGCTCTGCAGTTACCACCTTGTTCTCTGAAAGCATCAGGAATTTTCTCATGATTCTTCATGTTACCCAAAGTGTCCTAAAAGGGGCTGTCATCTCTCAGAAGTAGTCATGAGTTTGAAAATCCCATGCACCTGCCTATGTATGAGCACTTTCATGATAATTTTACGTTGCTGTTTTCCGAAGCAGCCCCTTTACGTTCCTGTTAAAAAAGGTGATGGTGGCTTTTTGAGGATGCCTGCATAACCAAATAAAAAATGTTTAATAATTTCCACCTTAACACAATAGCAGTTGAATAAAGCTATTTTCAATCTTTTTGGAAGTTTCTCAGGATTTCTGTTTTGTTGAGTACAATGCAAAAATCCCATTTGTCTTGACTGCATAGTTGTCAATGTTGTACTTTCATCAGCCTAGATGGGTGTTGTGAAGTATGTGAATGATGAAAGTCAGTTTTATGCCCACAGCCACAGAAAAACATGCACAGAAATTAGAGACTAAAATTTCAGGTCCTATTTCTTCTTCATCAAACTACATAACATCCCCCGCTAATGGAAACTGATGTTTTCTTCTTCTGACATTGCATTTCTTGGAATACCTTTTCTGAGTTTGTGTAGCGCACAGCCTCACATTTATAGATGTATCACGTGTGGGGAGGGAGGGAGGGAGATATATACTTACACTGTTAAACCTAATAGTAGCTGTTAAAGCCTGAAAGAAGAGATCTCAGGGAAGACTATGGAAGGGGAATGGCATCCTGAAGTTTCCATCACTGCCATAAATGGGTTAAAAAGATAGTGCTTAACAGTCATAGAATCATAGGATGGTTTGGGTCGGAAGGGACCTTAAAGGTCATCTTGTTCCAACCCCGCTGCCATGGGCAGGGACACCTTCCACTAGAGCAGGTTGCTCAAAGCCCCATCACAGCTTATTTTTAAGAGTAAAAAGAAAACCCCAAAACAATATACAGGGTCAGGACAACAAAAATTATTAGTTTTACTAGGAAGTTTAGTTTTGACTCAAAAAAACCAACATAAAGGCCAAATCTATTTGCTGAATTTGACACAAACTCTTCATCCTGAAAATTTAGCCTAGATGCATGCTCTAATAGTTTAAAAGACCATTTTGGATTTGTTGCTCTTTAGTTTAGATGATTAGAGATTTTTCTAAAGTGAGAAGTCTTTTTTTCTCTGTTGAGATGCTGTTTCATTTCTCTTGAAGCACAGTTACCGCACCCCTCCCTTCCTCATGATTTCAACCTTGAGTGATGCCCACATTACTAATACTACTATACGCTCTTGCTACTTTCTTCTTGAAGGTGCACTCTTCCAAGGGTGTCATCATCATCAACACAACCAAACCACATCAGTCCATAAGGTGAGTGCACCCTAGGTAAGCCCCTGTTGTTCTTCACAGTCTGCTTGAAGGCCACCTAGTTGCAAGGCCATACAATAGAAGGTGTTGAAAGAGCCTCACATCCACTTGAAAGGTGTGCTTTGGTTTTTACATGCTGTATGCAGGCTTCTTTGCTTTCAAGCTTCAGTGTGATGCAGACATTTTGCTGTTGTTTTCAAACAATAGAATTTAATTGTAATAGTTGGTGACAGGGAGAGGAAATATGGGCCTTTGGTATTTGGGTGGTTGCAACTTTTAATGCCTTGAGGCGAAACAGATGGTTTGTTTACTTCAGGCACTCTGGCAGTGAGTTTGAAGATTTGAATGTTGGGGAAGGGCATCTCTTTGCTCCGTTTTTTGGAGAAAAGTTCTTTAACTTTTTATTAGTGTAGGACTTCTCATTTCCAAACTCAGCAGCTCTTTAACAGTGTTTGGTTACCCTGCGAGACCTAAATTTCTGATTTACAGCTGTTTTTTTCAGTAGCATTAATACATCAACAGGGCCTAGCAAAGTGATGTCTCAAGGGCAGAACACCATCTTTGTACCTGATGCTCTGGTATTACAGACAGTTTATGATGTGTGTTGTAGGTCCCTTGAAAATGAAGAGCTTTTGAGAAATGTTGAGAAGTCAGTTCCTTTCTTTTCTGCCCCCCACACAAATCACCTACAGTAAGATAAAACTAGAGTCTGAGGAATCATAATTTAATCCTCTCTCGAGCTGGCAATCTGCTTCAGCAAGTCCTTCGTATGTCTCCTACAGTACCTCCTGACCTTCTCCGAATGACACATTAAAAAACAATAGAGCCAGCAATGATGCCTCTGGAGCTGCTGCAACTTTGAGGTCAATTAATTGTCCCTTAGGATGATATATCTGAGCTCGCTATTAGTTTCTTAGCCTGCAAGGGGCTCAGGGCAGGTGTGCTTGCCTTGTACGTGGCTTAAAGGCTGAGGCATCCTTGATGCTGAAGTGGAGGGCAGTATCACACCATCCGCTTTATACGCAGTTTCACATTGATTTCAAGGACCTTTATGCTTCTATCTCAATGGTGAAAGTCCTGTGTGAGAGCCTGGGCATGGAGCCGTTTGGGCAAGTAGTAGTCTGGTGTCCTGATCAGCTAGCCAGGTGATGGGCTGCCAGCCATTAATTCAGGATCCTGATAAAGACCAGGCATTTACCTCCTTTTTTCCCTAGCAAGTGCTCAGAAACTCGGAAGGTAAATATCCAGCCCAGTCTGTCCAAGCTAGGTTGTTCTCAGGGATTTCATGATACTCCTGAATGCCTGAAGACGGTTGAAAAGCTCTTCTTGTAGACATGGGGTCATATATAACCAAACGGTTTGGGTGGGGTTTTTTTCCACAACAAAACCCCAGTTTACTTAGCTCCACAGAGCAAAGGTGTGAACCTGCACTGTTTCATAGTTCATCTCTCTACTTTGCATCTGGGTCCTGTCCCCAGACAGATAGTGGCTGCCCCATACATACCGTCCTCCTTCCAAACTGCTTTCTGAGTTACCCTGCTGCCTTCCTCTGGGAAAAAAAGGTATGTGTGGCCTGGGGACAATCAGCCCCCGAGGCTGCTGCCTGCTGGCAGCTGTACACACGGGGTCTGGCTCCCTCTTGCCTGTGCTGTGCCATCACCTGCGGATCACCTTCCCGGGGCTCCCCGAGCTTGCCCTACGCCCTGCTCCCGGCTGAGCCTCACCGTCTCTCCCAGTAGATGCGTTAGGAGAAAAATAGACATTACGCCAATGTAAAAGGGGCCCCAAAGACATTTTAGGCTTGCTCATCTGTTTAATTTCTGGGCAATGCTGTGCCATTGATGTCTGAGTAACAGCTCTGGCACAGTTTCAGTGACAACTTTGAGCTTTTCTTCAGGGGGTATATTTAATTACAACAGCTTTCTAACTGCTGTATTCTCAATGCTTCTAATATCTTAATATCGCAGAGTGTATATACAGAAGATACAAGCCTAAGTTCTATGGGACGCAGAAGAATGGAGAAGGATTTAGTAGCTATCTGCCTGCTGGAAGTAAATCGGTTATTTTTATCATTGTTTTGGAGTAGATGCTGATTATCTAATACAGAAGAGGATTGCAATGGTGATTCACTGAAGTATGACTTACAATAGATGTTAGAAAGGAATTTACAGCTTGTTGTCCGGCAGCTCTGTGGTGGTGGCTACTGCAGCCTGTGGCACCCCGGGGAGGTTGTTGGGGACCAGCAGGAGCAGATCAGCCATCCCTTGGGGTTCCCTCTCCTTCTTGCTGCCTCCCCAGAGGCCAGCCGTTCAGCCAGCTCTTCCTGCCACAGAAATATTTCCAGGCTTTGCTTCAAAATGACAACTAAGAGTTTGCCATAGCACACTTGTTTCCTGATGAGGCAGCGGGTGGAGAGGGAAAGAGGAAGCAGCATTTTCGGCAGCTGCTGCTGCTACAGGCTTCAGGGGTGGGTTGTCCTAGGGAGAACCAGAAAGCAAGAGTATTTGTCTTCTGCTTCACTAGCTAGTGAGTGAGTGGCTCATGGTAGAGCTCTGCCAGATGCATCTATTTTCTTCTGCCCCCAGAGATGCTAGGGCTGCTCAGTCATGCTGCTCGAGAAGGAGGGGAAAAACTGGCTTCAAGGCAACAGCCACCAGTCCCTTGTCACCACAGGGAAGGCTTTGACACCAGGGATGTTGCCCATCAGGCTGGAGGTCAGGCTTGTGTTGTCCCACAGCCAACTCCAGATAACAGTCTCTGGCTGTGAGACTTGTTCAGGTTGCATGTTAAACGAGCAATGGATGGTGATGCTGTCAATATTGATGCAAAATGATCTTTTGAGACATTTGGCAAAGTTAAGTGCCAGTCCTGAAGAGTGTATTAAAATAAAAGATGAGAAAACTTTTGTTAAAAAAAAAAATAGAAGTGGTAAACCAGAGCACTTGGAGTTCTCTGAAATATTTTGCAATGTAACACATATCAAATATTTATCAAATTACTTTCTAAATTCAAGTGGAGGTTGTGAATCCTTCTAATGATTCTGAAACTGTGTATTTGTCAAATAAACAGTTCATCCAAAACCTTCACTTTACCATATTGCCAGTGCTGTAATCTGTTTGCACTGCTAACAAAATCATCCCATTCACTAATCCTGGCGCTTGCATGCTGCCGTTTCACACTGTGGCAGCTCAGTCTGAGAGGAGAGCGTAAGTGCAGATAATTCAAGTGAAGTCTGCAGCAAAGACAGCGCTGCAGGAAACCAAAACCAGGCTAGAGCTGTGCGAAAATTTATTTACTGTCCTACTGGCTTATTATTCTCCCATTTTAGGCCATCTGAATCCACTGGCTGAATCATTTTGGCTAAGTAGAAAACAAAAGTAAAATTTTGCATTGTTTGAAACATTCCCTTTGGGCATTTTCAAAACAAAACCAAGTTAACTTCTTATTTTGAAAATGTCATTCCAAATTTCCACTTGATTCAATACTAGGAGGGGTAGAAAATGGTTTCACTGAAGCAAAACTTTTCATCACACCTCCAAGTAAATTGCTATAACTGGAAGATGTCCATTCTTGGTTCCTGGTTGAGTTAGCCTCCTGAAGGACTTGTGGCTCTTCACTCTGCCCAGCAGACCAGGACAGACCTCTGTATGAGGGGATGTGACCCATGTGCCCAAGAGGAGGTGGTCTGAAGAGGTTCCACCACAAAACGTTCCCTCAGGAGAACTGACTTGCCAGTGCCCTCCTCTCCCCAGAGCCAAGTTTGGCAGCTGGGAGCTGTATCTGATGATGTCACCCAGCATTTTGTGGCTTTTTTTCCCCCCTGTATCGTATTGTAGCCCTGCTGCAGCTGTAGCCTTCAAAGTGAGAAACACACCAGCCCTGTCGCCTGTCAGCCACCCCAACCCTGTCCCTGGGTGCTCTTGCCTTTCCCGGGGAGTGGGATCTCTCTCTGGCTGTGATTGTCCTTTAATCATCTTTCACTAGTGTCTTTCTTGCTGCAGATGCTTCTCTATGCTTTTCCATAGTGGGTTTCAGTCAGACCACAGCACAGCAAAGTGTTGGAAAAAGTAGCTGTTCTCACTCCAGAATTTCCATTTTTGGGTAATAGGGCCTGCCGATCATTTTAAATGGAGCACTTAAAAGTCAGATGTGAGCGGACGTGATGTGGGCAAGCTTTTCTCATGCCACACCACAGTGAAATTTTTGTGGTGTTCACCCAAAAATGATCATAATTCAAGGAAACAGATGGGAACTGTACTGAGTGCAGGAGTCTCTCCAGATGGAGAAATTTCTTCCAGCCACTGACTGGTCTCCCTTTGCCCTCAAACTGCAACACAGGTACAAGTCCTGTTGCAACCACCCCTGCAGACCTTTGCATTGGCAGTAAGTGAGTTTTCTAGGGACCTTAACAATTTTCCCCCCAGTCTGTGTGTTAGGAATAGTGGGAATACCATGGTAACAGCTTTCCCTTGCAAGAAGGAAGTAATATTTTGATGGTGACTGCTGTACAAGATGGAAACAAAACTGATCCAAATGCTATGATTTCGAAATGAAATTACTAAATTATAGATTAATCTTCTCTGGAATACATTATATAGTTATCTTTCTTTCACATATTTTGTCCTTTTATAGATTTTTATAAAAGGAATGAAAAAAAACCACCAGGATACGTGGGACAAATAAAATAGGAAAAAGAACAATAAACATAACAGTTGATAATTTGCTATCTACAGAAGGATAAGATTTAAGAATTCTGGAAAAGACACCAGAGGTTGATACAAAGAAAATAAGAACCACCCAACCTTGCTGTAATCCCTAGCTATTGTAAATCTCTTACAGTTTGAGAAAATAGATGACAAAGTCTCTTCTCAGATAAGAAAAGCTTATTTCAAAACAAAACCAGACAAATCCTGGACATTGAAGGTTTTTAATTATTCTAGCATAGACTGAAAAAATAGCTGAGAAAAAAATGAAATTAAGTTTATTTTCTGTAGAAATAATACAGAACTGTTTTCTTACATAATTTGAATAAAAATCCTGCAGAGGCTAGTGGAGACATCATTTGAGAAAGTAATATAGCTGCGGTTATTAATGGTTCCTTACTGCTCTGGCACAAACTTTTTATTCTCATTCAGGGCTACTGAGCTATTTTACCAGCCTTAATTCTTCCCACAGAGTTGTGGACGTAGGATTATCCACTTTGCAGCTGGAAGGACCAAAGAGTGGAGACGCGTTGACATTGGATTACATGGTGACAGCTCCGGGAGCGTGGGAAGTCAGGCTCACAAAGTTGTGTCATATTTTGATACAAGTGCTAAATGGATTCTCACCAAAATGTAGAAAAATGGAAGAGATAAAGCATTTTCATTCTCAAAGTCTTTGCGAGTAAGGAAGAATTAACAGAACAGTTGTTTGGGGTTTTTTTTATTATTATTATTTTCACACCTAGGGAACCGAGGCACAGACAGACCTCAATTGAAAGTTAGCCTGCTGTGCCAACCAATGCATCTGCTGCGGAGAAAAGGATTTTGCAGGTGCTTTGTAGGAGGTGGTATTGTTAAAGGTGTAATGTACTAGAAGGGGTCAAATAAGAAAAGCGATTCAGTCCAGAGTTGTGGGACTCCTGATAAGCATCAAGGAACAACGCTTACCGAGAAGTATGAAAAAGGATGCTAGGGGTTGCTAGCTGAACAATATGCTTTGAAATACTAAATGTCTGTCTTGTTGGCAGACAAAATGAAGGAATCTTTTATCTCCTGGACCCACTGGACTAACGTAAAAGAAAGCCAGGACTAACCTTTACCTCCAAGGCCAGGTGGCACAGATTGGTTTGCACCCACATCTTAGGGCAAGTTCCATCCAGAGCAGACTAGGTGCATCCAGTCCATAAAGTACTTAATTATGAATCTCCTTTGGGCCCTAGATGATGCTCCAGTAGCCCTGAGGGGGTTTTTATGGTTTTCTTTTCTGTTCAGAGTTTTTCACTGGCTGTAGGAGGGGTGGTTGTATTTCATGAAGCTGAAGATGCACGTTACACAACTTGGGGCGTGATATGAGGTCAAAAAGACCCAAACTGAACATACAGAATCCATGGGGATAATGTTACAAAGCTGTGTCAGGTGGAGGCAGTCATACCTGTGGTCTTCTCCATACTTTATGGGAGTTGTCCCCAGGAGGGTGCCAAGGCACTGGCTCAGGGGGAGCTGGCTAGAGCAAGCCAAGCCAGAGACAAAAAACAAGCAGCAAGAATTAAGTGCTGCGGGTGATCAAGGCTCTCATGACTGACCTCACTCTAGGTGTAGCCAGAAAAAGGGAGAATAGATGGTAATTAATTGAACACCCATGATAAGGAAAGAACAGATGTCTTCATCAGTTAATTTGCTTTTGTATTCATGGAAGAGCAAAGAAGTGCTCATCAGCGGAGGAGCTTGGGATCACTTGGTGCTGGGCTGGAAGTGTCTGATACGAATTGTCCATGCTGCCCACGCCAATGCCATGCCAGCCCCTACCCTGAGCCTGTGAGTGGAGCCCCAGCTAGTTTTGTGGGGGAAGAGTGGGGCTGCCATCACCCCAGGATTTATTCCAGGCTCCCACTTGAGAGCTGTGAAAGCACACATGGGCACATGCCTCATGGACAGGCAGCAAATGGGTGCAAGAGGGAGGGTGGGAGAAATGGGGCAGCCTGTGCCCCCAACATGTGCCTCTGCCACTTGGTCTCACCCTCTGCCTGTACTTACATTTGGGGAATGGGAGTGGTGAGAAAGCTGCCCTGTGCCTCATGGGAATTATCCTGGTGGGTGGCTTCCAGGTGGTATGAAAGCCACCCATGAGCTAGAGCACTTCTTGCCTCTCTGCCCTCCTGCTTCTCACAGCTCCCAAGTTAGCCTTTGAGGATGAAGAGGTGGCAAGATGCTAGAAATAAAAATTCTGATGGAATGCCAGTAATTTGTGCATCTCTGTGCAGCTCTCAAATTTATACTTGCTCTCGTTTTGTCTGGGTGCAGTGCAATGCGAAGGTACAATGTCCAATAATTTCCTTCCATGTTACTCTCTTCACATAGCTTGATGGAAGAGCCAACAGAAAAGCATAAGTCAGAAGAAAAGCAAACCCACTGCCTTAAGAATAAAGAAAAAAAAAGGTCAATTTATAGAGATTAATAAATGATGGTAAATGCTCTTAGATTTCTAGTGGGCAGATGGTAAGCGACAGTTTTTGTCACTCAGAATGATAGTGATTAATTTAACACAAAAGATAAGGAAATAACAGGTGCATTCATCAGTTAATTTGCTTTTCTATTCAAAGACAAGAGAAATCATAGTGACTTTAAGTAGGAGTTGTGTCCCTGGTACAATAGGAAAGGACTTTTTCCGAAGACAGCAAGAATAGAAGGAGGTATTGAAGACATCTCTAAGAGGATGACAGAAAGCAATAACCAGCTATGTCTGCTGAAGTTTCCCATTTTCGTTGTTCTAGCGTGGAGAGTCAGATCTCTGTTGATGTAAGGGAATGGAATGTGTTTGTTAATTATGTTTGAATAAGATAACAAACTGTGATCTCAAAGCCATCTGTAAATGAAAAACCAGGTGGCTGAGCAGCAGAAGGAAGATTGCAAATAGAGGATCATAGAAATTTGGGGTGTAAGAACCACTTGTACATTTGGTCTGTTTATGAAAAAATGCAGTAAACTCTTCCTATATTTTATGCTCTACCTTGAACACAGTGTTGCTGGGGATCCCCTTTTGCTCCTTGGCCTATTTTTTTTTTTGTTTTTGAGAAAAATAAGTCTTTTTGCCAGCTGTGAGCTCTCCCTGAAGTGAGCTCTCTTTAATAGAGCCAGGGATGTTATTACCCTGGTGTGATCTCTCATGCTTCACCGAAGGTGCCACTTGGGCTCCCTTTGTTTAACATTCTTGTCATTCCCTCTTCTGTGTGGAGGCAGCTAGTGTCACATACGCACGAGTGTAGCAGGAGATGAGACCTTCACACAAGCAAGTTGTGAGACTCGCAGAAAAGGATGCTTCATACTTTTCTCCTTTCTTCCTCTGACCTAGTTTTTAGGTTCTATCCCCCCTCCCCCTTTGGTTTTGGTTTGTTTTACTTTATTCCCAGAAATGTGCTGCAATGATCTGCATTACAGAGGAATGCTTGTCCTTCCAAATCCGAAGTTGAAACTCGTTTTCTGCATTGAGCGTGTTTTCTCTGTCTCTACCCTCCTCTCTTCTTAAAGGAAGCAAAATGAACTAATTAACATGAGACTTTGCACACCATAACTTTTCATAATACAGAACTTATGTTTTTTCTGTACTTAGTGGGCAAATCATAAAGAAATTCAAGAGATTTTGTTCTTTAGAAACATTTGTGTTAAATTTTTTTTACAGATGTTAAGTACAACTTCACATAAAAAATCCAAAAGTCTTGCCTCCAGATATTCCTGGTGGGCAGGAGTCATTTCCATACGCTTGCAGAAGATGCGTGCAGTCGATATGTGTATCATATATGTATAAGGCAGGAATATGTGAAGTATAAGAATGCATCCAAAGTGTGTCCATATGCCCTTTGTGAATATGATGTGCTTAGCTGTTAAAGAATTTACCTTTGTTAAGTGAAGTATGTTACTGCAAACCTTTCTTCGGGATTATTACTTTAAGTGTTAAACAGGTAAAACTAGGTAAAATTGGGTTGCAAGTTACTTCAAGTAGAATAAGGAAGAACTTGGTGTCATGTAATATTGCTTCTTGGTTCTGTAAAACAAAAAATGTTCCTCTACAGCATTTCAACACATGCTTTGGAAAATATATCTGCCTTCATGAATGCTCAGAGGCTATGATATCCAGACATAACTTGCAAAGATCTTGCTCTGTGTGTTGCAGGCATCTGTGAAGCTTATATTATTGCAGCCCCTCCCTGAAATGAGGAGCATTTAAGACTGTATATGTATTCATGGTTAATGTTAAATAAACTGTGCTGGAAAGCAGCATTTTGACTTAGTGCTGGAGTTTGATATGGAGGAGCTGTAGCTCTGTGGGGAACTCCAGGTTGTTTCCAATACAGTATTCACTATACTCTTAACCGCAGGAGGAACTGGTACCACAGGATAATATAAATAGCTTTAGCTCTGTGCCAAAAGCAACCAAAAAATTGGAGCTAATTGCATCACCATGTGAAAAGGTTATGGGAAAAGTGTGAAGGTTTTTGATGGAGTAAAACCTGCAATGTTGAAGGGATTTGATTTCAGCCTCACTCCAAAATTTATCACAGTTTCTTGGAGTTACATAAGCTATTTTTCCCTTCTGAAATGTATGAATGAATTGATCAACCCGAATTTCAGTTTAATTAAGCTTTTGCCTGTGACTTATTCTTTGATGTGTGCAAATATATTCTGTATAACACCAGCTTTTTTTTTTATGCTGATTTTGAAGTTCTTTAAAAGTGAGATGGGGATGCTTCTAATTGAAGTATTGGCTCAGTATCTCCAAAGTATGGTGCCTCCTAATTATTTATTACTTCCCTCTAGAGAACTATCAAAGTGACACCGAAATTTCAGAGCACACACTTTATAAAAAATGCTGGAAAGCTATTTGCAAGATTTGTTAAGCAATCAGAGCCCTTTAGGATGACTTCTGAATTGGCCGTTACAGTGTATGGAGCGCACAAAGAAGTCAAATTGTCATTATTAAAAATTAGCAGCTAAAAATGAGGCAGAAGCATCTATATGGAGTGTTTCATCGCTGCAGACTCAGAATCTGAAACGCCTGTCACATCTGCAGCTCATTATGGCCTGAAATGGAAGAGTGCCTGGTACATCTGCGAGAACAATGTCTAGTGACTACTGGGGCAAGTGGACATCGCTGGTGCAGGGTGCCAGTAACTCTTTTATCCTCGATGTCACGTTCCACATGGCCTCCTGACAGCTGGCACGAGAGGTCATCACCGCCTCTGTAGCACTTTGTCTTCATTTGCGTTGAAAGCAGTGAGAAGCCTCATTCATTTGGAGCTTTTTCATGGGCAGTTCACTGTGTTGCCCGCGCGCTGCCTGTGGGACAAGGGGTCTGGATTTTGGTGCTTCTGGCCAGCAGATCCATGGCTATCTACAGCAGGGAGGTGTGAACATGGAGGAACATAGCTCCTAGTGTTGGAAGGGGTGGGTGCTGCAGGTCAGGAGGACCCCTTTCGCTGGGGCTTCCCTCCCGGTGGCACAGCCGTGGTGGAGGTGGGAGCTTCCATCAATATGGGTATTGCTCCTCAGCACGTGCGGATGGAGGGACTTGGGGGGGATTTGATTACTTAAACTCAGTGGGAAGTTCACAGCAACAGAAAGAGACACATCTTTGTCAAGCAAATGTATGTACCGCTCTCCTCTTTCCAACTCTGGAACGTGCGAAAAGTAGGAAGATCCTGGTTCTGTTACACACGAGGGGTGCATTTTCCCCAGTCTTGCTTCCAGGAGTAGAAGAATCATTTTATTAATGGCTTCTGCACAAACCAAACCAAACTGCTCTGTCGGTGTAAGATGAAGACCTGGCACTGGGCACTGAAGCCAGATCAGATAAAGTTCGGCAAAGCCATAAGCAACTGAAAGTGGGTGGGAGTCAGCACTGGGTGACTGTCCTTGGAGAGGGCTTGTGCCAACTCTGGTCCACACACCACCTGCATATGAGGTGGTGCTTGGAAGGCACTAGTTCCGCTGTCAAAGTTCCCACAAAACCAAGACCTCACCTCTTCTCTTTAGCACGGCACGTCTGAAAGGGTTGCCTACAGCACGTCGGTCTTTGCTTCAACCTGTTGCTCGCCAGAGTAATTTAGGACTCAGCAGTGCGAGAGGAGTCAAACTGAGTTCCACTCCGTTCATCCGTGCACATGTAAACAGGAAAATAATGGCTAAACGGAATAAAAAATTAACAACTTGGCTTGAGGGAGTTTGCCTGGGCACGTGGAGGGAGGTGGAGGCAGAGGAGAGGAGGTGGGGGCTGTTTTGCAGGGAAGGTGCAGGGCAGAAAGCAGGCGGCTGTGTTTACAGAAGCTCACTTTTAGCGAGCACAATGCACACAATTACTGAAGTAAGGGATGTCAGTGAACGAACGCGTTTGGCAAACTATTTGTGCTTAATCTATGCCGATTTGTGAAGTCTCCAGCGGTTTCCTTTGTCCCTTGGGGAAAAGCCGGGGGGGGGGGGGAAGAGGGGGGAGAAGAGAAAGTGTCCAGTTGCCATGGTGACAGAGCAGGGCTGAGGAGAGACTTATCATATTTTCATTTTTGATGCTCTATATAAAATGATGTAGGTAATTACGCATGTAGTGATTTGCCGTGCGGCAGAGCAGCTTCTTTTCAGGATGGTGCATGTCACCCAACGTTATGCCGATACCCTTTTAAACCAGGAACACAAATGTATTGACATTTTGGTGGGAATATTGCTGGAGAAATTGCAGCAGCGGGCAGGAAAGGGGGTGTGACAGCAGCCCTGCTCTCCTTTAAGAAACAGAATAAGATTCAATTAACAAGTTGCCAGTGGAAACCTGGATATAATTATAGCTTTATTATGCCGGCCGTGTTGTTTTCCCATAGAAAATACAGTTTTTAATTAACTTGTGGATTTGGCACCAACACCTACGCACACCCTGTCAGGAACAAAGTCAGTGTTTCCCTGCTTGGGGCTGGCACTTCATCATAACCAAAGATGCTGGTAGCACCTGCAGACCTGCCCTCGACCAGGATGCTCTAGACATGGCTATTCCCCAGCCAGTGAGACGCGGATGTAGCTCTTCCTGCGCATGGTATTTTGCAGAAGGGAAAGTAAAACTAGATGTTTTTTTCCTCTTTGGACATGTTATCCTTCCTGGAGAGGACCTGAACTGGCAGGTCGGCCATGGGGATGGAAGGAAGGCTGGGTGGGACAGCTTGTGTTTCCGGGAGAGGAGTGGGGTGAAGATGGCTTTCTTGAGGCACTCAGAGGTTGTCCTCTTCCTGCAGTCCATGAGACACTTGGTGCATCCAGCAGGAACTGGGGGGAGTACAAAGTCTGGCCAACCTCCTGAACAGGATGGGAAAGGACTGATTCTGCACCATCAGGAGGGGGTAGGGAGGAAGGCTCTGCCAACTAGACTGTGCCAAGATATCCACATGCAAAGTCTGTTTGGGTTTTTTCTTCTTCCACCTCTTTGCTTGACACCTTTCTCAAAGGCAATCCTGAATTACTTGAGGGAAATAAGAATACTTCAGATGTGGCAAGCATACTGCTTTTAAAATGCAAATGTGTAATAGATGCATACGCCAGGCACTGCTGTTGCTTTTCTTCTGGCATCATTGCCTTGAGAGTAGTTCAGCTTCTGAGTGTAATGCAAAACCAGGAGGGGTTTTCCTACAGAAACACATTTCACTGAGTAGCTCGTTTCTGACGGTGACCTGCGTGGGGTGCTCAGGGAACAAGTCTCAAATGGAGGAGGTTTTTAAAGTAAACCTTCCCTGTGGTATATTCTCCTAGCTGCTGGCCACCAGCAGTTCGCGAGTTTCCCAAGCCAGGTGTTATGCATAGTTTGGTGGTCAGTAATGGATTCTCTCTGAGAAACTTTTTAGCATCTCTTTTTGAACCCACATATATTTGGGGCCACTACCATATCCTATAGCATTCTGATTCACAATTACAATTACATTTTCTCTGAAAAGATAATGCTTTGGCTTATTTCAGACCTGTCGACTGATAACTTTTCACCAAGTGAATAGTCATTAGCTGATCAACTTCTTTTTCTTACAAAACAAGATTTTACTCAGCACCTTTGTCATCTATTTCTTCATGCTGCCCAAGCTGAGTCTGTTCTGTGTTTTCTCACATGGAAGGCTCTACAAAGCCCTTTCCCATCCTTCTATTCCTCAACACTTTTTTTGTTCCACCATACACTATGGTTAATCGGCAGCCCAATAAACTCTGAGTTTCCCCATAGAAATTAATGGAACCACACAATTATTTGAATTGTGTGAGCCTTAGATTGCATTTTTAGGTGAAGTCAGAGGAAACAGGTTTATCCATCTATATGCAGTTTGAAACAGCAAGTTGAGAGTTAACAGCAAGCTAATGAATGATACTCTAAAAATAGTTGCTGAAACATTTTCTCAATTATTTTTTTTTGTGTGGCCAGTACACTACAAATATGTAACAGTCATAGCAAACCAATGGGTATAAAAAGCCAATGGGTAACTTAGTGTATGTTGAATGTTTTTCCGCCTGGAATGCGTTGTTTGCTTCATTTAAGATGTTCTCACCATGTGTTATTGTATCGTCTCTCTGTGAAAGAGATTACTCCACTAGTAAACAGTAACAGTAAAGCTGAGCTGTGACCACACAAACAGCCTGGAGGAGATCTCCGTTTCCATGCAGGCTCACAAACCACTCAGGTTTTGGGGTTATTTTTCCTTTTGTAATGATAATCAGAAAGAAAATAAAATGCAAACCCTGTACCATGTTCATTCTAGTCAGGCAAAAGCTGTGCTGTGGTTATGGGATTCCCTGAAGCACTCACAAGCTTGAGTGCTTCCTTGAACGAGAAGCCAGGATGGTGTGAGGATGGAAAGGGGCACATACGCTGGTCTAACCAACCTTCATCCTCCTGGGCTTAGAGCTGGTGGGTAATCAGACCAGCTCGGGGATAGAATATATTAAGATGAAATAATGCCAATTTATTTTCCCTTCTTCGGCATGTATCTAAAAGAAGTCTTTAAGAAGTGAACTTCTGCTGTACTGGACAACTGCGTTTGGTCCTGGCAAAACTTTGAGATTTGCTATTTACTGCTGAAGGTGTGCTCTTGCTGGATCACATATCGGCCGGGGAAGGAGAACACTGTGGAGTATTTTTACTGGGATTCCATGTGCGATCACAGGGTGTCACTGGGAGCACGAAGTGACAACTTCAGGTGTTAGTTCTGATTTCATGTTAATAGTGGGGCTGCCCTGAGGGACGCCTCACTCACATAGGAAAGTAGTCTTGGGGGAAAAAAAAAGTGTTGGATCTTTTTTTTTTTCCTATTTTTCACCTTCATATCTGGAAATGAAAAGGAAAACTTCTGCTTTACAAGGAGCCAACAACCTGCGGACCCCACTTTGGTGAACCACCTGGCGTGCTGTATTTATGAATGCTTTTAGATGTGCTGATTTTTGCCCTTGCAGAAGGCAGAGGTGCTGGCAGAGCCCCAAGGTGATTTGTGAGCAGCAGGGTTCGGGTGCGTGGCCTCAGCAGCTCCCCGGGGTTTTTTTTCTGAGCCTGGCAAGGCTCGTGAGAGTAATGGCAGCCTGCTGCTGAAGCTCTGTTTTCTTAAGGCATGCCATAGCCCTGATGCTATGTTGATGGGAATGGAGAATTGTGAATGAAATGGCTGTGTGGCCAAGAGGAATGGGTTGGTTTTTTTCGTTCATGGCATGCACAGAAATTAAAAAAATAATAATAATAAAAAAATGTTCCTGGTTCTGTTCACTGCGTTGGGGTTAATGCAGTGAAACAAAGCAAAATACAGAGCTTTTTCAGAAACTGTTTTTCACTTGATGGAAACACTTCAGTTTTTTAAGTTAAGGAAATCCCGTGTTTCCTCAGCAGCTGTTGCATTAAAGATGATTAGTCATTTTGCATATATATTTATATTGCTGGAGGTTCTTTTTCACTTTATTACTGAATGGCCCTTTGCAAATAACAGATCTTCAGCTGGTTAAGTGGCTGGACATTTGACAGAATGTTTCCTGAAATTTCACATGAAAAGATATCTATGGTATGGATGTGAGGATTACTACATGGATAGGAAATTTAGTGAAACACCAGAAATGGTGACTAGAAAAGTCAACGTACAGGCTGCAGGAGAGGTGACTGGGACTACAGCAAGGTTTGATATTGGGCACATTCTGGTTCAGAGACAACCTCAAAATAGACCATACATACTGACTCTTAAGGAAGGCACAGATGTGGTGCTTAGGGACATGGTTTAGTGGGACTTGGCAGTGTTAGGTTTATGGTTGGACTCAATGATCTTAAAGGTCCTTTCCAACCTAAATCATTCTATGATTCTGTATTTGCCATGGCCCCAATGACACCTCTTGGCTTGTCAGCAATGTTCAAAGTCTAACAGTGTTATTATTCTGCCTGTGGATCTTGCTCAAGTGGTTTCTACCCTCCCAACTGACCCTTTTCTGAGAGCTCTGGAGACTTAGCAGGTGGCCTGCCACCTTTGCAATTCCACACTAGGAACAAAAAAGGACCTACTAGTAAAGTACATATTAATTATCTGAATAGCTGTGTGATTCATCCTGGCTGTCCTTATATGACAGAACTACTTTTCTGTGGTGGTTTTTTTTTTTTTTTTTTGATAGGGAACAACAAAAGGTCAAATTTTCTTGTAGTTCCTTGTGTGAGGTTTCTGGCTCTTGGTTTGCAATAGGCAGCGTCAGGTGTTACAACAATAGGGAGTAGGAAAGTTACTTGCTGTAATTTATTTTCAGCTTGTCAGGTTTTTTATTATTCTTTCCCTGTTTAGTTGGTGTATTTTAATAAAACTCTATGATATTATAAATACATTTTGGGTCATTGTGAGACAAGGTTCATGAACCCTGTATGCAGTGACGTATGGTATGATTATTTTTCAGCCCTGTTATAAGATGGACTTTGTACCTTCAATTAGGATACAGAAGAAATTGGATTATGTCTGCGAACACATGGAACTAAGAGTTCCCGAGGCTGGTGTGTTCTCTGGGAAGCCACAGCAACAACCTACCAGGAAGGAAAGGGTTAGCGAAAAAGGGCATTTGAGGAAACAGGAGAGATGAACCCCAAGAAAGAGGGCACCTAGCCTTTCTGCTACGGGGGATATTTCAAATACATCTAGTTTGCAGTGACCATCCAGCAATTTTGACATAAAAGTGAGTAAATTGGCTTGGTCCATTATTTACCAAAAGCTGCAACAGCTCAAGGTAAAACAGAGCTACTGATTAATTTGGTCTTCACAATTTTCAATACTGTTTATGTTGATGTAAAGTAAATAATACAAAAGGTAAAAAGAAAATAAAGGAAAGTAAATTGAATCAGGTTTTTATTCAAATGAAGAACTTCAGCACTGAATGGAAGTTTTTCTTTTTCTTTTTCTTTTTCTTTTTCTTTTTCTTTTTCTTTTTCATTTTCTTTTTTTTCTTTTTCTTTTTCTTTTTCTTTTTCTTTTTCTTTTTCTTTTTCTTTTTCTTTTTCTTTTTCTTTTTCTTTTTTCTTTGGGGGGTGGGGAGTGGTGGGGTGGGGTGGGGTGTGGTGGCCAGAAAAGAAGTCAGTAATGCTCTTCCCAGTGTATTACAGTTTTGCAGGAGAAGGCTTGATAATTTCTGTACCTGGACACACAAATGTATGCAGATATCTAGTACCTAAATACGTCAGCCTAATTCCACCCTTGCAGTTCGATACTCTTTAATGGAGGGGCTCATGATCTCATTCTTTCTGCCTGTCTTCCAACTTTTCTTTCTTGGTTGAAATAGCATTTCTCAAATCAAACTGATGTCAAAATTGAGACATTCTTTTGTTCATGTATACACAGTACTGATCAACATGAAATGCTCTCATATAAATCTAGCTTTAAATAGTCGTATATTAATTCCTGGAAAACACTCTACTGAGACAGTGGAGTGCTGTAAAGCACCATAACAATTCTTCAGGGCTGTGCAAGCTGGAATAGGGACATTGTGTTAGACTGAGGACACAGCTGTCTGCACAGTACGTTGCCAGAAAAAAATTTGTTATCAAATAGCTAACCCTCAGATTCAGAGATACGGTAGTTTTGCTGCGCAGAGAGGTACTTTATATGCATTTTTCTCAAAAATCTGGCTCAGTGTCAAAATAACTTCCTGCTTCTTTGGGTAATAGGAGCTCAAACAGGTGTAGCACAAGTCTGTGACAATCTCTTGGAGGCTTTCCCCAGGAGAAGTTTTGCTCCCCAAAGGTTAATGGTTACACTGGGGCTGCTTCAGAGGTTCATGTAATCCCTTACTCTGCTCAAGCGATGCTGGCAGTCAGGAGCCCCACGGCCTCTGGTGGGGTTCTGGTTCTGAACAGTGAACCTGGCTGTGCTGCAGAGAGCAAGCTTTAAATATTTCGTGTCGGCAGTCAGCTGCTGAAAAACATGCTCCTATTTTCCGTATCCTTAAAATGAAAGAGAAGTTGGGTTTCTGTCCTCGTTCTTGTTTTCCTTTCCACAGTTGTGGATTTGTGTTTTGTCCACAGGCCAAGTCTGTGTGGTTCTTGGCAGGCTGCTGGGACATTTTTCTACTGAGCTTTTATCGGAGCATCTTAGTCTGGGTTATACACGAAATAATGCAGAAAGGCTCGATAAAAGAGAAACCTGTACTACGGCCTTGCAGCCTTTAATTAACGCTACGTGCCTGTGTGTGTAAGTGATAGGCGATGGGCGAGCTGCAGATGCAGCGTGTTTCATTTTGATGCTGTATTGCTTCTTCCTCTGTGGTGACATTAATAAATTGATGCAGGCACGCATTTTAGGTTTCATTACTGCCTGAAACGCCTTTACTTTTTGGCTTGCCCCAATTCTTTTATGAGGCATCATCATGCTCAAATTAGGAAGAGGCTAAGCTGTATGTGGCTGCTGAGAATTATTGGATTATTCAATTACTGTGATCAGTGCTCAAGGAATATAAAACATTTCAGAAATATTTGAGGAAAAATCCCTAGGTAACCTAGCAAGATAAAGGTTACATGTCCAGGGATGAGCGTAGTCCAAAAATAAGGCTGGTGGGATGCAGGGAAGAGGCAGCTGCAGGGCTGTGAGTGCACACTGTTGTGGCTGGCGTTACTCGGAGCGATTAACACTCCCTTGGCCCCTCTGGTCAACTGTCAGCGGGATTTAATAGGGGGAGGGAAGGTGGTCTGTGAGGCTTTCCAAGCTGAGATTCCCCCAGCTTAGAGGGGGTGCTGCCAGGAGCAAAGGGGGGTTCCCAGCCAGCCAGGGCTGGGGACCAGGAAAAGACTCTCAAGACTGTGCTGCCACCTTTGTCACCTGCCAGCTCAGGGAAGTGGAAAACAAATGGCATGTGGCCGAGTCTGATACCCTCAGCGCTGCTTCTCTCTAGAAAATTAATCTTTTTTTGGTTTTTTTCAGCTATATGGCTTCAGGCAGGAGCTAGTCACGTTTTCCATGCCAAACTGAGCCCTAGGTTACCTGAAACTGAATATCTAAATTATTTATATTACCAGGCCTGCATTAACATCAAGCATGGGATTAGCCTGTTTTGTTCAGGTGAAGATAAGAGCCAATGGTTTGAACCTAACATGGCCTTATTAGGATTATATTTCTGCTTGTGCTTCAAACTTTGGCCATCTTTCACCCAGGAAACCTGTGTTTGTTTAAACCATAACTCCTTCCTGGTAGCAAACATTCCGTTGGTGAACAATTTTACATAACAGAGAATACTCTGGATGGTCAAAATTTACCTTCTGCTGTCTGCTAGATTGTACAGAAGGCGGCAAGTCAATCTACAACAAAATAGCTATTACAAGCAAGCCAAGGCCTGAATTCATTAATTTTAACGATAATGTTGCTGTTTTACTCCAAGCTTAAGTGAATATAAATGTAACTTATCAAAGAGGCTCTGGCAAAAACCATCTGTGCAGGTTTTTCTAATCGCATCTGTCCTTAAACTAGCTGTGCATTTGAAGAAGAAGAAGAACAAGAAGAAGAAGAAGAAGAAGAAGAAGAAGAAGAAGCCAACTCCCCTACAGTTGACTTCCCGCAGCATTTCCCCTCCCCACAGCAGCAGTAAGGAGCTCCCAGTACCTCTCCCGTGGTTGTTTGGGATGGTGGAAACACGTCAGATGCCTTCTCTTTTAGCACTAACACGACTTTCCGTGTTTATTATCAGCCGGCAGCTTAGTAGGATGTTTAGGTTTCGGTGCTTTGAGCAGAGAAATCCTAAGTGAGAGGAGCTCGTTCTTTAGAAGGCTAGTTATCCCGTCGCTGTTACTGGTGGCACTGCGGTTAATAGGGCAGCGGCACTCACTCCAAAGAGTTGAAACAAAAGCCCCATTGTGTCTGTAGTGATGAAGGTAATTAAAAGAGAACAAGGCCGAGAGGTTCCATATGATGTAAATCTTATCTTCAGGCTTTTCTTACACCTCAGATGTTTTCCCCCAAATGAAGTTGACAAGTATTTCTGCTCTGGAAATTCCGTTCACAACTCAGTGATAGTTTTTTTGTTATTGAGGACTGCAGAAGGTTCTGGTTACAGTCACTGATTTTCCAAGAAATCTTAATAATTTGCAGACATCTAGATTCATTTAGATGCACAGAAGGAAAAAGAGATTTCATCTTGTTATGCTTTTGTTCAAAAAAAAAAAAAAAAAAGCACCCAGGGAAAGGATCCTTAGGGAAATCACCGGAAACAGTTGCATGTTGAATTTATAGATCCAAACATGTTATCCTTGGCCTTGCTTGAAATGCTCCAGTGGGATCTGTACGTTAATATCTCCAAAGATAATCCTATTGATGAAGTTAAAGTCATATGGAAAATTAGCTGGTGTAATTATTCATTAAAAATTGTTACAAGCTGCCGTGAGCTTTGAATCCCAAGGCATGCTAGCAGCTGCAAGACAAAGCGGGAGACACCGTCGTTTTGCGCGGTGCTGTCTAAATGGTGTTTATTTGACTGAGAATAACGCAAGTCAAAGTTGTTGTCAGCCTCTTCTGAAGGATCTTGAAGTGAGACTGCTCGCATTTATTGTTATCGCTGAACTTGACCCAGACGGGCAGAGATCGTTAAAACACGTTTTTAACGTCGCCCCCCACCTCCCAGGTGTTCCAAAGCCAAGGTCAGGGCCAGCCAGACCCAGCTGATGTTTCACCTCCCTCCCCACTGCGCAGCCCGCTGTACTAGAGCGGCACTAATGTTTGTGCTAAGATTAGTAGCAAGCCGTTTTTAATCTCAACTTGCAGTTGGACACGTCTGACCTATAAAGGGTAGGGACTGAGAAGTGGTGTTAGATTTAGTGGCTTTCCTCTGCAAGAGTGGAGATTGTCAGTTTTCAAAAGTGTTTCTTCTCCACTGGGAGGGATGACTGAAGGCAGCAACTAGGAAATGCGAACGCTCATCAGCCACCAGGCGGTTCCCAGCCTTAGAAGTGAGCATGTTAAAGCAGGAGGTATCCCCCTTTATCCAGGTCAAGGGCGCTGCTCTCCCTGTGAGGATCATCCCTTGCGAGGACCAAGTCCATCAGGGTCAGTAACTCATGACATCAAATATGACTTTTAAGACATGACTTCTTGAGTCTGTATGTCTGCGGGGAAACTTTGGAGAATGAGTTTTTTCTGGTTTTCTTATTTACTAATAATTTTTTTTTTTTTTCCAAACAATGACACAGCAATGCGTTTGAAGCCAATGAGATCTTTTGGTGAACTCTTTTATTTGCCTTCTGTGTGTCCGTAACTCCTGACCTCCTGGATCCTGCGTCTGAGATTCAAGCAGAAGTGCAGAAGATGTGTTTTGACACGATTAACAGAAGCCCTGTTACATCTAACAATTACATTAGATACAAATGTTCATCTTCATTTTGCAAAACATTGCTATGTAATCTTATTATCTTGCTTCGTTTCCAAGAAGTCTCAACACGGAATGCAAGATAAAATGTCATTCTATTTAATGATGTCACTTGAGAGCATGGGAACGTTTCTCCGTGTGCTACTAGGACCGAATAGTTTGTCGCTAATGTATCAGCTCTTTAGCTCGGTCTTGCGGTAACCCTGACCTTGCAGGGCTCTGATTTTGGGGCAGCTTCATGCTTCTCAGCCCAGGCCTCTCTGTACTGAGCTGTGTGCTCGTGCAGACATGCCTTCCGTGTGCATTCACAAATCTGCACAAGTGCTGTCAAGTGTTTTCCGCAGGAAGCCTGTTCAGTTGTGAGTGGCTCCCATAGTGTCGTCTACTAAAATGTGGCTTCTCTGTCAAATATCTATGCCGGTTTTAAAGCCTGAATATTGGGCAAGATTCTTAGCATGGCTCATACATGATACTGGTGCTCCTGGGAAGATGCTGACTGTAGGTAGTCCCCTTCTGGGTAAGAAATTCCAGAGCACGCGGTGCAGGAAAGGTCAAACTCATTTGCAGGGAGTTGTGTTTAACTGTGCGATGCAGAAGTGAGCTTCATTACTCGTAATTAATCCTCAAGGTGCCTGAATGTCAGTTTACAGAGGCAGCCATGAAAATAGTTCATGGAAGATAATGTTTGTTATTCCTGACTTTGAAAAGACTCTGGATAGCAATGTTTTTAAGTCTTTTTTAATAGGAGAGCCTATGAGGAAATTCTGTTATTAAATCGTCAGCATTGCGGTCTCTGCCTTAAACTGTTCTTTTCCAGTAATTAGTGCCTTCTTTACAACAGAAGGGCATGGGGCAATATGGTGAAAGATGCATCCTAATATTCTTGGCAGGTTTCCAGGGTTTCAGAGAGAAAGTCCTTGGGGGAAAGGTTAATGCAGTTATTGGGCAGGTTAATGTTCTGTCATTCCCAAGGGCTTTTCATTCATATGGGCAGCGGGATGGGGGGGGATGGGTGGTCGTTCCTCTATAGTATTTTTATCTCAAAACTATTAGACTGCTCAAAGAGATTGAATGAAATCTAAAAATACATACATTTTATTAACAGCACAACTTTCTCTTAGAAAATATAGGCCAAATTCTCCACGGTCATCATTGTAAAGGCGGAGCAGCTAATTGTAGCTGAAAGCAGAAGATACTCTCAATTCTCTGAATTTCACCTTGGGTTCAGATTAGTTTTTGGCTCCCTATTTGCATGTGGGCCTCTGCACACAGTTTTTCCGTTCTTTATCTGTATTATATTGTAGACTGGGCTGAAAGTCAGTTGAGGAAGAGTGATTTTCTTGCTTTTAAGATCCGATATCAAACTGAAGACATAATCTTATTTTGTGTTTTGATGTTGATGTGAAGGGTTTTTCGACTATTTTATGTAAAGACAGAATCTTAAAAATATTCACAAAACCTGATTGTTGCGCAGTTGAAGGGTCTGCAAACTCAGAGACTGTTTAGTGACTCCCACAAATTTTGACCCTTCAGGGTCCAGCTCTTTCATTTCTTCCTTTCTGCTGTCTCCTGTAGGAGAAGCAATACACAAAAGGCTTCTTTGCATGCTAGAGACATTAGAAAATGTTTCTGGATGAATGTAGCTGTTCCTAAGATGCATTTTTTTCTGGTTCTGAATCACAACTTTATCTCCTTAGACTAACTCTAAGTTGTTGTGGAAAAGGGGCAAATGGGTTAGTGAATTTTGGCAAAATATTTCTGTTAGTGAAAGGGCTTTCTGAATATGAAATAGCCTATTTGATATATGCTGCTGTTTTATATTGTATTGGTTTACGAACTAGGGTCAAACTTCGTGGCTGTGGATTAGAAACTTAACTGCCTGGATTTTAGTGTGATCTTTCTGGCAAGCGTTCAGTGATCCAGTGAAAAAATTTAATCTTTTTTCTACTTCACTGGTTTGGCCATCGTAAGCAATGTTATTAATTACAGCCTCTAAAGTAGCGGCTCTCTGACTTTTGTGACCTAGTACTCACATTGTCTAAAGTGATGCATTTGTCACCTTCATGGTACTAATTAGTATGTTTCTAATGAGCGTCCACTCCAATACTGTAATCCTCATCTGTCTACACATCTGACAGCAGCCTGTGTGGCTCAGTGGCAAACACAAAGTCGGGGAGCTGTGTTCTCTGCGATGTGGAAATTGGTTATGAAAATCCACCTCTCCCTAATTCTAGCCCAAATGTATCGGTGCTCTATCACTACACTTTCTTTACAGATAACACAAACATTATGGGTTGCAAACATTAGAGAGCTTTTATGCAGAGGTTTTAAGAAGCAAGGAATAATAGTTTTGAGCAACCAAAGAAAGAAAGGGACAGATATGGATTTGAGCATATGTTTTCCTAAAAGCTAGCAAATGGTCTCCATTTATTTTAAGAAGTAACATAAATGGAAGGATTCCGTTTTTAAGCCTTGCTGTAAAGTCTGCTTTCAGAGTCGTACGTCAGGCATAGGTGGCAGAGGGTGCAGAGCTGTCATTTCTGAGAAGTCATGCTTGTCAGCTTGCAGGAGTGTCTTGTTTGCCAAGGTGTCAATATACTTTTACATCTAAAAGCTGACAAACCAAAACATCATGTTGTCACCCAAGGGAGATGGTTGGAAAAGGTGCATGGTGGAAAGTGACTTGAAAAGCCAAAGAGACAGAAGAAAACAGGCTTGACGTTCGGTGTTCTGGGGTACTTCGGCCAGTGGTAATATTAGGGGTTTCGTGGTCCTTGTTACAGGATGGGCCATCTTGCAATAAATTCAGCATCACCTAAGGGACATGGAGCAGGTGTGGGTTGAGCATTTGGGATGAAGAATTGCAGCTGAACTTCTGGAAAGTTTAGCTGCTGGAAAGCACTTCTGAGGAAAAGTATCTGGGGGCCCTGGTGGATAGTAAACTATCCATGAGCCAGCAATGTGACGTTGTCACCAAGAGGGCCAATGGGATCCTGGGCTGCATAGGCAAGAGTGTGGCCAGTAGGTCGAGGGAGGTCATTCTTCCCCTCTACTCTGCGCTGGTGAGGCCACAACTGAAACACTGCGTCCAGTTCTGGGCTCTCGAGTACAAGAGAGACAGGGAACTACTAGAGAGAGTCCAGCGTAGGGCAAAAAAATGATTCAAGGATTGGAGCATCTCCCTGATGAGGAAAGGCTGAGAGAGCTGTGACTCTTTAGCCTGGAGAAGAGGGGGCTGAGGGGGGACGTTATGAATTCTTTTAAGTATCTAAAGGGTGGGTTGAAGGATGTTGGAGCCAGAGTCTTTTCAGTGGTTCCCAGTGACAGGACGAGGGGCAACAGGCACAAGCTGGAACACAGGAAGTTCCATTCAAATATGAGGAAAAACTTCTTCACAGTGAGGGTGACAGAGCACTGGAACAGGCTGCCCAGGGAGGTCGTGGAGTCCTCTTCTCTGGAGATTTTCAAGACCCACCCTGGATGCAGTCCTGAGAGATGTGCTCTAGGCAGCCCTGCTTTAGCAGGGGAGTTGGACTAGATGATCTCTAGAAATCCCTTCCAACTCTGACAATTCCATGATTCTGGGGTGCCTCTGAGTGTTGCCATGTGCCACTGGCTGTCCCTGGTGCTGTGGCAGTGTGCTGCTGTGCCCTCTGTGCCAGTGGGTGTTGGACCCACAGGGATGGCTTGTCTGGTCCCACTCACCACCAGCCTTCCTTCTCCCCTCCTGCCACCTCTCAGAAGTTTGCTTTCTCTGAGTTTAAATATAAAGTTCCCACCCAGTTTTTTTTCCATCTAAGGTTTTAGAGGCAGAGGACCTGAAGCTTGTTCTGCCTCAGAGACATAAACATTTTTATGCTCATCCTGCCAGACTGCTGCTAGGCAGGGGGTCTGGATCAACCCCCGGCGTGTTGCCCCTACTGCTTTTTCTTCCTTTTCTTTCCCCCTCCTGCCACCGCTGGGGTTTGCCCAGCTGCATGAGGGAGCGAAACCAAAAGCAAATTAATTATATTTCATGTTGGGTTCATTTTCAGCTGGGTTAGTTCCCTCACTGCACAGCATCCAAATATTTATTCTGGCAGGAGGAGACGGGAGAGGAAAGAGCAGCTGCAGGTGGCAAAGGGAGGCAGAGCATCCTTTTCAGCAGCAGCACTGGTTTATACTGGCTTTATATGCCTCCATCCCAGTGTGTTAGATCAAGCTACCCGGGGGTGTGGGTTTGGTGTTAAGATGTTGCACCAGGAAGTGAGGTGGCCAAAGCATGGCCACGCAGCCTGCAGGGGGCCGCTGCCATCCTAGCTCACCTCACGAAGCATTCCCAGAGATCACCTACCAGAGCTTTTCTCCTGAAATTTTTTGAGCAATAGAAGGTAAAAGATAAACTTTTGTTCTCGAGGACTTTTAAAAGAAGGTCCACTTGGGAGAAATTTTTCTGAATAAAGTCCTGCCACTTTTCAAATTCTTTTTAGAATTCTCCAAATTCATAATAAAAAGAAAATCTGTGATTTTGCTTAATAATAACTTCTGTATATACTTAATACTAGGTTATTATTCATGCTTTTATGTTCTTATACTGTGTGAATTACACTTTACTATATGTCACTTTTTATAAGAAATTCTATTTTTTCTTAACTTTTTTTGTGAAATAACGCACAGTAGTTCTTGAGTTTTAAGGTTCCCTGGGGACTTTGGGAGTATTTAAAAGATGAGCCTGCTGGCAGCCTCCATACCTCTGCCTTTTTATTTGAAGGAAGTATTGACATCTTAATTTCTAAGCTCAGGTAAAGGAATGCATTCATACAAATTTCATACAAAGCTTATGTCAATGTGTATTGGGTATGTAACGATAATAACATTTTAATGGGTAAATAATATGTAAATGGTATTGCTTGGAAAGCACACACTTTGAAGGAGTTTCTTAATGAACAATTACAATATTGAGTTTTGGGGATTTGTCTATTATTCTTATTCCCATCAAAGGTACAGGCTTTTTTTGTTTCAGCATCAGGGATGCTATGTGCATAGGTGGTGTGCCTCACGTGTGCGCCTGCCCCCAGTGCTCTAAGATGTGGGGACCCCCCCAAAGCACTTGTCACTTTTGATTGTGTGCCAGTCCCAGCCCTGGGACGTGTGGGGAACATCAAAGGGCTCACTGAGATCCCACTGCCCATTTAACCAGGTGTTGGGACTGGTGCTGGGATGAGCTGGTGGAGCGACTTGGTGAAGGAACTGGAGGGGAAGGGGGATCCGGAGGGGAAGGTGCCTGCTGGCCACCTCTCCTTGCTTCAAATGGGTAGTATCTCTTTGCAAGTCCTCCCACAACTTGTGTGCATGTTATCATCTCCTCAGGGGTTTGTGTATGTCCATGTCTAAAGGCCAGACTAGCTTTACAGAAACCCTCTAACTTAGTATTTCCTCAGGCAGCATTGCATTAATGTGAAGTGTGTGCACGGAAACGCAGAAGGCTCCTGACCTGCCGAATGCCGAGCCGTCAAGTTAAGGGAGCATGAAGTCATTAACGCGGGACTGTGTTAATGATTTGTTGGGACTCGTAGTATAAGTGCAAGGGCTTGCAGTGACCATGATGTTAACCGATGTAAAGAGGTTGTTGGCTTGCAAATGCTGGCATTTTTGGATGGTTGTAGTGCCCCGTGTGAGCCGGACAGGTCCATCGGGCCGGGGCCCTTCCTACCAGTGGCAGCAGAAATGGCCTCGCTCTCCCCAGGCTGTTTTCCTGGAGAATCTCCTTTCCACCCACATCCACCCTGACAGTTTTTCACTAGGTCTAGCGGCTCTTTGCCGTGATCTGTTTCAGATGTATGCTGCTCTTTTTCATAGGTGAGTTTGAAGCTGACCTTTTGCTGTGAATCCTCTTTTTTTTTTTTTCTTAATGTACTTAAAAATAACGGCACCAAAATAAAAACTCTTCCTGAAGTTTGTGTCGGCGCTTGCTCTAGGAGCAGCCTTGTTTGAAGCAAATCCCACCACAGGTTTTTGCGAAGGTCCAAAAAAAATGAAAAGTACTCAGTAAATGTTTTACTGATTTAAAAAATATTTTTGGCTTGTCATGACTCTGTGACTTGGCCTGAAAACTCCGAATTTATTTGGCTCTGTTGGTCTTGGCTGCGGTGCGCGTCTTCTGCTAATCTCGAAGAGTTAATGAGTTAAGTGCAGTTGGTTATTAAAGAGAGCCCTGCAGCCACCCGCTGGCCTCAGCCCCTGTGAGGGGCAGGGGTAGCCGGGGCTGGGGTTGCAGGGGCAGGTGTGGGGCACGGGGATGGCACGCCGAGGCCAGGAAGGACCGTTCCCCACCATCCATCACCGTTCCCCCACAAGCACCTCCTTCATCATTGAAGTTCCTCTGGTTACAGCCCCACTCCGCTCCACACCGTACCTCGCACCTGGAGAAGGGGGTTCTGTGCCCAAAAGATTGCAAGCTTTTTTTACCCAAAGACACTAAAGAAAAGTATTATGTCTCTGTGCATACATATGCTGCCTGTCCCATATCCTTAGATGGTCACGGTGCAACTACTCCAAAAAAAAAAAAAAAAAGAAGCACTTAATCTGCCTAAAATACTTGTGTTTTGCCTGATGAGATTTCACAGTGCAGAGGTGAGTCTTCCCCCACGCCTTCTTTATCCCCGCTGTGCCCCTTCAGTGCTTTATTAGATGGTGGATGCTTTTTCTTAGGAAATCAATATTTCAGCATGATGCTGTCAACATTGCCTCTTCGGTGAAGCCTTGAAGAAGTTTGTATGGAAGGGGTGGTTGGTTTTTTTTTCATTTTAAAATCAGTTGTTTTCATGTCTAACAGATACATGCCCCCTGCATTGGTGCAGCCCCTCATTTTTGTTCAAAAGAGCAAAGCAAACAAAAAACTCTTTTACCTAGGAAAAGGTCTTGGTATGTTAAATATGGCTTTTTAGTGTTGAATACAACTTTTTAGTCTGAATTTAGGCTTGTCATTAGATACTTCTATGTCTTTTTCCACTAGGTTAAAGCACGCTTTGTGACGGGAAACCTCTTCCCTCTGTAACAACCTGAATGTTGGAGTCACCTCTGAGCTCTCTTGGGTGAAGAAGAAAGTCTTTTAGTATTGCTTATTTCCTCAATCTCAGATAAAGTTTGTAGCATTTTCTTGAATCCAGTTCTGCCCCGATCTGTCCATATTTTCCCCTGATGGGCGGGCAGCTGTCAGGACAGGGCCGAGTGCTTCCACAACAGCTTCGCCTCTGCTGTAGATCCTCATCCTGTTTTTTCCTTGGACTTTGCTAGTTGACCTGGGATTTTTCATCTGGCTGCACGGGAGCCCTCCTTATCTGGTGACTCAAGACGACTTAAATAATTGACACATCCACAGTTGTGTTTATCTCCCAATTTTCGCCCTTCTCCAACTGTAACCAAAAATTGATTGGTGTTTTGTTTCAGATCATTGATGAAAATATAGAACAGTTTTGTGTCAGAAACCAGATCCCTGTAGGCCCCATTAAAAAAGATGCTGTCAGATGATGAATCCCATTTATGATTAAAGTGTTTTCATTCACACGTGTGAAGTTGCTGTCTGCTGCTTTTTAATTGATTTTTCATCGGCTGCATTGATTTTGTGTAAGTGCTTTTAAAAAGTTAGGGTTGCTAGCGGTGTGTGTGTCTGGGTGCCGTATGGAGGTCTGTCCTGGGGCAGTAGATGGCTTCAACCCATCAAGCTTATGGCTTCATCAGAAAACAGCAACACGTATGCTTGACCAGACCTCTGTCCTGTAAAACCGTGTTGATTAGCCTTAATTATGATATCATCTTTTCATTAAGAACATAAACTGGACTACTGTGTTTAGAAATTAAGGGGAGTCTATTTCATTTAGTTTACATAATACTTAGGTTGAGTCCAGACTGCAGTTTATAACACGTAGAAAATACAATTTCTTTGTTTCCCACAAGCTTTCATCTATAAATTCAGGAGTGTGTGGAATGATGAGCTGCGATTTACCGGCCAAGCCATTCCTGAGTGTCTGCTTTGTCTTTATTTCTCAATTCCTGTCCTTAAAAAAAAACCAACATGACATGACTTATTATGGGTTTTTAAGGGGTGTTTGTGTGTGTTCTTTCCCCTTAGTTCTCTCTTCTGTCTTTTCTCTATTAGAGAGCTTGACAGACTCTTTTAGCATTACTGATTGCAATAACACACCAACCAAAATTCATCCAAGAAACACAACTATAGTGCTGATTTCAAAAGCTTTTACAAAAGGCGTCCCATCTGGAGCATCTAAAGCTCTCGTATGGTTTGTTTTAGAGTGTGAAAATTGAAATACTCCATTCTGAGAACCCAGAAGTAAAATTGGTTTTGATGTATAATGTACTCAACAGTTGTTTTCCAACACACTTGGTTTTTCTTTTCTCTTTTTTTTTTGTTAGTGTTATAATTCATAAACAATCGAGGATGCCATTCCATTCCTTACAATTTCCATTTTTATTATCTTCTTTATGTTGTATTAAAACTTGAATGAAAACAAAATTTACGTGGTGATGATAAGCAGCTCTGGGTTTGATACTGCTCCACAGTATTTTATTTTATCGATTGAGACATTTATTATTTCCATTTCTTTGTCTACTTACATGGTTACCAATGACATATTCTGTTTAACAGACTAATAAAGTGCATTTCTGTGGCACTTTCCATCCATTGATCTGGAAGTACTTGCCTGATGTTCCCTGAGGACAGGGGAGGCGTTGTTATTCTGATCCTAGCAAAGGTGAAAATTGGGCACAGAGGGGATAGGGATGGTTCTCAGCAGCAGAAGAAAGTGGTTCATTACCCTTACATTTATCTTACTGTCCAAGTCTGTGACCAAGCCAAAGCACTACCAAAAGCCATCGATTTGCAAGCATAGGAGGAGAGCTGAAGAAACAAAACCATCACCAGCTTGCAGGTCCAGGGTTTCCAAAGGCTTCGGTCTCATCAGAAAGTTGTGATGCACAGCCTGCTCATCTCACTGGGAGCCTTGAGTACCAAAGATCTGCACAGTCCAGCTGATAAATCAGACCTGAGACCCCTCCTCGCTCATGCCCAGTGATTTGGAATTCACACATCAAGCAGCCCGCAAGAGTTGTTATCAGCATCCACCAAAGATTAGAGGATTGGGGAGCTGGCGAGAATGGACCTTTTCTGTGTCATTAGGCACTTTGCATCACTCTCATATCAGCTAATGTATTTATTTTATTTTTTTTTTGGCACAGCAAAGTTTTAAACAGTTGGAATTCCTGTGGCTTGAAGTCCACAGCCAGGTATTTCAACCTGAAGGAATAAATCCCTTGGCCAAAATGAATCAAGGAGATTGCTGCAGGCTGAAGTGGTGTTTTAGTTGTTGAGTGGTGTGTTTTTGTAAAGAGTAAAATACAATAAAAAGAAAAATTTTATACTTGAAATGTTCTAAGTTTGTATTCACAGAGTTTGAAGAGCAGAGGAGTTGACAAATAAAGCAGTGGGAGCATTAAGAAGGCACCCACCCTTCTCTCCCTGAGTTTGTGGGAGAGTTGTTGTGGGACATGGACTGCGTGGGCAAGAGCACTCTGGGAGGGGCAGTCAGTGACATTTAGCAGAGAAGACTATGACAGCACAAATTCAGGTGACAGCAAAGGACCTGAATAATGAAGTGATTAAACAGTTGCACATTTTTGCTGAACTTACGGTAGCAAAGCATTCCACCAGCCTGGGACACAAATGTTGGATTTAGTCCTCTGAGAGCAGTGAGATGCAACTATGAGCCTGGTGGCAACATGGTGCTTTGTGCCTGAGATGAAGGCTGGCTTTTGGGAATGTCACTTGGCAGTGCAAACCAACCTAAAAGCTAATTTTCTAGGTGCTGTATGCTCACAAAGAGTGAGTTTCCTTCAAAGCTCCTGGCTTAACTGGGGAGGATGTATTTGGGAGGCATGGCTTGTGTTAGGACTGGTCTAGTGGGAGGTGTCCCTGCCCATAGCAGGGGGATTGGAACTAGATGATCTTTAAGGTCTCTTCCAACCTAAACCATTCTATGATTCTGTATGATTCTATGATGAAGCACCTGCATGTTCCTACAGCCAATGCTGCTGAGACTCAACCTCTGTGCCAAGTTTCACCGTCTCTCTCTTGTTCCTCAACCTGACCCAGAAACAGGAGGAAGAGGCCTGTGATGTGAGAAATGTAGCTCTGGTATGAGTACAGAAGTACTTTTTCCAGTGCTACATCTTTCCTCGCTGATCTCTATGGTTTTGTTTTGCTACACCTGCGGCTGCGTGCCCTTTCTCCCTGCAGAAGCATCCTCCCCGCGGGCGCTTGCTGGAAGCATTTTGCAGTACCTTAGGGACACCCTTGGTTTTGAACATGGTGGTAATTAGCAGATAGCACAGGAAGGTGGGAAGGATTTTCTCTGAGCATGCAGTGCTGACTAGTTTACTTGTCCAAATTCTTCTTCGCTACTGCAAAAGAGGGAAAACAGCAAGTTTGGTGCCACTAGTTTCATGCAGGTTATTTCCTCTCATTCTAAAATAAGGAGACCATAAGGTAGATTTGTGTCAACAGAAAATCCTCCTGAGCACATCTCCTTTTTAAAACATTAAAAGCACAGAAAAAAAATATATAATTTCCCCTTAAAATCAAGTAACTCATCCATTCCATGCAAAATTTCAAGGTATTTGGTCTTGGACAATACTGATGGAGGTGTGTCCAAAGAAGAGATGACTTGCAGTGGCATCTGCACTGCTGCCTATCTTAGTGGACACCCTGAAGAGCAGTTCGTTTTTGTGTTAAGGATGGAGTGTTTCTAAGTTATTTCACTGTTTTTCATTTTTTCTGCAAATACAGCAATATTATTAATGCCAGTCTTGATGAAGGAAGAAACTGATATTACTCATTTATGCAGGGATGATTCTCCTCTCCTCCCCTTCACCAGAAGTAGAAGAGCATAAAATACCAGTTGGGAGAGTTTTAAATGCAAACTTTCATCTGGTTTTAAAAGGTGGGAGATTTCAAGCTGGTGTCTTTTCATCTGTGGATATCAATGAATGGATAGCCCTGCATTTATTATTTTTTTTTCTAGCAGCTGGGATAGCAAAGAAATGGAGGGGAAGGAAGGTCAGCGATTAGAGAGGAATGTCTTGACCTCTGTTCCAGACTTAAGTGAAAAAATACGAGAAATACCCACTAAACTGCCAAACCCACCTGTGGATAAGTGGTGGCTGTGGTAGTTAAGCTGTCATTCATGAAAACTGAGGAAAGGCAGAGGGATGGCTGTTTACTTTAAACATCTTGGGGAAAGAGAAAATTTCCATGACAACACAGAGTTCAATGCTAGCACTGTATGATGACAAAAAAAAAAAAGTCTATTTCAAGGTATCTTGCGGAGTCTCCTGACTTAGCTCCTCCTCACCTAAACATTTTAGTTTAGGATATTGAGCTGGGCATGTATGGAAAGAGGATGAAATGTTTGAACCATTGAAGATGCACTACAGCATCAGTGCCTTGCCTTTCTGCTTAACTGCTAGTACAGCAGGATCAAGAATTTTTGTCAGTGATTTGCAATCTGATGTGGGCATGTCTGGTCTGAAATTTACCCCTCTGCAAAACGCATTAAATGTTTGCTTTACAGGGATGTTGTGACATTTGTATCTCACAATTTTTAAGTCCTCAGATTACAGACACCCTGCAAAATGGCCACTGTTTTAAAAAGTAAGCCCTTCTCAGCCATGCTTGTATAGTGGTTTTGAAGATATCAGAGCCTTGTATTTTTGGCAATAACTCTGAAATAGACAAAGAAATCACAGTTCCCATGGTGCAAAGTACTCTGGCGCTTATCGACGATCCTGTGCTATCCCAGCCATCAGCTGTCTGGCAACGGTTGTTTTATAGGAATAGTTACAGTAGCCTGACCTGTGAAGTATAATTCCATTGTCCTCTGACAAAGATTATTAACAGGATGGGACGTTTGGGCAACTTACATGTTTTGGAGGACTGGTAAGAATAAGCCAAGATACGACTATTACTAATCAAGGAGAGATTGTTTTCCTGCCAATATTTTTGCACACTGTTGTTGTCAACCCTCAGAGTGAGGGAGGTAAGGGAAGAGATGCCTTTTAGACTTCAAGGTACATCTTTAATTCCTGCATTGTTTATGGGAGAGGTAGCAAGAACTGGAGATTTCAGACTTTGAAATGACTAATAAGTGTGTGGGCAGACTTGCTGTGCGTACAGGGTACTTTGTTCCTTCCAAGCTATCCAAGGCTCTGCCTGTAGAAACCTTTTTCCTGCAGTTGCTCTCCCATTATTACCACTGTTTCAGCTTCACATCAGTGCTAGCAAGGTGGAGACTGTTCATCTGGGTCAAATACACTGGAGAGCTGCTCGTTTGTGACACATTTAACCATCATCAAGCCATTTCCATGTTTGGACAACCAAATAGTAAAAATGTTGCGAGTTGCCAAATTTTGTTGCCTGCTGTTTGTTTTAGTCCCCTTTTTCTCAGGGAAAGATTTCCTGCAGGGTGAAGAGGGATTTACTTTGGCTGGCAGTTGTGGGGCTGTGCAGCCACTCTCCTCCCTTTCTGCCTCTCAGGTGGCTGCTGCGTCTGACCCTGTCCTCCACCCTCTCCTCCTTCACTTTT
This sequence comes from Gallinago jamesoni, assembly GCA_025769975.1. NCBI lineage: Eukaryota > Metazoa > Chordata > Aves > Charadriiformes > Scolopacidae > Gallinago > Gallinago jamesoni. The sequence goes on from JAOQGH010000001.1 coordinate 142,961,367, forward strand.
TTTCCCCTCCTCTTTCCTATCTGCTACTTTATTTTAATAGTCTGGTGTAACTAGCCAAGACCAGGAACGTGACTGTAATACAAAGACAAATTAGAAGCAGTGCTTTCAGCTTTCTGGTAGTGAAGTTTGCCAGGTCTCGCTGAGACAGATAAGGCCATATTAACTCTCTTTAATGACACTTGCCAAATAGCACTTGGCAAGAGAGAAGGATGCCCAGTGAGAAGCAGAAATTTATTTCTTAGGGATTCTTTTCCCCTTTATGCTTTAACTTAAACGAATTTCAAAAACAACTTTAAGTCATCTAGAACTGTTTATGTGTTCCCCACAAGAAAAGTAGTATCCTTAAATACCATTCAAACTGTGATATATGGGTATCTCGATGTACAGATATATGGCTTCGCCTTTAAAAACAGTGATATTAAAAAGAAGATATTGAGGATTTTTTAACTTGTGCCTTTAATAGAACTTAATTATTTTATGTGGCATTTATTTGTTAATGTATTAGAAGCTCTGTGTGTGTGTGTGAACATTGCTTGTTTTGTAGAAAAAAGCAAGGAGAGTTTGATATAAAATCCCCAACTGCAATTAATAGTGCACTTAGTCATTCTTTAGTTCTCTAACCAAGAGCAAGCAATTGGGAAAAAATGGTTTAAATCAACCCAAAGCAATTCTTTCTTGCCCAAAAAGAAAGAAAAAAACCACCATGCATCTTGTTCCAGTGTTTTGTCTTTCTCTGTGTCACATTTCATCTTCAAGCTCTGCAATAAAAGCAAATGAGATAAAAGCCTGGGTTAGAAAACCAAAGATGAAGGGTGAACCCGTTGCCTTTTTACTCAGTTACAGATAATTATACCGCTAACCCAAGATGCGAGAGGCTCAATTCCCTTTACTGCCTGGGGGGACTTGAACCCATTTCCAGGAACAGTTCCTATAAATGTGAATGGGAGCCGCTGATCCCAGAGTACCCTTTTTGCTTTGCCAACGGTGTTCCCACTTTGCACAGCTTACTTAAATATTCATTAAGCGAGGAGAAAAAGCCAGGTCTCTGCAGCGGAGTTGGATGTAGAGCGGTGTCCGAGGAGCTGTGGTCCTCGGCTCATCAGCCCCCTGCTAAACAGCCACCGCGACTGCACGGGGGCTGTAGCATCACCCAGACCCCAAGTTGTCCCACTTCAGGGACTGGAGGTAATGCAGTTCCCCATGCCCACAAGCTTCACTGTTTCTTCTGAGATAGTTTGGGATCCGTAACACACGACCACGGATGCTATAAGAGTGATGGCTGCATACTCACCTGGTTTCCTGAGGAGAGGGGCAGGTATACCGTAGCTGCCTGCAGCTGGCTGGCCAGATGGAGGAAGCTGATGTCATCTCCCTGAGCAAGCTCATGCTCCCTGGCCATGGGGTCTTGCACTAGGGGATGGCAGGTCCCAACCACATCCCCGCTCAAGGGCACAAAGTTGGGCTGAGAGACCCAGCCCTTGTACAGAAAGTGTATTTCCTTCTCCACCCTTTCCCCACAGCATTTCAGGAATCTGCACTATTGCTTTCCTCATTTTTGTTAAATGTACCTGGACATCAAAGCCTTCTGGAAACAGTGCTGGGGTTTTTTTGTCATTTTCCTTCAAGGCACCTTGAAACTTCATTTCCCGGTAAATTGCTACATGTGTCCCAACTCTAATTAATTGGTTAGTATTGCAACAGTGATCAAGGGCTTTAAAACACTCTGGGTAGGAGACATCTCCCCCAGCTTTATCAGCACATTATATCATCCAAGTCTAACCTTATCTTTGCACTGCTCTTAATAACAGCTTATCTACTTTCCCCATAAATACCTAACCCTTTCCATCCATGCAGCCCCTCTTACTTGGGGAAAAAAAAAAAAACAACTAAAAAAAACCCCTGTGAAAGATACCATCTTGTTTCCTTGTAAGTCCTTTAGAGGAGTGAGACCTGCAAATCATTACTGCTGGCTTCTCCTTCAGGACAGGTCATCACTCTGGCTCCCTGGACCACAGCTCTGTATGGGAACCTTGTTTCCCCTTATCATTATCCCCATCTTTCTCCATTTTTCTCCTGCTTTCCTTGACATGTTTTAATCTTGCTTCTTTCCCTGACTCCATAGCTAAAAGGAACCCAGTCCCTCTTTTGGAGTTCCAGATGTTATGCCAGTAAAACTATTTTGGAATGTTTTCTTTTACATATACTTAACATGACAACTTATTTCTTAGAGTTGTATTTATACGCATTTTGTAACCCCTCTAGAAAAAACAATGGTTGCTCATGTCATTTATAGATAATGTGAAAATATATACAAAGTTCATAAGCATTTTAGCTAGTATAAATAAGCCAAAATAAAATATTTACATGTTAATATTATGAGGATGGTTCTGTTTCTTCTAATACCATCCGTTTTATCTGTACCTTCAGGTGTTTTGTCCTCTGATTTGTCATCACTATCTTGATGATGTTAAAAAAAAATGACTATTACAAAGTATTTTAAGGGAAGAAAAATCAGTATTGTTTAGGTATGGAACATTTTATTTCTGTTCCTTTGAAACTCACAGAAACAAAGACTCTGTACAAAGATTTAATTTACTGCAATCCAAACTGTATACAATGATATCTTTTAAAAAAATTTGTTAAGAGAATCAAGACAGATGAGTGAAAAATAAATGTTCATAAAATAAGCTATTATCAGTCCTCTTAAGTAAATAAAACCATATTAGTTTAACAGAGTCAGTCTGCTTTGTTTAAAGTAAAATATATCAAAATCAGACTTAAGATCTTCAGAAACTTTAAGTCGATTTATTCAAGTCAATGGAGCCACCTACAGATTTGACCCTGAATATCTGATAAGATATACAGCCCAAATTTTCAAAAGCATGTATATTTAATATATGTGCATAGTGCAAATCAAGTTTTGTGCTAAAATCTGTTTACTGGAAGAAATAAAACTTTCAGAGAGATAATACCCACTCCTGTGCTGCTTTACCACCATGCTGCTCACTTCTCAAAGCCTGACCCTTACACATCAGAAGACTTTCATGCTCAGTATTTGGTTTGGCAGTGAAGGCAGGCACTGAGACTAAGCTGGAAGTGTTGAACCTGAAGGAGTTTCACTCACTGAGAAGTGAGATAAGCCCTACTGCCTTCCTCATGACTTGGCTGCAGTTGGGACAATCTTTAAAAAATCCTGAAAAAATAATGTCTCAACAGTTTTGTGTTCCTTCCCCCCTCTTTGCCATCAGTGTTGTGTCAGACCTATGTCAGAGGAGAAGTCTGATCTTGCATTTCAGTAATGAGCCCTCTTCTTAATTAAGCCCTTCAGTGGTACCTCCTGCTGGTATCCTGGGTGCCGGGGAGAACAGCTGTGGGAGGGAGCATCACTGCACAGCTCGCAGTGGATGGGGAAGAGGTGGTTTCTGGCCCATCTGGTCATGAGGGCCCTACGTCAGGGCATCATTGCACTGATGTGTGCATGGATGCCAGACCCCATGTTTGATGTAGCATCAGCATCCATGAGAAGGGTCAGGGCTTTGGCTCGGCCAGCCAGCTGGAGAGCGTTTGCTTGTAGTCAGCAAATAAAATATCCTCCAGAGAAGTTGTCTCTACCTGTCTCACTGCTTTCTTACCCACCCGACTTCAAAATAAAGATGGATAAAGATTTATCAGGGTAGAAAGCTGGGTGCTGCCTGTTCACAGAGCCCTGTGCATCAGGATCTAAGATTGCTAAGAGGTGGAAGAGGAACATGGCTGAAAAGATTTTGCAATAAAGCTGTGTACAACTGTGTTGGTGTGGCTTTCCTGGGAGCTCTGCATGGGCAGAAAGGGAAGCGTTACGGCTCAGGGGGTTCCCAGGAGCCAGCCATATTATGGGAAGGGGCGGCTGTAGATGTGTTGCCTCTTGGTGTGCTGCCAACCTTTTAGCACTGGTCAACTGAAAACAGAGCATCTGCGAGGGAAGTGTGCTCCCCTGGAAGCTTCGCTTGCCCTCACTTTTCCAATCAGGTGTCTGACCTTGAGACACTTTTTCTTTTCAGCAAAGAAATACAAAGGAAAAATTTTCATAGCTTTTTTACCCCTAGGAACTTCATTATTTATTTACGTGTGTTCTATTTTTGCCCTTCTAAAATCCAAACATGTTTTGTGTAATTAAAAATACCCTTTATATATATATATATATGTTTTATTATTATTTAAAACAGACATCCTCATTATAGTCTCCAACATACCCACCCTCCAGCTTCCACCCAAACCTTCAGACAAAGCTTGGGACAACTGGTAAATTTGGAATATAATCCAAAGCTGATTCATCGTTTCCGTCTCTGGGGGAAGCCAAGCTGGAGAGTAAAATCCATAGCCCATGGCTGAAAGTATCATGTTTTATTTGTCAACCAGGTGCAGTGCTTAGGATGATCACTTCAGTTGCAGAGTCACAGAGGGGCAAAGACAAGGGGGGGAGCATCTGTACAGCGTGGAGATGAGTAGAGTGCAGACCTGATACTCTCCCTGTTACTATTCACAGATGCTGTGAGCACCGTTCCCTGTGGAGATCGCCATGATAATTCACTCTGGAGGTTAAAAAGCTGAGAGTAGCTGTGGGGAGGTACATGTAGATGAACAAAGCCTGCTCGTTGCAAATACAGATGTTAACAAATACCCTCTGAAGAGTTGCTGCTCATTTTCATGAGGAGTACGGGGATCCATGGGGTCTCCCGCTTATCAGCAGTTAAAATCAGGGAGGAACTTGCCCACCGGCCAACCTGGGCTGATCTTCTGCCCCTCGTCTCTCCAGACTGGCTCCTCTACCCCGGGCTAGAGGCGGTTTGAGTGCATCAGAGCTTTGATGAATCCTAAATACAGAGTCAATACACTAACTGTGTTCAGCAGCCGACAGTATGCTTTCATTAGAAGGAATTTTCTTAGCTGCAAGTGTGAGGGTTTGACAGTGCATCACCTAATCGATTTCTTATTTTTAAAAGTAAAGCACACGGGCTATGTTCTTAATTCCTTCCCACTTTGTATAAATAATGCCAGTTGTCAAAAAAAAAATAGACCAAAAAAAACCAACCCAAAAAAGGTATAAGATGCTAACAGCTTGATTAGGATTTTTCACTTGCCTGTCTCCAGCTGCATTAATGGTGGAGGAGCCGAGCAGTAGCGAGCAGGGCTCAATGTACCCAGCTCCTGGAACACCTCGTCTCCGTTGTACTTTAATTCCTTCCACTAAGCCCAAACAGGGTTTTGCTCTTTAGCACAGCTTAGGCTTCTGTCCAATCAGTCCAGATTGGCAAATTTCAGTCCAGATGGTTATGATAGATATGGTACCCTCTCATTTAATCTTGACTAAAGAAGTTTTGACAAAGGCCTGTGAATTAAGTGGGCTACGAGTAGCAATGACTGCATGAATTTCACATTTTTGCCTAGTCCATCTGCCAGGCTGAAAAGAGGGAAGGCAGACAAACCATTTCAGTATAAATTAGGGTGCCTGGATTGCACAAATCCAATTAGTTAACAGGCAGGACATTTCTCTGCTATTACTACTATTTAAAAAAAAAAATTCTCCTTGGCAAAATGCATGTTGAGTAGTAAGTCTTTCCTTTTCAGGCTTGGCATCCATTTGGAACCTTTGTCCCACATTTACATGGAAATTTTACTCTCCTTGAACACAAAGCTTTCCTTCTCAGTGTGCAGGCTGCATTAATTGTCAGTAATGTGGACAGAAATATATTCCATGGCATTATATCATCAAAACTGAATGGAATTAATAGCCTGTCCTGTTGTTATAACAAGTTTGGCACCGGGTGGTTTATCTGTCAGCAAGATGACTATTTATATTGTTTTTGGGTAACTGGCATAATAGCCTTAAGTATAATTGCTTATCTGAATGCACACAATTAAAGCTGTTTTCTGAGAGGACTTTGTGCTTGAAACCCACTTTGGTGGATACTTTCTTTGCCAGGATGGAGAGGACAGTGCAGCATGCTGCCAATGACGCTGTAGCACAGATCCACTTGCTGGATGTGACCCTTTTTCATCAACAGTGGCCTTTCATAGAATCATAGAATGGTTTGGGTTGGAAAGGACCTTTAAAGGTCATCTAGTCCAACCTTCGCTGCAATGAGCAGGCACATCTTCAACTAGATCAGGTCGCTCAGAGCCAGCCCCTTTCAACCTGACCTTGAATGTTTACAGGGATGGGGCACCTGCCACCTCTCTGGTCAACCTGTGCCAGGGTTCCACCACTCGCATTGTGAAAAAAATTCTTTCTTTAGCTAGTCTTCTTTAGTTTAAAACCAGTACCCCTTGTCTTATCAGTACAGACCCTACTAAAAAGTGGTAAAAACAGGTTGTGCTTTTTTTAAGCGGTGGCAACGCTACCATACCAGTCCTCCCTGATTCCTCACGAGGAAGTGGCTCACAGCCCTCTGAAGGTGAAGTTCCCAAGACTTTGACCCATGCTGCAGGAGCCCAGGTCCTTCCCTCCTTGCTGCCTCCTCTCCAGCACAAACTTTCGCAGATGCTAATCTCATCCTCAAACAGGTTTTGGCTCTTGGTTCCCATCAGCACTGCTGTTGACCTGCAATTCTCTTCTCCTCATGGCATTTTATTTAACTTCTTTCATAGAGATCTAAGTCCTGATGGAAGGTGAAAGCCCACAGGAGTAGTTTTCACCCATGGAGGCGTCTTCTTCAGTCATGATCTGTGTGTGGATCCTCCTCTGTGGAGGCATTTTGAACCCGAGTCTCAGCAGATGACTTCCCTGCCTCTGTATGATGGGGAAAAAAATGATAATACGTTCTGGTATTTATGCAGAGATAAAAACATTAGTTTAAATGGGTATTAATAATAAGCAAGCAGTACTGAGCTGCACACTGATCATTAGGAGAATGGAAGTGGGGAAGCAATTTACATTCTTTATTCAGTAGAAGCATTGCAGCTGAAAGGCTGAAATGCCAAATAGATTTCACGTTGGAGGTCCATTTTCACACCTTATGAAAACTGAGGTCACACAAATAAAGCATGAAGTTGGATGTGCTGTAAATGTGATAAGTTTTCTGCAAGTCTTCAAAAAGGCCATGTGTGTCCCAGTGTCCATACTGAAGCTTATTTACCATAGTTGTTCTTTTCAAATAGAGAGTGCATTAATTGGACTGCTTAAAGTTTTTGAACTCTGTACTATCAAGTGCTTTAAGAAAGTAAAAACTTAAAAAATCCTGCATCCAAAAGACTGCATTTTGACATCCCTTTAGCTGAACTGTTTGTTTTGAATAGTTGAATCTCCTAATTTGACAAAATGTTAAGATTGTCTAATGGAGATTATTTTTAGTTTTGAAGAGAAAAATATTGAGTGTTTGTTGTCTCTTCCATTCCTCAGTCATGCACAAAATCTACAGAAATATGAGTATTAAATAGTCTTTTAAACTGTCACCCATTCATATACAGCTTTTTTAAAAATAACTTTGAGATCAATAAGAAACTTAATTTTAAGGACATTTTTTGACCATGTCAATCTGTTTGAGCTAGTTGGTATCTTAATGGACATTAATGCAGACATTTAAAAAAAGCTGAAACAAGAATAACTTGCTGAAGTAGCTGGATATTTTTAATACACAAATGCACTGGTTGCAATTGTTTTTTATTGCTGTGGGAATAGCAGACAATACTAACAACAACACAAGATTAAAATTAAACATGTTTGTTAAAAAAGAAGGTTGCTTTGAAAATACAATTAGGAGATGGCAGGCTCTAACTATATATTTCCTGCAGAACAGTTCTTCTTAAGTTACTTAATGCAGTCTTGTTTCTCAGAATGTCATTTCTATATGATGTTGTTATTTTTGCTGAACACAAACCATTTACCTACAGAACCTTTTTGAATTAAAGCTAATACAAGTTCTAGAACATATAATTATTTGTTCTTGATATCGCATGCTGCCTTTCGTACATGACTTCCAATAAGATGGTCTTTCATACGTTTAAAAACCCATGCCTGGAAATGCAAGCATGGATATGAAGGGTTAGGTTTTCAGAAGGATTTACACACAAGCCACAGTGTGTTCTTGGGCTGTGACATCTCTGTGCTCGCAGAAGAGCTGTCTCCGTTGACATAAGTGCTGCCAGACGTGCAGGGCTGCAGGTTCAGCCAGGCGAGGCGGTGCTGGGGCAGTGACTTGGGGATGCTCAACGATACAGACCGGTGGTAACCACAATGGATATGATAAATGCCTCCATTTTAAAATGTGCTCACTGCCCCCCAGCCCCAAACCTGAGATGCCCTTTAGGAGCAGACTGGCCACATGCACACCACATAGCCCTCAGTGCTCAGTCTCCTTGGAGCCCCGTGTGGTCTTTGGTGGTCCTAAGATGTAATTATTAGTTCCAAATTTCTGGGATCACCGGAGTGGTGTTTTGGTGACGTGAAATGGAGACCCTGTGTTCAGTGCTTTGGGATCATGGGAGGAGAGCACGTGTAGCGTTTGAGGATGCTCATGATGACGTGCTGATATAATGTTAAAGGGAGAATGCTGTACAGAAGACAGACAAACGTAAGGCAGTCTTCACCATGCCATCTTGGGAGATGTAGCAACATATTCCAGGACCACATCCAGAGACTGTCTTGAGGTCACCAAAACAGAGCAGGCAGTGGGTGAACAGCAAAGGGGGGTAATCCATCAGGAGCTGGCAGTTGGCCTCACTCCCTGGCCTGCTTTTATTTAACTGTATAGCCAAGCGATGCTGAATTACAGCAAAGCAAACATACAGAAGTTCTGCTCACTGCAAAGAAAGTAGCAGGAGAGTGCAAGGAACAGAAGATGTTTGACATCTATATGTTTGGGTAGTGGGAAGGTTGGAGTAAATGTGAAACAGTTTAATTTAGGTTTCTTTTATCCACATGCCTGTTCAAAAATGCTGAGTTAACCAGACTAGTTCTTTCACTTTTATCTCTGGTCAAAATGATCTCTAATCTAAGGAAGCACATGGTTGACAGTTGGGCATCGCTTTACAGTCTTGTGTTGCAAGTTGAATGAGTGCCCTTAATGAAAAATGCTGAAAAATTTCCTTCAAAGCAATTTTTTGTGAAAACACTGGGATTTTGGCCAAAGCATTTATGTAGAAAGCATCTGCTTTCACAAGAAAATGAAGACAGAAATACCTGAAAATGGCAGCCTGTTGCTCCAAAGCCATCCTGTGCTGATGCAGAGCAGCGGTAGTTTGGGTGCTTGGCATCCCCAGCCCCTTGGTGAGCCCTACTCCCATTTCCCGTAAGGTGGCACAACTCTTTGCCATGATGTGCAGGATTACACTTCTTTTAAGGATAGGCTGTTTCGGTATGTTGATAGTGACTGTGTGAGGTTTATTTCGGTGCCCGCAGTTCACGAGGTCTGGTCAGTTCACAAGTTTTAACGACTTTAATCACTGCGATGTACAGTCTAATAGCACGGCTCTCTAATGAGACTTGGCCCCAGCCTAGCCTGGGACTTCTTGCCAGCATAACTTTGTTGAGCTGAGCCGTGATAAGGTATGATTTGTGGCTGGCAGGGCTCTGCCAACCAGGGCTCCCGGTGCGGGCATGGCTGCGCTGCCAAGCCTGCTGTTGGAGGAAGCTCGCCTGGCACGAGGGCAGCTTGGCCCCGCTGCCGACCACATCCCAGGGAGAAGCTCGTTAGTTTGGTAGAGCGGTGCCTTCTGAGCCCAGCTTTCCACCCGCCTCTGCAGAAAGCATGTTCTGCTGAATTTAATTTATCACATCAAATCATGGGCTGTGGTTGCCTCCTTCATTGTATTCCCTTCCAAGGCACCTGTACTACACATCACCGGCACCAGCCTGTGCAAGACCCAAAAGATATCCGAGATGGAGTCAGGAACTGTAAAAACAACCACGTGGTTGCTGTAATTTGCAGTCTGATCATGCCTTCTTCGCTCAGCAGTATCCCTGACAGGTCCCATACACTGTGTACAGCTGGCCATCTTGGTCCTGTGCCAAATGAGAATTTCCTGGTGTGAAAAGAATCCTCAGTTGTCTGTTTTGAATCCTTTCTGGGCTTCCAGAATAGTATAAATCATGTTTAACTGGGCTGTAGAGCTAGCACTGAATACCTTGAAGCAAACCCCTAAATCAGAAAGGGAAAACTGGGTGTTATTGTCCACAAAATACAAAATGGAATGTCTTATGTTCCCCAAATTACTCTTTTATTGAGCCATATTGCAATGATGATGACTATTTCTGAATGGGGCGGTAACATATATTTTTTTCCTGAGGCACCTAACGGTCAAGCTTTCCTATGTAATTCCCTCAGTGGAAGAGCAGAAGCAAGCAAGAGCCTGTTCTCCTGCACCACTGCAAATCCATTTCCTGCACCACTTTATTTGCTGGAGCAGAATTAATCTACTCTGTACTTATGCTGGTTCAACTCTAGTCATGGTTTGGCCTCTTATCTATAATAAAGGCTACTGCTGTGTAGTAGCTTGTGGAGAAGTAGAATAAAGAAACACAGATTCTTAATAGTAGGGATTTTGCTTGATGGACAAAACTTCAAATCAGAAGAGCATAAGACTGACAAAAGACTTTACTTATGTCTTTCTAAAATCTTCCCAGCACCTGTGCTGGGCAAAAAATAGGAAACTATTTTGCAGGCACAGTTTTCCAATGACAGGAGAAGTTATGGGGCAATTCAATGCTGGATTTTGCTCTTCCATCATATTTTGGTAACATCTCAGAGCAAAGGTGCCTGTTTCCTGAACAGAGAAAGCTGTGCTTACAACTACAGGGTTTGTGGCTTGGCAAATCCCATCCTGGCTGCCAGCTGCCCTAATGAAACTAATGGGATGTTCATCTGCAACATGAAGAGTCCTGTGTTCAGAGAGGTTTTGCCTTTGAATGTTGTCTTTAAAGTGGCAAGGTGCAGCAGGCTGGATTTAGATGGCTCTTCGGCTTTATTAAGTGCTTTTGGATTGACTATACTGCGTGATCACTCCTGTCTTGTCCTTACTGCGTGATCCCGTATAAGCCACCCTGGCACTGGGAGAAGTCCCAGCTTTCCAAAAGAAGGACATGTGGCCAGCCAGCCTTGACGGTGTGTTCCTTCTCTCTCAGGCCGGATCGTACAGGAGCCTGTGGCACACCTGCTGGTGGGCCATAAAACATACCAGTGGCAAGCCCAGGCATCCCTGAATTTAAATATTTCAGATATGAAATTGAAGGGCATTTACAGCTTGCTTGATGTTTGATATGCGAGTGTCAGCCCAGCTGCACTGCAGCCCTGCTCCTTGTTAAGCACTTCACAAAGTGCTTTATGGTCCATGTCGGAGCACTCGGACCCATGCCATCCAGGTGCTTTCTGGGATATTCTGTAATCCAGATGACCATCTGACCAAACTGGCTCCAAAGTTGTATATTCTGTCATTATCATTATTCAATTGAGCAAGGGAAAAGCAGAACATTTTCCCCCCTGGGCCCCTCAGTGTTGCATCAAACTTTTTTTAGGATTGCCTTGCAGCCAGACTGGCATGTTCTGCTTCTGAATAAAACAGGGAGGTGAGTACTGGGAGGCCTTGTTGTCCACCCTGGCCATGTCCAGAATGGCCAGTGAAGTCTTTGGTTTTCCCAGTTTGAAGTCCTGTAGCTGGAAGACCGTTGCCAGCCACCGAAAGAGCTTACTGCATATAGAGAGGGAGCTTCACAGAAATGATGCTAAGGGACCAGTCACAGAAAAGGCAACAGTGTCCGGGACCACCAGTTGGAAGGTGAAAACAACATGCCATAGTCTGGTGGATGAGATTAGAAAGACCTCATTTTTCACCCTCTTTTTAAGGTCTTCATTCCTTAATCTGTGTCCCGATCTCCTTCAATTGGTTTCCCAGATGGTGCACTGCTAGATATCAAAACCTTCTGGGGATGTGTGGAGTATTGAAGATCTCCGTCAGTGATGTTTTGTGTGTGACATGGTACAACATGCATGCTTGGTACAGCCATTGCTGGCTGATATGGCCAGGTGGGTCCTGAGACCTGTCACTGATGTAACAACATGGTTAAAGGAGACAACTTATTTGACTTGTTTGAGAAAATGATGGAGGGAATCGGAAAGGAATGTTGAATTATTGTGATCAGGAGATCTGTGTTGATCTAGACTAGAGATGTAAGCCTTTCCCACCCACTCCGCATGATCAACATGCCATTCCTCTTTGTATGTCTTTCGATGTCTTCTGCTACAGCTCTCCCACACTATTCTGTGGAGTATTGTATTCTCCTGGCCGGGGCCATGAGCCTTGGTCTCCCAGAATCCTCCATGGGTCCTGTCTAGACACTGCAATGCTGGACTCACCTTGGCACAGCCAATATTGTGTTTCATAGAAAACAGGACAGTTTGGGCAGAACCAGTTTGGGAAGCTGTTGGCAGGACATAAAGTTTAGAACACTTTCCTTGGACTTGAAGGACTGATGCTCGGGTTGAATTGGGCAGAGCGGGCAGCTGTACCTGGCTGTTCCTGTTCTGACTAAACACCCTAAATACTGAGCTGTTGTGGAAAACACCAAACCCCCCGCAAACTGTGTTTTTGAAATGTAGATGCTGGCCTGTTCTCATGAAAAGGCAGAGTATTCCTAATGGCACCGTGCTGATCTTACTGCAGGCAAGGGCAGGAACTTTTGTTTCCAAGTTGGCTCCAACACTCATATCCCTGAAGATTTTAAACATCCCTAACTATGTCTAAACAAAATTTGCCTAAATATAATCTTTCCTTTGTCATCCTGACTTCATCTAGGCATGCAGCTTTAGCGGTGTGACTTTTCTCTTGGCTATGGTAGCAAAAATGTCACCTGTGTATTTGGACAGAGAAATGTTTGGAAATATGTTGATCAATGCAGAGTAGTTGAAACATCTGAAATATTTTTTCCCTTGTGTGTGTGTGTGTATATCACAATAGTAACCATGAAAATGAACAAAATGAGAAAGCATTCAGAGTTATCAAGCAACAGGTGACCACGTACACGAGCTGCAACACTTCTCACACCAATCTCATGACATGGATTTCCTTGCTGCAGTCCTTTCTCCCAATACATCAATACATTTTCTGTGCTGAGTGGCTAATGTTTCCAGATGATGACAGGAGGGCATTTTTTCATCGTAAACCAATATGCATTTAGTTTCAGGCCACCTTATGTTTTTGCAAGATACAGTTTTTCTTTTCAGAAAACTATTTGAGAGTGAAATTGAATAAGGGTGTTTTAATAGTACATGAAGTATGTGGGTGGCTTTGCTTGCTGTGTTTTAGGAGATGCTGCACCTTCAATTTAACAGACAATGCTACGCTTCAATAGACCATTATATTACTCCACTATTCCTAACATAGCTGTCATATCGAAATTGTATTGCTACATTATACAAATATGGTTAATTAAACCCAGATATCAGCCCAAGCTCATACAATAGCTGTGTGGGGGTAAAGGAGAAGCAATGAGTTAGGAAAAAAAAAAATATTCCAGAGAAAAAGAAAACTAAAAAGAGAGGGAGGGAATGGGGACAATTAGAGACAGAGTACCGATGGCAGGAGCGCAATTGGATGGTGACCCCCAGTGCTGCAGCTTGCCCTGTGGTCTGTGCCCTGCAGCCATGATGAGTAATTAGGGGGTCTACTAATTTTTTGCAACATTATTACAGGAAAAGACATACCTTACCACATGGAACTAAAGAGGGATAGTACAAATGAAGCATAACTGACAGCTTTTAAGATAGATGTTCAACAAAGGTTTACTTAATGTCTCTGAAGTGCTAGGCATAATAGGGCTGTGGGTTTAACATGTCTGGAGTAAAAATATGTATATCCTCTGCACTATCCTTCCTTCCTGCTCCAGCTGGCTTTTAATGCACTGTTAAAAACAATCAAGTACAAATAGTTGTGCTTGAAAGAAAAGTTGATATTCAGATTGTGTGGGACTACAAAAATGACTCGTTGGATCTTTGATCATATTCCAGGAAGGCATAAGAAACTACAGCAATAGTATGTCTTGCTGTTGAGCAGGGCACCCTTGAACACATGAAGGTCAAAGCAATGTGGAAATCCTCTGTGGACCTTTGCAGAAAATCAGAGCCCTGGTGTGTCGCTTAATATGGAATTGCCTGCTGTCAGTCACTGCACTGTTATCATTTGAGTTTTCTTTATATTTGGCTCATTTAAGTCCAATACCTGAGCTTCAGGGAATAGGTGGTTCTTTTAAGTGATAGTTAAAAAAACCCACTTTTCTTTGTACTCCTTTTATTGGTGCCTGTTGACTATAAACCTACAAGGGAGAGTTCACTCTGTCACCAGTCTGGCCTTTAATACCCCATTCATAGCATGGCTTATTTCTATTGAAAACCAGTCCAAAGAAATTCCAAAGACACAGGTGATTTTTTTTGGGAAAAAAAAGCATTAGTATACTGAACTGCTTGATGAAAGGACTAACATTGGCTGAATTATAAAACAGAGTGAGTGTAGCTGTGATGCCAGCAGTTAGTATTAAAGTGCATTTATTCATGGCAAGCACTGACAAATTAAACCTAGCTGCAGGTTGGTGGGCTTTCATTCACTGTAAAAGGCTTGTTATACATCTTTGGAGTATTAGTTGAATATAAGTTGAACTAATACACTGACGAGGTATTGCCGCACAAACTGCATGGTTTGCTCCAGAGTGGATGGTGGACATCAGCTGTGGATCTGCAAGGAGGACACTGTGGAAGTGGGAGCCATCATGCCTAGCATGGCCTTGGCCATGGGCCATGCCGCTCCCTGTCCTGTGGGGCAGTGGCCTCTGCGGAGCCGGGTCCCCTCATCCCAGCAGTCTAGGCTGAGGTCCCTCTTGGTAGGTCCTGTTGTGCAGGTATAGCAAAGAAACTGGGAAGAAACTGATTTTTACATAAAAAGAGTATATTCTGGGACCAGGTTGCCTTCAAAGGAGACTTAAAGGAGTTGCTTAAAAGGATCGGCAGTTTTCAATGCCTGCCTTTCGGTTTCAGACAATATGGGCAGTTAGGCAGAAGCTTTGGCCAAAACCTGTACAAGACATTGCTAAGCATGCGGGAGAGACTCTCGTGGGATAATTTCACCTTTTATCAAAAACATTGCTACCTTCAATTGACTGAGGTTGTATAATTCATTCCTTCCAGAGGAGGACATATTAGCATACTTTTTCTCACTGGCCATGGTTCATGGGAGTCATGTAAGCAACTGGTTAAAGTTTCATTTTCAATTAACTTCCAAATGTAAATATGGGACTACTTTATTTTTCTTGTTCATGAAGTGTTCCCCACCAAATTGTTGGTGACATTAACCAGTAACAGATTAATCTCTTTTTCTTTTTAGTATTTGGATATATTTTTACTAGGCAGAATTTCAGACATTCACTCACAACTCTGAATGTTGCAAAGGCTTCTGGATAAATGCAGAAACTTCATACACATATGATACTCCACAGTATATAAACAAAATAAAGTTTTTCCACACTAATATTACCAACGTTTAATAAACAGAAATTCCAACATTTACATGTACCTAATCCTGGGTTATTCAATACGTGTCTCTGTTTTGTCAAAGCAGGTACAATTTAAATGTAAGTTTTGTGATAAATCCTGTCTGGTTTTCTCAGTTCCACCCAGAGTACAATAATCTCAGATGTTAACATCCTGAATTCTGGGATAAGTGCCTTATAGATACAGACTATAGTAACATATCTCACCGTCAGACCTCAATTTACCCAACAGTGACATTTTTCAAGTTCAGATCTGAATTTAATTTCAGATCTGAATTTAACTCCCTAAAAATGATTTTTTACATTATTTATATTGGAGTAACATTTTTGCACACTTCAATTGCACTTTTTCCCCTTCATTTCTTCTCATTTCCTTTTCTTCAGGATAAAAAAAAAAAAAAAAAATCAAAAGTATAATTGATTGTAGTGCCTTTCTTCATGTACCTGTCCAGTGTGGTTTTTGACTAGGCTATACTGACTGGTGAACTACTTGAAATCATGCAGTCAGCAATTCTGTCTTGCTCCCCACAAGTCCTGAAGTTGTTTCTATTCCCTCTGTGAAAATGGCTACGTCAGCAGAGAGTACAAAAGGAATCAAATTATACTTCATCTTATTACAAAACCACCTGGAAGTCAGTGGAAACATCCCACTCCTCTTTGCCTTCCAGGTCTTTGATCCACTTGAAAAGTCTCATCCACTGTCAGGAGGGCTTACCTCCCTGCTAACTCAGCACTACAAGAAAGTATATTTAAATAAAAGGTTAGTCTTGAAGATGCCCAACAGAGTTTTTCCCCCGTGTTTCATCTTCTTCCCAATGCTTGATTTGGGTCTTCTTGACCCAGCCTCAATACTGCCAACTCCAAGTATGGAGAATCCAAGCAGCAAGATCCTTTGTCCTTTCTCCTCTCTAGGAAAAAACAAACAAACAAACAAACAAAATAACAGGGGTTATTTTAAACGTGTGAGATTTACTTTAATCACAGTTGAGATTCTTATGTTATTGCATGACTGGATCTCAAATGCTATTGAGAGGATTGGTACAGCTGCTATTTCCAATGGGCCACAATGCTTGTGGGACTTAGGGGCTTGGGCTTATTAACAGCCCATCACTGGCAGCACATTAACTTCACGTGCGGAGTGGCTGCTAACAGCACCCAACCCAATTCTTTCCCATTCCTTCCTGCCCGGCCTCTCACGGATGCCTGCCTCCTTGGGCAACTGGGAATGATGGGAGTGCAACAGAGACGGAGGGGGGGTTATGGGTTTATTTGCTGCCTTTCAGGATCCACCCCGTTATGAAGACTCTCTGGCGCACGTAGGCAGAGGCACACGCACGCACACGTGCACGTGGAGGCTGCCGCACTGAGACCAGGCAAACCCCCTGTCGGGGCTCTTGCTCGTCTCTTTAATATTTGATAGCTGTTTGGCAGTCAGCAGAGAGAAGAGGAGCAGAGCTTTTAGTTATGTAATTCCTATTAGAAGTTAGGGTTTGATAAAGCGTAAGTCGCCTTTCTCATTATGAGAAATAAAGTGCGTTTCTCGCTTCTTCGCATCCAAACCCTAGCCTTTGATGTCTGCACTTGGCCCTCACTGCAGCTAAAATCTCTTGTGGCATGTACTTCATAGCCACGTAAAATAACAGTGTGTTCTTCGCCCTGCCAGTTAAGGGGATGCCAAATGATGTCAAGTTGAGGTTGGAAGTGCTTTTCTGCTCTACAACCAGACAGCTGTGCTCTGGAAGCTTATTACTGCCTCTTCAGGTTCTCCGGACCCAGTTGCAACGAGATTACTCCGTTCCCATTTCTTCCCCTGCCTTTCTTGTAAACTTACACCTCCCTGCCTTCTTGCTGTTGCTGCAGTGCAACGGAAAGATTAAATGGAACTCATCTTCCCTTTTGGCCTTGATGCTTTAGTGCATTTCAAAATAAAATAAGATTGTGATAAATTGCACCCTGAAGAAACTGGAAGCTTAGAAGGAGGCTTTAAGTTTTAGGGAAAAATTAAAGTGTCCAAAGCAGCAGGCAAACTGAAGATAATTTGAAAGCTTGTTAACTCCCTTCACTTCTGCGAAGCTGAGATTCTCTCCTGGACCCATTCCTGTCCCTCTTCTATGTTCTTAAAGAAAATCTCTGACAACTATTATTGTCTCTGTTACTAGAGCACTATGTTCAGTACTTTAAGCTTTCCAGGGTGTGAGAAATGCCTAGCATGACCTTCAGTCTTGGGTATCCTTCTTTCTTTATCTTTTAGAAATGCTTCTCCAAGTATAGACTTTATTTTTGCTTTTTTATTTCATGTGGTGTTGAAGCCAGTCCTGTGATTTCATGTATTTTTAAGTTGGTAGATTGAACTGCAGGTGATAAAGGCTCTACTTTATCCTGTAAACCAAACTGCCTTTATTAATCCCCTCGGGCTTATCATGAGGCTCCAGAGGTTTTTTCTTCCTCTCTCCTAAAAGTGGGCTTCGGAGAAGTAGCTAATTGATAGTGGGAAATGTCTGATTGTCTGCTTGTCGGGTACAACACGGATGTGCTCGGGAGGAAGGGGCTTCTGGGCAGGAGAGGGCAACTCGTCTCCGCCCCACATGCAATGCTCAGTGGTTTCTGTGATGTGGCCTCCTGTCCTGTGTGAACTGAACTGAGACCATGCATTTATTTCCTATAGGCCAACCAGCAGCCATTACATACGCTAATGGCTTTCAGTCATTACTGTTGTGGGCTGAAGTTGAACCCTTTATGGGCTTTGTGTCTGGGGATAATGGATGAGCGTAGCAAGCTGTTTCCAGCTTACCCAATTTAAAGATTTTGCTATATCAGGATGTGCTTGCTTTTTACAAATCTGCTCAGCTGAGCTTCTGTATACCAAAACTTGCTTTTCTTTACATCTCTGTGAAGAGCCATGAAAAGATATAATTTTGAATAACTATTATCAATATTGGAAAGGATGTAAAATGATGTGCACTAGGGGAAGTTTATTTCCTTGTTTGAAGCTGGAGAAGTATGTAATTTTGCAAAATAAAAAAGCAATATTATTTTAAGATGCAACTGTATTGGGTATCAGATGTGCTTAATTTTAAATTTTAAGTTTTAATAAGCATGAACTAATCAAAAATTAAATTAGTTTGTTCATAAGGAAAAGACTTCTGCTGTTTCTGTTTTCAGGTGCCAGGTTCCAAACATGGTTCCAATTGTCTGTTTTTTAGAGTTTTCTTACTACCTAACCTTTAAAAATCAGCTTTGAGTTATCCTTTTCTGAGGTTTTTTAAAAATGGTTTTGACGCATACCTGAATGTACTTAAAAAATAAAGCTAGCTTTGGAGGAAGGAGGAGCTGATTTATTCCTCCCCCTATTCTTCCCAAAACAAAACTACATGTGAGATAATTTCTAGTCTCTACAGCTAAGAAAGTTTTTCACAACAGAAGGCTCGGGGGTTTTTTTCAAGCTTTATAAACTTTTTGCTTATAGAAGAGGTGAATTTTATGACTTACACACAGACAGGTCTTTGTGATCTGCACAAGTAAGTTATGCTATGGGGTTTGGTGCCACCAAGAATAAACCCATGAAACTTGCCATGGGAGGTAGTTGAAGCCATGTATTTAGCAATATTAAAAGAGAGTTTGCAAATTTATGAGAAAGCTTGCAAGATTGATCCAGAATTTTTGTGTTATCTGCCAAAACAGAAGCTCTACAGGGTATTTCCTTTTGTGTTGAACAGTAAGTATCCTAAGACATCAAGGAATATACCAAATTAGTTATTACAAGAACTGACATATTCCAAAATGTAGTAATGCATCTTTCATGTTTTGCAGAATATACCAGTATCTGACATAAAATAACCATAAATTAGCTATAGATTCCTATTCAGTGTCTAATACATTAGGTAGAATCTGCTTTGTCAATTACTTCAAATACCTCCAGCATCAGAAAAATTAAAAAAAGCTTAAGCTGGAGGATGGAAGTGTCCTGTGGGTGCACATTCTGCGCTGCTCTCGTGAGACCAGATGAGCCACCAAGCCAGGCACAGCAGCTTCTCTCTCTAAAGATTTTGGGACTCTACTAAAGGTTTTAGGATGGAAGAATGGATATTTTAAGGATAGGACTGGGTGTACAAAATGACAAGTGCATTGAAGACAAGTAGGTGATAACACAGTGATGACCATAGCATTTTGTAATCTCAGGGAGCTGATGATGTTTGGGCATAGAAACCTGGAAGGAAATTCTATCTGTGATCCCTTCAGCCTCTGAACAGGTAAAATGAATATAAAGATTCATAGAGTAAGATGCGCAGTGGGTTATAAAAAACAGGTGAATGCCAGAAGACCTAAATTTTGGAAGAAATAAGAAAAATACAGATGTGGCAAAATCTCTTAATGAAAAACAAGTGAATGCTAATACACAAAGACCATGAAGAGACCACAGTGGTCAAGTATTTGTAGCTCTAAGTATCTGAGGAGATAAGAAAGGAAAAGTTTGTAGCAAAGTATTACAGGTTTTTTTTAGAGAAACTGAAAATCTTGTCTACCCCTTCCAATTCTGTCCGGAGGTCTAACAAAAGATACTGTCTCTCAGTACAAACCTTGTCTTTCATGGAAAGATTTACATGCCTCTGTGACATGAAACCCATTAAGCAGATCTAATTAGACATCTATGCCACAATGTCCCCCGAATTAATGAAATACATTCCAGTCGAAAGGAAATCTCAGAGGAGCACCTAAACGGGAACAATGCCCAATAAGTTATCTTTGGTTTCTTCCTTTCCCTCTGATAATGAAAATGTTCAGGCAGCCAGAATTAATAACACTGTGAATGGCAAATAACGAGTCCCAGAACACTGGCAGTGAAAAAAAGCAAGTTGGACTTGCGGCCCTTTGACAAAGTAACTGAAGGAGTCAGACTGAGCATCTCAACCAAAATGATTGAAACTTAATGCCGCCTGGTAAATAAATATAATGCTGCCTATTTGCATATAGGTTTCTTTTTGGATTAATTTTGTTCAATTTCTTAGTATTCAAGGTTATAACATGTCAAACATAACTAATGTGGCAATTTAATCAGGAGTTGCATTGCCTCTCATTTAAGGCTGAGATATTTCTCCATCTATATGAGAGATCGGACAGACAGACCGATAGATGGATACATAGATGTATGGCTTTTTGTAGATGTCGTCCTCCTAGGCCCTATAGGAAATGAATGTCAAAGCAGACAATAAAACCAGACTTCCTCTTGAAATCACAAAAGGAGGGACAGACAGGAGAATAGCCTGAAAGACCTTCCAAAAATAGTATGATGAGGAATAAAAGAGGCATGAAACAGCCTTCCCTCCCTTTCCTGCAGCACACACAAACCCCTCTGCATTAGGGCCCCTGTGGCTGGGGAAACTCCCAGCCGCAGGACTTGCCATCCCATCCCAAACCAGAACCTGCCACTAGAGAGGTGGGTTCGCTGGGAGGACAGAGCTGAGGCCACCTTGTTTACTTCCACCTGCTCAGTTTGGGTGTGTGAGCGTTGGAGAACCTGAAGGAGAGGTCCTTACTGCCACAGGTGTCAGGGGTGACAACCTCCATGTAGACACAGAGATGATTTGTAAGTCTGGCCTCCAGGCCGTGAGGACCCACGACTTTACATTGCCCCATTCAGTTGGTCAGGCTCCCAGCTATGGCCAGCGCCACACTGTATAAGATTATCACAGAATCACAGAATCACAGAATCTTAGTGGTTGGAAGGGACCTTTGAGATCATCGAGTCCAACCACATAA
>JAOQGH010000001.1:142990787-143052516 GCA_025769975.1 Gallinago jamesoni
CAGGATGATCTGCTCCATCACCTTCCCAGGCACCGAGGTCAGACTGACAGGCCTGTAGTTCCCAGGATCATCCTTCCGACCCTTCTTGTGGATGGGAGTCACATTTAAAACTTCAAACTAGTTAGAAATATCAAACCCTTTTCAGACCCCCTTGCAGAGCAGAAGAGAGACCCCCTGGATACTTGAACGATTACATTTTGGGGAGTGAGGAATCAGTCTGCTGCTACAAGGTTTTTCAGTCCTCCTAAAATTCAACTATCACCAGTAATGCGATGTTTAGGCGAATGAATAGAGAATTCAGCAAGAAATCTGTCATCTGTCTCCCTATCATAAAAAAATGAAATGAAACTGTAAAGCTGGCAGGTTTCCACCAGTAGGTATCAACAATAGAGGAAATTATTTAGGCAAATATAGAATTATGCAGATTATAGAAGACTTCAGGCAAGGACATGGAGAAAAGCCAGCGTGCTTTTCTTGGGTATCATTTCATGTGGATGAGTGAAAAAATACAGCAGGTAGGAGACAAAGGGTTTGAATAGGTGGCTGCATTTCTAAGGTGAAACTGGAAGTTTAGGCTCTATGGAAAATAATGTGTCACTTCCCACCCAGATCATAGAGTCCTGTAAGTACAAAGTGGGAGGAAGAGGAGATAGTTTTCACTCCTGGAAACTAGATAACACATCAAGGGAAGTATACAACTAAAAACAAAAGATGGAGCAGTAAAGAGTTCAACTGAGATATTTTGCAAAGAAATTGGGTCAATGTGGTAGAGAATGTCAGAAAATCTTAGAGCATGGAAACTGTGCTAATAGTTCAGACAAGCAATAGGAACACAACATTATCCCTGATGAAAAGATGCAATTATGGTATAAATGCCATTTCTGAAAACTAATAGGTTGGTTCCTAACACTGAAATATTAAGTTAATCGATTTTTATCTTGCTTATGAAAGACAGAGAGGGCAAGAAGGGTGGGAAGGGAGGGGGGAGAGTCTACACAGTCTGCATAAAGCTGCTGCTTTATGTTGTATTAATATGGATAACTCAAAACTTTGGGATCTTGAAAGCATGTGGATCGATATTAATCAGCAGAGCCTTGTTAAAGAGTGTGGTAGCGGTAGGCCTCAGATCGCTCACCACGTTAAAACAGCAGAATCTGTTAGCTGCTGCTTACATTTCTGTCCGTAATGGGTGGAAGGAAGAATGGCAGTGATGCAGGGCATCACAGTGGGAGACAAGCTGCCTCATGAAGACAATGCTAACACATTATTAAAGTTTGAATAGAAGATGGATGAGAATATCTTACCTCAGGAGGTAACTGCCTTCTAAAATCTTCTTAGAGTGGATAAAGATGTTCTACCCTAGCGGCTAGTGAGGGGCCTCTCATCACAGCCCACTTACCTTCAATGCGGGCATACAAATGTGTGATAAAAGAACAAGTAATATATATGCTTTGTTCCTCAGAGAAGTCAATGCAAAAAACTAAGGAAAACTACTAGTAAAACTAACTGCAAGAAAACCTTTTGCTATAGAAAGGCGAATAAAAGTTTTTAAAGGGCATTATATTGGATGAGCAGATATAGATTCTGTTATGGAGTGGGACACTGTTGGCTTAAAAGCCATCCTGTTTCAGGGTTATGAGCAAGGCAGTAATTAGAAAAAAGAAGCAGTATTAGACAAAAATGAAAAAAAAAAAAAGAGAATAGGAGATGGTAATCAATGTAAGTTAGAAGTTACAAAGTGTAGAAAATTGATGAGAGAAGCTGAAGACATCAGGGAAAAATCAATGGTTAACAAAGCTGGGGACAGTAAAGATTATTTAAGTATGTTAGGAAGAAAGATATCCTAGCAACAGTATAAGGTGTTACTTGATGGAGATGGCAAAATAGTTAATCATGCAGAAAAGAGAAATCATCAATAAACATTTTTTGTTCTGTATTTTTTCTTGAAAAAAAGCAAGGTTTCTTGTATGAATCAGGTGATGATGGTAAAGTACTTTCCAGCTCACTGGTGACAAAAGAGGACATTATGAGTTATTATGGTAGGGTAGACTTACAGAGCAATTTGTATGACTTGCTAAACTGGCCTATTCATTAGGAGGCATTAGGAATGCCTCCTAATACAAAGAAATTATTTAAATGAAGGCAGTGAGCAGAGAAATGATCTTCATATAGGTGGGATTCTAGAACATTATGATAATTTAGAGCATCTAGGAGGTCATCTTTACTAGACTGCAAGAGATTCAGGAAAGGATCAATTTACAGACTCCATCCTCAATTCTTATGCCTCTCCTGTTTGTATCTTCTTGAAGGTTCTTTTGTATTCCAAGAGCAGTGGGAAGTGGACATGCTGTGAGTGAGGACCAGGCTTGAGATGCACAGCCTCTGTCAGCCTTACCTGGGTTGAATCAGGCAGGCAGAGCTGGAAATGGACTCAAATCTGGGTATGGAGGAGGTACACAAGACGACATGAGTATAGTTACGGGACCATATGATACTGAGATGTTATGTGAAGATTGAGATAGGATAAAGCTTTGAGATGGCATTTTTGGAAGCATTCAGCTTTTGTCTTCCTTTGTTCCTATTTGGTTTTCATAGGGACAGCCATTTCAACACTGAATATATTTGATAATCCTTCCAGAAACATTCTCTGTACCAATGCTCCTGTGTTGATAACACTTAGGGAGCTGAAACAGTGGTAACACAGATGAAATCTACTGGCAATAATCCCTTTTCAGTGGTATATCTCTCCAACTTTCTGCTAATCATCTGTACCTCACCACAGAGCTATTGATACCATAGCACAGAAGGAAATTCTCTCTCCTGGTCATGAAGGTGGTGCAAAAGCCTCAGCAGCATTTGTTGTGTTTTGTATTAAATAATGTCAGGATAAAAATAAAAACCTGTTAACAGCTGACGTAATTTAACAGCTAGGAATATTTATAGTTTATGTCCCTCCCGGGGCTTCCCTGTTAGAAAAATTATTTTGTGAAAAGAAAATTGGTCATTAGCTGGGTCTTTTCATAGCCTGCAGCAAATCATGCAGGGCCAGTATTGGCACCACAGCTCTTCCTTCTGTCTCATATGGCTTTGCTGCCACCAAGACCTTGTAGCATTCTCTTCTGAACCTGTCTGTGCCCAGCAGGACTTTCTTTCAAAAGGACATTGTATACTGCACTTCTACCTCTTGGGGCTGTTATAAACCCCACCCTTCTGAACTCAGGTTGACTCTTGAACCCTCGAGTCGTGACACCATTGTGGTAAGATGTGTTTTGAAGTCTTGCACTTCGATTTTTTCAAATTGTATTCTGGTGCAGAAGCATTACATCATGTTTTGAAGCTCTGCTGTTCAGTGACAGCTTCTAGAAATTAATTTATATGAGTCTTTATCCGTAATTAGTGTTTATTACATTTATAGTAGGCATTTAAAGTAAAGTAGTTACTTCCAGTTGCTCTCATTAACCTAAACCCCACATTATAAATACATCTAGCTTGAACTGTTGGATTTTTTTTCTTAACTTGACTTCCTTTGTTGCTATTTTGCGTTCTTCTCTTTGTAGACATTTCTCATATAAATCCATGTTCTGCCAATACACAGAATGATTTTCGGAGCAAGATTCAATTGTAATGCCATTTACATGTGTATTGCTAAAGTAATTATCAAAAGAATTGCTGTCTTTTACATCTTCACAATTGAGTGTATCTTATCAGTGAATGAGTAACTTTCAAAGTATACAAATGGATGGGCTGGAAGAATATTCCACATATTGACATGTTTTTTCAGTAATTCCCTCCCTACGTGGTTTCTCATTATGTATTTTCAAATCATTTTATTTCTCTTCAAAGTGGGTATTGCCTTGACGAGTCTCAAGGTCTCAGAAATTGATAGAGTTTCATGTGGAGCTCTCTCATTTGCACTTCATGTGGTGATCAGTAATGAGGGCAGTCGTGAAATGTCAATGCAGCAGCTGTGGGTGGCTCTTAGGAGACACGGTCAGGCACGTGCCATTCCTTTGCACCATCTACCAGTGCAAGCGCATGGTACCTGCAGAGAGAATGGACATTGAGCTAGTGTCTGTGATCTGAAATACGACAAGCATTACCTGACAATTGACAAGTCAAAATGGCTCTGCTTGTGCTCCTGCTAATTTCATGCCCATGCAATTACAGTTAGACACGAATTATAAATCTTTTGGGGTGGTTTTTCTTTCTTTTGCATTGTATCGTGAACTCCACTAAAAGGTGATTTTATGGCTGGAATATGAACATGTGGAAAATTAACTGAGCTTGAGAAAGGCACTAAAGCTCTTCCAGTGCATTAATTATCTGGCAAGTGTATTTTAAAACTGGTAAATCACCCATATCACCAGCAGAGATAGAAGAGGGATTCAGACTAAATTAGGAACTAACATTTTAGATCTGATTCTTCCTTAGATGCACGAGTAAGGAGAATAGCTTCTGTAATAATGACTGAAATTATCATACCTGTCAATTAGTCCTGAAAGACATCATTCTGATTTCTGCAGCTCATCCTCTTTGACACACTATCCATTATGTATGTAAAGTACCAAACAGAATTATTTGAATTTTCTCAGCAAATTATACATCTGTTTAATAAAGCAAACCCCTACATTTTAGTGCAGTTTCCTAATAGGAAATTCAAATATAATAGAAAAACTTTAGAACATGTCATGCTTACATGACACAGGATATGTGTTTACTGCTAGAAGATAGGACTTAGATGAGATCTATCCCTATGCCTACTTTTCAGGGATATTTTTTTGCTTCATCTGACAGAGAAGTCGTTGTAGTAACTGGGTGACAACAGTTTCCTTACAGAACACCTGATCCAAGAATATACCAGTGCAGAATTTTGATTCTGCTCTGTATTAAAGTAACAACACAGAAGAAGAAATAACAATTAGACACAAATAATCCACAATAATACTGAAAATAAAGAAAAACAGTCAAATATATTTTATTGCATAGTAATGTGCTTTTTATTTGAGTTTTCCACAAACTAAAATTTTTCTTCAAGTAATGTATTAGGAAGATTTTTATTTATAGAACAGATTTGTTACTTCTCTTTGGCTCTAGAATAACCATTTTCTCTATTTTTCTTTTAGCAAATGGAAATGTGCCCAGATGCACTCTCAGTGAGAAAGTACTAGGTAATATATGCATTTTTTTGAATAACATGTACTGCAGTTGAGCTGGGTAATACTATTCCACCTTACCCCAAGGTTTAAATCACAGGAACCTCTGAAGAGAAACCAACGGGGAAAAAAACAAACAAACAGTAGCAATCATAACTTATTAACAAAACTGTCCTTGTGGTCCTTATGTCTGGGAATATGGCACCTCCTTGCCTTGGTCTGGGTGGCCTGGTGGTGTTTCTTCTCCCCTGGCTTGAGGAAGGGCTGGCAGAGATCCTAATCATCGGCAAACACTGAGGTGGGCTGCCACAGCATGGGCACAGGGGTACCCAGGAGGGCTGTCAGGGGGGATGCGGTGGCCGGCACCCTTGGAAGAACATGTTGCTGTGGGAAAGGACAAGTACCATCTCTGTTGCTACTCCTGCTGTGCTCCAATGTGAAGGCACCAGTGGCTGAGGAAGGTTACAGAGATTTCTTGCTCAGGTTTGGAGAGAGGAAGAAAGATGGTTGATCAGCAGACCCACCATTGTGTTCCCAACCCAGTTCCCAACATATTTAGAACATGGAGGATGCAGGGCAAGCAAAGTGTCTTTTAAGGACTGGCAGAGTTCACTGTATGGCTTTTAAATACTCTGTGAAAGGTAACTAAGAAAACGAGCAATAGCTGTGTGACCACCTGTTCCTCAGGTGGAAACTGGAGGCGAAGCACAGCCAGCTTGAAAACTGCTCCTTGTGCTGAGCTTCAGGGGGAAACCACATCTGGGATTGAGGTAGCTGGCCTCAGATACACAGAAATAAATGAAGTTTTCCTTGTCTGAGTGCTTTTGGTGTTTATAATAGAGCCAGGCACAGGAAGAAAAGGATCCTATGGTCCCAGACCTCATAGTCTCTTTTTTGATCCTGTAAGAGATCAACATTTCCATGGTGGTGCTCACTTACCCATGAAATGGGAGCTGCCTCTTCAGGATGACTTGGGGACGGTGCACAGAGCTGGCAGAGTACACAGCAGATGTGACTGCTACTGCCCAGTTAAAGGCTGTGAGAGGTTTGGGTCTGTGCTGGCTGCCAGGATTTAAAAATGATGATTTAAGAATTTGGGCATTTACCCTGAGATACAGTGGGCAAACGCTCCCTATAGTCACTCGCTAATGATAGATATCTCCAAGATCTGTTCTCCTCCGTGTTTGAAACATCTCTCCAATTAGTCCAAGGACTAATTATCTTGCTGAACTGCCTGCTTCTCTCCATTTTCTAGAGAGGCAGCCCCTATGTTGCCATAAAAGCCAGATGCCTACTTTTTAGGGGTGGATGAGATGCATCTGGTCTTCGGAGTCTAAATGATGCTGAAAGGGACGGGAGAGGGGAGAGAAGGGAGACCTTATTTATGTTTACAAGTATCTAAAGGGTGGGTTGAAGGATGTTGGAGCTGGACTCTTTTCAGTGGTTTCCAGCGATAGGACAAGGGGCAACGGGCTCAAGCTGGAACATAGGAAGTTCCATTCAAATATGAGGAAAAACTTCTTTAGGGTGAGGGTGACAGAGCACTGGAACAGGCTGCCCAGGGAGGTCATGGAGTCCCCTTCTCTGGAGATCTTTAAGACCCGCCTGGATGCAGTCCTGAGTGATGTGCTCTAAGCGTTCCTGCTTTAGCAGGGGAGTTGGACTAGATGATCTCTAGAGGTCCCTTCCAGCTCTGACAATTCCATGATTCCATGATTCCGTGAAAGGTCACCTTGTGTGACACTGCCACAGCTGTTACAACTGTGAAGTTGGGTGATTTTAGGGGCTTGTTGAATCCCCTTGTCACTCTTGAAATAATACCTGAAGGCTGAGTTCTAGACCTTAGGGTAGGGGGGGTCTAAAAAAGCTGTTATAAATTGGAAGAAAACATAATTAACCAACTTCTGGGCATTTCTGTTGCTATTAAACTGGGTTTTTTACTTATCAGTAAAAAGTATTTAAAGTGCTGAGTAGATCTTCCCTGTATTAAAACCATTTCATAGAATATCAGATGCTGGATATGAAAAATACCCACTGAGCACAGGAAGGAGAACAACAGACATTTCTGTTTCTCAGTGTATTCTGAGGGGGGAAAAAAGGGATGGCTTCATGTCAGACCGAGAGTGAATTAGATGAAATTTTCAGTGAATTGAAGGCTAATCACACTGCACCCCACAGCCTCCAAAATGCTTTCGGTTGAGTAAAACATTTTGTTTGACGTGAAATGAAAGGTTTTATTTTGGTTTCAAACCAATTCAAATATTCTAAGAAATGAGGGAAATTTGTATACAGAAGTAACTTCAAATGAGAAAATCAAAACCTTTCATTTTCAAAATGTCAAAATGAAGCCTTTCCATTTTTCACTGATTTCTTTTGTCAGAAGCTAACAATTCAGCAAATTTGATACAAATTCATGAAATATTTATGTGATGCTGAGTCTTCATTTTATTCCAACAAATGGCTTACAGTTCAAAACTGTGTCCAGCTTAAGTATTATATCATGCTGTCCAGCAGGCCCTTTAAAAACACCAGATTTTTCACACTTAGATATTCTCAAACCTGAATAGTATCTGTGGCTGACACTAATAAAAATGACAAATGTGTATCTTTCTTCATAAAAATATAGAGTTGCTGTTAAAATGAAGAGTGAGATATCTTAACTTCTTGTAAAAAAGACTTAAATTACAAAAATGGCTGATATAAATAGTTTAAATGATGGGACGCATGACATAAAACTTAATCCATTTACTGATAACAGAGTATTTTAAAAAACTGCTTCTAAGAGTATATTTTTAAAGCATTTTCTGTAGTGTTTCACTATGGATGTCCTTGGATTTGCTTCTGATTTGCTAGATTTCTTCCATGGTTTCACCAAAGCTGCTGAGTTAACCCTGAGCACATAAATTACAAATATATATGCATGACTGGCTGTCAATTTGCATGATTATTGCAGCGAAGATAGGCCTGGCATAAGGCAAGACAACACGCTATTGACAAGGCCAGTTGAGGCAGGCTTGGGATGCATCGGTCTTTCTGGACAGTGTCTTGATTTATGCTGTAAATAATCAGGGGTAGGGTTTTCTGTTAGAGCCTTTGTGTGGGAGCTAAATGGGATGACCTAACCTTTGAACTTATCTTTGTGCTCCAGTTCAGAGGGATGGCACTGTGTTCAATGTCACAGCAAGTGCGAAAGGGGCTCTAAGGGATGGCGAGAGCAACGCAGGACGCCCTTGCTGCTGTCGGTTCTTCCTTGGGGATCCTCCTCACGATTCTTTTCGGTGATAGGCTCCAACTTCTTTGTGAAGCATTTGCAGAAAATGATTAGGAGAACGCACAGACATCCAAAATTTATGTACAGCAAAGAGTATTTTCCGGAGGGGGGTACAAGAGGCACTGTTAGCTTAATACATACTTGTTTTGTTTGTACATGTGTATTTGGATACAAAAAGAGGAAGGATAATTTGTTCGTAGAATAGGTGATGTACTTAATTATGTGGCAACTTTAGGCTATGGCTGAAGGGCATATTTAATATCAAATAGTATTAAAGAAATAGAATCTACAGAAAGTCCAAGACAGCATTAAAGTAATTGGAGAGGCTTTTCTTTTTGCTAAAATGATTACACGAGAAGGGGGTCTGTGCCAAATCCACTGTGTTCTTCATGAGTGTTATCCAACTTGCTTTGGGGGACTGTTTGAATGGGTCCCTTTGTACGCGTCCGCCAGATCATTTCTGTGTAGTGAGGAGTAAACCTCAGCGCGAAGCATGTGCTTCTGTGGTTTCTGTTAAATTGCATCGCAGCCGTGGCTTTGTTTTTTTGTTTTAAATTCAGGCTGGTTTAATACTCTGGGAATTCTGGCTTCACAATATTAAAAATGAGCACAATATAGGAAACAGCTGCTAG
Organism: Gallinago jamesoni; assembly: GCA_025769975.1. Taxonomy (NCBI): domain Eukaryota; kingdom Metazoa; phylum Chordata; class Aves; order Charadriiformes; family Scolopacidae; genus Gallinago; species Gallinago jamesoni. The sequence goes on from JAOQGH010000001.1 coordinate 142,999,844, forward strand.
TCTCAATTGTTCTTGGGCTTTACAACAGGTGGCATCAAAATGCAGTCAGATTTCACTCATCCTGTAATTGCAGCAAGATAAAAGCAGGGCAGAGAAGTAACTCCTCGCCGCTGGGGTTGTGGGGGGAGGGATGTAGGGCATGGAAAGCAGATCCATGGAGGAAAACATCTCTGGATCTGGCACGCTTCTCGGTTCTCCTATGGACTGATGAGACTTGTCGAACGTGGATGCAAACAACAGCCTTTTGCGTCTCACACCTTGCTACTGAGTGCTAATTGAGCCTTATGTGAGGGTGGCTAAAATAAACTGTTAATAGCTGTATTAAACAGTCTTTGGGATCCATATCACATCTCTGTAAGACAGGCATACAAACACTGTCCTTGTAATTGGAATTAAAGAACATGCGGCTGGTGGTCTTCAAAGTTTCATTTTGGTGGCTTTCTCTCTCTTTTCCTTTTTCCCCCAGAAATGTAAAGCTATCATCAGCTGGGGTAGCAGGTCATAGGTTTTCATTTTAATGGAGGAGGAGGGTGATAAAGACATGTTTTATTTACAGTCAGAGAATATTTTCGTGCAGTGTGAATGGGGACTGGAGCTCATTTAGCCTTTCCCTGCAGCCTCTCAGAGCTGTGCTTTACAGAAGAACATGTTAGAATTTATGAAAGTTTCATTACTAGATTTGTCAGGCAACATCTGTCTGTTGCAAAGAAGACAAACCCGTTTAAATTCTGAAGATTAAAAGACATGTCTCCATACTCTTTGGTGTCAGACCTTTGTGTCTGCTGCCTGCCCGAGGCAACAAACCCGAGTCTCACTTCTGCTGAAATTAGGTGTGGATTTCCTGCTGATGTTGGGGAAACAGGGATAAGGTCTGCTGGGTAGGGATATACTGCCCAGTGCAAGTTCTCTGTGCAGAGTCCTCCACCACAGGAGTGCAGAACCCTAATTTTTGGCCTTTCTTGCCTTTTTTTCCCACTGTCAGAGAGATGCCCCCTGCTGCCATAGTGTAAAAACTGCAGCAACCTGAGGTCCCAGCCCTGTAGCAGGTGTGTCCGGTGTCCTTGGCTTCAGGGACACCTCACTAACTGACCCTAGCATATCAATTCTCACGTATCAGTAAGACAAGAAAACTTGGGATGGCACTCAAAGGGGCTGGGACAGCAAAGGGGTCCAAGGCTTAGCCCCAGTGCTCAAACCTCGGTTCTCAGAAATGATAGCAAACTATGCTCAGCTGTCAGTGGGGTCGTCAGGATACCCTAGAAAGCCAGAGAAGCCCCAGTGACTGATGAAATAGCTTCTGAAGGTAAAGGAAAAACTCACCAATTTTTACCTTCCTTAGAAAATGATGTATGTCAAAAATGGGATATAATCTTGCCTTTGCTCAGCAGCTGACATTTTGCAATGAGGTCTTTAATTCTCTTGGGAGAGAAGAGATAAGTCCGTAGGAGGGCTGAGGTGAGATCTGCCTCTAAGTGAGGACTCTGACAGAGTGCTGTGGTGACTTGAGCTCCTGAAAAAATTTGGGAGACTGTGCACGACATGGGGGATACGAACGCAGCTCGCAGTAATTTGGCTTCTGCTGTGTCCCCTCTAGAATTGATGCTGCACGAGGGGGAGAAAACAGGAAGACAGGAGACACCAAAAGACTGAGCAACGGGACAGATGCACAAATTTCACCCACAGCTTCCCATGTCTAGTTCCACAGGTTTGAAAATTTCTGTCACGGTCCCCATCTACTTACACGGCTTCTCTCTGAGACACGTACTTCCCGAAGTATTTGGGGACCTCCCACTATACACTTTTCTATGGATGTGCAGGATTAGGTCCGTATTAGATTCCTACAGCATTTGGAAGACGGCATTTGGCCTAAACGTGTTACATTTAGCCTCTGTTGAGGTTTTGCAGGGATCCTGTCGGCAGCAGCCTGAGCCCATGGGCAAAACTGGGTCTGAGGATGCCTGCACGCCAGAAAACCCTGCTCACTCCCTCCTCCCGTGAACACTGGGTCTGCCTGCTCAATCCATCAGTTAAATTTGCATGTGAAAATCAGGAAAACTCTAGGAACGTAAGATGCAAGTGAGGGCAAGCTTATGTAAAAACATATAGGTTGCTTGTGGCTAGACGACTGGGGAAGTCTGCGGCTTGTCCACACTTATGTTAAGTAAGTCAGGCTTAAAATCACATTAGTTAAAACAAGTTAGCTAACACATTTGCAGATGGAAATACTTGTCCTGTTCCGATGTGGCTGGAGGAAACCGTTTCATGCTTGCGGTAGGGAATAACGCCGTGCCTTTGCTCATGCTACTTATTCTTAGAATAAGAGTGAGCGCCTGATAACTGGGTTATCACATCCCTGGGAGGCACTGGCACTCATAACAGACCTCCCCATTGTGATAATCCAGTTGAAAACCAGTGCAGCAAAACAAAACCGGAAGGAGAAAAAGGATTGTGGTTTTAGTCCAGCTAAATCCTTGAACAGGATGATTGAGCTCTTGTGCAGAAAAGATACAGGGCTAGAAAAAGGAAAGGGGGTCCGTCAGGAAGATGAGGACCATCTCCTTTGGCAGCAGCACAGACATTAGGTGGGCTTTTGACAGGCAGGAAACTGCCCAGGTGCATGCAGTCTGCTTGGTTGGCACCAGTCCTGGTCCCCTGCTCAGGCCGGGTGGCCGTCCCCAGGAGGCAGCTGGCACGCAAAGGGATGGCTGCATCCTCTGCAGCTGCAATTTTTATGGTGTTTTTTTCGAGATGGCCGTTTCCAAGTCAAATCACTCGGGTGATCAGTGTGACTCAGCAGGACCGCACAACCTGGAGGGGCAGCAGACAGTGGTGCGAGGGAGGGGGGATGGTGGTTGGGGGTCAGCAGAGCAAGGTTCTGCATCCAGCGCTGCCCCAAAGGCAGTGTGTTCTGCAATGGCACCTGTCTCTGTTCTGTCTCACTTCATAATAAACAGTAGAGGCATTAGAGAAGTTTTATTGTCCAAGTCAAGAAATTACTAGGGTTTTCCAATCAATTAAGCAAAGCATGTGTTAAACAACCTGTCTAGGGGATTGTATTGCCTTTTTTTAGCCTTTCTTTTTTTAAAGGAGTTGATATATCTCTGGCACAAGAGAAAGATATGGCCTAGCAATATAAAGCAAAAACAAGTATTGGGAAGCTGGAAGCCAATAAGCATATATAAGAACTCTCACCAGTTTTAGTTACCTCTGTGTAATACTGATGAGAAATTTAACAGAATGCATTTGGAGAAGCTTTTGAATTTTACCAAGTTGCATCTAATCCTTAATACACTGACACAGAGGCACCATTTTCTTTAGTCTGATTTACAAAGACGGTCTTTTATATCAATATCTTCATGTGGTACACAGAAAATTGTACTTCCCAAAGCATTGTGAGATCTTTTCTTGCTATCAAAAAGCTTGCTTGCTTTTTGTGCTCAGTAAGGTATTTGATATGTTTTTTCTTTCTCTCTCTCTTTTTTTTTTTTTTTGCCTTCCCAACCATTCTATTTGTGTGTTGGTAGCAAATTATTCTTATTTTCAAGCTCTTTGAATATAGATCTGACATTTACACAGTTTATATGTGGGGAAACCGCTGCTGCTTCAGGAGGCTAAGGTGGTGTTAAAAAAGCAAGTACTGGAAATAAAAATGCATTTCATACCTATTCATGCATAAACATTCAGACCTATACCCATGCCTGCAACAAGTCAACATTTGGGCCAACTGCTTCCAGGATGATGTCTGCTGTGGCAATACTGGCTTGTAGTTGAGCAAGGCTCTGGCTGCCCATGCCTCCTCAAGATCTGTGCTCCCTCCAGCCAGATTACCGGGATTATTGGGATTTAGCACCGGCCTTGGAGAAGCTCAAGCCTTGCTGTAGCCGGGAAGATGGTCAGGGGCTGTGGTGGTGCTGGGTGCTGCACTGCTGGTGGTGAGGCTCCTTGGCTGACGTACACAGTGGGAGTCCCAGAATCCTGCGGGTGTTTTTAGGTGCAGCACTTCTGGGGACTCAGCAGGACACTGATAACCAAACCTTCTGTTATACCGAAATATAAGTTAAACCCAACTGCCCCTGAAGGTACCATCTGAACTGCAAGTGTTGTATGGCTGGAAGAGGATGAGGTGCCTGCTTCCCCTTTTGCATGAGGCAGGACCTCCTTGTAAACCATTGATGATTTTTTTTTTTTATTTGTTAAAAATAGTTCACAGCATCTCCATAGCTCAGGGCAGTTGTGTGCCCATCTGTTCTGCCTGCTGTAAGTTGTTAGTTCTGGATTTGGCACTGTAGAAGAAAACTGGCATGCGACAAAGAGGAATCAGGACCTACGTTGATTGACAGAATATTTTCTCAGTGGGAAAGTGCAGTGAACTCAGGCATAAAAAGGGATAATCCATAAGATATTTATCACCAGGTATCTAAATTATATTAGGAAGTATACAAACAAAGATCTGGTTTCTCTCTAGACGCCATGGGGTCTACACATTCTTATGATATCCTTTAAGATAGATTGTTGCTAAAGGAATGAAGAAGAGAAAAAGTCTTTGCTGATAAATACCCTGGGAATCCACTATAATGCTGTTCTGAGCCTTTGCGTGTGTTCCCAGAAGCATCACGTGCCATGTTACCCTTATGTGTAGTGTGAAAATGTGGAATTTAATCACAGTTTGTCCAAGATAATATTTTTAGACTGTTGTAACTGTACCCATGAACCTGTACGTGCTGGGAGGTGCACAGTCCTTACTCAGGAGGAATTTTTTTTTTTCTTCTGATCCTTAGGTAGGGAAAAATGTAGAATGTGTGGAGAGAAACCCTTGGTATGAAAAAAGCAGATGGCCCAAATCTATGAGGAAGTTTAGTGGCTTAGTGTTTAAGTGGGCTTCTGGAAGTTGTAATGCCTGTACGTGGAAAACCAGATGGTGGTACTGTAAAAGTGACCAGTAGTTGTGCATGCAAAGCTTGGGATATGGCACTTTTGCCTCCAAACTGTATCTTTGAACACATTGATGAACTTACTGTGGACTTACCAAGGACATAAAGAATATTATTCTAACTGGCAAATGGCAGTGTTATTTTTTGTGGCTCGTGGAAAGCTCACTGGATTGCTCTTAAATTACACCGCAGCAAAATAACTTTCATAAAGCTGCGGGGGATTTTCTGAATCGTCGCAAAGAGTGGAAACATATAAACTAAAAATATCACGTCCATTTAATATCATTGAGAGGTCATACCCAGAGAGTGCACTCTGAGCTGACACAGATGGCACATTGCTCTCCTCTTGTCTTTGCATATTGAGAAAACAAGCTCTTTCAAACACCCATTGTCTCTCTCTCCCCTCCCTCCCCCCCCCCCCCAGCCCTCCACCCCCCAGTGTTAATTTGTCCTGGAGTGTTTCATTGCCATCACTGTGAGTACACTGGGAGCTCAGCACTACCAGTCCTGCTTAAAACGGAATGAAAAATAGCTTGTGAGGGATTTGGAGAGTGGAGATAATCAGCCTCTGTCCTCTGTGATAAACAGAAGGGACTCAACGCGGAGGATGAAGAGAAAGTGATGATGCCCAGACTTTTCCTGGTCTTCACTTTGTTGTGGTCATCTGTTTCTGGTCATCCTTTGGGAGTTTTTTAACAGGACTCTGAGATTTTATGTGGTGTTTTAGTTGACTGGCAGGCCTTTATTTGATTCTCCTGGGCTCAGTCTTTCTAGCACTAAATGCTCATTGCTTGTCCTTTATCATATGAGGATAGGGAAGCTCTGCAGAGAGACTTAGATCATTGGGCCAACATTATTGGTATGAGCTTCACCAAGGCCAAGTGCCAGGTCCTACACTTGGGCCACAATAACCAAGCTTCAAAGTCCAACAGGGTAGGTTTAGACTGAACATTAGAAAAGGATTTTTCACAGAAAGAGTAGTCGGGCATTTGAATAGGCTGCCCAGGGAGGTGGTTGAGTCACCATCCCTGGACATGTTTAAGAGTTGCTTAGATGTGGTGTTGGGGGATATGGAGTAGGGGAGAACTTTGTAGAGTAGGGTTGATGGTTGGACTCGATCATCCCAACTTGATGATCCCAACTCGGTGATTCCAACCTAAATGATTCTATGATTCTATGATTCTATATAGCTGTCTGCTTGGTCACATTATCCAGGCTGGCAGCTTTCCCTGTGGGAGCATGACACCGAACATGGTGTTCCTCCTTCTGCATGTCACCTTTCTTCTGGATCACCTCTGAGCAGTTCTTATTCAAGATCTCCCGGTGCTCAGGAACTATCTCAACCTGCTCCTAGACAGGGCACGGGGCTTTGTCCCACCAGTGGCATGGAGGGCTATCACCGACGGTGCCACAGCCCTCCAGCTGGGCCTTTTGCCATGTCAACCCCACTTCTGGATTGCAGCTACATGACACAGCTGAGCCAGTGCACTCATCTGGAAAACAGCAAAGCAAAGCAAACAGTTTTCCTCTGGGCTGGGAGCTTGAATCGGTTCCATACTAAGATGGGCGCAGAAGGAGTGAGGGTTAAGGAAGAGGCAGAGCAGAGGAGGAGGAAGGGACTGTGCCTGACCACATCAGTGAGGCATTAGGTCACCTCATCTGCAGCCAGTCAGGATGGTAGGTGCTGGCTTTGCCTGTTCCTTGGAGGTTTGTACATCTGCCATATGCCCATGCAACTTCTGTTGGTGCAGTGTCTGTTTTCTCCAGGGAGCTTTGCACTTAAGCAGCTCTATAGCGATTTGCTTTTGGCATCGGCCAGTTCATAAATTTATTGGTCTGTAATCAGGGAGCTGTAAAAGCCAAATGTCCTTGTATGTTATTTTCACTTGATCAGCAAACCTGGGTACCACTCACTACAGCCTTATTGATACACATGGGTGGACTCATGCTTCGACTGACACCTTTCAGATGCCCTCTGAGCACGATTTATTGTGTATCCTTTCTCCTAGCTTTGTCAGTGCCAAGCAGCAGGTACTTCATGGGTGAGGCTCGATGAGGCCCTCGGCAACCTGGTCTAGTTGGGGGTGTCCCTGCTGACTGCGGGGAGGTCAGACTAGATGACCTTTGGAGGTCCCTTCCAGCCTGGACCATTCTATGATTCTATTCTAGGATTCTATTCTAAATTAGGGAAACCCTTACCCTAAGGAACATACAGCTTAATGCCAAAAGCACCAATATCCTGTTAGCGAAATGGTGGTGGTGGTGAGGTGAGATTCACTGTGTTGCAACGTGAGAGGGGAAGACCTGAAGCACATGGAGGTGGCCAGGCGCGAGGGCCGTTGCTAACCCTACCACACTGCTGCCTGCTCAGCCCATCCAAAGAGCAAGTTTCTGTTCCTGAAGCTGGCAGTTTGTCACCTTACACGAACTTAAAAATAAATAAACTATTTGAACAGGAATTGGAGCATTTTTCTGAACAACTTTATAGAAAAGATTGTGGTTTTTTCCTTTCTGGGAGGGAGATTTGATGCTTCAGTTGTTAATCTTGGCTGTTAGATACAGGTGAAGGTGAACTCTTTTCTGAAGCTACTTAGGTGTGCAGTGGATACACACTCATTACAGATACGGTCGTGATGGGATTTTAAAATGTTTTATTTGACACGTGCATTACTCAGACAACTCATCCTGCATGAATTCCTAATTGGCAGAATATTAACTGGGGAAAACTTTTGTCTGTTTTAGTTGGGAAATGGTTAAGCAGATTTGTAGTTCTGCTGAAACATACTATGTGATGGAAGACAGAGAGATTTTTTTCTGTCTCTGTAAGAGTAATCCAGAGTTCACATTAGCTTAATTTATGAAGAAGGAGTCCTATAACATTAAGCATTTTTTCTCTGTAGGCACTGAAATTTGGACAAAAGTATTTATGACTTCCTAATTACTGAAAGACCATCATTCAGACAATCAAAGTGTAAGTGGAAGGATGTCTGGGTGTGTGTGAGTCTTCTCTTGGCCTCAAAGGATTTTCCTTGGGAATAGAAAACATTTGAGCGAGGTATGTGGGGTGGAGAATGAGAAATCCGGTGTGGTAAGGGTGTATTGGCTTGTAGGAGAAGACAAGGCACTTGCTGAATTAGAGCACTGCAGTGGAATAATGATCTGTAATCATTAGTGGATTAGTGAGCAGAGGGGACAAGGAGCAGGTCCTCTCCAGCCTCCAGAGGTGGTTGTTTCATGATGGCCCTTTTATGGCTTCTTGGATGTCACCCTGCCATCCCAGGTGTCTCACTTCCTCAGTGAGGTTTCCTTGAGACCCTCCCCAGCTTTAAGAAGCTGTTCGTGCCAGATGGAGCAAACAGTCCAATCAAAGGGAGGCTTTCCCACCCTCACAGCAACTTGCACTGGTGGCAGTGCTGGTTTGGGGTGATTGTATCTTTATAGAGGTTCATGAATTAATTTCAGGGACTAGAAATATCCATATTCATAATTAAAGCACTGGCCTGAATTAGTGCCCAAATTTAATCAGAACCAAACCCATATTTCTAAAGAGAAATGCCTTTTCAGCAGAGGAGGAAATACCACAATGTCCCAGTATTCATTTACTCATGACATTCTAGCTCAGCTTTGTATACTGAAAAAATTCAAAGTGTTTGACATAGGCTTAAATAAACATTTACCCTTTTGGTGCTCCATCCAAGCAGAGCCCAAGACAGTACTTGAGACTTACCCATTCATAACTGTGAGAAGAATCTGGGACCTTCCCTCAGAGTCATTCCAGCTTGATCAGCTGGGATTTGTAATGCTGGGAAGACAAGAAAGGGCATTTTTTTTTCAGCTTGCTTTCAGTCTTTGCCCCTGAAATCCATTTTTGCCATTTTGACTTTTTCTTTTCCTTCCGCCCCCCCTCCCCGTTGTTGGTTGTTGTTTTTTTTTAATTTTCAGGTTTTATAAGTTTAGCAATATGAAAACCAAATGAAAGCCTCAGCTAGTCATGGGCTTGTGTGCAAACTTCTCTGTCACAGCCCAAAGTGCAGCCTGGTCCCACCGATTCCAAATTCCTGAAGTATGAGGAGTTCAGCTTGAGCTACGTGCGTGTATATGCGCAAGTCATATTTTGCCAAGAGGAAGGGAAATTTCCCTCAACGCCATAAAGCTGAGTTTCTCAGGCTAAACCTCTGTAATTTATAAATTAGAAGTCTTGGAAAGCTGGAGGAGTAGAGAGTGTTAGGCGTACAGTGTGCTCTGGGGAAAACAGCATTGCTTTATCGTGAGCTTTTGCTGAGCTGTTAGAGAACAAAGCTGGGGAAAGAGGCTTGTTTATAGTTGCACAGAGAGACAGACTTATCAAGGAAAGTTGTATTACCTACACAGGAAAAATTGCTGTGGATATTTGGGTTTCCTCATGACATTTGTTGATGTTTTCATACTTTAATACTATACACAATACTTTGTGATTCGTTTCTGGAAATAGATCCTCCATGTTTCTCACAGTTGTGCTAATTTCTTTATCTAATGTTTCAAGTCATCTTCCCCATTTATTTTTGGGATAGTTTTTACCTTCTTAAAATACTTAGTGGCATGCATACTTCTGAGGAGAGTACTTCACCTATTTTTATTCTGAAAGGATCAGATCTCTATTTCTTGTGGCTTTTTAAAGGCCTTTGCTTGTGCTAAGAAGTTTGAAAACATAAAGGATTGGAGTCAACTTCATTAACAGACATAAATACGAGCATGGTCTGTCCCTGAACCTTAGAATAGAGCATGGTTAGAGAAAATGAGCTGTTGGTGGATAGACTTCCCTTGGGTAAAAAACTGTGTTTTAAAAATAAAACAACATGCTAGCAGCTTTAAAGTGAACCACGAAAATCCAGTTCAGTTCACATAGCTCCTCCAATATACAAATAAATTGCCTGTGCATCAGTGTTAGATGCAGAACTGAAAAATCTTTATCTTTGTTTTAAAAAGTTACTAAGGACGCCTTGAACACAAAGAGCACTTGGAGATAGAACCCTGAAACTTAAACACCGAGCAATGAAATTTAGCTTTAAATAGTGTCTTTTTCAGACATCAGATGATATTTAGAATCCTTCAGAGTGAACAAAATACACTTTTACATTGAAAAGGGAGGTGCAGAGGCTTTATATTTATTTTTACTGACACAGTGAACTAGATGAGTTCAATTTTCAGCCTTGTGAAGGCAACTGTTTCCAGTATTATCTCATTTCAATTTTAATTGTGGAAACAGCAGACTAAATTTTTTGTCCTGTGCTGATTGTATTTGCTTCTCAGGTTGTGCTTCACTGCTAAGCCTAGGTGCCCCTAGTTTTAGTAAAAGAAGATGCTGTTCCATGTTGGATTATTTTTTCCTGCAGCATACCATGGAGAGAGGTGCTGTCTCTGCTAATAAGCAAATAGCTCCACAAGCAGCCAAACTAATGATGCCTGCTTTCCAGTGGATGCATATCTCTTGGTTGATTGACTTTTAACTGAATTATGCTGCAGCTGCAATGTGTGTTCAGCTCTTAGTAGGCACCAGAGAATCCACTTCTCAGCCAAAGTTTTTCTCCCACAAGGGTGCTCTGTTGTTTAGTAACACACGTTTCCACTGAAACTTTTCTTCTATCCAAGAATTCAGAAAGACCATTGCTCTCTTTTCCTTCCCCTTTCTGGCTGCCCTTGCTGGTGTGGATTCACCACCTTCTTCTCCCCATGACTCTCACGATGCCTTTGAGCTTTCTACTCTGCTGCCTCAGGTTTGGCTGAAAGTGCCCAGCAAGCTAAAAGTCCCTAGGGCAGCTGGAGAGGCAGGCATGATGTAGCATCACATATTCCTTAGAAAACCAGGCTAAAAACTGAATAAAACCATCCAGAAGTACTGCAAATTGTTCATGTTTGGATTTTTCTTCTGGAGAGTAGATACTTAAGGGGACTCAAGCACCATTAGCCAACCCAACATAGGAACTCATGACAGCAGGAGGAGGAGCAGGTCCATGTCCTCATCCTGCTTGATTCAAGGATGATACTCACCCCTGCAGCTCTCACAGGACTGTGCCTTGAGCACTGGCATGGTTGCTCTCAGCCACTGCCCCTGAAGATGTTTTGTTATAAAGTACTAAATATACTCACCAGAGCAGAAAAAGACTAAGTCTTCATGCTGCCTATGGCAGAACTGCGAAGGGAGCAACAGGGATTCCTGCTCAAGTTAGCATGTGGTTTATAGAAAGTGGAACTGTTCCAGTAAATAAGGAAATAAATAAATAGCATCCACCCTCTGTGTGCTACACAGCTATCCAGAAGAGATGTGAACTTGGGTCATCTGCTTCTCAAATGAATGTTCTGCTCTGGAGAGATTTAACTCTCTGGTCTTTTCATTCTCTAAGTGATGCCTAAATCCCATTCTGAACATGGCCTTCTGCTTAAACATGGCCCAAATAAAACTAAACCACGTATTTGACCCTAAATAATGTGTACTTGCTGGAAATTTTCCACAGCCACACTCTCAGAGAAGAACGTATTTTTATTCACATATATGTGGGCAAGTCAGAAGATACTCACTCCTTGATTGTGGTGGGTTTTCTTTTAAAAATCCTTTTGTACCACGCTTACACAGGTGTTTTATGCCATTTCAGGACACATTTTTTTCCCTGCTGTTTCGAGAAGAAAGACATTTTTAAATAGTAGCATTAATGGCATTCCAGTTTTATGATGGTGTATGGTTAATACATTGCTGGACCTGCCATGGATTTCAGATGCGTTTTGCACAGGAGTGTAGAATAAGAAAAATACGCATTTCCCCCAGAAAAAAAATATAATTGAACATAGTATTGCAGAAAAGATGTAGTTACGAGCCATGTAAGTTGTCAAGTATGGTCCTACTTTTTTTGTGACAGTTCCTAACAGTTCAGTTGATTTTCAGTTAGCTTGTTTGAACCACTGCTGAAATCAGAAGGGGCTTTTTGAAAGTGTGTGTTGCTCTGGCAGAACTGCTTCAAACCTATAAACTGGAATAATACCTTTGAGATCAGCAAGCTGCTTTGGATTTACAGTCAGGTAACGGAGATAAAAGTCTGGCCCAAAGATTCAGTCCCCTAGGATTTCCAAACCAGATAGTAACCATGCACTGAGCTACTTTAGGAAGTGGGAAGCCATTGAACATAGTTAAGGTTTTGAACTAAGGAGTGTATGAGCACTGTATCTCTACTTTTATGACTCCTTTGCCATTTTTGGTCTGCTGTTGTATCACTTACTGTTTTAACATGCTTGGATATTAGTGAATGAGACTGTGAGGGCAATTGTTTAAACCTTGGTTTACTGACCAAAGGCTATAGGACAAAATTATGCTTTATAAATGCAAATAAATTCAGAATTTTTTTAGACTGCCATGATGAAATTGCTGTTAGGAAGGCTGCTAGCTCTTTTAAGTGTATATTTTAAAGAAAGTGTTTTAAATGACCAGTACCTCATAATTTCTTCCTCTAGTGTATAATTTAAATAATATAAAGGAATTAAATTCTTCCGAGGTTACAGACAGACAAGGACTTGAAATACGCCTGGAGACAGGTTGGGCTTTCCTATTAATGGGACTCATTTTTTATGCAGGGAATCGCCACATTCAAACAGACACTTTAATATTCACTTTTTGTTCTTCAGTCTCTGAGTGACAACATCCTGAAAGAGCAGTGTGTGGCAGATGATTAAAAAGGACAAATATTCCAGGCAGCATCCTGAATTACCTCCTGAGCAGCGCTGGTGGTTGCTGGAGCCCTCTCTGGGGCCGCAAAGATGATTCAATAAGCTCTAATGGCAACAAATAAGTGAGAAAGAAAAATACGCTTTGTTGATTGTCAGAGCTATATCCAAAACCTGGTTTCCTCTGGGTTTGTCTCTACACATGCGCTCAGCTGATGGTGACTTAGTAGAGGCGTTTCCTCGCCCTGTTAGGAATTAGCAGGCGCAGGCAGGCAGAGCCAGCGGCTGGCAGCAGAGAGGACGCATTAAGGCACATTCGTCTAACACGTGTTTCATTATCTCGATCACATTTTGAACGGCCATTACAAAGTAATTCTGTATGGTCTGGGCATCCCGTGTAACAAAGAGGGGTTGCTGGTGGGATCCATTAAGCAGCAACTAAATTTCTTCCTTTGTGAAAGCAGTTAAGAACGCTTTTTAGTAAAACATTTCCCCTAAAAAACGTGGAAGAAAGCTGAAGGGGTGAGGAAGAGAAGATCTGTACAAGAAGGGACTATGTTGCTTCACCCGTTGTGTGCGTGGTTTTGTCTCAGTTTTTTCTGGCTCCAAAAATAGTAATCTGCTTTTGCAAGGAGTCTGTGAATTTCAAGGGATCACTCCTGGAGGAAAGTGTTATGGTGAACAACGCCCAGCAATTGAAAACAAGAATTTAGAGGTTCCAGCATGAAGCTTTGTCAGGTCTGTTATGTCCATACTTCATCCTGTTTTCCTACCAAAGAAGGCATCAGGACGCTGACCTGTTGCATATGTGGCGGCATATTGGCCTGTTTTGACCACCAGAAAAATCTGTCCTTGAAAGCAAAACTCAGAGGAGGTGAAAATAGTAATTTTTCAGATGGTGCAAGCCCTGTTCCTCAATCGCTGCTGGCTTCTGAAAGCTGATGTTGACTCCTACGTCCCACTGTCTGCCTAGTGTAGCTACTTGGGTTATTAGGTCCACAAGATGCTAGTTGTGTTATATGAAAGTGCAATAAACTTGTTTTGGGGGTAACTCAAAGTCAACCTTGGTATTGCTGCTTGTTTCTTTGCCCTGTACCTGTGTAACAGTCCCTTGTGTTGAGATTTCCTAAGCCACAGCTGTCAGGGCAGGGGAATGCAGTAAATGGCTCTCTCATACTAGCACTGACCCAGCCGGCACGTTCAGGTGGCACAGCATGACCCGGGAGTGATGTTTCACCTGCAGAAGGAACAGCCACGTTTGGATGGTGCCATATTGAGGCTTTATAGGAAAATGCTTTAACAGGCACACGTAACAGTAATTTTAGCTAGGCACTTAAATTAAAAAGGCACATGTACCCTGAAGCCTTTTGCAAATATTTGAGACACCTTGGATATAACTTCAAAATTCCCCCATCAAAAGCGGCACTCAAGATAACTGAAGTGCAGGAGTGACCTTTGTAATAACTCAACAAACTAGACAAATAGAAAGCTAAAACTCCTGTCTTGCCAGCAACTTACCGCTCTCTCCACAAATAAGCTATTCATAAAATGCTACGGAGAGGGTAAATTGTGTCACACATATTTCATTTCCTCTGTCTTCAGTATATCTTACCAGACGCCCTGTAGCTTCAAATAGATGCATTTTTTTTCAGATTAAGCACTTCCTAAAAGTAATGGTCCTTGATAGCAAAACTGGAGAATGATTTGCTACTTGATTAGAGACCAAGTCCATGAAAATAACCCTTTTGATTGATGCACTGTATTACAGTGAGTGATCCTTCCCTGCCTGGTCTTTGCATGACTTGATTTGGCAAATAGCACTGACTGTGGATGGACTATGACAGTCCAATGAATGGCACATCCAGTAGAATAAATCATAGCCCAGAAGCATGAGATCAGCTAAATCGCCTACTTGACTAGCTCTGGTATTTTCTATCTTTCTTACATTTTCTTTACTTTAATTACCTTGCCTGAAAACTCCTTTTATTTTGTAATGAGTTATAAGTAGGAAACATTGTTGTAGTTGTTCTTGGGTTATGGAAGTCCTTGCTTTCAGCCTTGGGAGATTTCTGGTTTCTTCCAGGCTTTCAGTATATTGCCATTCATTGGTGGCATTCAAATTAAATGGGGTGTTTGGCCTGTGAGAATTCGAAATATGGGCAATTTAAGGAAATCACTTTATTAAACTCTGACTCACTTTGAACTTAAGATGTGTGCACTTCAAAGGGTCAGGCTGGATGTACATCTAGTAGTTCAGCAACCTACGCAGTATTCTTAAAGCTGCCAAAGTCAGCTGGAAATATTGTGAGATCAAGCTTTCTTTTATGCAATTTCCATAATTTCCTCTTTTTACCTTATAGGAAGCTAAAACAATGTATGCACTGGGGGAAAGAGAAGGAAATCTTTCTTCCAATATTTCTGAAACTCAGCATGAGTTTAGATCTACCTTAAATCTACAAGTGGCTGTAGGAGTTTTTATTTTTCCTAACTTTTGAAGCATCCTTATTTAGACCTTTCAGGTTTCTGGCTCTCAATAAATCCTAGGGAACTTGCCAAAAGCTAGGGCTGCAGGACTTGTGAACATCAGCCCAAGCCAAAGTTCTCAGCATCTCCAGGCTTCTTCCAGCAGAGCCAGGACTCAGCAGCGGCCAGTTGTAAGATGCTGATTAAAATAGATAAGTCTCTATGAAAAAAATGAAAAAAAAAACCCCACCAAAACACCAAACCAACCACCTCTGCTTCAGTTAGTAAATGCTGAAGAGGAACGTTTTTGTTTTGGGGATGAAAAGGATTTCATTTTTTGTGGCCTGGAGCAATCCGACACAAATCCATCCCCTGTTTCCCTTACACCAAATAGACTTTCTTCCTTCTCCACTCCTACCAAACAGCTTTGTTCAGCTCCATTAAACAATTCTGTATAAATTGCTGTATTCACTTGATTCTCGTTTATCTCTTCTGGACTTTTTAATCGGACCATATTTTTGGAAGGACGTAGGGCATCTCAAAAGCACTGGTCACCTGGATTGAATGATTTCTTGGCCACTGTCTGGTGAGCAGGATTGTGAATTAATTTTCATGCTGTCGGCACACATTGTGTTTGATAACCTAACCTGTGACAATCTCAGAAGCCTAATAAATGGTGCTTCAGTTTTATTTACTGATATTTCACTCAAATATGAATGGAATCTGACCATGGAAATATTAAATTAGCTCTATCATGCCCTTCTCTGTCAGAAGGAGGTGAATTATGAACAATAAATAAGTGCTGAATGAAAGACTCTCAGAGCACTTTGCACTATGTCTGGGTTATTAGAAATGAAGCAATTCCACTTCATCTGTCCTGTCCAGGTTCTCCAGGTTCCTGAGACTCTATTAAGGGAAAATTGGGCTTCAGCATGTTGGAATGAATGACGCACAAAACAGGAGGTTTTTGAAAAACAGTTGTTGAATTTTTAAAGCTTAAGAGCCCTCTTTTAGTGCCTTGGGACACAAGAGGCAGATAAATATAAGTTATATAAAAGTCATAGATAAAACTAAGATACAATCTTTCAGAACTGGAAGACGTAGGATCTAAATGAAGTAGAACAGCCTTGTTGCAGGATAAAGTGGACAAGAGATGGAAGAGCTAATAAAAATCACTGCTTTGAGTGGTCTGGAGCTAATAGGAAGATGAAGACAAGCGAGGAAGAGGGCTGTGCGTTGGTTCATTCGGAGTCTTGGGACAGAGAGGCTACTTTGCAGGAGGAGATAGCGAAGTACATGGGAGGGGGATGTGAAGTTTGGACTTTATTACAGCACTTCTCCTGTTGCCTAGGTGGGAGATGCTGCAGAAATAACTATGCTCCCCACCTTGCAATAGCTCTGCCTCCCACTGCAAGAAGAGTCAGCTTGGCTTGGGCCTTCCCCTGAAGTGACCAAATCACCATGGATGTCCAAAAAGACTCAGGTTTTTTGTCTCCGTTTGTCAAAGGTGGTGAGGTGAGCACTTGTTTACTCTATTCTTCCATGGCTCCACACCACGCACTGACACAGGCAGAGCTTTTCTCTTCCAAAGTGTCACAGTGAACTTTGGGAGCATGTGGTGGAGTTGGCTGAGCCCTGCTTTTCTTCAGGATGAAAGTTTGTTCCTTCCAGCTTCTTGGAACATCAGGGGATGATAAACCCAGGAATTGGAAAGTTGATCTGCATTTTTAAAAACCCTTTGGTTTTTTTATTGATTTTTTTTTTTTATCCCCCAAGTATATGCATGTAGCATCTGAGACTACAAAATAGAAGCGATGGGTACATAACCTTTGTCTATTCCTTTCCAAAAGCCTGAGTTACTTAATTCTTCTTAGAATAAAAATAGAAGTGGTAAATTTTACACTAGCTGACAGAGATATTTTTTTTCTGTCCAAGTCAAGTCAAGAACATAAATGTTAATTGCATTCATATATATTTCCCTGCTATGATATTAAGTGAGGGCGGAATAAGAAGGACTTCTCCGACATAAAGAGAATTTTCACCCCGTGATTAACAAAATCAGGAATTCAAATCTGGGTGGCTCCCAAGTGAACCAATTAAAACATCGCAGAGCTCTTGCTCACTCTGTCTTTCAGAAGTTGGAGGGAGGCTTTTCTGACTTCTGAGTGGAAATGCAAAAAACCCAATGTGGTTGTATGCATTAAGGCACAGCTTTTAGGAGAGGACTGAGCAAGAAAGATTAGCTTTGTTGGCCAGCTGATGAGCTAATTCTTGTAATCCTTACACTGAGCTGCACCTCCCTCACTCAATAGAGCTCCCTTCAAATGCATTGTCCTACTTCCACAGCCGAGTCAACCCTGCTGTGATTAGTGGGCTGCCGGCTCTTCCTCTTTGCAGGGGGTGCCCTGCACTCTGAAAATCTATTTATTGTTTTGATCTTCCCCACCTCTTGCTAACTTATGTGATAGGGTTCAAAACTTGTGTTGGAAATTCATCTCATACAAAACACTGACTTTCTAGGCTAAGCTTAATTCAGCAGGAAAATTAAGCGGAGTGTACTCTCAAATAAGTATTTTAAATTCAGCTGTGATGGAAATGGATCAGTGCAAAGGTCATCACCTTAAGGAGATATTTATGAGGTTAAACCTCAAATTGATTTAAAAAATGTAGTCAATGTTTCCCTTAAGTTGAGACATCAATTGCAGTGTGAATGAAAAAAACATTTAAAAACTTTGAGTCAGATTTCAAAATTAGGACAAATCTAAGTGTTTGCTGTATCCCAAAATTAATGCTGTCTGGAAGTAAGAAATAACTTTGAAACTGAAACAGAGCCAAGGCTGGCTTTGGAGTAGTTTTATTCCACAGCTAGCTATATACCTCCCAGTTACTGAAAAACAAACACGGCATGCTTACCCCCTTTTATGTTATGAGGTAGATTACAACCAGGAGGTACCCAGGAAATATTTCCAAAACTCTGAATGATGTGGAAATAATTACTCAAGTAAAAAGAAGGTCTGGATTGCTTTCAAAATATTAACATAATCTTTCTTAAAACCACAGCAACAACCAAAGAAACCAGGAACGAGGAAAATTTGGATCTTTCATACCAACAGACAGCCAAAACCCTCAAAGCACATTAGCTACCCTGAAAGCATATTTATTCAGCTTTCAGCAGACAATTAGCAGGAATGAGACTTAACAGGGCAAAGATCCTCCAAGTAGGATGTGCCAGAAGAGGTTGGAATTTGATGTTAAAGTGGAATAAAGGGAAGTACGCTTGGTTTAGTATGATATGTGTTTTTGAACCATTCAAAAGTTCCTATTTCTAGATATCTCAAAATATTTCAGATTTTGAATCCTAAAACATTTGATATTCTTTTAATGTGACTCATGAGAACAAGTCAGATGGATAAAGAGGAGAAGTTGATCTCATACGAGTGTGTTGGTTTTATGCACAAGCGTATTCAGTAGATTAAATTTTGTAGGGGATGTGATAATTCCATACTCTTTTTGTTTTGGACTTGTAATGTTATCTTCAGAAAAAGATGATAATTTTATTCCCTGGGAAAATGGCTGTTCTTTATTATCATCTTAGGCTGGTACAAACAATGTTTCCAGGAAGAGAACAAGGACTTTATTTTTTTCCCTTGTCTGCTGAGCACTCCTTTGTTCAATTATTGATTGTATTTTTTTCTTTTGCCTTCGCCTATCTGTGATTTTTCCTCACTGCTGCTCGTGAGATGTGCCGTGCCTACAACGGTGCAGGACGGGCAGGACAGGGGAGAGGGAGCTGGTGCATTGTCATCCTTGGTCCCATCCTGCCCTTTCAACTTGTGTGTAGTGATCGCAAAGGACATGAGGGACGTGACTCACCAAGCCAATTCTCCAGAGAGAAATAACAATTAATAATACTTACTGATGGCTGTTTTATTTATAAATGCCTTCAGTGCATCAGGTTAAATGTTTAATTTTAGAAGAGTTAGAGACTGGAAAAATTGGTAGTTCAAGGAGTTGGTGGTGAGGGTATTGTCTGATTAATCTGATGTAGTCATCCGAACTATTTTTGAGGCTTCCCTATGTAATTTGGGGTTTATAAAGCGGTTATTTCAGTTTTTATCCACATTGTCTGCGTACCAACTTCTTAATTTGTTCTTGCTTGCATGTCGCAGCTCTTCCTTTTTGTCCTTGCTGCTGATCTTGTGTTTAGGAAGAAGTGGTGATTTGCACTATGGCTAGTCCAGCGTTGTTAAAAAAGAGCCACAGCATCTTCGTGCCCCGTGCAGCATCTTGCAGGTCCACAGCTGGGCATCGGTGTTTCCCTCACGGACTCTTTCAAGAGGCCTTGCATGGGGTGTTTCCAACCAGCAGGTCACAACCTGCGTCCGTAGTACTTCCCAGAAGGGGGCTCGACCATGTTCATGGATGAGCCTTCTTGCTTTAATGTCTTGTGAGTGATACAGGCAAGCTGCTTTCTTCTCAGAGCAAGGATATGTGGCTCTGAAATTGTCAGTTTTATCATCCCAACAGAGCCAGCTGCCTAACAGATATGAGTAATGTGAAGTAGAAATGGGAAGATCAAGGTAAACAAACACAAAGGAGCAAAGAAATGTGTTTCCTATCTAAAAATGTAGAGCGAACTATGGATAATGCAGCTAGGAGAGGTCTGTCACAAGATTCATAGTCCCTGGGCATATTTCATTCATGTGAACGGTGCTTACACAGCAGATAATTTGAGCTGTTTTTACCTTCGCAGAGAAATATTTTCATCCCTTAAAATGGGTCTTAAACAATAGCCCGATCATATTGCATGCACAGGGAGCTCTGCTCCGGTGTCTGACGCGTTTCTTGGGTTTCTTCCTTGCATACATATTTGTTATCACAGCAGACGACAGAGCCTGTAATGTAATGGGTACATGGCCCCGTTCCACGTCCAGCCAGATTTTTTGAATTTGGACATTTTTCCTTTTCACCTTCCTGGTGGTAAAACAACCGCAGATGAATAGTGAAACAGGGCACTTAGTACGTGGAGCAGAAACCGTGTAATATTTCTTCACTCGGTAGGAAAACTCCTTTTGCTTTCAAGAAAATCCAGAGCCAAGCTTGACAATTTTAGGGCATTTGCATAGCACAAAGAGGCTGGTGGTGCTCGCCTGAAAAGTACCACTGATAGGAGGTGTTGATCTGTAAACCACAAACCTTGCCCTCAGCATTCCCTCTGTGAAGTGATGAAGGCCTGCAAATGCTATATCAAGAACTCCTTACATCCACCAGAAATTAATAGCAGTTTTTGCTTGCAGCTGTTGTACTGTATATGTTTCCTAAAAAAAAAAAAAAAAAAGCTAGATCAAAGGGTATGTCTAAAATTTAAATTCATGGTTCTTCAAAAACAGATTACAGAAGTGCCCCAGTTATGATTATTTTTTGTCTGGCAACATGCTTTCTTTTGGATCTTTTCTAAACCTCTCTTCCCACATAAGACCTCTCTTCCCCCATCTTCTTTTGCCATTTAATTTAATAAATCATCAGAGCAAATGCGCCATGTATATTGAAATATGTAGGAATGTCATATGCAGTGAGAAGTGATAGGGATTAGCAAGTGAGAAGGAAATTCCTTGAGTAAATACGTGCTTCTCTAATTCTGTCCAGTTTTGATGTATTTTGAAAAATCCAATCATGCTTTTTCATTCACCAAAGAGAATATTTTGGACTGGAAATGAAAATTGTTTACTTCATGGGATGAGGCTTATTAACAGCTATAAATAGTAAACAGCAATATTTGTCTCCCAGGCAATTGTAATTTCTTGATTAGAGCATCAGATGAGTAGCTGGGGTTTTTTAAGTATTCCTGTTAAACGAATAAATTTGTACGATGAATGCATGCACTGTGAGATAATTTGTTTTTCAGCAAAGTGTGCCTTCTCTTTTTGAAATAGGAAAATCACCTGCTGGGGTTTCACCACTAAAGGTTCCCATAGACAAGCTTTTTGTACTCACATGCCTGAAGGCGTGAGTTAAAACCTTCCTGATTTGTAAAAATTCATTTTTATTTATTAAAAAAAACAAACAACAGATCTGCAACACCAGATGTTAGTGAAGGGGGAATTTGCCACTGGCTTTTGCTTATCCCTGTTGGGGAGGAATGGCTGATGGACGTGCCTGTGTCGAGGCCTCCAGTGGGTTTTCCTCCTCACCAGAGCAGGACAGAGAGGCTTCGCTGTCCTCTGGGAGCCGAGTCTTTTAGGGAAGTTGAAGACCTGGAGACTCCCGATGGATTTATGAGACTTGGCGCTAGCTGCTGGGGGGGAGTGTTCATGTGAGTAATAGTTTGCACGATCAATCTCCTCATTTATTAATCTTTTCAGATGTTTCTGAGCAAAATGCAAATCTGTTTGTAAGTGGATAAGGAGGCATGGGGCCTTGGCACGTGTTCAAATCACATCATCTCAGCAAGCTATTGCCCTTCCTTGAGGTTTCAGCTGATACACTAACCCCACGGCTGGGTGGGCTGGAAGCAGGCGGGGAGGGCCAGGGGGGGCTCTGCCAGCCCCCAATAGCTCTTCAGAACCAGACCCTGGCCGCATCCAGTCCTGTGGCCATGTCCTGAGGAGCCAAGAGCAGCAAATCGTTTTAAGCAGTCCCTCTGGTGACCAGCCAGTTACGAAAAGTGAAGTAAAATAGTCCTTCCACCTTGAGATGACTGTTTAGAGAAATGAAAGTTATTGTATGTGCACGTTCCCTTTTAAATAAAACCTGTGCTCAACAGTACACCCATGGTTCATAAACGAAAGCTAGCGGTAAAGATTTATGGCCAAATTTTACAAACATTATTAAAAAAAATTATTGCTAGGTATTATACGCACAGGACTCTGAAAAGGAAATCTATTTTTATTAAAGTTTGGAATTTGAAAGAGGGAGATGCTGCCAATAATTTTTTCAAAGTCTGATTTATAAATGAAGTGCTAATGAATAATTCCACAAATGGTGCTTCATATAGTAAAGCATGGAGGCAGATTTTCACTGCTGCTGGTACAAGAATAAATCTGAGCGAGTAAATCTTCTGCATGTTGCCAATTTTTATCATTCTTGGATGTGGAAATATAATCTTGTGCAATATTTTAAGAATGTAAAAACTCTGCACAAGGGGGCCAGTGCCTCTCTGGCAGCGAAAGACGATACTGGCACAGACCAGGAGGAGAATGTGTTTGAGAGCTTGGTGCTTTCAAATTTCTAGGAGCATCCTTAACAGTACCCATCCCTTAGTACAAAGCAGAGTCTCCCAGGACGTGCAATGTTCTACACCCTGCTGCTGGAGAACCTCACCACCTGGGAATAGCAGGGCACAGGAAAGTTGTGCTTATTCCCTTTTCCAAGCCTATGGAAGAGCTGCTGTTTTCACAAGTGCGTGCCCCTCCAGCTTGGCTCCCAGAGGAGCAGGAGCTGCCAGGCCTGGGAGGGAGCAGGTACCGATGTCTGCCATTGGGGAGCCAGTGTGGGGGAGCCTGTGCCTTTCCGAGGCCGGTGGGTATCTCCTACGAATGCCAATTAGTGCTACAGAGCGTTTGTTGAGCGAATGGTTTACTGCAATTGGTTAGGTTGTTAGCTTAATGAGATTAGACAAGATCTAATGAAAGAAGACAAGTACGTAACGTGTTTTTAGTAGTTAAACTGCTCTGCTCTGGGATTTTCTGGGACTGCGGCGTGGCATGCTCTAATAGCCTCTTCACCGTTGCATCGTCGTCCCGTTCCCACCGGTTCCTCGCTGGAGAGCTGTCATATTGTCAGCACTGGTATTTCCCCTTGTACTGAGCTGGCAACGAGTTGTCAGTCCGATTTAACTGGCCGTCCTACACGTACATCATCAAATGATGGCATCCTTTTAATAAACGGTGAACCGTGCAGCTTGTGATTGATTCCTGACAAATCAGTCAGCATCGCCCCGCTTTCAAACTTGCCCAACTCAGCTGCCTCCCGGGGCTGCTTAGACAGAGAAAGGTTAGCAGCAAACTGACAACTGCCCATCGAGCAGATAACGATGGGAAAAATTCAATGAAAACCTGCACATCTAATGACGGCAGAAATGCTAGCTGGGTGGAAGAGGCAAAAGCCTGCAGCTGAGACAAGGGGTCGGTGAGGTAGTCCAAGAAACAGCAAAGATGTCCCGCAAATCTGAGCACTGGTGGCCACATTGTGGAGAACGATAACAAAAACCTGCTTATCTTCACTATCTCCGACACACTTTTCAGATCATCTTCAAGGCTTGGGAGGGTGAAGTTGTAATGGTAGGGGTTGGCAATAATTTGGTAGCCATCAGAAATCTCCAGCAGGTTACCCTAAGTTAAGGAACACCACTAAGGTTTGGTGTCAAAGGCCCTTTGTGCATATGACTAGATGTTGGTAGAATTAATAATAAATTAAAGCTAAATGCAGGAAGACAGTTTTAAGATTGTTATATATTTATTTTTTCAGGTGTGAAAATCATTATTGTTTTGGGCCAGTCAAAGAATTATACTTCTTTTGGACTTTTATGAAAAGAGACTAGGAAACTGATAGGTGCCCTGTGTGCTTAAAATCCCCTCAGGGAACTGCATTAAAATAGAGACAAGATATTGCAGGAAGGTAGAGTCTTTTCTGCCCTGTCAAGGGGTCAGTATAGCTTAATTAAGCAGAGTTTCTCGTTTCTCAAACCGTGGAGTATCCAGCTGTCTAATATCCTCCCCTCTGCAGATGTCATATGTGTCATGCACACAGAATTTATGTCAACATTTGCCATCTCATTGAGTGCCTCCATCCTTTATCCGGGTGATAGGCATTTGTTATTTGCTGCCTCATTTTAACCAGTCATTCCCATTAGCACTAATAACATCAGGGTGGGGGGAGCTTTCATTTCGCATAAACCTTGTGCTGACCTTCCTCAGTGAATTTCCCCATCAAGGAAAGACTCTTTACAGAAGATGTTACACTACCATAAGGACCTATGTTAAGGAAGGGGGAAAAGAATGTGAATCATCTAGGAATTCACTCTGCACAAAATCTTTTCTTCTTCTTCCTTTTAATATGCAATCCCTTTTTTTTTTGTTTTTTTAACTGGTATTTTTGCCGGAATACTTTTTGCAGAACAGAAGACTGGAACTCTTCAAAGCCACAGTGCCAAGCATCTCCTCTCCCTCCTACTTCAAAATAAATCATTCTCCTGGTGGTAATGAGTAATACAGAAAAATGCAGGCAGAGAGGATTTTGCCAGGGAGAGAGAGATTTGCAGTGCTGTGCTTTGGCTTCTATGCAAAGTTCTATTTAATGACACTGCCACAGAAGGAGTATTATATTATCTGTCCCACTGCTCAAGCCTTCAGTCTCGGCATTGTATAAGCACACTACTTTTTTTACATTTTTAAGCAGCAAGCGATTCCAGAGAAATTCCTGTTCCAGCTACAAAGCTCAACAGACCCCAACTGTGTCATTACCTCACCCTGTTGGGGCAAGTCCTGCTCCTGCAGCTGCAGAGGACCACTGCCAGCTGCCTTGGGAGAGTCCAGCTGCCCTCCCTGGGACCGTGCACCCATTGCCACCGTGGCACCCATTGCCACCGCAGCAGACATGGCCCTAGCCCCACATCGCACACAGACAGCAGGGCGAGAGGGGGCCGTTGTTCCCTCTTGCAGCAAAATCAGGATCACAGAGGTGGCAGCAGGGCTGAGGCAGCTCTTCAGTGTCTTTGAAAGCCCCAGAGAGAAGAGGAGCCTCATGCTCCTCATGGGGATATGGCTGGTCCTCACCCTCGGAGGATGCAGAGGGAACCTGGAGCCATTAAGCTGGCACTACAGATGCAGTGAGGCAACCCGTGTGCCCTCTCCCAGCATTGCTGCACTGGCCAAATCCTACTCTAAGCGGTCTGCTGATCCCTAATGTTTATTTTTTTTTCCTGCTAAATTTTTCCTGGGTTTGGAGGGAAAGTCAGGAGATTCCTTTTTCTGTTGGGTTAGCTAGGGTGTTTTTGACGTTCAGAGACAGTATAAACAGGATTTTGCCTTTGAACTCTGGAGTCTAGCAGAAGTAGTTGTTTCAACAAAATGAACTTTACCTTGCTGTCTGAATGAAATGGTTCTGAAGATTTCTGTCTCCTAGCAGTTGCTTGAAAATGCCAGCTTTCATTTGGGTAGAATACATTGAATTAACAATATTCATAATTAATCTCTACAGCCTCGGCTAGGTAGGGGGACCCCATGCCTGTCCCATCACTATGCCTTGGCCTTGGCCTGAGGAACGGATTAGACCATTTATCTGTGTTCCCACCAGTTTCTTGCTGGCAAGAGAGTGGATCTGCTGTGTGCTTTACTTCCACAGCAGAGAAGCATGTCTGCCAGGAGCACAAGGAGAGCCCATCGGCTGGGTCCCTCGCTCGGCACAGCCGTTCATTCACACAGATCGGCCTAAACCTGGGCTGAATTGGAGCCAGGAGCAGGGATGGAAGTGCCCCTATCCTGTTACTAACCTCCTGAGCTGCTTAATCCCTTCAGCTGAAAGCTGACCTGCAACAGATGCTGTTTCAGCAGTTTCCAAGAGGCAGAGATGCCCAGGCGTGGTATATTCGATGTATAGGGCCAGTTTCTCAGCTGGTGTGGGTTGCCCCAGCTCTACTGACACCATCAGCATTACACCAGTTCATGCCATAAATGGGATCAGGCCATAAAGTTTTCTGATTCGCCACAGCTCATGTTTCGCATGACACGGAGGCAGATTTTTGAGTCAAGAGGCCTAAACGTAAAATGGCTCTTGACTCTCATTTCCTCTGGGCTGCCTTTTCACCAGCGGCTTAGGCTTGATTTACACTGCTGTCAGGGGATAACAAGGCCTGTCTGCCTGGGGATGTCAGTGGATCGTTGCTTTCGGAGACACTTGCCACTCTGTTGTTGGTCAAGCATCTATTAACTGGAGGCTGTGGCAAGCGATGTGCTTTCCTTGGGGAAGTTTGTCTGAGGCTCCGGCACGGCTGTAGGATGCTTTCTGTGGCACCTTTCTGCCGGTGCCCAGGAGAAGATGCTGGCCTGGGTGACTTCCCAGCCCCCCTGTCTCAGATGCATATTCATATTTCTCCTGTCATTATCTTGTTGGGCTTTTTAGCAGGAGGTGAATGCACCTTAATGCTCTAATAAATTAGGATGCCATCCTTAAAATCTGGCAGGAGGAAGGACAGCTTCATGCAGGAGAAAAGCCATGTTTATATTAATGGTCTTCCAATTAGCAAAAAGCAATTATAGTTTGGCTTGATTTTTATAGTCCTTCATTTGGGGTTCAGGGCTCATTCTCCCTGCAGGACACCCGGAAAATGTGGCTTGCTTTGGCATATCAGCAGCATTTTCTGGCACATCTAGGATTTATGGTTGGTTTGATGAAGTTAAAGCTGGCACAGCTTTTCTGCGGGTGGAGCATTTGAGCAGACAGGTTTATACAACTCCAAAGAACTGCATCAGACTGGAGCAGAACTTGATTTAAAGATAATCTGGGGAAGGTGGAGTGTTATGAGAGAAGAGAGAAAAATACATATAAAATAAAGTCAAGCGCTAGATTAGATGCCTTTCTCGCTTTTCTGCTTGTTCACACTCCTGGAGTCTCTGGCATCCCCTAAATAGAAGGCAGGCACTCTAAATCAAAGCAAATGTTTTCTCTGTCGTTTCTGACACGACTCAATGTTTCCCTAGATGGGCTGGCAAATCAGGTAGGCTGTAACCGTCTTTCTCACCCACGGCGCTGCACTTGAAGCTACTGCTGTAGCAGTGGCTGCCTGTGCTCTGGAGGCACGGCCCTGCCAAAAGACGGGGGTGGTGGAGGTGGGGAGCGGGGCCCCATGTCCTGCCCGGCTGCTGTGAGCATGCTGCGTGAGATGAAACATCACACTCACGTCCACCTTCCCTTGACGGCTCAGATGTTGTCACCATCCAGACCTTCAGTGAAAACTGGAAGGGTGCCATAACATTATTTCCAATGTAAATGGGGGCTCTTTAATTGTTGGCTGCATGTCCCGGCTCACTGTGAACGTAAGCTTACTGGCGTGTGTTTGTGAGCAACATCATGCTCTACCATGGCTTCTCTTCAATGAAGTTTTATTCATACGCTTCCTTGGTCGTGGCAGGGAGAGTGTTCTGGTTTTCTGTGATTCACAGCAAGTGAACTTTATCTTTTTGTTCATAAAATTCCCAAATGATCAGACATAAATGCCTCATTCCTGCCACT
This sequence comes from Gallinago jamesoni, assembly GCA_025769975.1. Classification (NCBI taxonomy): domain Eukaryota; kingdom Metazoa; phylum Chordata; class Aves; order Charadriiformes; family Scolopacidae; genus Gallinago; species Gallinago jamesoni. The sequence continues at coordinate 143,027,155 of JAOQGH010000001.1, forward strand.
ATCCTCCCCAAGAGGCTTGTGTGCCAAAAAAAGACTTGGAGTTGGCTGACAAGTCATTTCCTGATTTGCAGCCGTTCCAGATTTACTCAGCTACCAGCCACCCCCACGATGAGCGTCGTTCCTGTTGGAATGGGAGCAGGCTTACTCCTGTTTTTTGTTTCTCTGCTATGGTTTAAGCCTGCCAGGTGCTGAACCTTAATTCCTGCAGAAGCCATCAATGAATTCTGACTTTTGTCATATGACTGGGTGATGATGTGACATCTGGATCTCCTACGTGCTTGAAATGTTAACCCCTTTTGAACCTTAATCTGTAGCAGATAACTATGGCCCATGAGTAAGGTTTATTTCTACTCCAGTATACCAAGGAAAAGATCCAGAATGCTTTACTTCCCTCACCTAAGAGGTGTAGACACTAAAGTCCCAGAAAGTGATGTACACTACCTTTGTTCCTTGAGTATCTAAATCTTCTTACATACCTCAGTGTTTGGCCCCAAAGTTTCCAAGGTCCATACGTGCAGGACCACAACAGCCAAGTCTGCTAGCCTGGGCTCTGGGTACCTACCACCAGTGCATGGGCTGCTGTAGTGCAGAGACAAGGCAAACTCTGCCTTTCTCTTCCCAAATCCTGGGATGAGCCCGATCCTTAAATGTATTCAGAGCTCACAGGTCTATTGCACAGGGGCCCAGGAGAAGGAGGCTGCTAGACTTGTTAAAGCTAGCGTAGCAATTATATATCCATAGGTATCAGCCTTGAGAGACCAAATCTGCTCTGCCAGTGGATGTGCCACTAGTCTAGAGGACATCTACAAAAGCTTGCACATGCTGCCTGTTGAAGCTGGGGCACAGTCAGCCAGACTAGGGTCAAAAGATCACCTGGAAGTAGCCTTAGGGTAAGTGATTGCTTTTGCCACATTGGTTGCAGAAGCAATCTGCCAGTTTTAAGGAAATTCAAACCTGGAATGCTTTGCCAACATGACATAGCAGTGTTACTGGTACTTGCAATGACCAATATACTTTTGAATGGAGTTTTGTGATCATGCAAGAGTTTCAGTTCTCATTTCGTTTAAATGAAACTTTGTAAACATTGTTTTTTGCAGACAAAAGCCTTAAGATGCAAACCCTGAGGAGCTGTCTGCCAATAGGAAAACAAAAATAACTGTTATGTAATTATTTTTAAAATCTCAGTATCTTTTTCAGCTCACATTGTATTTTATTATTGCCTGGGTGCAGGAAGTGCTCAAAAGGGGACGCATAGCTGATTAAAGTAACCTTGAGTTATGTGCAGAGTTTGATAGTAGGGACAAAGGTCCTGTTTCTTTATGTATCTGCGGATCCACATTGTACCTGCCTGGTTGCGCTCTGGCCTGTGTCGGTACAGACACGCTGAAAAACCCACACAGCTCTCCTGGGCTCCAGCAGAACTGCACAAAGGAGGAGGTTGATGTAGTGATGCGAGGGAGGCTGCACTGTGTCAGTCATTTGAGCAATTGGCCCCTGGTCTTATCCTTAGCACATACTTAACACATCTTGCCAAATTTTGCGGTTGCTTAGTAATGTGAACAAATATCCCCTGGAGATTCAATAACCAAACTCATTATCACTTGTCATCTAGGCCAGGAACTGAATCCAGATCTCCAGGAGTGAATGACTGGTGTGTTAACCTAGTCTCCTACTGCTAAAATAGCAGAATGAATATGTGCAAAGTCAGCTCCACGCAGTGGGTAAAAATATGCCCTCAGTAAGAGCACAGAGAAGCTCTATTAAAAATGATTCTCATTACATAGATTCCATTATCTGAAATAAGAAGGGGGGGATTTAGTATTTGTTAATGTTTCAAGGAGAGACGTAAATGAAGACTGATTTTTTTTTTTAATTATTTATTTTTGATCTTACAAACTAGGCAATATACCAGAGTTTGTGTGTGTCATCTTCTGCGCTTCAGGAGACCACTGAATCACTTTGAAAACAGAATCTCATTCCAATGTCACTTTGTGGATGCTGTTAGGTGGGTCTACAGCACTTGCCACAGCTGTGTGCGGAGATACACCACCTTGCTCCAGAAGGGCTCGTTTGCTGCAATGTAGCCACACCAGCGGAGCTCATCACTATGATAATGACACCTCCCAGTATCTGAGCTCATATCCCAGTCAGAAACACACTGTCCTGTGGGGACATAGCAGCAAATCTAGGATTAGATAGATAGATAACACTGCATCATGAACACCATAAACCTGTGATCTGAAATTTTTGCTAAGTACTCTACTTTGTCTCCTGCTCATCAGCAGGTTCCTTCTGGTTCATCAGGAAAATGCAGAGAGTCAGCCAGTTTGCTTAACAATGATTTTGGCAGCGAATCCAATATTTGTAGATCTGCGTACTGAATACATATGCTGTTGGCTATAAAGATACCACATTTTTCACTCATAAGCAATCCCAGCTGCATATATGGTTTTTGGACTTTTTTTTATTTTATTTTATTCTGGAGTAAATTTCAGACCAGCTGCTCAGCGTACAAATGCAAGTTGGTTTAATTCATGTACAAGATGTATGCGGATCAGACATCGAGGGGGTGTGTGCACTCATAGTGATGGGAGTTCAGAGGAGATGCAGAGATTGATAATTTGCCTGAACAAGGTCAATACTGGCAAACATGGAAGGGAACATGTTAAGCTGCTGTTGCCCTTTCATGTAATATCTGCTCAAGGGTAAAATGGGCTTGATCTCCCTTAAGCAGCATTTTCTGTCACTTCCTCTGGACATCATTAACACAGATTAATTGTTTTCTAGATTTCAGCCTGCAGGATCTTTCCACTGTAATCAGCACTTTTCAATTTCTACTGAAATTACCTTCTCTGAAAGCAAGTTTTCAAAGTTTCTTGCAATTTTCTTCTTTAAAAAGGCTGACTGTTATAATGGACACCAAACTGAGGGGATGACATCTCACTGCAATGTTTTGGAACTGGGTTTGATTTTTCTCCCTTTTTGTTCTATTGAGAAATTTGTGTTTTTCAACTATTGAACATATAATTTCTCGTTTCCTACCTGTGTGAGAAGACATTGATCTAGTAGCTACAGGATGTCACTAGCTGAACAGCCCTCCTATCTATCTGGGGATTTCTACAGTTATCAGATTTTTGCAGGGGTAATGGCATGTTTAGTGCTCTAGAAGTATGAATCATTAGGTATTTGCTGCACTGATATGCCCAAAGGGATTTTAAAGCTACTGTCACTTTGCATCATGCTTACATTGCCTTCATCTCATGCTGCAGGACTTTTGCAGGTTGTGTGAAAAAGCTTCAGTGAGAAGCTGACATTCTTGCAAGGATTCAGGCATTGGCCACATCCAGAGCCAAGACATAGGTCAGGGTGCCCAGCATCGTATCAAGCATCTGCTTGGTATGTCTCTGCCATGTGCTCTGGCTTGCATCAGTCTTTAGATTTGTGGTCAGAAAGAAGCTTTCTCCTCCGCTCAGGTTGCAAAGTACTTTGGTGATGTGTTTTTTGACTTTTTCTGAGTACATATCATCTTATGTGGTGAGCAAGCCCTCTTACCAAGCTTTGCCGAGCTCCCTTTCTTCATCAGGAACAGGACATTGGCAATGCTTCTGCTCTCTCCTGCTCTCTTCATTTACCATGTGAAAGTTACCGCTTCTGGTCATTCCTACTTGGTGTTAAGTTCATGAGAACGTTTTGAGAGGTGCTTTGTTGCCTGTGGTGAAGTGGAGCATGTAGAAAAAATATCAGGGAACCTCAGAAATATATCTATTGCAACATTTCTTATTGATTGCAGAGGGCTAGACTCAGCGGTCACATGTGAGTAGCAGTCTCAAAGGGGTCTTTGTCAATCATTTCTTAACTTTTCTCATACTCCACCAGATTCTGAATTTGCTCATACTTGCTTTGTTCCAGACTGTACTGCTAGACAATTACAGTTGAGTTATCATTGTGCTGTAATGGACTTATGCATAATTTCAAGCATAGACATATTCTTTCAAGTTCTGACTCCATAGAAACATTCAAACCAGGATGTGGACAATTCCTTAGTTGAGGTTCTGGCATCCAGGGGGATGAGGTGGTGAAAAGAAAATACTAGCATCATATGGAAATTAAATTCCCTTTCTTTGAAATTCAACAAAGTAATTCCCATCTGCTCAAGTTAGTGCTCATTCTCAGATTTGGAGTTATGACTTATTGTCATACTAGAGCTGTGGTTTTAGGGTAGGGCTGAGGCTGTAGAACCCGTCTGGGGACTGCTGCTGAAAAAGGAGGTTCTGGTTCCCATCTGAGCCCTTCCATCAGGTGTTCGGTCCCATTGCTTTCTTTGTGCAGCACATTGTGCTTGTCTCACAGCCTGAGTTGTCAGCTTGGGGAGCTAAACCCACAGACACATTAACCAGCAGATTGTCTGGAGAAGGGCTCACTCTTATCATAAAAACACACCTTTGGCCCATTCTTTCTTGAGCTCTTTCTTCTAGGTCCCATTGCTGAGAGAGTCAAGGGGCTTGCAGCATTCTCCAGCCGCTCCACAAAGGGGGTTGTCTCAGAGAGAGACCACTTGACCACATGTTGCTATTTTGTTTGCAAAACCTCAAGTTCTTCCGAGATGCGCTGAAGTCATGTGACGTGTAACTATGAATAGCTTTTTGGAAGCGGTATGATGGAATAATTAGGCACAATGAGCAGGGAAACAAAGCTTAATTGGTTTTAATGTCATGGAAATACGGGATGTACTCTTTTTCAGGTTGCGTTTACATTTTTTCCGAGCAATACTTAACTCCATACCTTATCCCCGTTTTGCAGCTATCTCATTCCCATACCAGAATCCACTGTCCTGAAATGGTCACCTAAGCTTATCACCCAGCGAGAAGAGTCAAGGCAGTCTGGGATCCCATGTTAGCCTCCTGAAGGAAGGGAGAGGTGAATCCAGTGTGCTGAATTAGCTGCTAGGGAAGTGTGGAGGATGGCAGCATGTCTTACTTCTGCCCCTCTCAAGGGTCAAAGTCTCTTCTTCCATTTGAGAGATATGCCCTAATCCTTTCCTGAAGTTAAGTGTCTAAAATCCATCTTTGAAAAGTAAAATGCTCTTCAGTTTTATAACATGGCTAGAGGAGAGCCAGAGCTCCCATTTTATACGATATCCCAGTGATTGTAGCATTAGCTCGGGGTAGAAGCAAAGGGGTTCAATTCTATTTTGAAGGGATTCAAAACCATACAGAAGATGAATAAGTAATAAAAATCTATACACCAGCACTATTTTGCTTTGTTGTTAGGTCTTTTTCTGTTGCTAATATGCAGTGTATCTAATTGCAAGCCATTTTTTTATCAGCAGTAAAAACTATTTCAGTAAAAACAGTTTATTCCACCAAGTTAGACAGTTGCCTTCTTAAGCCTGAAAAAGAAATGCCCAGGCATCCCATTATTATTGGTTTGAATTATTTATAGCCTGTAGCATTTTACAAGACATTCGAAAAGCAAATGCATCCCATATTTTAAATATTACTAGGTGGTAAAAGATGCACGCAATGCAGTATAGGATTGCTATCATAGCATTTCCCCTGGTGCCACTTGCCACAGAACTTGGCTGTACTGCCACAACAGTGACAATCAGGAATACTGTCATTATGGTCAGTGGGGGAGCTCTTGATTTATTTACATTCATGTAAGCAAAGTCAGAAGCAGGGCTTGGAAAATGTTAAGGTCATTGCATCTAGTGAGGTGTAGCTGCAGTTTTCAAAATTACTGTACAGCTTTGGAAGATAGGGTTTATGAGCTGGCTTTATATTAATAGCAAATATATGTGAAATATTTTCCCCTTTGAGGTTTACAGCCCCATATTTTCTTAAAGCAAAACAACGGTATTAGTTCTGTTGTGCAGCTTTGTTGATCAGATGCAGGTACTGATGATGCAGGTTTGTAACTAAGAGGGGCAAGATTTCAGTACTGGTTGTTTCCCTGCACCATTTGGGTCCTGAGATTTCAGAAGGTAAAGCTGAGCAACATCTCAAAAAATTGTACCTGAAGTCAGGCAGTTTTGCCCAGGAATCGAGTACTTACCACCAAGGCACACAGAGGCCAAACTGGGAGGGAGATGGCAGGTAGGGAAGGGCATGCAAGTGGCGTTGAGCATGCCAAGCTGCTCACACGTGGCCTGTCTGACCCATGCCAACAGGTCGACAAGCACTAAGACCTTATCCTACAGCATGGCACTTTCAGGGCTGTGGCTCCCCAAAACTCTGGAGCTGAGCACAGCTGTGGCTTTGACCCGTGCTCTGCGGAAACACATCCACGAATGACAGAGGAACATGTCAAATATGTCAATAATATGTCAGGATATGATTGAGAGCATAACACATCCTTTGATGTTCTTCACCTTGGAGAAGAGTCAATCTTCAAAATAAGTGAGCTGGCTGTAGCGGCAGAGACCTTGATACACAGATAAGAAAGGCTGCTACTTCATCACTCACATACATCCTTGCAGGTTATGCTGGGCTTTTCCTAGCTGTTTGTTTTTTTTTCTTGTACTTCATTAGCACCAGTGCTTAACATTGAGTACTGCATATTCCAGGTTAGCCAGACATTCAAACACTTAAGTTGTTAATATCAATGTCTATGCCAGAGGGCTAGCCCCATCTCAAGCCTTTTTATGTCCTTTCCTAAAGACATTTTTCACCTAGATCAACGACTCATGATTATCCAGTCAAAATCATGATCCTATTATGTGAGGTAGAGGAGATTCTTTTGACTACTGCTGAAATGTAGGTAATAATAATAGCCATAGAGAGGAGTGAAATGTAGCACCAGCATCCTGTGTGTGTCCCTTTAATTAGAAACCACGCAGAGTTTGAAATCCGAGGTGCTTCCAAACATGTGTAGTGTTCATTTTAATCATTCCTCAGAGTGCAGGAGGAAGCATCAATTAAATTCAGCATGAGAGAAACTCCTGGGAGTGGGTGCAGGAAATGAATTTTTTTAGTCTTGTTTGATGATGATGATGATGATGATGATGCACAGGGACAGGATTTTGAAAGTATTAACCTGAAAAGGCACCAAGGAGAGCCGTAGTATGTCAGCAAACAGCCAAAGCACCAAAAGATCCTTAAGGCACAACTTTGACCCATATTCTGTAGATAATCAACTTTCCTCTCCCCAAATGGGATTTGGGAGAATGACATAAAACCATGATTTGCATTATGAAGCCTTGTATCTTCCTTGATGTTTTCCTTGTCTGCTCCAGCTACTATTGCTTCCTAGCATCAAACCGTGCGGAGATTTCCTGCAGCTGGGAAAGAAGCTGAACTCCTCCTAATGGGAGCACCCCTGGCGTGGTGACACGGGGGGGACCTTTTCCACCACAGGGAAGACAAAGACTCACGGCATCAGAGTGTGAGATGCTCCTTGACCTCTTCAGTACGCCGAGGCCATGGGAGGTGTGGGGCAGCCTTCTTCTCCACCCACCCGACACTCCTCCAAGCCAGAGCTGATTAAAGCCCTTCTGGCAGTCAGCTGGCTAACGAGCGGGAAGGTGCCCGTCTCTCCTGTCAGCGGGACTGAGGCTTGAAAGTGATCCCTAATCGTCTTTGTGAAGAGAGCGCTGCTCAGTGAATTGTAGCTAGTGAGTCATTTTGGGGCGAGGGACCTGAGTGGAGGGGGGAAACGGAGGCAGAGAGAGGCTAGACCTGCCAGGGAGAGGGCAGGCATCCCGAAAAATAAGGTCCTCTTTTGGGGAAAATAACAACCACAGTAGCATTTTTGATAAAAAGAGCTGAAACTCTGTGATTTCAAAAAAAAAACCAAACACATGGATTTTTCATTTTTAATGGATACCAGATATTTTAATATTACTAATTGCAGCAAACAGGGGAAATAATCTCTCTAAATTCCTGGCAAGTAGATTGGCACGTTCATTTCTTCAGACGCCATGAGTGTGGAGAGCCCCAATGTGCTCTGACTGGAGAAGGCTCCCGACAGCGAGGGGACAAGGAGACTGCTCACACGGCGCAGATGTGGATGAGCTAACTCCTCACACGCTGACATGTTGAGCCAAGAATATTGCAACGTTAGCATCTCCTAGTGCAGTTTCATCCCACTGGCTATAAAGCCTGTCCTGGTGCAAAAGAAACCTCTGCGATTTCCCTGTAACGACGAGAAAAGAGCCAGAGCTGTTTCTGTATAACAGGATTTGTGTGGGCTGTTGGTAAGGGCACGCTGCTGATAAATAAGGTTCAGTTGTAAATATTCTCTAGAGACACGGGAATTTATCCACCTATTGAAGTTTACAACTGAGCTACCGAGGAAACATGTTCTTTAGCTCCACTGTGTATGCAGCCCACGGCGCATTTATCAAACGCCCTGTCAGTTCTGGGAAGGCACAGTTCAGGTAATATAGTATTTATGAAACTGTTAATACCACCACAGAAAGTTCTCACAGAGTACGTTTTTTAAAGCTGCCTCGTGAAAACTTCGGACAAGGGGAAAGCAGAGGATATATTGTCGGTTTTATGGTGCAGGGCTCTGCTTTGTGGTCACGTGCAGTGAGGAAGATATAACAAAAAGAGGTGCTTCTTAGGCACAGCACTTCTTTATCATAAAGCATTCAGTAAAAGCAGTGTAAGCAATTCGAATGCTACCTTTTGCAGAAGTGCTAGGGTTTAAATAGGAATTTTGGATTCTTCCCTCTTCATCAGAAATAAGAATTAGGGCTGCCTTCTCATCATTCACCCATCTAGGTTTACAAGCCTCCCTGCCACCATCACTGCTAGGCAGGCAAGCTCTTAGTGTGGGCACTTTTTAATCCCCTTTCTGTATCAGATGGTCTTCATGGTCATTTGTCTTCTACTGCCTCTCCCATACTCTCTGGAAACTCTGGAAGCAACCCTGCTCGCTCCCCTGTAAAACCATCCCTGTTTCACCCTTCAGACCTTTAAATACCCCCCAAGACTCCTCAGCAAATGCAGGTTTCCATATGGAGGAATAACCATAACATGGTCCTTGAACAACCCTATGTCACCTTAGAAAGATAAATGAAAAAATTCCTCCATTTTTAAATTTTTCTGGGTTGTTTTGTTTGGGTGTTGGAGCCTGTGAGCTGAGGCTGCCAAAGTGGCTTGTGTTGTTTCAGCCGCTGATTTTCTTGATTCTCGGTGATTGAAATGATGGGAGAAGCTTCTGCACAGCTTTTAAATAAACGTTTGCATGAGGGGAGGGAGGAAGAGAAGAGAAAGATTTTCCTGGTGTGCATTTATTTATGTTAAAAAAAAGAAAACAACACAACAACACAGAAGTCTCTTCTCCACCGGTTGCAATCCCAGCAAGATTCGCCGGAGTGGGGCTCCCTCTGTTGAGCTCTGGGAGCTTCGCCAGATGGTAAACACAGCTGCCTGATCTGGGTTTGGGGCAGCTTCATCTTCAGACCCTTCCTTACCCCTCCTTCCTCCCTGTGGTCCACCTGAGAGAGAAAAAATTGGAATGGAATAGTCCTGGCAAAGCAGGGTCTGGAAGTGGGACCTCCAAGCTGTGATCTGTCTGGTGTCTGCCATGAGGAAACTCAGCTCTGATGAGTTGTAGCAGAACTAGACCATAAAGTCCTTTCTGGGGCGGAGGTGGGAGAGGGTTTCTGCTAAGGAAACGCTTGAGTCACAAGGCAAGGAGCCAAGAAGAAAGATGTGGAAAGGCTGGAAAGCAAACCAAAGGTATCTGCTCTGGGCAGCAGAGTTACAAAGGCACCACTGGAAAATGTAAGCTGTCCCGTGCTTTGTCAGCTTCCACCAGGAAAGATCAAATGAAGCAGTTACAGCACAGATTCATGCTATGGGCCTTTGTGCAATACTTTTTAGTATTTTCCCCCAAATGTTCTTTTTTTTTTTTTTGCCGTGACCTACTGCGTAAAGAATTGTGTAAAATTCCAGGGCTGGAAATGCTGCCGTTGTGGAGGTGAAGGAGCCTGAAAGAACATAAGGCTCTCAGAATTGCACAGTGTGCTGACTTGTAACTCATTTCTTTTACCAAAAAGCCCACGAGGGCTGGGTTCTGGCAGGCAGCTCAGAAAACCAGGTCGTGGTCCTGACCGAAGCAGTGTCGTCTGGGGAGTAATCAGTGAAAGTTTTCATGTTTATTTAGAGGATTTAAGATAACACTTTGTATGGAGAACACAAGGCAACCTTAAATATATAACTGCCATAGTGCCTTGGATATAAGGTTTTGTTTTGTGTTTCTCTGTAGCCTCAAGGGAGCTCCTACTTGCTTTATAGCATGTCTCCATTCATGGCTCTGGCAGGCTAAGCGCAGGCAGCTTTGCCATCTTTCCTCCTTGAACTGCTCAGGTAGCACATTGCAGTGAGATTGCCCATTTTAAGTTGCAACAAAAAATGGTGGGTTTTTTTTTCCAATTATTTGTTTTCTTCTTTGTTAACCTACCACCAGCTCCTGAAGTCCTCTCTCAGGACTCGCTCGGTGGCCCTTGCCTTTGCAAAGCGGTCGGTCAGGGCGTATTTTGGTCTGGTGGTTTCTCATGAAGCCACATTGCATACTCGGGTTAGAAGTCCTCTCAGCTATTGGTTGGAGCTTTTTGTACACCAGCTTCTGCTCTGAAATGTCTGTGTGCAACCACCAGTCCTTTCACCGGGATCCCTGCACAGGATTATAAGGCTAAAATTTAGCCCTTAGGGTACAATTACAGTTTTCTGCCTGAGAGGATGGACTGTCAGAGCATACCTAGGCTTTGTAAATCCTGTGGCTAGCGTACCAGAGATATATTTTCTTTGGTGGAGGCTGCCAGCCATTCAGCTTTGTTTCGGATGAGATTACTTGTAAGATAAATCTCTGTATTGTTGGAATTTTCTATACATCCATGCCGCTTCATCAAGATTAACTGGATTAAAGAAGTTTAACTGAAACCAGAATTAGGCCTCCAATGCCAGCAACATGTTGACAGTACCACTTTCTAAATAGCAGAGAGTCTGGAAGGCTTCGGGTTTTGCAGAACATGAGGGACTTTGTGCTGACATGGTTAAACAGCTGGCTGGTGTTAGCCACCGATTCTCTGGGCAGCGATAGCCTCAAATTCACTGCTAGAGATCCAACCTGGCCCCGAAAATCACACGCCGTGCTGTTTAATAGGAGGGCATGTGGTTTGAGAATATTTTGCTTTAAACAACGCGTTACTAGGAAAAAGAGGTCTTTGAATGTGTAAATATTGATAGATACTGAGTGACGAGCTGAAGCGGCGTGATACGTGAAGCTATTTTAGCTGTGATTAATGAGATCGGGTGAGCTCAGCATGGGACAGTCTCGCATTCGAGATTTTAAACTTCCTAAGAGAAATGGTCCCGCTCTGTAGAACTGAGCTCTTATTCTGGTAAAGCAGAGGTTCCCAAAGATACCTGTGTGACAAGCTGTGCAGTGGAAAGACTGCCGTTTCTTTCTCAGTTGTGCTGCAGGATGCAACTGCGTTTGCCAAGGGGAAGTTTGAAACATTTTTTGGTCTTATTGTGCAGAAAGGTGGACCTCATAAGGTACAGTGCAAGTCAGGCCTGTTCACCATATAAACTACAAAATAACCTTGGGAGATGCTTTTCTCTTTAAAGAGCAGTTTGTATTCCTTTTGCACATCGCTGAAGAAGATTAAAAACATCCTTTTCTGTTTTGAGGTAGTGAACATCGTTGTTCGCTGTTCTTGGGGGAACAAGGCCGACATGCTAGAAAGATGCTGTACCTGCTTGTGTTCCTTTTGTCTTGTTCTGCTGAGCATTTCCCCTGGTATCTTCATGCTAGCTGCAAAAGTCACTTCTGGAAACAGCAGCTAGACTCCTAAGTTTCTTCTCCATGTATAAAGACCACCTCTCAGGAACACGTAGAGGTGTTCCCGAGAACTATTAGTACTTCAAAATAGTTTCAGAGAAGCAGCTCGAGGTGGGAGCTCTGCATAGCTCAAGTGCATATTGCCTGCATGTGTCCTCAGGTGTCACAAGGACTGCAGCCCTCCATGGCACCATCAGCCAGGACCAGGACCCAACCATTACGTCCAAGTCCTTAGTTAAATAAAATAGTAGAGCTTTACTTAAGAAGTTTTATTTTATTGTAATTAATTACTGCTTACATGGCACTATAAATAAGCATGACACTTTCCAGGGTATATAAAAGATTATGTTCAGTTTTCAATCTTCATGGTGCCATTTCTATTGTCGGCTTAAGTACTTTTATTCTCAGAGTTGATTTTAAAGAGGTTGTACCTGCAAACTGTGATTTTTCAGGCTCAAACTGATGGTTCACACGGAGCTGACTAATAGCGCGTTGCTGTTTTTTGTCTTTGCTACTTTGTGCAAAAATAGATTCTCTTTGATTAATCTTCCTATTATTAGCTTTCCATGAAAGCAAATGCTGCAGTGTTGCGGTCGTGATCTGTCAAGCCAGGTGAGCCGGGGGCGGTAGTTCTTCTGCACGGCAGTACAGGAGATAAACCATCTTACACAGAAGACAAACCACTTTTTAAGAGTTTTTGCTGTGAGACATAATGATGATTTACGATCTCTCATCCTGGAAAATTCCTCCTGAGGACAGAAGCCACTGAAAACTCCACAGGCCACAGAACTTACGGTGGCATACATTTGTTATACCTGCACTGGCTCGAGTCTGCCCCAGCCCCATGTTTTGGCAGCCTATTGTGTGTGCAAGCGCTCTCTCTTGCTTCCTAGGCCTGACTTAGAAGAGACGTGTTTTAAGCACCACTACTGATTTAAGTGAAATGTGATGCTCTTGAAAGGTGTTGAATTGTGAGCGCCTGTAGGCGGGTTGGATGACAAGGAGCAAGGGGCAGTGCTCAGCCCTTGCCAAGCCTGGGCAGATGTGGCTGTCGTTGCCACCAAGACTGAGTTACTTGTTGGGCTTACTACTCTGAACGTCAGAGTGCCTGCCACTTTTCCATCCCAAAGGGATCTGACCGGATGTTTCACAGTCATGATTTAAGTCGCTCTCAGCTGACTGGAATGGGCGCTTTCAATGCCAAGATCTGGGTGCTAGTAACGGGGAACACCGCATCTCCTCCTCAGCAGTCCTGCTGATGGATGCTCCACCACACAACCCCTGTCCTTTCCAGCACAGCTGATGCGCTTTCTGCGAAGCTGTTACGGATGGCAGGATAACATATGCTGAGGTGCTGCCCAGCCTGCTCGTGGGGAGCTTCTGTCATGTTGGAAGGTGTAAATGCAGTCCCGTGCGTTGCCACTGAATCTTTGCTTGCGGCAGACTGGGAGATTTGTGTGATACTTCAGAGTAATGAGGCAAAAAATTAACAATATGCATTTTAATTATTATTTATGACTTATACTAGTGGTTTCTGTTTAATTATAGTTTGTCACTGAGATGTGAGGAGTGCTTTTTCTTTTCTGTGTCTTTACTTTTTCTTTACTGACTTTTGATGGACTTTGGTTGTTTACACTCGGTGGTACTTCATGGAGGTAAATGTATATTCATTCACACAGAGAAACAAACTCTTCAGATGTGTATTTGGAGGGTGAGGGTTATGGAGATGTTGGAGAAATCTGAAGAACTGCAACAAACAAGATGCTAGTGTGTTTTGCTAAAATGACTTAAGTACAGTTTAGAAAAAAATAAATTACTGTCCCTAGTAGTGCTCTTATCAGGCTGTTTCAGCAGCAGTTTGGCTTCATCCATTCCTGCTTCACCTCCAGCTCCGACTATGAACAAGACCCATGCAGCAGAAGGAAGAGGGGTTAAACACTCTTCCACTTTTTGCATTTCCTGGATTCTTTCACCCCTTCATCCCCCTGAAGCAGGGGTCAGGTGAGGATGCTGCCCTATGGGGTGGGCAGTGTCATATCTGCCTCTCTCGGGGGATCCCTGACTGCAGGGGAAACCCTTGCAGCAAAGAGGCTGAGGTTTCCCCTTCTTTGCACAGCATGAGCTGCACAAGGCAAGAGCCTGGGTGAGGGAAATTACCCTTCACTATAAACGTGGCTTTCACACAGCAGAAAAACAGTCATCCTCTGCTTTGCTGTTGCAGAGTGGAGCTGTAGCTGGAGCCTCAAGAGGTTTCTTGGGTTTCAGGAATCCGAACACAAACTTGGTTTGAGCAAAGGGTTGGGTCATAGCTTTTCTGTCTGGGTTTGGTATCTGGAGGCCTTGCCCCTGTGTATTTTATTTTTGAGTTTTTATATAATGCAGCGTACTGATGTCAAGGAATGGTCTTGGACTTCCCTCCTGTGTGTTTGTGAGCCAGCAAATCTGGCCAGCCTCTCTGATGATTTTGGCCAGTCTCCTTAGTTGTGCACAGACACAGAAACTGAAGGCACGCTCATCATAGACATCCAGGCTCTGTTTGCTGCCTCAAGAAAAACTGGTTGCACAGGGAAGCTTTTATTTTAATTTCCCAAACAGTGTGAAGTAGGCAGAGCATGTTTTGTGGGCACCCACACTGTACTTTGAGCAAGTGTCAGACATTTTTCTAAATAGTGACCTCCTTCATCAAGTACCACAAGTGGAAGCTGGCAGGCTTTGACCCATGTTGGAGCTTGCATTGCTTTTGAGCATTTGGGGAAAATTTCTCTTTTCCGTAACATTCGAAAACTTAAGACCTACCTGTACAGCACACGCTCTACAAAGCTTGCTATTGGGAGAGCTTACTGGAAACAAGCACGTTTGTGTTTTTTTCCCCCTCCTTTTGTTCTTCAAGATACGTAATGAAAAATTCTCCAGTGTTGCCACTTAATTGCTTCATGGCTGTTGTTTGTCAATTTGCCAGCAGGTTTCTGCTTAACTGCTGCCGTTTGACATCGCTGAAACACAAATGCAGAATGATTGAGTTGCCAACATATCATTAAGTCTTCTGTAAGGGGGGTTTTCAGCATATTAACGCTTCAGGCTTTTACGTCAGTATTGATTGCTGAAATAGAAAAGAAACCTTTGGCAGTGTTCAGCATTGTGCCAATGCACGTTTACTGACAGGAAAAAGAAGCTGGCCATTGCCATTGACTGTGACTTCATCCCTTCCTTCCTTCCTTCCTTTCTTTCTTACATTCTTTATTTCAATACACACCCACATAGAGTTTTGAAATTTAATACACATCATAGCAAAATTCCAGTTAACCTAACAATAAATCAACAGGGCAAATCAATTTCTTGATACAGTCAGATGCAGAGGCCATTTAATTTTCTGGTCGCCTGCATTATGCCTGACCAGATTTCATGGCAGCTGGGGAGGGGGTGATGGCAAGCATCCCTCAGAGCGGGAGCTCTGGTCAAGAGCTTCCTGGGAGGGAGATAGTGGGGTGATGGTCTCCAGTGAGGTCCTGCCAGGGGAGGTAGGCAGCTCTCATGTCAGTCCTTAGATGCTGGGATGGATGTTGTGGAGCTGAGTGCCATGGGGAGAGGAGCTGCATGATGCTGCAGGCACCAGGCTGGGAAAGGGGTTTTCCCTCCCAAGGCGTAGTGTTACAGAAGATCCTGAGATGGGAGAGCCGCTGAGAAAGGGCTTTGGCTGAGGAGCAGGGGATGAAGTGGATGGTGGCTCAGTGGTGTCCACCGGCTCTTGCTGCAGTGGTGCCCAGGCACAGGAGAGGCAGAGGATGGGTAAGGAGGGTTTGCTCTGCTGAAGCAGGGAGCAAGAGGAAGGTATAAGCGCTCCTGTAGTTGTTGGAGGAACATCTCTGTGTGCTTATCACTAGCATCTACCAAAATCATTGCCTGCCTATGCTTTTCTTTAATCTGATCCCTTAGATGACACTTGGCAACCTGTTTTAGATTAGAAGATTTTGTAAGAAGAACCACCTGGGCATGATGAAGTTGATGATGTCTGACTGAAATGCCATTGCATGGAAGAAAAAATGGAGGGAAAATAGGACAGGACATGTGGCAGAGGGTTTGAACATAAAATGGAAAGGGCATGCTCCCCAGCAGGGCTTGGGGGGCATTGCCCGTGAGTTCGAGGTCATTCCTGGCTGATCCCCTTGCCTTTGAATTGGGGGAGTCAGGTGAAGAAAAGGGGGACCATTAAGCTGGAATTGCACTGCACCAGGATTTGGCAAAAAGGGAAAAAATCATAGGATCACAGGAAGATTTCTAAGAATCACCTAAATGTTGATGGGGAGTGACTAGCAAACAGCAGCAGTAATCAGTTTTCTTCTGTTTCTGAAATATGCTTAATGCTCCCTCCTTTCAGGTCTAGTCAAGAGGAGCTTCCTGAATCTGATTTGCTTGCCACTTACAGGTTAATCAAAAGTAGGAACAATAATGGAAAACTACCAAAAATTTGCTTCTTAGGGACCAGGATTCATGAATATAATCTGGCTGCTGAAAGTCCACTGAAAGCTGGACCTTTTGGCCAGAAAATATCAGGAAAAAAAGCTACAAGAGTATTTTCAGGTTTGGGGGTTTTTTTATATAATTGTAATATTGAATTTCTCTCTTTGGTCCATTGGAGCAGAGGCTTTAGAACGGAAAAAGCAGCTTTATTTGAAATGGGTTAGAGGACTCCGTTATTTCTTTACTTCTGCCTGGGCCACAGTAAATGCAAGCTTTACCTGGGGCGCTTAAATCAAAATGGGTACTTTTGACCTTATGGAAAGGCTGGGAAATGTCTCAATTACTGCAAATTTTCAGTAGGAGTTTGTCTTTTCCGCTGAACAACATGTTCATTTCAAAAAAAATGCTTCTATAGATTTTTTAGTTGAAAAGCTGTGGCTCAGAAGTAGAAAAGCTGTGGCTGATAACTGAAACATTTTATTTTGGAAGCATCTTCCCACTGTCAGTTGTAGTTAAAGTACGTCTTGCACAAAGCGTTTCTGTGGAGGACAGTCCCCAGATGACATGGCCCATTAGTAAGCCCATGAAAGAGAACAGGAATACAAGCACCTAAACTGCAAGTTCTCTGGGGTGCCACATGAGGGTCTCCAAATAAAACAATGCCAGATTTCAAATTAAATTTTTTGTCTTGCAGTTTGTTTTGCTTGAAAGTCTGCATTTTCATCAGGTTAAGGGAAAAACAGGCACCTGCATCATCTTCTAGCCACCTCAATTAATCAGTAATAAAAGCCCAGCATGTGTTTTGTAAGAATTTCATTGATGATGTGTGAGAATGAATAAAATCCAGTTTCTTTTTCTGTAGCTCTCGGGACTGTTCACTTTTAACACAAAAAAATGAGGCATGGGAAGAGAAAGGAGTTAAAAAGTAAAGACAGTGTTCTGACCTTGAATTGCTACAAAGATCTTGGGAATAGGAAGGCCCCATCTAGGCTAAGTGATACGGAGTGTTCTTGCCAGGCATGTGCCTGGATCAGCAGTGGTCCAGTGCGCACCTGGCAGAAGTCTTATTCGGTGTTTGATAAATTGTCTTCTCCCAGCATGAGTTAAAGTAATGAATCTTTTATTTCTAAATTACTACAAGCCTCTGTAGTCTTTCAGCCTAATTTTTTTTTTTTTTTTGGTCTACTTTCACATAAGTAATGCAATCTATGCCTTACCTAAGGAGTTTAATGGTATCATAGGCTTAATCTTTAAAATGCTGGGGAGGAGGGGGAAGCTTTGGTGTCAAGGGAAATAACAATCCTGGCAGAGAGAAAAATATCAGTAGGATGCTGCCACTGATTTGGCAGAGACTGTTTGATGCATGCTTTATTAGCCGGCTGTTGATTTTCTTTTCTGGTTTTATGCTTTTTTTGTCATGTTTGAAGGTGCTTCCAAAATACTGGTCTTTAACTAGGTGCCTTTATTCAGATACAGAGAAATCCAAAAGAGTACAGAGGAAAAAAAGAGGAACCATAAATCGGTAATGAGAAAACCGAGAGCTGTGGACACATCTGAATGAAATTAAATCCCCATCCAGACAATACGGATAGTGCTCTGTAGAGCTGTCCCTGGTCGGTTGCCTCCTTCACTGTGTGGTGTAGGCAAAAGGACCTGTTGCACATGCTTTCCAGGACACGCACAGCTGCTAAAGCCCTTCCCAATAAAATGAGTAAGTCAGCGCCTGTGTGTGAAGGTGCACTCAAGAAACTTACTTTTTGAGCAGTGTGGTATCTGCCTGCCGCAGCGACCATCTGGGGCCCAGAAGCAGCCGGAGGAGGCTGTGCTGGCAGGCAGCACAGGCAGCACAAGCAGCGGGCTGCTGCTTTGCCTCCTCCTCCTCCTCCTGCCAAAAGACGCAGGTGTAAGAGCATAAAACCTGCCCCACCAGAGCAGGTCCATTTAATGTACCCATCAGGATCCGCAAATGCCTCTGCTTGTTGCTTTAAGAAATATCGTAAAAAGTCATCCCAGCATCTCATTTTCTGGCTGGGGCTGGGAAATGGAGTGCTTCTGCTGGGCCACTCCACCTTCTCCCTGCAGAAAGCATCCGAGTGCTATTCTAATGCACAGGAATATCATCCAGAAGTACACGCTTAAGAAGCACCCTGGAGAATACCAGAGTGTTTTATTAAACATGCCTTTACTTTTTCATTGTCCCTGTAGGACACCCCATCGACAACCAGACTACAGAGCGGGGAACAGACTACTTGTAGGCATATATATGCAACAGAAAACCATGTCATTTTTTAAAAAATGTCTCTGAAAAAAAAGACTGTTGTGAAAGGTTGACTTTACAGCACCCAGTTAACATCCCCTGGGGTATGCGCTGCTACATATTTGCACCAAGGCCTGCAAATTGACTTGTAGCTCAAGCTAAATAAAATTTAAAACGGCAGAGGATAATACAGCAAAGCACCTTTTCTTCCTCAGAATGGGTTAAAGAGTGATTACAGGACCAAAGCAACAGCAGCGTCCAACACAGTTACCCCCTGCTCTGTGGGACTCAGCAAGAAGTATCCAGGGAGGGCGAGGGCAAGGGCTGTGTAAACTGGTATTTCCACCCAAAAATCTGTTCATGCAATTGCAGCCTGGGTGACAGAATCATACACCGGCTCAAAGTGAACTCTGTGAAGAATTCTTCACAATCAAGTAGTTTCCATCAAATAGGTTTCACTTTTCTATCATGCCAAATGATTAACTTTTAAGGAGGTTTTTTTTTGCTCTTGTGCTGTGATTTTTTTTAAAGTTTGTTTCTTTATTCTAATGAGAGTGAAAGCCTCAGAACTCTTTTTAGTTCTAAAAACAAGATTTGAGGCATTCTGCCTATTCTGCTTTTCCACAGGGAGATTAATTCATAAGCAACAAAGAACATTATAACTGTTTACAGTAGCCTTCAGTGAGCAGCGTGAGACTTGGGGATTTTAAAGAGTGAGAGTATTTGGTTACAGAATCAAAAGCTAAACTAAAAGCTTCAAACTAAAAAATGTTTGGAGTTGCTCAAACAAACACAATGAAAAATTTTCAACTTGCCAACTTTTAGAACCATGTGAATCTTCAAGCTTGTTTTGTTTTGTTTATCTTCCGAGACTCAGAAACCAAAGCAACCCTGAAGGTCAAAATGTCTAATATTTTACCTTTACACATGTCAAGTTTTACTTGTTTAAACACATAGTCCTGCTTACATAGGTTATTTTGCAAATTAACAGATGCTTCTTGATGGTGTTAAGAGGTACCACGGGTTTCAGCTGAGCTTCAAGAGAACTGCAGTGCCTCCTCTGACATAATGGTCTTACCCTCACACACATCCTAGTTTTCCTGTAAGATGCAGGGTGCAGTGTTATGCAGCAGTCAGCTGCAGTCATTGGGGTAATTCAGTCATGGATGATCAGTTTGCTTCTAGCTGAAAGTGACTTTAAGAAGGAAATTGCTGCTGGCTTGAGTTTCCTTAAAGATGTTGCCTGTTTTGTTTCCCCAGTGTGTTTCTCAGCTTCCCTACGGCAAAGCCCTCTACACGTATGAAGGAAAAGAGCCTGGTGACCTCAAGTTTAACAAGGGGGACATCATCATACTGCGGAGGAAGGTGGATGAGAACTGGTACCATGGGGAGCTCAATGGGAACCATGGCTTCTTCCCCGCCAGCTACATCCAGTGTATCAAGCCCCTCCCACAAGCTCCACCTCAGGGCAAAGCACTTTATGACTTTGAAATAAAGGATAAAGATCAAGACAAGGATTGCCTGACCTTCACCAAGGTAGGGAAATAGGTTTGGGTTTTGTAAAAAGAAAAAAAAAAGAAGAAATGTTTAGAAAGCTGCTTCTGTAGGGCCACATGGGGTGCTGACAGCTGACGCTGGAGTAAAGTGATGCTGGGACCAGTGGGACATCTGCACAGCCTCCCCAATCAGCCCTGCCCAGGGACACCCTCCACTCCATTTGTTTCTTTCAATTGGTTTCATGTATGAGAAAATTAAAACCCTTTTGCTCAGGCAGGCTAGTGGGGACAGGCTGAAGGGGCTGAATTTCCTTTATTAAGTGGGACGTCCCCTCATGTAATGTGCTGAAGGGCATTGGTTTCTCCCAACTTGTAAATCCTTATCCCTGTGGAAGCAGAGCCTGCCAGATGGACCTGCAAGGTCCTATGCACCAGCCATGCTGAGGTACTAGGTTCTGGGGACTGGCACCGTGTTAGCATTGTTGGGAAACTGCTCCCATTTGGTCTAAAGGAATCATAGAATCACAGAATGGTTTGGGTTGGAAGGGACCTTAAAGATCATGGAGTTCCAACCGCCCTGCCGTGGGCAGGGACACCTCCCACTAGAGCAGGTTGCTCAAAGCCCCATCCAGCCTGGCCTTGAACACCTTCAGGGATGGGGCATCCACAATTTCTCTGGGCAACCTGTTCCAGTGCCTAGAGAAGGCAGAGAGATAGCTCGTGCCATGTATGGCAAGGTTGGTACAAAGCCAGTGAGGCTCAACAAGTAGAACTGGATACACACTTTCTGAGAACATTCTTCTGTCTGAATGTTCTGCAAGAATGACTCAATTTCAAAAAAATTCTAATGGAAATGTGTCTTTTAATGTTCCTATTTGAATGAGATGTTCCAATGTTTTAAAATGCCATTCAGCTTCAAAATGTATATTGCATCATACTATATACCAAATAGTAGTTGCAATACACTATTGTCATATATCACAGTATTTCCTATTTTAAGTACAGAAAGACATTAAAAAGGAGACATATAATAAAAAGTCTTTGTGTTCTTGAAACCAAAAATGTTTAATAAATTCCATTTGGAATGAGAGAAAACCGAGATACTGCAATTTCCTTTGGATTTAAAATGTCACGTTTTTCCTTTCTCCCCCACCTCCCCACCTGCTTTCTGTCTCCCCTTCCCCTCCCTAGCAATTGTTCTTGACCTTAGATGGGCTTCACGGATATCAAGAAACCCACCATAAAATAAAGCATATCCCCTAATGTGAATTTATGGCACTGAATGCCACAGAGAACCTGTTCAATGTCATTTTGTGTTTTATTTCAGCTGTCTGTGGTTGTTATAGTATCACATAAAGTAATAACAGTTATGCTGGAAATGAATATGAAATAGATGATAAAAATATCCTTCGCTAGGATTTTACTGACCTCCTCTTTTGAGGCTACTTATTATAGCTGAATGAATTATTTGCAGCATATAATTTTCTTGCCGAATGTAACGTCTTTTTCACTAGTGCAACTTTTCTCAGCAGAATGCAATTTCCTAGAATGTATACTTTCTCGTATTTATTTAACAAAAGATTTGTAAGCACTTTTGCTCTATAGCAAGCAAAGCGTTTGCTTGCAAACACTGCAAACCCTGCAACTACCCAGCCTCCCTGGAGCGGTGAATCTCTGCAAGGAAGCGGGCCGCTTAGTGAGAACCAGCAGCCACGCACAAATGGAAAGTTAGCCAGACTTTGAGATCCTATCAGTAAATATATATTTGCTGGCACATTGTTTTCCTCACTGCTTGCCCAGAAAGTACTGCTTTTCTGAGAAGCAGTCTTCCTTGGCCACTTAAGGTATTCATTGCTTGCTCAATCTAAGAAACTTAATAGGTATGGTAGGGAGTTGTAGCCTTCTTTGTTAGAACAGGTCCTTGCCCAGACACTTTTGTATTTGATATATTTGGTGCTATATATTAGTACACCTCCCTTACAAAACTGTCTTTGTATACTGATAGTTCTCATTTTCTTGGCTGTCCAATGTCATTCTCACATGCAGCATTTTTTTCTGCTGTATAGCTCCACTCTCAATACCTCAATTTCCCTTTTTTTTACCCCTCGTGTTACTGTCTGCATCCTTTTATCCCTGATGACTGTGTTTTCCCCAAGGGGGCTTGGTTTCTCTTCCACTGCTATTTTCTTCTTTAGCTCCTTCCACTACATGCACTGTCACCTTGTAACTGTTTTTATGTCTTGCCTATTGTTCTCCCTGACAATGAATAATCTATTTTTCATATCAGGACTTTACCGTTATGTTTTCATCAGTTTTCTCAATGCTAATTTTAGCTGTCACCTGCACTGATGAAGGTTCCTGTTTAGCCCAGATTTTAGATCATCTGCTGATTCAGTCAGTTCCTCTGCACAGAGTCATGAGCCCTGCGTTTCTGTAGATGTGATTTGTCACTGGGAGCAATGTTCATCATTTGAATGTCTCAGTTTGCATCTGAAGACACTGGACCTGATCTCAATTTCATATACATTGTTTGTTCTTTCCTCAGCTCGAGGGATTGCGCCGGCATACTGTTTATACAAACTCGTATATCCTATTTGTGTCCTGAAATGCATTTAATGCCACCAGGCACCTATAATGGGATTTTCCTTACAAACATATAATTAAGAAGAGTTTTGCTCTGAAGACGAACTACAAGGAGAGAAATTAAACATAGGGATTGTATCACTATGTTTTGCTCCTCTTTTGCTGGGCTTTGCTTTTTCCCAGGCCCTGTGTTACAATGCATTCAGCATATCTGTTGGTGCAGTAAAAGAAAACAAAGGAAGGATATTTGGGTTTTCCTCTTACTAGTTTTTCTGTGGGTTTTTTTTTTTTAAATTAAAATGTCCTGTTTTTTCCAGAGGTGAATTGCAAGGAAATGAAGTCTGCTTTATGCAGATCTTCATGAGCAGTGCTGCAGAGGGGTTCTGCCATTTACCCACTTTCATCTCCTGATGAAATACTCTCCAGATAAAAGGCCAAAGATAAATCAAATATAATAATTTTGGATCTGTAAGCATAAAACTATGAAGGACAAAGAAATCTCATTCTTCCATATCCAGTGCAACAAAAAAAGCTCCAACCTGTTGTTCTGTTATACCAAGTGGACTGATTCCCCTAACTCCTCCTCCCAAAGTAGCCGTATGTAGAGTTATAGGGACCCACCACTGTTTCCTCCTCTGCAGTGGCTACAAGAAGATAAAGCATCCCAGATCTGTGACAACATATTTTTCCTTGGTGTTTGCCAGTGATCAGCCAAATCAGTCAGTTAGCAGTTGTTTTGCTCTCTGTGATGACGGCTTCCAGCATTGTCTCAGCTTTGCACCAGTTTAACCTCAGTAGCTTCTGTAGTCTTAATCCTGATGTTCACTATCCTGATTGAAATTGTCATGTGGCCTACAGAGTCTCATTGCATGCCCTTGGGGTATACTCATTTAACTCAGCTTTTTAATGTCTCCTTATGTGATACTCCAGTTGAGCCTGGGCTCTTGCTGTCTCTGTTTTAAAAAATAAGCCATCCTCCCTTGGGCTACACACTGTCTGGTACAAGCCTTGCCCAAGAGGGCAACGTTTTCAGCTATGGAGTAATTGCATTGCTGTCTATTTCTGTAGTTACTCCAGCTTCAGACTAAGTCCAAATTTGGCCCACACTTTTGTTTTGGTGTTTGGCCATCCTTCACATGCATCAGTTCATGTGGCCCTTTGAAGGCTGAGTCCCTTTGAAAGTAGATGAGTCTCAAACCTGTCAAGGTAGCATCAACTGTTTCCCATGCTTTATTGCTCATCACATTTTTAATCGCTTCAACTCTTTCCTTCATTTTCCAACACTTTGTTCCCAGCCGAGAACAGCCTTTAACAAATGTTGTGCCAATCTTGGAGCCATCACATCCAATACTTGTTCCTGGCCAGGGAGCACTATCCCAGCCCCTTCACACTCAATTCCAGCAGCATTTGCAGTTCAAGGAGGAACCGTCCCGGTGATTGGGATTCTCACGCCAGCTGGCAAGTGTCAGTAGCGGGTGCACCAAACACGCATGGTGCCATCCCTCCATCGCTCAGATCTCCCCAGTGCTCTAGATGGAGTTGTTATCTCTGCAGAATAGCAAGCGCATCTGCTTTGCATTGCTTCGTTAATGGCCGTTAATGACTAGAGTAAAAATCAGGCTGTGAATCACGACTGTTATTGGGCACAATTCTTTGCTGTTTGCTCAGCAAAAGGGTTCATTTCTCCATCAATCAGATGGCTTTTTATGTGATTTATCTTTGACTTCCTTTCTGATAATGGTTATAAACTGGAACTGCAGGTCCCATGTGTCTGTCGCAAGGCTGCCCGGTCCTGGTGAATAGAGAGAGAGAGACTTGAGCAAGTAGGAGAGAGCAAATAATTAGAGACTTTAGCAACAGGCATAAAAAGAGCACAAGGTATCTTTGTCAAACTACAGTGGATACCGTTGCCTTTTGAAATTAGATTTGAGGCTTGGATTCCTTTATGCTGCCTGGAAATCAATTTAGTACATGTGAAACAGTGAAGTTCTGAAAGTTGAAGTGGTATGCCAAGAGATCTGTGGGTCTTTACTATTCATGATCCTTTTGGGAACCTTTCTAGGAATTTATAAGTAGCATGGCTATCCAACTAATTTAAGGTACTAAAATAGTTCATGTTGAAGCTTTCACCAGCCCACTGTATAGAATGATGTCGTGGGCTGCGAATTCAAAGAAACTTTCGATTAATAAGGAATTTCAAAAGATGTTTCGGGATTTGCTCTAATTCCTGGAGATTTTCAACACCCTTCTGAAAATGAATTCTGTAATGTAAAGCATTCTCAAGGATTTGCACATTGCTCTCCCACAAAGATATGTATTTTGAATGTCAGCATATCTTGGGATGTGCAGCTATCTGATTTTCTCATATATGTGACCGCATACTGTGGCCAGAGCTGACAGAGCCAAACTAAGATCAGTATATGGAAGGGCTTCCACATTTGGTAGGTCTGTAGAAAGTAACATTAGAAGGGATCTTCAAAGCTCACTTGTTCCCTGTCCCATCCTCAAGTAGGATCAACACAGGATAAACCTTTTCTGCCAGGTGCCCGTCCAACTTGATCAAGGGATGCAATTGTATGGTACCTCTAACAAAATCTAGTTCAATGCTTCTGGAGTTTTACAGTTTGTTTTTTTTTCATTAATTTTTTATCTTATGTATGTGTACATACACATACATTTATACATACATATGCATATATCACAGAATCACAGAATCACAGAATCTTCTAGGTTGGAAGGGACCTTAAAGATCATCTTGTCCAACCGTCAACC
>JAOQGH010000001.1:143052616-143136031 GCA_025769975.1 Gallinago jamesoni
GGTTGTTGTGACCGAAGTGCAGGACCTGGCACTTGGCCTTGTTGAACCTCATCCCGTTGGTCTCGGCCCATCGATCCTGTTGAGATCTCTCTGCAAAGCCTCTCAACCCTCCAGCAGATCAACACTGCCACCCAGCTTGGTGTCGTCCATGAACTTACTGAGGGTGCACTCGATCCCCTCATCCAGATCATTGATAAAGATGTTAAAGAGAATTGGCCCCTGTGGGACACCATAAAATTATGTATGTATACATAAGCATAATGAAAGTGTAGACCCATTACATGTCGTGTTTTTTAAAAGTCTTTTAAGAAAACAGCTAAACAAATATAGAAAATAGGAACACTCATATCAGGTTCTTGAAGTGGTGCAGTCTTTTATTTGTCTCATTTACCCCCTTTACCTAGATTCGAAATTTATGATAATCGGTCTTTTGTAAAAGCATGTGGAAACTTTGCAGAGATGTATTACTGTCAGCTCTTTACACAGATCAAAAATGTTCCGTGCAGACAGGGCTTTGGAAGGGAATGCTATCTGTTTCTTCAGGAAATTAAATGCACAAATTCTTTTTGCATCCTTCCAGCTGTAATAAATAGCTGAAGGACTCAGTCTGTGGCTGTTTCTCTGAGCTTTCCCCTAATGGATCATTCAGATGAACATTTCAAAGGAAACATTTAAACTATTTTGAAGTGCACGTGTTCAAAGTGCACATGTTCAAAAACTGCAAAGTACATCACATCCCTGTTCTTGTCATTTTCAAACAGCGTAAATCCATGGTCTGAACATTCTGGATCAGGAATTTGCAAGGTTTTTTCTGTGTGAGAAGTGTCTGCAAAAAACCAGCTCCTCTTGCCTGATCAGTTAACATAGATAGCTTGTTACATGAGGGTGACAGACCATGTGTAGCTCTTATTTTCCTAAAGTGAGTGGTGGAAATAAAGTGAGAATGGCAGAGAACTGTCTCAGCTTTTCAGCTTTCTGGAGGAAGATGTTTTCTTTTTCTTTTTTTTTAATAAATTTCTGCACAGGAACAGAGGAAGATCGGATGCTGTGAGAGAATGAATGGCATCTCAGCAAACTTCACTTTGTGGTTTCTCTCAGCCCGCTCCTTTCCTCTGACTGTAGGAGATGTGAGTGTCCAGGTGGTCCTCTGCAGAGCGGGCTGCCTTCCACAGCCATTGTAGCCAGCGGAGTTGGCTCAAGACTGGGTTTAGTATGACAACCTCAGCAGATAGATCTGGTAGCAGAACTCCATTGACAAGTTGAGCAGCTCAGACTGGGAAAACACAGGGTTTAGCTCTGATCACCTTTCCTTTTGTAATGACTCATAAGTTCTGAATTTTAACTCAGTCAAGACAAACCTTGAGCAGTATGAATCCCATTTGCACTTTGTTCAATCTCCTGTTTTATAACCACAAAAAAGTTCATCTTCAGTTGAGATTTTTGTAAGATTCTGTAGATTAACTACAATATTAAAATGCCATTAGTTTTAGAAAACAAACTTGTATCTAAACAGAAGATGATCCAACAGTTGGATGCAACTTTATTACATTGTTCTTAGCTTTTTACCTGCTTTGGACTTTCACTCCCAATATACTTTTTTTAAAAAGGAAAACTGACATCCTGTGCATCAGCAGTGTAGGCTAGTTGCTGAGTACCTCGTGGTCTACCTCATGCTTCTTTCTGGAAGTGTCTCCAGGACTGCCTGTGCTCTACTGGTGCTTCCCTTTGAATTGTCTTCTGGAAGAGCCAAGTGCCACAATGGAGTCTCAATGCACAGGGGCAGCTTCATGATAGAGGGTTTTCTCCTTTGGGTTAGAGGTGACCTCCTGGGTCAAACATTTTCCCTGTCCCTGCAATGAAGTCAGGAGTCACCTATTTCCAGCCAACGTGCCCAGGCCCTTGGAGCCCTTGGCAGCCAGCTTGAGCTGCACCCATCTGCAAGGTGCTCCAGTGTACTTTGGATGGAATGGCTGGGGTAGGACACTGGGCAGTGGATGCTGCTGGCCCAGGATTAAGGGAACATTTTTACAGGACTTATGGCCTTCTCTATGTTCTCTCTTCCTAAGCTGTCAAGTGGGTAACTAAGAACTGTCATCCTTCTACTAAAAAAATCTGATTATATATTTTGTGTATCTCTGATTTTAGGATGAAATTTTGACGGTGATCAGGAGGGTAGATGACAACTGGGCAGAAGGAATGCTGGGTGACAAGATTGGCATTTTCCCTATCCTCTATGTCGAGGTAAGTTCATAACAGGTGGTGGTGGGTGCTTCCCGTGATGTCTTGCAGGTTTTCTTGTGCCCATGAGGGCAAGATAACCTTGAAAATTCTTAAATGAGAGGGATCATAGAATCACAGAATCATCTGGGCCGGAAGGGACCTTCAAAGGTCATCTAGTCCGACCCCCCTGCAGTCACAGGGACACCCCCAACTAGACCAGGTTTCCCAGGGCCTTGTCGAACCTCACCTTGAATGTCTCCAGGGAAGGGGCCTCAACCACCTCCCTGGGCAACCTGTTCCAGTGCTCCACCACCCTCATAGTAAAGAACTTATTCCTAACTTATTCCTCACATAGATTATACTGGAATGACTGAAAAGGGAATTTTTTCCTTGCTGTCCCCTAAGGTGCAGTGAGGATGCACTCACTTAAATTTAAGGTGGCCAGCAAAAAGGTATGCCCTGAACTACTGTTGAAGGCTTCCTGTGTAGCGTTTCCAGTGTAATCTCCACAATACTTAGGGAAAATAGAGGACAATGATTGCAGTTGTGGTATCTTGCACGCACTGGAGGAGAGGTGGGTGCTGCCGGCAGGTGGGGAACAGTGGTGAGGGTTCAGCCATGTCCTGAAAGCACAGACCTTTGGAGAAGTGCTACAGGTGTCCCCTGCCCCAGCAGGAGCTTGGGTGATTCCACCCATGTGCCCAAGGTCCCTCATTCCCTGTGTGCCAGACCTGTCCTTGTCCTGAGCACTTCCCTGTAGTCATTTCCACGGGCTTATTTCAGAGTAAATGCTGAGACCTCATACCCTCCTAGCAGACCCACTATGACACCTCTTCCCACTGCTGTGCCCTCCCGCTGGTGCCCATCCAGCTGGATGCAGTGAGCAGTGGTGGCCCCGCTGGAGATGCTCTGTTGTCCAGGTGCCACGTAGTGCCTTTGGGGAGCTTTCCTCCTTCATGGGTGAACCAGAGCTACAAAGAATGGACAGGCACCACTTGTGTATGTATTTTTCCGGGGTGCTGCCACCCCGCACTCCATACTCGGGTGCAGTATTGCTCTGTCTCTGCTCCTAGGCGTAGGCTGGTGCCTCTCTCCAGAGTGAAGTGTCTCTTGTGCCCACAGAGGAGCCCGCCTGGCTGTGTGCGGCTCTGATGCCTGCCTCCAAAATTACTTCTCCAGATTTCTTAGTTAATGGTTTGAGACAAAATAGAGATAATTAGTGCCTGACTACCTAATTATTAACTCCGACAATGACCAATTTGGAATAAACCATCATTAATATACATTGCGTTCCCACAGTTGACAAGAACAATAATATTAAAACCAGAATGTGTAGGAGCCACAATTGGGAAGCCAGCTGCCTCGCATAAGTTAATGACTAGTTTTCCTCTATTCTGAACGTGTAAGACATTTTCAGTTTGTTGTCATTAAATGAGAAAGCTGTGTTTCTCCCAGATTTCATCCTTTCCCCCTTCTCTTTCTTGTCCCTGGGAAATACTGTGTTATTGTCCTGAACTTTGCTGCAGAAAGAGTGAACTGGGGACTTCTGCACAGTAGCCACAATGTCACCCCACCACCTTTCCCCAGCAGGCTTCACCTGCAGGCTGTAAGTGCTTGCACTGCTTATGCACTGAACAGCATCCCAATCCCTCTTCCAACCCAAGGTATCCATTCTCTTTAATTACTGCTCTCATAGGGTGAAGGGCTTGAAGCCTCAGAGGAGCAGCCTGTTGGGAACACTTGCAGTGTTGTCTCACTGTAGTTCTCCAAGTGCTAGCACGTCCCGGGTGCCCACAGAGGAGCGAGAGGTAACACTGTGCAGAGTCAGAACAGCACAGAACAGCAATGCTGGAAGCTTCTAAAGAGATGCAAACAGCCAGGCAGCCAGCACCAAGGAAGAACTATGCACATAGGAATGTGTGTGCCTATACATTCATACACAGACACACACATATATAAAATAGATACAACTATATACACATGCATATATTTGCATGTGTATGCACAGGCTTATATTTTATTTGCGTAAAATTTGAAATCAGGAGGCTTGAAAGGCTTTTTAAAAAGATGTAATGAGCACTGTACCAGTGCCATACTTTGTAAAGCTGAAGGGAAATGATCCTCCAGACAGAAACATCAGCTGCCTATTTCATCCACGTCCTGGTGGATGGAGGTCTTGTTTTGAATATGAGATGAGCTTATGCAACTGTTGGAGTTATACAATCATGTTGCTGTTTCCAGCTTCACATGTTACTTTACATTAAAAATTAAGAGGAAACAGCAAGCCAAATCCCAAAGAAGTTTTGAAAATCTCAGTGCCAATGTTTATAAAATAAATCCATTAAACAAGTAGTACTTGAATCTAAAAACACTCCTTGAGTCTGTCCAAGTCCATTAAGTGGTTTTCAAAATCTTGGCAAAATGTGCAGAATAAGCAAAGCTTAACTCTCACGGTAGCCTTCCACTTGTGTGAGCCGATAGTCAAAGTGCGTGGGATTTCACATGGCATCCCAAGCCCTGCAGCCTGGATGGAGTAAATTCCAGCCTGGACCCCATCTCTAAAGGCAGGCACTAATGTCCCCAGCTGTTCCCAAGGCCCAAGTAAGAGCTCTTACCCTTGCTACAACAGCCGGAGTGTTAGAAAACAAGTCAGTCATTTCAAGGATATCAGAGCTAAGCACGCCAGAGCTACAAACAGGGAATATAATCCTTGTTGTGGCTCCCCTTTGGTGAGAGTTGGTCCTGGCACTGTGTTGCCAAGCCCCTCACATGAATACTTGCAAGAAAGGCTTTTTGCAAGTGCTCTGTTACAAAGCACTTGCACAGGCAAGCTGCAGGGGCAAGGGGGAGGAGAGGTCTGCCACAGCCCTGCTGGGCCATCAGCGAGTTCCTCAGCAGGACCCCACTGGTCTCCCAGCATTCAGGTTTGTCAGCTGGCCCACATAAAAGCCTGCAGTGTCTCCCTAGGCTCCTTTGTCTTCTTTCCACCCACCCTGTGCTTACTGAACTGGAGAGTGGTCCACTTCTCTAAGAGAAGTCCGGGAGGGCAACTTTTAGAGCCAGACTGTGGTGTCACAAAGCAGTGGCATAAAAAACTAGCCGAAGACATCAAAGTATATCTGCTCCCAGCAGTGTTTTGGAAAGTCTGCATCTCAGCATTATCTGTCGTTGCCTGTATAGCCATATAAGTGTAATGTGACATGGATTTTATGCTTTATTGCCTATGAGTGTCCAGCAAGGGTGTTTGCATGCCTGCTGTGTCTGACTGTCTCTCTGCAGAGAGGCTTTTTCCTGCCTCTGTAGTGTCATCTCTGTCCCAACCTCAGAGAAGCTAAAGTCGTATAAGGAATAAATATTTGCAGCTCACAGTGGTGACTTTTATAGAATGAGTCACACACAGTATGTTCTGTCAGGTTGAGTTTGCGCTATTTTTTTTTTCTTATTTTGTTGCTGTCCTTCATCTCCAGTAGAAGTCATTTGGGCTGATAATTTATGTTTTAATTTGTCTTCAGAAAAACACAACATAATCAAATAGATTCTCAAGGTGCCTTCTGTCCTGAAATAAACATCTTATTAATAATCTGTATGATTCGAAGTCATATTCGCGCTGGGAGGAGTTTTGGACCTGCAAAGAATTCAAAGTCCTAACTAAATTTATTTTACTGTCTTCAAGCTAGCTCCTTCATTCTTAATAACTGCTGTTATTATCTCTATTTGGAAGTTGTAAGTGTTGTGCTACTATGTGTAAAATTGAGAATAATGAAGAATAAAGTGTGTCCTAATAGATTTAAGTGTCTGGGAATGAAATTTGAGGGCAATGGTGTGCCAAGTGTTTGGAGGGACGCATCCTGCTTAAATAGGCAGGAACTGGAAATTCAAAAAGCTGAGTTATTAGACCAAAATTTCTGACTGCAGCCCCCAATGCAAGGAAGTATTGACCGAGATCAAGAAGCCTTACAAGTCAGTGGTAGAGCAAGGTAATTATGTTGAGCGCTACTGTGACTGTAATATCAGCAAATTACAATTGATGAAGTGCCAGCCCATTGTTATAATGTTTTATGGCAGCAGGGGCACTGAAAGCTGTGATTAAGTAATATTAGGAGTTTTAAAATTCTTTTTACAGAGCAGTGAAGCAGGGTAATGGGTATCTTCTCCTGTTCTTCACAGTTAAAAAGAGAAAAAGGTGGAAAGGAGGTCTAGGAGAAAGAGGGAGGAGGAGAATGGGCAGAGACGATGGTTGAAGTGCCCTGCAGCATAGATCCACAGGATTCCCCAGAGACCCAGGGGAAAAGAATTCTTGCAAGTCAGCGTTTAAAAAGAGTTCAGCCAAAAAGCAAAAAAAAAAAACAAAACCCAAAGCTAAATGAGTTTCTTAAAGAAAACAATGATTTTTCATTCCAAAATTAGCTTTGCAGAGCGGAGCACCACATTTAATGATTTTGTGCTGTACCACTGGATCTACCAATCATCCTGAAACAGCTCAACCCGCACAGGGGAACCTGAGCACATTTGCCAGGATCCCAGCTGGGGTTGTTGAATAGACCCATCTTCCCAGCAGAATTTGTCCATAATTGTGTACTTACTTACTTGACTGAGGGTAACCTTTAGTTAGCCTGCAGATTAGTGCAAATGGTTGAGAGTTTAGTGTGTGTGTGTGTGTGTGTGTGTGTCTGTGTGTCCAGTTAATCTGACGACTTGGAGGTTTCCAGGAGGCGATGCAGGGAACCACTCTGAAGAGAGCAAAGCCCCTCCCATAGCCCAGCCTATAGATCTGCTTGACTGTGGGATTCTTTGGCATTTTCCTGGTGGTATGGCCCCCAGTTTGGCATTCAGTCTGGATGGCAGATTTTGTACCTTTTACCTCCTTATGCAGATTCCCATCGTAGCCATTTCCAAATCCCCTGGTGTCCTCAGCAGCAGTCATCACAGCTATATTCCTGAAAACTCAGATGTGTGTGTGTGTAATTGTGGCTCTAATAGATATTTTGACCATTTTCAACAACACCAACGAATAATTGTTGCCCTGTTCACTTCTCTATGTTTTCTCTCTCCTCAATCTGTTTGATTCCTCCCTTCACTGCAGGACAGATGGTCCCATAGGGATGGGACTCTCATAATGAATTCAACCTTGATGTCTGGACCCATCATTTTTATATGTGTGGTCTCTGTGGCAACACACTCTGCACCTTTCAGAGTATCCTTTATGAAATCCTTCAAAAAAAAAAAAAATTAAAAGGAACATTAGACAGTCATTAGATAAGAGATAACAATGTTTGTTTGGTGCCTTTCCCGAAAGGAACATACGATCTCTGTTTTTAAGAACTGTCAAAATGGTTCGTTTAAGCCTTGGTAGATTCATATAATGCTAATAAAAATGGAGGCTTTAGAAAGGTGAGTAGGAAACTAATGTAGATGATTTTAGAAAAGCTGACTTACTAAATCTCAGAGGAGCGAATTCATCCCAGTAGTAAGTAGGTGTAACACTAATGAGTTAAGAATTATACTCATTAACATCAGAATTGATTTTTTTTCTGTTCTCTCTCCCTTTGTGTGTCAGATTAAAATGGAATAAGAACCTTGTAAAGCCGACAATAATGTAAGCTCTAAGAGGTATTCAGCCAATTTCTGTTGAAAAGCCCTATTGACACGCATTTTCAAATTTTGTAATTACATTGTTTTAAGACTTTCATTCCTGCACCTTCATAGTTTCTAAAAAGTTGGTCCTGCTTGTTTTCCTCTTGCATAGAATATTGGAGAATATTCTAAGATACTTTTTGGTATGAGATTTCTACATGAATCAAGTACAAAATACAGTTCCCATGTTTCACATTCAAACTACAATGTGCAGAATTTGTGTTGGGGGCTGCAAGAGGGACCTCAGTAAGAACCTATACACCTACTACTATTTTCACATCAATCCATGAATAAAAATTATTGATGTAGTTATATATATACAAAGTAAAATAATTCAAAGAACTTCAAATTACTGTGATGTCAGTCAGGAAAACTAAGAGTATTAGCAGCCACAAGGGAAAAGATTAAGCATATAATATATAATTATATATATTGTATATATGCACATGATTTTGGATCTGTGACCCCACTTTTCTGCATAGCAGCTCAATTTCTTATTTTTTGTTTTGCTTATATAAATAAAGTATTTTTTGATCTTTGATTTAATTTCCCGCAAAAATGTAAATTAGCATAACTTTGGGAAAAAAAATATTTAGTTTTGAGTGATTGATTTTAAGTTTTCTGTTAATTTCTAGCATCCTTCATGAGTTGATCATTCATACAGATTCTTTAAGGCTTTCCTTTATCTTCAGGATACAAGAGTGAGCCGTATTGTCACCTTTTGACTTAAAGGCCAGGTTTCCCCTACATTAGATTAGCTGAGCTCCTCAGCTCCATAGACCTTTTCTAATCACTCACTCCCTTCGGGTTGTTTCTGGACAAGTCAATGCAGCATTGCTTTCTGGTTTCTGTGTCAGGGACCATGTTCCTCTACAGTTCATCTTGGGTGATTGCCACAGAGGGGAAGCCTGCCTTCAGAGGTAGGTGGGAGTTCTGTCATGTTTGAGTCATCCTCCAGCCCAGACAGTCATGAGACCTGTGGTGAGCCACAGGGAGAACCAGAGCCTAAATTTAGACATGGCTGTAGGTTGTGAAAATTTGCCTTTTGGGAATTGACAGTTTTAGTTACAGGTCTTCTCTTGCTTGTCCTCCTGCCTGCTTTCCCACAAATGAACCAATAATTAAGTTATTCAGATTTATATGTTATGACCAATCTTCCTATTAATCAAAACCACACATCCAAACTGTTATCACCTCTTATTGTTTCAGGGACTGTTGAACCAGAAATTGGCCAGCTGTCATATTCAGGAATATCTTTCCCACCCACCCTCTCATTATGAGTAACAACTGAATTTCCTAGATTTTATTTTTTAAAAACAACTCTCTAGGGTTATTTATAGAAGGTTTCCAGCCCAGCCAGCTTAAGCACAGAACCTTGGCAAATAAAACCATTTCATGAGTTTTTCAAATGCACATATATCATATTCATATCTGTATGGGGCATTTTTGAGACGCTGCCTCCTAGGTGCCAAAAATTGAAGTGTAAGTTAAGTACTTAAGTAAGATGGACTGACTTTTGCTCTTCATCTGATAACAAGACTTTGATCTCTAGCCACAATCCACTCAAGGACTTCCAGCACTTCCCTTGAAGAATCTTGTTTGTCACCCTTCCCAGTGCAAACTGACTGGGGACTTGCCTACTGTGTTTTACACGTGCTTCCCTGTGCTATCAATTCTCCTGAACTACGCTTGTTCTTGACTACATGTTTTCCAGCCCTGAGTGCAGTTCTGCTTAATTTCTGTTATTTCTATGCTGAGTCTGGGGATCTACCTCAAAGTTTATGTTCTCTTGTTATGGTCCCAGGAGTGCTTTTGTTACAAAACAAGCACTAGCTATGACCCCCCAATTTCCCTGGACAGAGAAAACAAAATATCTTCACAAACTTTTGCATATCACTTGATATTTTCATCCATTTTAGTATTTTATTTGTCTTTACTGTCCTTTCATCCTCGTTTCCACTCTTTTTTTTAAACGTCTAAATTTGCAGTTGGATGGTGAGTGAAGAGACACATCTGCTGATGTGCAGTCCTACCAGCAAGTCACACCAAGAAGGAGCAGCAGCAACAGACCAGCAGGAACTGGGAAATACTCTTCCAAATCCTTTATGAGACCTTGCAGGTGTCTCAGTACTGTTCATCTGACCAACAGCAGATAGATCTCTACATCTGAGCTAATTCTCTGGATTCCCCCTTACCATCAAGAGAGATGACCAGATGCTTGTAGGGATAGAAACAGGCATTGCTGCTTAAGGGAGATAGCAAAAATATGTCAGATGAGCCTATTTGTAGAAGAGCCTGTTTCTTTTTGCTGATTAGGAGGGGAAGGGCTGCCAGCTCCAGCCTAAGGAAGGGGGAACTACTCCTTGTCTTCTGTGGCGGCTCATGGTGTGAGCCTGTGCTGTGCATGGTGTGAAAGGGAAAGGCCCACAGTGCTTACTGCACGTAAAACCTGTCATTTCACCAGCAAAAAGTATCTACATTGAAGTCAGTTCTTTGATGCTATAGGCAATGTTTGTAAACTTCCAAAACCTATCAATGTTTATTCTGATTTTCTTAGGGAACCTTAAAATTGCTGTGTCTTTCAGAAGTGACAAGGCATCCTGAATGGATAAGCTGTTGGCAACACTTAGACAGCAAATCTTAGGACAGCTTAGGTGCACTCTTTACTACCCATTACTTCCTTGTTCTGCTCCTGGGAATACTGAGGCCTGCCACGGGTGTTGAGGAAGTCTCTTCCACACACAAAAAAAAAAAAAAAAAAAAAAAGGGCTGTTTGTGTGTAAATTGATAGCACATTACTTAGGGTTAGCTTTTGCCTATGCGATTGACAGCAAGTGTTTTGGACTTCCCAGCACTGCTCAGCATCTTCATAAGCACTCAACCGTTGGAGTGGAATCTTTCAGCAACTGCGCAGGTTTCCAAGGGCTAGAAATTAGCATTCCCCTTTGAGCGCACCCACTATCCCAGGGCCCTGGAGCAGCTCTGGAGCACATCATCAGTAATCTGCTTTCTCTAGAGAAGGGCTTTTGTCTTTTCCAGCCATTGATCACCGCTGACAGCTTCTAAAGATTGCTTCAGCAGTGAATTCCTGGGATCTTTTTCCTTTTGAAAAGAAAGTATCTTTCAGTCTCACTTACCTAGAGCTAATGCATGAATGTATATTAAGAAGCTATATGTCAACAGATACATGATTTGTCTAGCAGTTAATTAAAAATAAAATCCTAGAGGATTGCATTATTTCTCACACAGGCATTCTTTATTTTGTTTCCCACTGTCCTCGTTAGTCTATGTTGCACATCTTAATTAGTTTCCTTCTTGGGGAGCTTTCCTGGTGCCATAAAACTCCGAGAGTGGAAATTTTCAATCCAAATGTAGCCACAGAGGGAAGGTGCCAGGGTTTGGGGAGATGTCCCTGGAAAACTGGCTATCTTCTCTGCCCCTATGCTGTCAACCACAGCCATCTGAGCAGAAAGTAAAATGTCTCTGTGTGTGAGTCACAGCACTGGTGCTGGGAGTGCCAAAGAAAAGTGAGTCCACTATTAAAATCCCAGCCTATGAAAAGAGCTGGAGAAGGTGGAAGCACGCATTGCCCTTTGCTGTGCCTGTGGTGGGTGGGATGACCTCCATCAGAGGGACAGGATGGACAGTCGATGTCAGTGACACTGTAAATGATTTGCAGGTAGGTGTCTGTTACATCCCTTCTTGTCTCTGTTTTCAGAAGATATTACATAAATATTATTCTACTGTGGTGATGAGTCACAAAATATGGTTAAGCTTGATTCTTTAAGCTTTCAAAGAGGAGTAGTTTCAAGAACAATAGTTTCCTGATAGGACAAAGGTATGAACTGTTTTTACCTCTTTCCTTACTTCTTATTGTGGCAGCTCCTGGAATGGTCAAACTGTCTTTATTCTAGCTACAAAGCAACCCAGGAGCATATGTTTGTGCTGAATGCATGCTTCAAACAACAAAAATAGCATGTGAAGTTGATTTTTAGCCTAAAAATGTCATTAGCTATGCCAAAACCAGATGTTTGAGTTAAGTCTCAAATCCCTTAACGTTTTGTTAGGTGTTAGAGCTGAACATTGAGAAAACCAAGTTCAAAAGGCTAGAGGAGGAATGAGTACAAGCAAATTAAAAACAAAGATCAGAAACAGAGGGAGATAGTTAGAATTAATTTGGGGTTCTCCATCTCTTCCAGATTTTCTCTAGAACACACAGGATTCTTGAAGGCTCACCCTTTTGTGTTTAGTCTGTCCTGTAGAAGAAATTACATAGGAGTCTTTGTTATTGCTTACTTTGTTCCTTTACAAAGTAAATCACTGTTGTTTATTTTATGTTCTGCTGCACCATTTTTGGCTGTGATACTTGTGTTGTTTTATTCTCACAAAAGCAAGGGCTGCTGCCAAAGGGATTGTCCTGCTTTTGCCTCATATGTGACAACACTTTCCTTCTGCCTTCCTTGTTCCAGGACTACCAGACACGTGGTTGCATGCTGAGATGGCTCCAGGAAACTCACCCTGTTTAAAGCTACTCATTTAAGTTGTTGCTGCTTCTTTGCTTCTTTGCTTTCCAGTCATACCTGCTCCATCATCCCATTTACTGCACGGACATGCTGAATAGGGCAATGCATACAGGGCAGAAAGTGGGAAGATGGGAAAGGAGGATGTGTGGCAGCTCACACTTACTGCAGGAAAACATGCTGCCGTTGAACTGCTCTCTAGGCCATCGCATCAAAATGGTGAGGTGAGGAACGTGGGGCTTTGTGTAAGCAACCTCCTCTACCTCCTGCTTGTCCCTCTATTTATCTAATTATTGTATTAAGTTATAATTTTATGACAAAGCAGCACTAGGAACTCCATAAACAAGGTTAATAATATTAGCCTCAGTTTAAGTAAGGCTGGAGGGAGTGTCCTGCTCTAAATCTAACTTTGAAGTCTTCTGATCTGTTTAGACACAATCGAATCAAATTGACAGGAAATTTCATGAGAAAGGTTTCCATAATAGAATTTTTCCATAACAGAATTTTTCTGGAAACCTTAGGACAAAGCAGAAGAGGCACCAGAGCATTCAGGCAGTGGTGGACTCATGCTGGAGATATTCTTCTCTTGCCCTGTAGCTAAGGGGACGGCCCTGAGGGAAGAGGCATCTCTGCCTTGTGTTACTGTTTCTCAAGAAGAAAACAACCCTGCAGAAGAAGGGAGAGCACTCCTGATTCAAGCCCTGTGTGCCTTGGTGGGAAAAGTAAAGCACAGCAGCATGTTTCTTGATGGTAATCTCCTTGATCCCTTTTCTCTGATCTGCTTCTATGCCAGCAGCAGAGAAAGGAATTTACAGGCATATTTTCCTTTTGTGTCCTTTTAATTTCTTTCTCCTAGCCCAGGAAGAAGGACTGTGTATCTTCCCTTTGAGGGCAGAAATAATAGCATCTTCTCTCATTTCTCCAGTCTAGTGCTTAGAGAAGCTTGTTCATTCCCAGCCAAGATCTTTTCCTTCCACAGGTGCATTGCTCAGGAGAGAGAAGTGTGGTTGAATTGATTTGGTGGATACCTGTTTTTCCTTTCTCTCAATATATGAATTATTGGGGTGGAAGGAGAGCTATAGGACAGCTGGGGGACTGTCATGATTTAACCCTGGCCAGTTACTGCTTGAGGCCATGCTCTGTCCCTGCACAAGGTTTTGTCATACAGGGGGGTCCCTGAGGGCACTCCTGAGAAGCACCCCTGAGGGCTGAGTTTAAGGTCATAGCAAAGGCAGCTGCATACCACTTCAGCAACCCCTAAGTCCACTTTTGCACAGAGCAACTCTCACTCAACACTTACCTGAGGTTTCAGAGCAGTGCACAGAGTTAAGTGTGTCACTCTTCCTATTTGGTCACTGGTTAAAGAGAGACCAATGTCCTTTCATGGCAAGTAATAAGGCCATTGCCAATGTGAATCATATCCTCACTTCTGGCTCCATTCATCCATGTGGCTGCCAGTCCTACTCAGTCTTTAGCCAACCTGATTGCCGAGGATTCATAAATATCCAACTCTCATTATCTCCCATCCTGATTATGGCTACATCCTTTTTGCAATCTTAACAAATGCATACTTGACTCATTCGTGATCTTAAAGAGTGTTCATCTGCTGCCACTTCTTTCTTTCTTTCCGACGCCCTTTTCTGTCCTGTAGAGCCCATACAACTTGCCCTTAATTGCAAACCTTTGATTACTCATTTCTCTCTCTATCGTCTTTAATTTACTACTGAAAGATCAACGCCTGCCTTTGATCAGCCAGCAAAGCCAATCACTTCGTCAGTTTTTTCAAATTCTCATTTTCTCCCATAGTGCTCAGTTCTTCACTATAGTGACAAATGCTTCAAAAACATCCGGACATCTGCATCAGCATTGTTACTCCAGGCTCCTCTCTAAAATTGTTCTTGGCTGTGATGCCTACAGAAGATTAATGGTGTGAAAAATCCTCTGTCCATCTTGCTGATAAGACTGTCTTCCTGTATGTTTTGTCTCTCTATATATATTGTCTCTTCTCCACCTCTTAAGTTGTACTTTCTTTGGGCTAAGAGCTGTCTCGTTGCTCTATGTTTACATAATAATCCTCACAATGGAGTTCTGATCCGTGGTGGGAGTTCTTCAGCATTTAATGGCAAGAATAATGAAAGTATTAATAACAAATGTCTCTGTGTGACTGCATCACATGGTGTGGTCACAGTTTGCAAATATACAGTTTCCTCGGGACAACTTGTCTCTCTGCCTACAGAATGTAGGTGCAACCCAGGGCAGTCCATTTTTAGAAAGGAATGTGTTAGGAAAATATTTGAGCTTGAGTAATTCCACAAATAGAAAAAAAAAACCCAACAAAAAAAACCCAGTGTTGTGCACTTTCAGAAAGATTTCCTACTGTGCAGATTTTTTGCTAGCCCATTAATTTTGCCATCTCAGAACTCAAACAGCATGGCCTAGAGCAGTGGTTTTCCAAATTCCTTCCAGTTGTAGCATACTAACATAAACAGCATTTGCATATGGATGTCATAAAAGTGACTAATGCCGGCAATCATCATACTTTATTGCAGTAATGTGGCACATGTGCCTGAGCATCCTAAGAATCTGCTCAAAGCTCATTGGTGCTGAAGAAGCGGCGCACCTCTTATCCAGCAGTGACACCTGTGGCAGAGCAGGCTCTGACAGAAACCAGAGTGTGAATCCAGCTTTAGATGAGCATACGAGAGGGAAGGATACTAGCTGCTTCTCTGCATGACTCAACAGCACTGGGTACATGTCCTTTGCTGTAAACCAGAAATCAAGCTCAGGAAGTTTGAACAAATAGCATTTTCTAGTTTGATAGCCAGAAAGTTCAACAAACCCCTTGACTGCAGCTGTTGGCAAGTCGGTGGAGAGACATCTGACTCCGACCTTGGCCTTGTACCCAATCATATTTTAACATCTCGGATTCTCCAAAGAAGGCTGCAAACAGTTCCTCTAGGCGAGGGGCAGTCAGTCATGCCGCGAGTTGCAAGGCTGAATGCTGCCATTTTCAGTCAAGAATTTGCAGAGTCGAGGGAATTCGTCACAGTTCAGCCTTCTCAGATTTTTCTTCCACGAGATGAGGGGGGAGGGTTGTGAACCCAATTACATCATCATATAGCACAGAGAACACATTTTCATGTCTTACAGACCAGCTTTCAGAGCCTTCAGTGGCTGGTCAGGCTTCCGACACTACTGAGATGTGCATGATTGTGCCATGAGCAACAGCTACTGTTCCTAATGCCATCCCAATCTGTTGTCCATCTTTTAAAAAAATATGACAGAAGTATAAAGGTCTCGTAGGTAAGACAAACTCATGTAAAAACTGTTTAAAAATAACTGGTCACTGCACAGAGTGAAGAAAGATGCAAACTAGTGCTCACACTAAGGGAGAATAAAGAGCTGTGCTGTTTTTCCAGGCTTTAGCACATCTGTGTGGGCAAGAGACACTTTAAATGCACAGATAATTTCAAGCAGTGTTTACACCGTAATAGCCCCAGGATAGGAAAGCTACAAGACATAAACTTAGGCTGGCAAGTGAGGTCTCTCTCAGAACATAAGTAAGAAGGAGGGTCTCCCTGCCGAAAGGATGATTCCATGTATCCTGCTTTGATGCTGCCCCATCACAAACACATATAGTTCACCTCCAGTTTCAGAGAAATATCTCAAAACTATCTCTCTAGGAAGTCATCGGGCATGCGGGTGAAAGAGCAGCACATCGTGTCCTGACCCATATTTTCACCCCAACTGGGAAATAGTGAAACCAAAGCCCGGACACAGCTCTCCAGTGATGCAGTAGCTTTCGGGATGTGTGGCTGACACCCTTTGATGTCTGCCACTCCCAGCGAAACACGTGGTGTGACCCCTGGAGCTGGTGCCACAACTCTCCACTACAACCAGCAGACCTGCTGTAGAAGGAGCTCCATGCACACAAAATCTAACTGTACATCCTCATGGGACGTTGTTCTATTGCAAATACCACATCCAGCAATATTTCTCTGTCTTGTATCTGGGAAGCAGGAGCCAGAAGAATATGTAGTCAAAAATTTCTCTTTCCTATATATAGTACACACAGGGCAAAGGCTGTTTATTACAGCCCTTTAGTACTAATGTCTGCTTGAAATGTGTATACCTTGGTTCCTTTTACAAGCAATTGAATCAAAACATTTTCTTGGCATTTGCTTTCATTCTTCATTTCACTGCTTTATCAGAGATAGAGACAGCAGTACATTTATTTGTGTGCGATTCCCCACAGGTAATCTTCAGTTGCAGCGTATAAAACTTAATTTTCCCCAATTGCACAAGATTTCTTATTCTACACAACGTTGTAAATCACAGCAACAAAGACTCCTTGCTTGCTCAGTGTAGGCAAAGCCTTGCAGTACTTGAAAAATTACTTTGGCTTTCTCATGCACTCGTTGGGCTGCAATTCCAAGAGCTCCCCAAAACTTCACAGATTTATCCAACCTCATGCTTTCTGCAGATAACACTGTTGATGTGAGATGCATGTAGGCAGAAATATAGAAAAATAAATATATATTGTTTCTTTCATCCATATCCTTTATCACATTAATTTGTGTGTAAGTGTTTTCCTTAAAAAAGACATGGTATTGTTGTTTTTTTTCATACAACTGTGAACATTACAAAAACAGTATTTTCAAGAACAATATTTCTGGGAACAAATCTCAGAGAATGAGCAAAAGGGCACAATGTTGTGTCTGGTAGCATGTGTGCACAG
This sequence comes from Gallinago jamesoni, assembly GCA_025769975.1. NCBI lineage: Eukaryota > Metazoa > Chordata > Aves > Charadriiformes > Scolopacidae > Gallinago > Gallinago jamesoni. The sequence goes on from JAOQGH010000001.1 coordinate 143,069,729, forward strand.
TGCAGGTATCAAGAAGGCAAGGGTCCACAAAACAACATGAGCGTGATATTGCCTGGTTCACAATCCCATTCATAATTACTTGGGGGTTACACACTGTAATTGGGAAGCCACTTGTTTTGAGACTTCCAGGCTTGATGTGTGCATGGACTCTGAAGAGATCCTCTGCCTTAGCTGCTGGTACTTGGCTTGCCAATTTTCAGTTAATTCAAAGTTTGGTAGATATTGTTGATCATCTAAGTAACCAATAGCACCAGGAGCCTTGTGGAACATTAAGGAGGGAGGTAGAAAGTTGCCAGAAAACTCTGAAAACATGAGGCTTGGCTCTTTTTAAGGCATGTAGGCTCTGCAGATATTGCTTAGAGATCACTTATGATCCACATTGCCCTGCTCCAGGAACTGCAGTATCTTTCCTAGCCCATGCTGAAGTTTTGAGGTCCAGCTGGCTCAAAGCAAAAGTTTCTGCAAGTGAAGGCATTTCTAGATTTCAGCAAAAAGCTGCTTGAGAGGCCCTCCCTTCCTTGCAGTAATTGGCAACAAAGGTAAAGGGCTCATATAACTTTCCAGGTGTCAGCAAGGCATTAGGACTACATCTGAACTGCTTCTGAAAGCCTCCTGAGTCTGTCTCGGTCTGTACCAGCATTTTCTCTCACTGTGCAAATGATCACCTGGATTCAGAGGGAGAGTCACAAAGGTTTTCCATTTAACAAGAACAAGAGGGAGGAAGACTCATCATAGCCAGAAAGCTGGTGGCTTTCTACTAGGAATATGGCAATCTTGTTTCAGGCTCACATAGCTGTTTGTCCACAACGGGACTTTGAGCCAGGAGCCCAGGTACCCAGCTGAACTCCCAAATCACTGTAGCCATGGTCATTTCTGCATCTTAGCTGGAAAACATTATTTGAGAGATGGTTTCCTGAGGGACATCATATCAAAACTGGCATGTTCCTGCGAAGTACTTCAGTTCTGATGAGTTTCATTTTTTGATGAAAAAAATAGTTTTGTCAGTAAACTGTTCACAAACTCAAAGAAGGACTCTTCTGGTACTGAAATTGATGCCAGATGGGCAACAGTCCTTCCACCGTTGAAGGCAGCTGGAGTTTTGCCACTGACTTCAAAGAAATTAGGATCAAGCCCATGAATTCATGACTGCACTTTTTATTTAGCTTTCTGAATAATTTATAAGTAAAAATAGGCTGGATTCTCCCACTCTTTCTGATGTTGAGTAAAGCTGTATTTGGTTACATTTCTTGCTTTCAAAGGATCTTTGGTGCAGTCATGAGCATCTCATTATGAAAAAGGGTGTCCGTAGAGGACAGATAGGAAGAAAAGAGAAGGAAATCCTCAGGCACATTGAAGACGCACAATAGATCTGAGATTCAAAGATGACAGATCAGAGCAAGATAGTCCTCATACTTAGAGCTGAAGGCTAGATAGATAGAATTGTTTCAGGCAGTGGAGAAGGATGCAGAAAGCATACTTCTTTTTGGTGAGTTCATCTATTTTTAATGCCATTGCATTTAGTTTTATTTTTTTTTCTTCTCAGTGATTTGGACACTAGTTTGCATAAGCTTACTGTTGCACTTTGCTCCTGAGCAGACTCTGCAGCAGATTGCACATTTTTCTGGGATTCATAAGGCCATGTGTTTGTTCTCCATCACTGTGAACCATTTTCCATCTTAAAATTGTTTGGAAAAGAGGGAAAGAAAAAAAAAATATTCCCAGTTCACCACCCAAGGCTTCGTGTTTACTTCTGCTGCACACATCATTTATTTTCATTCTGCAAGATCATGATGACACGCTCGTCCAAGCACATGCTGTTCTAATATGCTACATTCCTTTGGCCTCTCAGTGAGTTAGAAGTGACATTGCTGCTAAATGAGAATGATCTTGTAAGACAAGGAAATAGATTGTTAAGTAACGCTGCCTTTCAAGGAACCATGATTGGTTTGATTTTTCTGGACTATACATAATTGTCTACATGTACGACCCTTATTAGGAAGGCTATCTGCTGTATGGTTATAGGGACTTCCTTCCTTGAGAACATGCTAACATATTTAGCAGGCTTTTGGAAAAGAGAATGAGATGTATGCCTCAGCCTATGTATGGCTAAAGAAACAGGACACCTGAAGTTTGAGATGTGCCCTAGCAAAGTATTTCTGCAGCTATTGCTCCGTGTGAATGTGTTCAAGCAAGCGCATGTACTGGTGAATGGAATAACTCTGCTCTCAATCACAGTGTGGGGTTTTAGAAATCTCTCTTCCATGATGGATAAACCACTTGCGGAAAATCCGTTCCACATTTACTTTTCCTTTCCTGGCAATAAATTAGAAAAGGCAATAATGGATTGTTAGACAATAACACAAAAACATTAAATAATGCTTTGGTTTAACTATAATATTTTTTCTTAAACTGTGCCTTAATACTGATTCTTCTTTAGAAGATGCTGCCTAAATGAATAAGTGAGATAGGATTTTGTAGCTTCTATCCAATGAATTTAAACTGTTCATGGAGAGCTTGGGAAGCTTTCTCTAAACATCTTTAAGTCTGAATTTGCAAAACATGTAAAAGATGAAAATTATAGGTAAATTCAATATGACTTGGTTGAATAGCCTTTGGACTACTTTGTCTGCTAATATCCCATTAGTAAGCCCTTGTTACTGCTGTACATCCACTGTACTAACTTAGCCAATGAACACATAAAGTATTAGGTAAAATATTATTTACTTTCTCCAAACATCCATTTGAGTCAAAGGGTGTTTTTGCTACTCGGCTACAGTAGAAGAAGGGTTGTATCCTGCATTTGCAGTAGGGATAACAGTATGGAAAAGCTGCTTTAGTTTTCTGAAATGCTGCTTTCTGGGGATGAAAATGCTTTCACAGATGCCGTCCTCTCCGGGACCTAGCAGAGACAGGAGGCTCTTGTATAGTTTATGCCCTTACTTACTTAATAACCTTACTGTGCTTCAGAACATAAATTATAATACTAGCAAAACTAATTTAATGAGGGCATAAGAACTTAATATTTCCTGAAAGTAACTACTCTGAAGTGAAAATGCAGTAATAAATTCAGACTGTTTATTTTAATCACAAAATCAGCTATGGAACTCCAAATTGCCAAAGTCTCTGCAGGGCATAAAATAGGGATGTGCATGATCTTCTCAATATTTATGAACTGTAAAGTATAAAAATTATCAGTCCCTAGGTGAAAATACTTTCAGTCTTTCAGGGAGACATTGTGAAAAAGCCTTATTAATAATTTTAATTTTTCTTTCTGCTCTGCTCAGTGGTTCCTTTCTAAAACGTTCAGCATGATATTTTTTTCTGACCGGTTTGCTCTTTTTCATTAGGTGTGCATTGATTTGTGGGGTTTTGTAACTTTTTGCTTTCAAAAGGGATCCAAAGTAACATATTTGCGATCTTATACCTGTATTTGAACAGCACAATCCTTTGGCTAATACTTTCCATACAGACAGAAAAGAACCTTGCATTATTTTCCTGAAAGATTTAATAAACTGTACTTTATGGTTCAAACTGTCTCCAGTTAAACAAAATACTTAGGCACGTTGTGTAAAAACCAGAATTTAAGCAATCCTTCCTTATTTAGAAAAAATGGCATTTTAGTCCCATTAGTGACACTTTGGTCTGTGCATAATATCAAGTACACACTGAAGTATGTTGCTAAACCAGAAACAGAGTAAGGTCCTCTCTTTGATATGTGAGATATCAGTCAGAAATTAATCCACTACCCAGATGTAAATGACTAGATAATTAAGAGTATTCAATAGCAGAATAAGACTCACTGTCTTCTGTCTTACAGAAGACAAGCACCGTCAGTGAACTGCAACAACCCAGGAGATGCCATGGTGATCGTTGTCTATCAAGGTGTCCCTTGGAGGTCTAAACTGGGCTAGAAGAATTTTGCCACCATCATGGATTAGCAAATGCAGTGGTGTATTTGTCAGGGGAGATGCAGCAATGGTTAATTATTTAAATTTGACCTAAATTTCCCATGCTTCTATCTTGTTCTGTAATAATAAATTCCACAGTAATAATTGTTCTTTGGACTAAAACTAGAATTAATTACGATCGGCATTGGACAAGAAGTAGCTTTTTCCTTGCTCTTCATCTTGACTGGGACATGTAAGTAGGTGCATAACACTGCCCATTGAAACTATAGTTCATTACATCACATTGGGATATAAAAAGTATATTTAGTCCTATGTGGGGATAGTCAGTGCAGATGTCAGTGTCTCTCCTGTATTCCCTCATCCTTCAAAGAGAAATATGTTGAAATTGTTTACAGGTATTCTCTTTTAAACCCACGTGTCAGGAGCTGGGGTGAACTGGGGTGTGTATATAGGTGTGTGTTAGCAAGCACATGCAACAGAGACAGAGGGAGAGAGCAAGTCACCATAATGCATTCTGCAGAAAAATGAGGTTTATCTAGACACCAATAAAAAAATAATTTTGGCAGTGGAGAAGTCCTGAGTTAGGTGACTTAATGTTTGTACCTTTGTTGCCCATATGGTAAAGTCTCAAGTAGATTATCTAAAATAGTCATATCTAAAAGCCAGAAAAAGAAAAAAGCCTCTCCAAATAGTCATATCTAAAAGCCAGAAGAAGAAAAAAACCCTCTCCCTTAGTTCATATTGTAAAGGCTGTCTGGCTGGAGGCCAACGTCATGACAGCTTGCATTGTGGCAGGGAGAGCAGTGTGACTCCCTGATCAAGGTCAGCAAATTTTTAATGAACGGAGCTTGATTACTGCTCCCTTTGTGGGAAAAGGTTGTTTGGAGGTGAACAAGGCTCTGTGCACAGAGATATTCCACATGCGCCCGCCTTCAGTCTCAAAACCAGACAAGCTGGAGCTGCCTCCAGTACAGTTCCTGGCAGCTGGGGAATGCCTTCCTGAGAAACAGGCACAGCAGCTCTATGAACTGAGGCTGGTGCATCCGTATCTCGGCATGCAGCACCCACAGTCAGTAGTCGCTGAGACCCTGTGGACAAGTTTCACTGTACCGTTTCATCGCATCTGTTGCATGGTAGGGTCCCTCAGATATTATAAGGCTTGCCCTTGCAAGGTTTTGCATTCCCAGAGCAAGCACTGCAAGGCAGCTGGGACTGTTTGACTGGTTGGCATTCAAATCCAAGCCTTATCCCTCTAAATCATATTTTGAATTTTCTAGGACATTCCTCTTGATACGGAATGGGTTTGGGGTAAAATCAGTCCTGCTGCATTCTCAAGGGTGTTTTACTCTTTGGACTTAGCAAGACCACAATCTCAAATCTAGGTTCTTTCTAGAGGAGGGATCAAAAATGGGCGAGAAAGCTGGGTTCTAGTATTAGGCGTTGTCATAAGAGCTGCAGCCTTCCAAAAATGTCAAATTCCTGAGACTGACTGCGGGTCAGAACTTTCCATTAAGCTTCTCCTCTGGAAGCAGATCTGCCTGAAGATCTGATGACAGACACCAGAAAGCAATGCTTGTTTACATACTCAGAGTTTAAAATAAGAAATTTGTAATCATGTTTATGTTTAAAAAGAAGTTTCTAAAAGTTCTTTGTGAAGAGAGAGCACCATTTGCTTTTACAAGGCAGTAAGCAAAACCTTTTCTCTGGTGTTTGTAACCTATTTGGGAAGCACTTTCCAGCATCCATGGGCAAAGCTGTTTAAAAACAGTTCTCTACAAAAGTTAAGTAGTAAAGCTATAAAGTATTTTTTATCTTGGCAGACCAAAATAGTTTTTTCCCAGTATTTCAGGAAGACTCTGACATTCCCAAAAAGTTCATTAGCTTGACTGTTTGCGGGAGGGCTTTTTTTTTCCTTTAATCGTCTACTGATATCAATAATGACTTTGTTTATATCAACACAGGGCTATTTTTTATCACCCCATGTTTAGATGCTAGCTCTCTTATTGACCTTTTAAACTACATTTTGCTTTGAACAAAAAGTAATTGGTTTTGTTGTTTTAAAAAGAACAGCTTCAGTGTTAAATTGGATTCTAGCCATTGGGATTTATAACTAATTCTAATAAGAGGAACCAGAGTTTTGATATTAAGAGCTAGAGCACATCATTGTTCATATGGACCATTTTTGTAAAATCAGGAAGTTCTAAATATATTTTTTAACTCTATATTTTCTTATGTCAAAGAGAATATATTCTTATCCCGCTTGCTGTTGACTAGCAAAATATTTCCTCACCCTCTGCTGTAGAAAAGAATCATGCATATTTGATGTCTTTCTCCTTTTCTCCTTAATATTTCAAATAATTCGGCTAGACTATCTCCATCAATTGGGTAAGCGGAGCTGTAACACCTACTTAAGGGAGGGGAACCATCTGGTTTCCTTGCAACTTGGAGCCTGCTGGCAAATATTAGGTTGTACCAATTTAGAGCATGATGAAGTGGGAAATAATGGACATTCTTGAAGAATCTGAAATGGGATCAGCTGTTATTGGCAAAAATTGGCAGGTGCAGTGCACTATGATGGCTGTAAGCATGGTCTCAAGTTGGAGAGTGCAGCTGGGAAAATGGCCTGCTAATTGAATGGTTGCAGGACTCCCAACAGCTCTGACAGTCATGGAGCGTCATTAATTGGAGGCTCTTGGTTGGCTTGGTGGAAGCTGTCACAGAATGAAGGATCCTGCAAGCTGATGTTTACTTTCTAGGTGTCAGTGGGTTTATTGCCTGTTTCTCAGAATGAGTCCTCATGGAAGTGCTCAGAAGTGCTTTCAAACTCAGGAGGACTGGCATAAGGCTGGCAATATCTATTTCTTATTTATATTTACCACATGTTGACAGTGGTTGGGAGTCATAAAAACTACTCAATTGCACATTTGTTTAAGTGCATGCTCCTATAGTTATCTTTCCCATCCCTCTCTTTTTCCCTTTTATTTTCACTCGTATTCAGTTTCTAAATTTGCATTGCTTGGAGCAGCAACCATTCTTTTTTTTTTTTTATTTAGAGCCTGAGAAGATCTTGTCCTCGACTGAGTATCTGGGATGCGGCCATAATTCATACAGTGGTTATAGAAACAAAAATAGCCTGGTTTTGGTCCAGAATAATATCACATGCACCTCTGGGTTATGTGGGTCTCAGAATAGCAGTGTATGCAAAAGCCTGTATGCGTTAGCCATGGCTCTCTTTTTCATATGTTGTTTTTATTCATTAAATGCAAACATATTGCGGTGCATCCTAGTTTAATATAAAGGTCTGCTGGCAAATTGTGGCATTATCTCTCGGCTGTTAGCACCCCTCGAGGGAAGATCTATTGGCAAGGAACACTGTGCAGAAAGTGCTGCTGACTTCAGGGAGCACTTCATGTATCATCAGTTACTGTAGCACCCATATGCCCCTAAAAACTCTCCAGTTAGGTAAGGCATAGATTTCCTGTATGACTTATGATGACTAGGAGGTGAGAGGCTTCAACGACAGGGCTCTCCCACCCAGTACACCTTTGGCATTTACAGGCAACGAGGAAAGGGGGCTGAAAACTGGCCTTAATAACCAGGTGTTCTGCTGTCTCCATGGGCTGCAGGCCAAGTTTTAAACCCTTTGGGAGGGCTGGTGAGGACAATTTTTTAAGTTGGACCCTGAGCAAGTCTTCCAGTGGCCATTGTGCTCCTCCTTGGTTCAAGTGACACAACTGGAAAAAATGCCTTTAGTTTGCGTCTGCATTTGGAGAACCTGTGTTGGGTGGGAGGCAGGGAGATGGAGTTGGAAAGACTTGGATCTGTACCCCTGGATCGAAATCCTGTGTGGCAAATGTCAAACAGGCCTATGATGAGCCTGGGAATAGCAAGGTGGAGAGGCTGGAGATGGAGAGACTCCTGCCTCCTTTCCCAACTCTGCAGCCTGACACAAGCTATTTTGGGGAATGTCATTTTTTAAATGTTGTAGCTTGGTGTGCACCAACTTGCAGTGCCTGGTTCTAGCCTGACTCTCCTGGATGTTTATTCTGCCTCTCTTTTGATTTTTCTGGCATTAAGAAGTGATTGGAAATATCTCACTCAGCTCCAGAAAATTGAATAAATTGGGCATCTCCCTGGAGCTGGACAGTAACACCTCGGAAGGTCTGGGGTAGGTTTGGGTACTAAGTGTACTAGAGTATCAAGTGTACTAGTGGGCTTCCTGGGGACCTGCCTGGCCAACTGAGAGGTGACAGACAGATGATAAAACCAGGATGTGTTTGGGTCCTGCCCCGAGCGTCCTGTTTCCCAGGGCAGAATCCCCCTGAGGTGAGCGCTGGGGGGGTGTGGGCACATAGGGCACCCCAGACCCCTCTCCTCCCTGGGAGATGATTCATGATTCAGTGCTCAGCAGCACTCCAGGGTAGGCCATCAGGAGAGGAGCTTCAGGGACAAAAGCCCCAGGCATGTCCAGCAGGTGCCACCATCAAGCTCTGACGGGCTGTTGACTTCCCCCCCTTCTTTTCCTTTTTTATTTTTTAACCTTTTTTTAACTTGTGCTTTTCCTCCACACGCAGCTCAATGATTCCGCCAAGCAGCTCATGGAGATGGACAAGACGTGCTCGGCTGCCGCCTCTGGCTGTGACGTGCCCCTGCCCACAGAGACAGCGGCAGCGGCGGCGGGCCTGGCACCGTGCTCCACGCTGGCCGGCGCTGGGGCGGCCGGGGCGGCCCAGCGGCAGGCGGAGGGCAAGAAGAACGCCAAGAAGCGTCACTCCTTCACCGCCCTCAGCATGACGCACAAGTCCTGCCAGGCCGCCAGCAACCGGCACTCCATGGAGATCAGTGCCCCTGTCCTCATCAGCTCCAGCGACCCCCGGGCGGCCGCCAGGATCGGGGACCTGACCCACCTCTCCTCCAGCGCCCCAGCCCAGGTAAGGGGCGGGTGGAGGGGTGTTATGGATGCCTTTGGTGGACAACACACAGCCCAGAGGGCCTGGCTTGCTGCTGTCTCACCTCTTTCAAAATGGCCGACCCTTGCAACAAAGCAGTTGCATGGTGATGGTGTCCCAGTATGATGGTACTTGGCATCTGTTGTTGGCATTCTTGTGTTAATCAGGGATTAGGGATATTAATCATCCTCACGGATGAGGAGCCAGCGGATAAAGCCAAATTTGATTCACAATAATGGAACACATTTTAAAAAAAAAAAAAAAAGTAATCCTACAATTTCAAGACATTGAGCTGCTGGAGCATGTCCAGAGAAGGGCAGCAAAGGTGGTGATGGGTCTAGAGCACAAGTCGTGTGAAGAGCAGCTGAGGGAAGACAGGGTGCCTGCCTGTATGCTGACGTATGCCACGTGGCCAGCTGAAACAACGTGCCAAGGGGTCACTGCCACCACAGAGCAGCATCCTTTGCTTCTGCCTCTGATGCTCGCCTCCCTCCACTGTCCATCCACATGCAGGAGCCGGAGGGGCAGCACAAGCCGAATGTAATTTAACTCATTTTCTTCCACATGCCTTTTCCAGGCAGGGTCTCTGCGCTGTAAGGTCTTCCCCCTCATTTCAGCCCTTAGCAGGAGAGTGAAGGTGAGGATACAGCCCCCGCACAAAGCAGTGCGTGTGCCAAGATGTACTGGGACATCTGTGAAGCAGCACAAGCACTAGACATGAGTGAGGGTCCCAAGCTTGTCATGTAAATGACACCCAGGTTTTTGGCACTCAGAGTGACACATTTGGACTTTTGAGAGATGTGACAGACTGTGGCTTTTCAGTTCTTGTCAAAGGAAAAACCATGCACATCCTTTGCTAGAGTCATGTGAAGACTCATTCTAAGCTAGTAAACCACAAAAATTGGACCGTGAAGCAGAAAGTGCCTTGATTATTCTCCCCTTTTTAACAGAACCAGTGTGCAAAACCTCACTCATTTTGCAGACCTTTGTGGCATTTGGGCACAAGTGGTAGGGGACAAGAAAGGCCCTGTGTTCCTTGTAACAATTTATGGTTATTGAAATCTGGCCCACAGGAAGGATGGTTGGGTCCTTTGCAGCAGATGGGAAGACATGTAATCTGTATCACAGTCAGAAGCCCAGCTAGGACTGGGGTATAATGATGCCCCTCCAGTGTGCCCATGGTGGGAACAGATCTGGGGAGTGATTCTTCCCCTTCAGGGCATAGAGCAGGTTTGCAGACAAGGCAGCTGAGCACACGCCTCCGTCACTGCTGGCCAAAACTGTCTCAGCCACAATCCAAGGAGGGGAAAAAGAGTTTGGTGGTTCGGATCAACCTTAGTGAGAAGCGATTTCCTTCTGTCAAAACGCATTATTGCAGCCCCAAGGACCCAGCACCCCAAGCATGGCATTTGCATATATGAATACATATCTCTGCTTTTGGGGGCCTTACTATTTGCTTTCTGGTTTAAGGGATTTAAATATTTTCTTTTGCAACCTTCACTAGGAACGTGGATCTGTTGGGGAAAAAAAAAGATGGAGCTGATGTTCTCACTATATCCTCTTTACAGGATAGGAGCAGCCTTCAGAAAAGTGCCTCGCTCTTGTAAGAGTGGCAATAAAATCACAAGAGCTGCCAACATGAACCTGCTTTCAGGCTTTTTAGTTATGTCTACAAAGACTCCAGAATTTTCCTCTAACAAAATGTACATTAAAATTGTGCAGCTATATTAATATATCTATTAATCCCATAATAATAGGGGTTACACTTTAGTTTAAAATGTCAGAAATTCAGTTCCTTCTTTGCCATCTGACATGGCTCTGAAACAATTATTGGTGCTGCAGACTTAGACAGAAAATCAGTTCAGCATTTTTCTTTTTATTCACGTGGCTGGTTGCCAGCCAAAGCAGCATGAGCAAAGGGCTTCTGAGCTCTTACATCAGGGCGCTGGGGGCAGTGAGAATCTTGTCTTTGGACTGTTTTTTTCTAAAATGTGTTCAGTGTTTCTAAGGTAAATATTCTGTGCGTCTTGTTCAGGGTTTGACACCTTGACAACCTGACTCTACTGCTGCTTCGGAAGTGCTCAGGGGCGTTGCTGAGAGCATGGGCAGTTTGGTAGGATGGCTGCGTGTGTTGCTGCCAAACTTACGGGTGAGCTCTGCTGCAGGAAGATGTCTCACCTTTTCTTTCCTTGTTTGAAAAGAAACCTCTCTGCCCTGAAAGTCATCATCATAGCCCCTTGAGTGAGCCCTTCAGAGCCCTCTGAAACTCTCTCAGGCCCCTGCTAGTTTGCAGCAGCAAATTCAGCCAAAACATATTTCTTACAGGGGAAACAACAAATTTACAGTTTGCTATCTAGCAAATTTATGCCTTTCTTTTCAAAATTAGAATATCAGTTTGGTTTATTGTGTCTTTATACCACATCTTTGGATTTTCCAGGCACTTTATCATTGTTTATTTAACAGATCTCCTCATAAAAAGAAATAAAGGAGTTTTCTACAGTTTAGTAGTTATGGACTTCTCTGGTACATATCAGGATTGGTATTTAGCTTGTGGGGAGGTTCTATGTTTTCAAGAAGTTCAACACGGTTTTCCTACAGACTGTCCTTTGAACAACCACAATTCAATTACAGGAGTTCTTGAATGGCATCCAGTCCCCTACCTCAGGCAACTGGCTGGTGCCCCGTGAAACAGTCTTCTTAAAACAAGCATCCGTTTTCCTTGTAGACCTAAGGCGCCTACATCTGGGGCACCTGCTTTCTCTCTGCTGACATGAGAAGAAACAGAGACATCGAGGGCTTCTTACTGCAGGAACTTAAAAATTTAGGTGCAAATTTTAGATGTTTCAGTAGATGTGGAATATATTCCACCCCTTAGAAGTGATTTTATGCATGGTACTATATTCCTGTGGCTTTTGTCAATTTTTGTGAATTGAAACCAGACTTTCATGCCGAGCTGACACGTTTTTTGTTTTTATGAGTTGTTAGACTATTATAAGCCTTCTGCTTCTCCAGGAGGGCACAGATTTATGCATGAAATCACATCTCTTCAAAGTACTTCTACATATCATTAATTTAATAATTGAAGACTATAGGCCTTGCATAATGTTCGTTATTCTTTAGATAGAACCAACTAGATCTGTTTCCCAAAAGCCAAGATGCATTTTGAAATGAAGGATGTTCTGAAAAATATCTTAATTGACTGCAAACCTAGGGATGCTCAAAGATAGAAGAATCAACTTCAAGACACCTCAAGTGAATAAAATAGTGACTGGAAAACCACAATGGTCAGAATACAAAGCATTTCTTTTCAAAAAGGCAATGCTGGGATCTGCATTTCGCTTGCAGACAAATTTACTTCTTGTATGCTTTTTGTTTCCTGCTGAGCATCAGTAATTAAACATTAGACCTCCATCTAAAAAATAAGAGTGTCTGTCCATCATGTAGAATATCCTATCGTGCTGGCAAAATGGATTTTTATTGAAGATGTAAGTAGTGCTGCAGGCCTGCAATGGAATAGAAGCTGAATTACGGAATGGGTACAGAGGAGCAGTTCGTAACTGAGACTCCCTGGGGAGCAAGGAAGGTCCTCCTGGACAGTAATCATGCCTAGACCTCAGATGGCTTGTCTTGCTTCCATTTTCATCCCTTATGAATTATTCTTCCCTGATACTTGGAAAGGTCATAGGTCAGTACAGCTCCAAATCCCCTGGTTTTTGACAGAAAATGCACCTCATGAATAAAGAAGTGTGGCTTTGTGCCCACCAGGATAACAGCTGAGTGCAGAAGAAAGGATCCTCTCCACAGAAGGAACTTCTGTGTGTGTTTTGAACAAGTCATCACCATGCACAAGAAGTCCATTTGTATCTGCAAGTATTAGTACAGGCTCCTAACCAGAGGCCACATGTTCAGGAAAAGCTGAGAACAATGTCTTGCAAGCTTCCAGTCCCAAACAGTGACAGTATTTGAAATGAAAAATGCTCCTTGAAGTGTCTCGCTATATAAATCATTTGGAAGTGTGACTCCTTATCAGTTATTTAGAAATGCTGAATTTTAGCTGAGAAAATGTAATAGCAGAAGTCTGGTTGAGCCTTGGCTGATAACCTAAATATACTGACCATGAGAAGCATACAGATTATACATCAAATCCAGAGAACTAAATATGAAGCTTGAATTTTCAAGTGCAAAACAGGCTCTGGGAAAAGAAGAGAAATTCAGGTATTTTTCAGCTTTGGCCTGGAGTCCAGATTCTATCCAACCTGCTCTGCTGCTGGCTGTGAATGAGAGCTGACTAGACATCCGTTAATGAGAGTGAGACAGCTGAAACCAAGGACAGCCATCTCAGGAGCTTGCACCTGTCAAAATGGCAAGAGAGAAGTAGTATTAGTCCAACCTGTGTTTCTGTCATTTAGACCGAAGTATGTCATGAAAACAGCATAAGACACTGCTGGCATCTAACCTAAACTACTCCCAATTTTATTCTTTATTGTTTGTAACTGATTCCAAACATTGCCTATTTATTGCAGTTCTATTTTAAATAACTTTATAAAGAACTTTTGTTGGGAGTTTTGTAGGTGGGAAGGAGTTTATTTTTTTTAAGCAGAGCATTTTGGGCAGATCTGTAAGCTGCATTTATATATTTTTTTTGGTCTACCAACAGGTCTTTGAAGATACTCTGTACATATTGGAACGTATTATATTATCTGTCAAAACTGTTGCAAATGAGACACATGAGCTGACTCAGTCTATTGACTGATTACATAAACTACCGAGAATCCAGGTCAAAGCAAAATTGCCTTTCAGAAAATATCAGTTTAGAGACAATGTCTTCTCTTTATCCTATAATTTGCCTCATCCCAAATACTTTTTGAAAGATTTTTCAATAACGACAGAATCTATTTTTTACAGGATCTAGGAAGAAAAGGTTGTGCTTTAGAAGGGTTATTCAACTGTTCATGAAATCCTGTTTCCTGTAAAACAAAAACAAAATAATTTTTTCCAAATGCTCCTCAGGGTAGTAACCCAAAAAAATTTTGCCACTGAAATCATTTTTGCACAAGGCTAATCCTGAGGCTTTTGCGCTACCTGCCAGTCAACTACTGATTTGTAAGCCTCAAGAGCCAGCAAGGCATTCTCCTGGTATTTACACTATGCCACAAAATCCTGTCCACCCAGTACACACTATGTGTACATGCATGACATTCGAACAGAAATTACTACAGTGTGTATTCTCCTTTTTTGGCTTGTTTGGGTTTTTTGTTTATTTGTTTACCACTACCATCTCCCTGGAGGGGGACTTCCTACAGGAGGCATTTCACAGGATCCCAATGAGTTTGTTGTGGAGCTATCAAAAGGATAATTTTTAACGTGGGATTAAATTAACATCTTTTAGAGGTCAAGCCTTCACTTTAAGCTTTCCTGTCTCTTTGCATTTGATTTCTCATGTTCTTAGATCCCAGAATTGCAAAAAACTATTTAGTATAAAACCATTTCAAACCGCATGGTGGAGAGCTAGACACTGGTGCTCAGTGCTGAAGGGGTTAGTCTGAGACAGAAACAAGGCTGAATAAAATATAATTCTCATGGTACTCATCCACATGATGCTTAATTAGTCCTCATTTGAGACAACTAAGAAGCTGCAAACCAGAATAATCAGTGCTTTTATGGATGGTAATGTCAGATGAACATTTGGAAGAAAATGACAAAAAAATATTCAGGTTTTTTTTTCACCACCTTGCAGACATTCTTAGATTGCAGGGTAGTGGGAATGGAAGCTCAGAAAATACATTTTTGTGACTTCTCCAGCTCTCTGTGTAGCTCCATGAGCTATTCACAGAAGACATGGTCTAACGTTCTTCACCTACTACGAGCCAAAAAATAATCAGGGCCAACATGGTGCTAGAACAGGCTGGCGTAATGTTCTGCCTCACCTGCATCCACAGCCACAGATACTTAGAGGTTGTAAGAACCCCTCGGTAAATGCTAAATCATATAAATTTAGCTCCATTTTTTGCAGGAAGGAACTGGGTATTTATGCAGCTATTTATGGAGCTGCAGCTGTTATCGTGCACATTTGTTTGTTTTTTACACACATACCATTATGGAAGAAAAAGTCTTACTCTAGAATTGCTAAGTCCGTTTCAGCTCCCACTTTGGTAATTAGCATTTGATGAGGCTACTTGATCTTGTGTGTAACACTTTTCATCAATACTTGGTGGCACTACCATGCATTAAGTGCTAATACATTATTTCTAGGAACATTAAGGCCTGGAGTGATTGCCACAGTCATTGTTTTATGGAGTCAGCGAATTAGAGAAACGAGTCACAGGAATCTTAAAGACTGTTAGCCTGTTTTTTGTGATATTTCCAGAGGATGGTATGTCAACCTATGTGAGTTGAATGTTTGAGTGTTTTTCTCTTATTTTCAAGTAATATTAAAGAGAAATTTAAAGTAAGCTGTAAATATGCATTCAAGACATTAAAAGAAATTTTCTTGTGAATTAATGAATGTGATAAGTGCCCTGTGGTGAGACAGCACTGGATTTGCTTTGAAGTCAAAATAGAGATTTCTGGTTGGTGATTTTCTGGATGATAAGAACATTCGTCTGATAGCAGCAGCAATTATTTTTCTGTGAAGGCTGCTGCAGCCTGCAATATCATTGTACTCTGTTCCTAGTTTTATCACTGTCTCCATGACTTCTATTCCCCTCTAAAACTGCGTCCCATGCTTTTGCAAGGCACTTTACTAATCTCTACAGGCACCATGTCTTTTCAAATTAAACTACAAACGTGGCCTTAAAGTACTGGTGAAAACCTAAAGTAAATATATAAGGGAGAGAAAAAGATAGTGTGTGCTGGAAGTCCAGACTACTAATTCTTATGCTTCCATAGAGGTGTGGATGGGAAGAGAAAGGGATGAATTTGAGATGAAGTTTCAGCCCAGATGAGTGGTTATTACCTTTAATTTTCTGGTCTCTGTGGACTTGTCAGTAATGTTTTGCCAGGCTGGTTGCTTTTAAATATATGTCAGAGCTGACACAAGAGGCAACAACATCTCAGCAGTGTATTATTTACCCAGGAGTATACGCTATAAACTGTAATAGAAATATATCATTATGTATACATTAAAGTGCAATTTGTTTTGACGCTCCCGTGTTTCTCCTGCAAATAATACTTATCAGCTGGAGGAGGAATGAGATCCATCAGAGCTTAGGTATGTTGCAGTGACTTCTGAGGAAGCCGAAATGTTTGTTCTCACCAGGAAATACTGTCTCTCAGGCTGGACGGTCATCTGCACGGTTCATTTTTGTCAGCTAGCTTTGGCTCTCTTTGTTTTGCATGACACTTCAACAGTGTCTGGTGCTGCAAATTACTTAAGCATCTAAAAATGGTGTTGGAAATACTGTGTGGGGACCGAAAGCAGAGACCCTGGGCTCCACTGCTGTTTTTTTCCAGAGAACCACATTGCCACTAGGACTAGATCAAGTTTAGCCAAGCCCCAAGATGCCTTTGCACAGAGCCTTTCTTCATTTTTGGCCCTAGCATAAAGTCTCCTTGTAACAGCCAACAGACTGAGAGGAAGAAGCAGACAATTTTTAAGGAGTTATGAAGCTCATGAGTTATGAGGTTCTGTAAGACATTAGCTTAAGTGTTGGGGGTAGCGAGGCGAGTTGCATTTCAGTGGTCATATGGAGACTGTTGTATTTACAGGCAAAAAGCAAGCAGTCCTTTTACATTACTATCCAGCCCACGGGTACATAATCACCTACTACACCAGAGTGGGTGGTAAAAACAAGCGGCACAGCATGTGCTGCAGTACAGGTGACGTTGCTGTGTTACTAATGGGCACAAAGAAGAAGGAATTAGCACAGAGGTATCCGGAGGGGGTCTTCAGCATGCCTTAGTGCAGCCACTTTTCCCTGCTGGCTGGCAGCTGGGACAGTGTTGTCCTTTGGAAAAGAAGAGCTGTTGCTGTTGAACCGAAAACATCAGTAGCAGTAAGTGGTACTCAGGGGATACCGGATTGGAGCAGGAGCATGAGGAAGTCGTATTTGGCTGTTTAGTGGCCTAAGTAAATGGGATGAGAGTTGGCAGTGTGTAGTTCAGAAAACTGCATGCCACCATTAGAGTAAACAGGCTCCTAATGTGGAGGTGTGCTACAGTGTGATTACCCAGCAGGTCACGTCTGGAAACTCAATGGCCAAATGTTTAAAGGCATTAGAGGCTCATAAGTATACAGAGGGGCACCAAACGGCATTTTCAAAAGTGACTCTTATTACTTACATTGCAGTAAAATCCATGGGAATCTGACAGTGAAGTACCTTTTAATGCCTCCCTGAGAAAACTCTGCAAGGTGCCTGTTTTTATTAATAAGGTGCCCATGTGCCTCTTAAAAGCCTGGCTGTCAGAGCCATCCCCTCCTGGGTAAGGCTTAGCAATGGTGAGTAGCAGAGGTGGAAGAAGGATTAAGATGCAAATGTTGTGTTGTTTGGGCCCTCCCCGTGTAATGCCTGTGTGTGGCTGTATTTGCCACAGGAAGGTGGATCATGCAGGGACATGGAATCAGAAAAGAAGGATGTGGCCCACAGACCTCCTGAAAGGTAGGAAAGCAGGGAACAAAAAAATCAGAGCGTTGTCTTAGATTCCCACTCCCCTGAGCAGATGACGCGAAAGAAGAACATGTTTGGTAGCTTGTTTCTTAGATCACGATAGCAAAAGTACAACCTGGCTCCAGGGCTAAATAAAGAAGGAAAACAAACTAAACCCTGCTACGAGCTGTGATGGAGAAAGGCCTGCTGTGTGCTTTGGGATGTTTATTAGTATTACCAGTAGCTGGGGAGTCCCACATAAAATTCTGGGAATGCCAAATGGAAAGATAAACTTCCAACAAAGGAATCAAAGGTATGAATAAATAGGAGATTATTGTCTCACAAAATTCAGTCTCTTCAAAATCTTATTGCAAATATTGTCTTGCAAAATTATCTAGCAGTATCATAGATTATAAGATGAGCTAATTAGTGATACACAAGAGGGAGAACAGGACCTTAAAAGAGGAGTCTTAGAAAGCCTTCACCAACTGCAGCAGGGACTGTAGTTTAAATACAAAGCTGGTGAACATTCAGATGCATAGTAGCAATCAGGCAGCCACTGAGAGAATTCACCAAGGAGCACAGAGGCAGAGGCAGTTGCAGAGGAGAATACTTGTGTGAAAGTAAATGCCAAGGTGTGAACAGAGGAGCTGTATTCAATGCAGTGGAAGGCCAGCGGGTCCTGTGGAGTAAAACCTGATGATGGAAAGTGGGGTCATAGGCAGACTGGCAAGTACACCATCGTGTCAAAGCCCGCAGGGGAGAGCAGCTATAGAAAAACCAGAACGCAATCAGGAAGCAGCATTTAGAGTTTGGATGTATATGAAACTAGGCTCTGCGAAGTGGCAAAAATGAATTGTTCATAGAGCCCAGGCTGGCACCAGATGCAACAATATTACAGTAACAGGCCATAGGCAAGAAACTGAATGTCAAGTGGATGAAGACCATACAGAACTGTGGAGATTTATTGGGGATTATTCAAGGGAAGAAAGCAATTTTGTCATCTAGCAACACTGAATGACAATTACATGATGTCTTAATCCCTAGGACTTTATGTTAGCACAAGCATAACTGCACATAGAAGGTATTTGGGCTCATGCTTCCAGGAACACAGAAGACACAGAAGCCATCACTGTTGGTGTGAACAGGCAAATGGATGATGCTACACTCCTCTCCAGGCTTCAACTGGTTTCTCTGCAGAGACAAGCTGGTTTAGCCCAGGGTACCTGCAGTGGGAACTCCTGGCTGGGACAGCAGCACCTCTGCAAACTCTGCCTTAGCAGAGGTGTGTGGAGAGAGGATCCTAGTAGCTAAGGAAGAGGTAGCTTGTGTCTTTCTTACACTGCTGTGATCTTTTCTGCCTTTACAGTTGCACCCTGAGGCTGTTCAGTCAGCTCTGCTTTTTCATGAGGTAAAAACAAAGTGTTTTGTCCTACCAAGAAAGGGTGGGGACGGTCTGTTTTTTTTCTTGGAGGCAGTTTCTGTAGCTTAGGGCAGGCATACACTAGTGGCACAACATGAAGAAGTCTGAACCAGCCAATTTCTCACTTACCTCTTGGGTGAGGCAGTTGTCGGGTCTCTCTGTCCAACATCTTCTGCAATCCCTGACCTCATTAACCAGCTCAAAAAAACAAATGAGGGATCATTCTTCAACTATTCCTACATTTTTGGGTGGGTTGGGGTTTTCTTCTGTAAATTGATATTATCTCACTGACGTGACAGGCAGGATTAATAAAGCCTTAGTCACAGAACTGGAAAGAACGCTTACTTTTACACAGAGGACTAAGAGCTGCTTGGAACTTTCCTTGTTTGAGCAAGCAGCCAGAAAATGAGGGGAAATAATGAGAAAAAGGAGATGTATTGTCACTACAACTTCATGATTGAGCATAGATGTCAGTGAGAGAGGAGACAGCTTGCTTCTTTTTGCCAAAAGCTGTGGAATCACAGAGCAGTGTCTTCATATTTTGCTGCATGACTTCCCAATGATACTGTGTTAATACACAGCAAAGCAATATATATTAGGAATGCAATAAGCAGACATGACACTGTAATAAGTATGTGGGCTTCTTTGGAATGAGGTGACCTTGAAATCCATTAATTAAGTAGCAATATGTGTCTTGGTTTAATTCAGTGTCATTTGTAAGTGCACTAAGTCCCTATGTTTCTGGTCCCAAAATAAATCAATATTTACTGTTTGTTAAATAACATTTGGAAACAGAAAAGCTGCTCTGGATGTCTGTGCACTGCTCAGAATCTTTTTTGTGTGTAACAGGTTCTGTCTTAACCTGCAATTTCTGCATAAACTTTGGATCCCACTTTGTAGAGCCATTCTGCATATGGATGTGCATGCAACATTTGGTTAGACTTACTAAAAAAAAACTTCTGCTCAAGTAAACCATTAAAAGTCCTGTTAGCTGAGCTCTACCCTGTCTTTGCAGCAACAATCTGTTGCCACAGGCCTTGGCATTACTTCAGGAGAAGTTTCCAGTCAGGATTCATTTTTGACATAGATGAATGGGGACTTTAGTGAGACAACTCAAAAAAAAGTGTTTGCCCTACATACTTTTGCTGAGCATTAAGCTTTGAAAAATGAATGATTACATTTAGAACTGCCTTTCAACATTAATAGATGGAAAAGATCTGCCCGGTTCTCTATATGAGAATGGGGATTTATTTGCTGTAGTAAAAGGGGAGTAGACTCCTACTTTCTCCATTCAGAGGTACTCCTGGTTTGGGTTGTGTTGTCATACATAGCATACAGAGATGAGACCGCATTTTAGAAATTGAATAGTGTCTTCTTTTCCATAGAATCATAACCATTAACCTAAAGAGTACAAATTTTAAAACAAGCATTTGAAAGGAAAAGGTTACCTTTACCAAAGAAGGTACTATTGCAGAGGTGTATACGTTGAGCTTATTTTACACAGCAGTCAAGTAGTTTTGCCTTCTAAAACTTTTAAGATCTGCATGCAAGGTACAACTAAATTTCTCTGACAGATACATGGAAAAGCTGTTAATAACCTAATATCCCCAGTGTCAGAAATGTATTTTTAGGATGTGTAAGGCTTAAAGATGTCTTTTTTAATACAGTATCATGAAGTTAGAAAGTCTGGAAATTGATAAAAGATGTGATTTTTCTCTGTGCCTTACCCCATAGCATTTTAGGAAATGGTGGGCTTCATCCTAATTTTTGTATGTTCTTTGTGTATTTTCAGGATTCCTCTTCAATTGGAACAGCCACGGTAGCTGGTCCCAGGACAAGTGCAATAATTGGAGATCAGGGAACACCACCGAAGGTCCAGCTCCCCCTCAATATGTAAGCAGCTCATCTCAGTCCCTATGTACTCTTTGTTTCCAGTCATGTGCACTTGTGTGCACGTTTTTGAAATCTGAAAGCCTGAATCTCAGGTCAGGAGCATTCTGAGAAGAAAGAGATCACAATTTCATACATGATTCAGCCTCTGCGGAAATTGAAAATTGAGTCGAGAAAAACAAGACTTCCCCCTTTCTCTGTGAGCCCTTTTAGATTCCTGGTATATTTATTACAGCTGTATGAATCACTGTGAGGCAAATTGAATGCCTCTCAGCTAAAGAAAATCTCCTGGTGTAGTCCCATGCAATCAAACACCTGATACGTTCATCATTAACCAGAAAAAAATGACCCAATTGCAGCTTTTCAGTGCCATAAACAAATGCAACAAATGAACTTCATATCATGGGCATATGGGCTTATTGAATAGTGTGTAGAATAACAAAAGGTTGACTAGATATATGGATCAAAAAGAGTAGGCTTCATCATAATAAATCTCTTCTAGCCTGATTGGTTTACCTGGTACCTGTCTAGTTAAACTACTGAACCCTTTCCTCTCATCACATACACCTTGTGAAAGCTGTAGAGCTATATAGACACACACACAAATGCCCACCGGTATTTTAAGGTTTTATGATATGACTAAAACAAGGTCTGAAACAACAAATAAAATCCTAAAATAACATAGCAAATCTGCTTTAAGGAGTACAGAGGAGTTGGAACAGAACCAAAACAGATTTGTTCTTGGCTATTAAGAGGAGACCTTCATACCTGATCTCCATACCACACATCACTCACTGCCCCACAGAAAGGTCTCAGCATCACCCTGTGGCCACCCTGTGAAGCCTGTGTGGGACACAGTGGGGCACAAATTTATTTCATACATTGCCCAGGGAATCGGTAACTGGCAGTATTTTCAGTATTTAGTTGCTGAATCAGGACATTTTCCAGCTCTCTGGCAATGCCCCTGCATCTGTGCTGCAGCAAGCCTCTCCTCCCATGCTTCTCCTGTCATCTCCCTTGTGAAGCAGCCTCGTAATCTGGTCTGTCATTTTGCATTTGCAAGCCAAGTTCCAGTCAAAGGGGAAGCTTTATCTGAAAGCTGTAGCAGAACTGGGGAGGTAGAACATTCAACAGAGCCCTGGGGATTCTACATTGTAATTATAGTTACAGGCAGCTCCCCAGGCCCAGAACATGAGCTACCTTCTCGCTTAGGCCTTTTTTTTAGGGAACTTTTAATAAACATTTTGGCTTCTTCTAGGTCCTGCTCCCTTGCCCTTCGCATCACTGTTTCACACAGCCCAGAATCACATTTTGCAAGATTTCAGATTGTTGCTTTAACACTTTCTTTTCAGTTGTATTCTGGTTTTACACTTAAAATCTAGAGAGTGGTGAAACACGTCCAAGTCCAAAGGCTTTGGCTTAAGACAAAATCAGCTTCAGCAAACAGGACCACTAGACCTGATTCCCTACCAGAGGAAAAGCCCAGAAACCGTTTCTGGGGAGGGAAGGTGCCTGCACTCAAATTGTTTTCAGCGATGTATGAGAGCAGGCATCCAACCAGTACTCCCACAACCCCCTCTCTGCCAGCACATGGGGCGTACTCCTGTCCCCTTATGGCTGGCATGCTATCCACAGCCAGGCAGTGGACCCAGGCTCAACCTGTCACTGGATTTGGAGAACCCATGACTCCTTGCAGACTAGTAGTGGAAACCCCCTGGGACAGGCATCCTCGCTGCCCCACATAGGTGGTGGGATTGCCAGTCGATGAAGAAAGTGCTGATGCCCCCTGTTGTCCCAAGGTCCCACTATATGGTTATCACACACAAGTTTTCATTGCTTGTGAGACCCCCACCTCCGGTACTGTGTCCAACTTTGGAGTCCTCAACACAGGAAGGACACGGATCTGTTGGAACGGGTCCAGCAGAGGGCCACAAAGATGATCAGAGGGATGGAGCACCTCTCCTATGAGGACAGGCTGAGAGAGCTGGGGTTGTTCAGCCTGGAGAAGAGAAGGCTCTGGGGAGACCTTATAACGGCCTTTCAATATCTGAAGGGAGCCTATAGGAGAGACGGAGAGGGACTTTTTGTCAGGGAGTATAGTGACAGGACAAGGGGCAACAGTTTTAAATTGGAAGAGGGGAGATTTAGATTAGATACTAGAAATTCTTTACAGTGAGGGTGGTGAGACACTAGAACAGGTTGCTCAGGGAAGTCGTGGATGCCCCGTCCCTGGAGGTGTTCAAGGCCAGGCTCGATGGGGCTTTGAGCAACCTGCTCTAGTGGGAGGTGTCCCTGCCCATGGCAGGGGGGTTGGAACTAGATGATCTTTAAGGTCCTTTCCAACCCAAATCATTCTATGATTCTATGATTCTGTGATCAATTTAACCATATAGAGATTGGCCAGTTTTGGCATAGAGTCCAGGCTGGGCTGGTGTATAGCTTCTTTTAGGCTCTGCAAGGATTTTGACATGATGCATACAGAGCATGTTTAGGCTCATTGTGATACTGGATATTTAGGCTTACTGGAGGCTGAATTTGCAGGGAGAACAAGAAAGAACCTAGTAGAAGAGCTGGAGATAGCTGCAGAGGAAAGCAGCCTATGATCCACTTAGGGTAATTTTCATTGCACCTTCTCCCAGCATTGCAACCTGTAAATTACATTATTACATGTAGGCTCTTGGGGAAAGGGCTAAGTAAGTCTATCTAAAATGCTCTGTCCTTAACCTCCTGCTTTACGCATACCTTCTGAATATAAGCCCTGTGTAAGCAGCAATGTAAAAAGGGGTAGTCAAAGCCACACTTCCTGCTCCCTCCAGTGAGTGCAGTCTGGCACTTCCCGTTATGTCCTAGCAGAGCACAGTGCTGAAGGATTAGCACTGAAGCATGCAACCTTATTTCATGTCAGGGTGATGCATTTTAATGTTCTTCATATGTAGCCTCATGTTTTCCATCAGATGAACAGCTACAGACCTGCTCAAGACTACCTGATTATATAGACTAAACAAAAGATGTGCAGGATGGTTCCTCCCATCTGTTGGCTAATGAAATACAGTTTCTGATTAGGTCTTTGTACCCCATGCACGTGCTAAACAGAACCAGGCACATCAGCCTAAGCATGCCCCAAGGAGCTGTTACCAAATATTTCATATTCTGCTCATTACTGCTGTTTATTTACTGCCTTCAGAATAAAAATACGGAAATCTACTGGTACCATAAAGGAGTAGAATCAGGAAAACTAACACGATTTATTCCTCAATTATATTTCCTGGAGAGCAGAAGTAAAAAGCTATGTATCATTTTTATTGGCTGCAAGTCTACAATCACAATGGTTATAGTTTTCATTATTTCTCTGGTTTGCTGCTATGAGGTGGGCAGCAAGTCTCTTCTCACCCACCTCTGAGCCTAAGAGCATTCTGCTGCACTTTGTAGTGTAAATGTACTTTCTGTAAGTGTTTCCCCATTTGTCCTAATCTCTCTGCACTGCCTGTAAAGCATAAATAAAAAAACACTCAAGAAGGCACAACCTTGATCAAGAATTACCAGAAATCTTTTTCTGCATTTGTAGAAAGGCTATAGTACCAAAAAAAGTATTGGTATTTACAAGGAAAGTGTTGTTCTGTGTGTGCACTCTTGCTATCCTATCCTGACTTTCCATTATTACCCAAAGTGCAAGCAATCATTCTTAATTTTCAGCAAGGATCTCTCTAAACAGAGAGAATATCTTTAGGGACTTTAAGTTGTAGTCATTTCACAACATTAGACACATCCCTGAAGTAGTAACAGAAGAACAAAAGTGAGATAAAAAGAAAGATTCTAAACAAAGAGAATAAATAATATCTGTAATTAAATAAATAAAAAGTTCTACATATTGGGTCGTCTATTAAAGACTTATTAGAATACTTGCCTGCAAAACATCCGAAGCCAAATTCTACCACTTCATTTCCTTAAGTAAAAATCCCCTTGCAGAATTTGGCCCTCTTTTACTTTTTGGTTTACCCAAACAATAGAAGAACTACCATAGCAAATCATAACTGTTTGGTATGTTGTTTCTAAAACTGGCCAGCATAAATAGAATCAAGAAAGCTGCAAGAAAAGCTGCCTTAAATCCTTTGAAGTGGCCTAGCCATAAGAAAAGTTTCTTCTAAAAATCCACAGTAGAGGTGCCTCCTGCTCTGAAGCTTACGTTAGGCTTAGCAAAGACTTCCTACTCGAGTCCTGGTTACTCTGTCTGTCTCTGTAATTGCCTTGTACTCCTGAAACTGCTGCTAAGTCCTTAACTTCAGTGCTGCTTTATGGCAGTGTTTTGCTTTGGTTGTGCCCTGAGTGAGAAGAGTGTCATATGAGTTCTAAATTACCCCCTCCCTTTAATCCAATTAGTTATTCCCTTATTGTTTTAGCATCCAGTTGATCTTGTCTCCGCCGTTCCTTCTTTGATATGCTGCAGCGATGTCCCTTTTTAACCACCGTTTCTGATCAGTGTTTCTACTCACATTCTGCTTTGTGGGGCCGGAGTTGAAGCGGGACAGGTGGTGGCTGGTGTCAGCTGTGTGCTTTCTTCCTGTGTGACCTCTCCCCACAGCTACCTAGCCCTGTACGCCTACAAGCCTCAGAAGAATGACGAGCTGGAACTCCGCAAAGGTGAGATGTACCGGGTCATTGAGAAGTGCCAGGATGGCTGGTTCAAGGGGACGTCTCTGAGGAGTGGGATGTCCGGCGTCTTCCCAGGCAACTATGTGACACCTGTTTCAAGGTGAGGGCCGCTGGCCAGGGTGGATATGCCTGAGAGGGGGCTGAGATGGGTTCTGCATCTGGAGGATGCTGAAAACAACGTAGCTCTGCTTTTAAATCACATTCCCCTTCCAAAAAAATTTTCTGGAGGCAGTGCATACTTGGGTAATGAAACTTGCTGGTTGTAGCATTGGAGTTATCCATGTTCTCAGAAAATTTCACTAGTTGTGTTAGATGACACAGATCTGACTTTACACCATCTCATAAGCCCAGGTTTTACCATTATAAAATATCTGTTGACTGATGATTTTTTTATTGTCATAAAACTACTTGGTAACTACTTGTTACTTGGACTTGTAACATGGATAAACAAAATAAGGAAAACTTGTGTCTTTTTTAAAAAGATTTTATCTTTTTAAATCAAAGGTCTTGGATCACTTGGATCAAGACTAATGTTTGAATTGTTGAAATTCAGAAGTGGTAGAAGAGTTCAGTAAATTGTCTGATTTTAGGTACCTTTGTCTAGGTTGCATAAGAGCAGAAAAGGAAAGAATAGCATGTTTGGGGAGGAATGCCGTTTGTCAGAGTTCGGTATTGGACAACACCAAATCAAAGAGTGGTATTCAGAGCCCACTCTGAAATAGTCTGCAAGCCAAGGAGAAAGTTCATCAGTGTGTCCTAGCCTGTTTTGCCCCACACGCTCCTTGCAATGTTGCCATGTGTATGTCCATATGTCCTTTAGAGCAACTATGGGTTTGCAAATCAAACTCACTCCTCCTCATATGCTCTCAGTTTCTCCTCTCACATGCCCACAAACTCCATCATCTTTCCCTCTTCTCCAGAGAAAGGCACCTCACAATTCAGACAGTGTTGATCTTGAAAAATTGATCCAGTTTTGTTCCGTCTTCAGTTTATGTCAAGTTTGTAATATGTGAACTGAGCAAGACCAAAAGTTAAGACCAGATTAGAAGACGATAACTAAACCTGCTGACAGTCCTAATATTGCACTTTGGAAAAAAAAAAAAAAAAAAAACAAACAACAAACCAACGTTAGTTCCTGGGGTCTTCACTGTTAATCAACCTAAATGTATTTACCTGATTTTATAGAGCCTGTTGGCTGCCTTCACTCCTTGCCTTTTCAGCTCTTAATTAGTAAAGAAGTTTGTGCTGAAGTGTTGGTGATCTGGATCAGCAAGACTTTATTAAATGCAGCATGTCACAGCTAGAACAAGACAGAGGGAAGTGCTAAAGGGCAAAAGTGCTTTCCACAAAACCCAAAAGCAGCTTTATGATTATATTTATGATCCTGTGAGCTAATTAAGTTTCTCTGTAAATCACCCTCAGTGAGAACAGCAAGAAAACTCTGATAGCAACAAAATCTCCTATTTGATGCACTTTGTACTTACTTTGTTTGCCTTTGACAGCAAAGCAGACAAATAGATTCATGTATGTTTTTCTGCCACTCCCTACAAAACCCAAGAAAAAGAAGTTGCCCATGAATTTAACAACATTGAACTAGGCTTATAAGCTGCCAAAGCATATGTGTGAGCAGAGCACGGTGGAAAAAGGACAAGATCCTTTAGATGGACAGAGACGCACAGGGCAGCAGAGAAAATTTGCCATATCCAGCATCTATCCAGCTCTGTGGGAGTCACAGTTTCTGTACCTGTCAGTGTGCTTGTTTGCCTGAACGCAGCTTTCCGTGAACTACTAGGTGTGCTTTTCTGGCAAACTCCATCGAGTGCAGATGGCCAAGCCAGCTCCAGCTGAACCTTGCTGCTACCCTGCCAGCTCTTCACAGCAGATGACAGACAGTCAAAATTTCCATCTGGTGGGATTCCCAGCTTTTCCCTACCTGGAGGCTGATGAAAAAAAAAAAAAAAAATGAAGAAAAAAAAAATCAGGTTCATTTAGCAAAATGTAATCCAGGCAAACCTTGCACAATGAGATGAGTCAAGGATTTTATTGACACTACAGTGTTGTTTTTCCTCCTGTGATTTTGGAGGGAGTGGGGACTGGGCAGAGATGCCCACTGTCTTTTGCACTTTTGGACCATATCTTCCAGCCTGTGTTTTGGTCTCTTTCTATCAGAATTTCACTCTTTTGGCTCTTCCCCTTTGCACTCCTAGGGTTGTTTCTTCTGTCTTACATGTCTTGCGAATTGGTCCAAATTGTTCAGCATGCTCCTTCTTTCTGTTCTTTAAGTCTCTGTGCTCTCACACAACAATTTTGAGGCTCCAGAAGTTCTTGCAATCCCACCTTGGCCTTGCACCCTTTTTGTTATCCTCTCCTCCCTTACTAACCCCCTGCACTGTCTCATTTCCGTGTCTTTTACTATACTTTGGTAAGCATCATATCCCCTCCACTGTCCTTTCCTGGAGGAGGACCTTGGCACATGTCCGGATTTTCTTTTCAGTAAGGTCAGCTGCATTCCCTTCCCTTTTGCATTTCCTTAGCAAGTCTAAGCCAGGGCTAGTTACATCGGTCGGGTAAACGCTCAGCCCTGCCAAGCCCTGCCAAGTCTTCTGCTTTTCAGTCCCCTTCAACAGTCACACACAGATCTGGCATTATCCATCATTTTCTTCTCCCTGTGGGGCTGTATGCAGGTTTGCTCCTAAGAAAAGATCTCTGAGTCTGTTTTAATTATCACTCCATTAGTGCCTGTAAAATAGCCTCTGGCACACAAGATGACATTTGGGAGATATCCATTTCTTCTGAATTTAGATCTGTGATTTTACTAGGAACTATTCAGACAGAAATGTGGCTTAAGAAAAAAAGCGATGAGAAAATTTATCTTTTCCATTTTTACCCTACACTTCTTCCCTTAGAATAAAGGGGTGAAAATATCCTCCAGTATGCTTACTGCTGTGTCCTATAAAGATAAATATGTATCTGTATCTTGGTTTACTTTAACACCTGAGAGGGTATCACGTTGAACCCCCTAAGTAACTGTGGGTGCTTATCAGCATTGTGGCTGGGTATCAGCGTCTCTGCAGCGTGCTTAAACTGTGCCTTGTCTCCATGCAGGGTGCCAGTGGGAGCCGGGCAGCCCAGAAACAGTGGAGCTGGAGGAGCTCCAACAACAAAAGGAGCCCCAGGAACCATCCACCCCATTGGTGCTGGTCACACCAATGCCGCCACAGCTGTCAGACCGGTTGTTCCCATCACTGCTCCTCAGACGCATCCCCAGCTACAGGTGGCCTCTCCGCAGCTGAATAACTGCTTGAGGTATTCGGCTCAGCAGCCAGCCAGCCAGACCCGCAACGCCATGCAGATGGGTACGTGTGTGGGCACCCACCGGTGCCTCTCGTCCCGCATCAGCGGGATTGATGTCGCACCCCTCGGGCACAAGCCTTTCAAACCCACAGCTTGCTTTTGCGCTTTAGTCACAGCTCAGTCAGTGTGGAATAGAGTATGTTTTATTTGCTTGTAATATTTATGGGCTTCTATTGATCTCTGGGAACCACGTTGTGTTTATCAGATTGTTCTGTTGCTACAGCTGAAATAGATTATAGTGTTTACAAATATTTATACAATTTATCTGAGTGAAAGCAAGCACCCTGCATACTGAGGAGATTAACAGTTCTGAGTCCGGTTGGCTTGCTGATGGAAAAATACTGCCCTTATCGCAGGGTGAGTAATACACAACTTAAAATTAAGAAGCATTTCACTGGTCTTCAGGGATGAAAGGTATTTATTAGGCAGAACAGGACCTGGTGTTAGTGATAAAGCAAAAGATCTGAAAAATACTGTCACCTTTTTGAAATAAGAATAAGAGCTACTCACACCAGGGGGCCTCTGTTCTTTCTAGGTTCCCTTTCTGATGTACAGCACAATTTTCTGGAGTACAATTTATTCCCCTTTCCCTGATGTTAAACAGCTCTGATGTTGAATAAAGTAAAAGTAAACCCTGTGGTGAAACTTCATAGCAAAATTTAAAACATTTTGTTTCTGATATTTTATAGGGATGTGAGCCATTGTGTTTACAAAGGCAGATCAGTAAGGGTTGTGACAGCTGAGAAATGAGGTCTTAGATTCAAAACAGAGCAGGCACAAATGAGACATACACTGTGGTGTAAGTCATGGATTCATACCTTTTGAAGCCAGAAGGCACCGTTATGACCATCTAATCTCACCTCCTACACAATCCAGACCAAAGGCAGGAAATGTAATCAAATATGTGTGAATCTGAATCTCAGTGCAGACTCTTCTACTCAACAAACAGTGGCAGGAGTTTATAAGGCACCTGTGTCACACTGGGGACTAATTGATTTATCCTCTTTTTGTGTAGTTCAGAAAGTGCTGCTTTACACTCAAGTAACACCCTTCCAAAAGCCCTTCTGCTCCCACAGTACAAAGGCAGAAATATCCCCTCTTGGGCAAGGCTCTCAGGAATCGTTTGGGTGCTCCTGGTGCCTCATGTGCCCATGCCACCAGCCAGACGGAGTCCCCTGAAACCCAGGTGACAGATCATTTTGCCCCATACCCCTGGCATGCCCCACACCTTCCTTCTATGGCACTGCTGTGCTACGTCCATCACCTTCCCTGGTTTAAGATTGCTCCTCCAGGTCACTCTGACATCCTAAAGTCCCAGAGAGTTGGCAGGCAAAGGTGATCCAGGGACCACAGAGCTACTCCAAAACCTTTTAAGCGGGGAGTTCTCCAGTTCTTCTAAAAGGTTCATGAGACTGTTGGTTTAATTTAATTAAATAAACCTTTGCCAGGATAAATAAAGGAAAATTTTCATGATTATCAGTATTTCAGTATTTTTCTCCATAATGGATGTACTCACCAGTCTCTTGTGGACCAGAGCCCCTTAGAAGGTCTCTTTAGTCCTGCAGGACAGGGCAACACACACTGATTTTTGGAAAAGCTTTCCAAGAGAGGCAAGCTGGCACGGTATTCAAATCACATTTCTGTTGGCTTGCAATATACATGAGTAACAAATCAATTTTGCACAAGGCCACTAATGTAGGAATACACCCAAAATGAAATATGAGTGGTGTAGAACAAAAATAGCCTTCAGTGAGCATTGCTAATTAATAGCATGTTTGATGCAGCACAGTCCAGATTCACAGATCCCAGAGCAAAGGCATACATTGTAACAGTAAGCAGATGAAATTACAGAATAAAATGTGAGAGCTCTGCTCAGAGCTTATTTTTCTCAGGCCATTTACTTTATTGTTTCTCATGTTTTCTGTTTCCTTTGTATCTGGAAACTCTGAGCCCTGTCATATATGAAAGAAATAGTGTACCTAATATGATTATCAAATCAGTCTTCTGCATCCAGGTACATGCAGTGGAATTCCATTATTGTGCTTTTTCTCTAGATTTAGGAAAACCATTGCTCCCTACAACCAGTAGTTCAAAATCTTGACCATGCAAGCTTAACTGTCCCAGAAAATTAGATTTCTGGCAGCAGTGGTTGCTCATCATGTAGTTTCCAAACAGGACAATCAGAAGGAGGGAATCACTTCAAGATAACCAGTGGTGCCCTGTCTGGCTCTCTGGAAAGGAATTGCACTTTCCAGTATATGTTCTTGGTAATCCAGGGAGGGGCAAATGGTAAATCTTAAAGGTGCTTTTAGCTTGTTATGCTAAAAGCATAACAGCTTTTAGGTGCTTCCTTGTGCTACATGGTAAAATCACACCAAGTTCAAGACTAGTTAATGATAGTTGGGTTGATTTGCTATGAGCAACATTAATAAAAAGAGATGTTATAGAGTCAAGGAGTTACCATGAGGGAGAATCATGTGAATTTTGGAGGTGCTAATCTGATGGTCACTGGCCAGCTGATCACGTTCAGTATCACTTTGGATAACAGGGCGTGAGGCTGGGGGATGAAATTTCCTCCTGGCAGGAGTGCTCAGCTGATGTAGCAGGTATGATTAATGTCATTCTTTATCATTTCGATGCCCGGTGATGGGTATCACTGTTAACCATAGAAACAGAAAATACTGGTTTGAGTTGTTCTAGCATTGTTTGTTTAGTTATAGATTGAGTGAACTCCAGCTGGTCCAGGTGAATTTGTAAGAAAACCACAGATCAAAGTGGGTCAGAACTCTCCCCAAAAATGCTTCTTGGTCAAGGAAAAGCCGATTTGTTAGACTCAAAGCTTTTAACAAAAAGGAAAGAATGTAGTTCAACCAGATTTCAGCCATGAAACTGTCCTGGCCCAGGTAGAAAAGGGAATATAATAGACAGCTTCCCAGACCTTTTCTCCACAGAGGAGAACAGCACAGTGACCAGATCCAATGTTTTCATATCCCAGGTGAATGATCTGACCAGAATAGAGACTCTTGCGGGGTGGGTGAGTACTCAGAAAAATGTTCAAACGTTCAAAGTTTGCACTGAGACAGATCTAAACCAGATTATTATACCTTGAAATCATTTGTGAAATGGGCATTTTTCCAGTCAGTCCTACTATTGAATTATTTTGGTGAGGGGATGTCTGAGTGAGGACTGGGCTTCTGGTCTGTACATACTTGTAGGAGTGTTACGCCTAAGCAATTAACCAACCTGGAAATCAAAAGCAACATAATTCTGGAAATAGACTTGGAGCTTTGTAGCACTTTTTGCAACATGAAGCATTCAACAAGCTCCCAAATCCCTGGAGAGCTGACCTCGACAGTGTGTCATGGTCACCATTAAACAGATGAGTGCTAATTCCTGGTTCCTGGTGCTGGTAGGCAGGGTTTGCTCAGCAGGGGCACCAAGACTAAAAGTCACTGTGCAGTCCCTTAGGGACTTTGCTGGCAGAGACAAGGCTGAGCTCAGAAATCCTCCAGTGGGTTTCTGCTTAATTTATCTTGTGCAGCACAGTGATGTGCTGTTGATCATTTTCTTAGGGCTGAAACAAGAGACCTTCCAATGTAATTGCTGTCTGTGAGTTTGGTGTGGATCATGTAGGCTAACCCTTTAGGTCCCACCTTGCATTGCTCCAAAGCCTGTCAGATTAGAAGGGGTTCCTGGACGTTCAGAAAACAGCTCAGCTGGAACGAGATAAGGTATTTTAAAAACACAGTAGGCTCGCTATTTATTTCCAGGCATGGGCAGGTATGATCAGATCATTCCCCAGTCACATCACTAGGGAGGACTGGCCATTTTGGTGACTGCAGACAGGTCTTTCACACCCAATAGGGGGATTTCTAGGATTTAGACAAAACCACTTGCAGGCTGAGATAACCTTGGTTAAGGCTAAGAGCTCAGATCTCTGCTGGGCCCCGGCGCCTCATGGCAGTGATGGCCACTAAAGAGACAGGTATGGCAGTTCACGGGGGGCTTAACCATGCTCTGTCCTCTCTCCACAGCTCACCCTTCAGTCCCAGCCCCGGAGCGGCCCACTGCCACAGTCTCACCCCTGCGGACGCCCAGCTCGCCCTCCCGCCTGCCAGCAGCAGCCATCCGGCCTCACCCTGCCATCTCCCCACAGCATGGCCACCAGCCGCCCACCCCAGGGGCCCGGCCCCTCATCCCCCTCACCTCTGCTGCCGCCGCCATCACCCCGCCCAACGTTAGTGCTGCCCACCTCAACGGCGAGGCCGGTGGTGGGCCCCTGGGTGGCCCTGTCAACCCTGGCCCTGCTGGCAAGCCCGAGGAGAGGAAGAACGAGAAGGTAAGGACCACCTCGCTATTGCTGCGCCCTGTGTTCTCACTGTCTCTCACTCTCATGGGGCTGTGAAGGAGGGACTCTGCAGCTGCCCAGGAGGGTGGAAGCTGTTTTTCATCACCTGCTAGCTTGGGCATCCTTGGAGATCTCACGTTGTTTTCACGCTTCATGCTCTCTCCCCCACCATCCCTGGTGCTGCTCTTGTGGTACTCACTTGTGGGCGGGAAATGAGGTTGAGCCTGAATTAGTATGGCCTGAATGTGTGTGTTTCTTCCAATGATTGGCACCTGGATGTGCAAATTTGCAGTGGTGCAGAAAGGTGTTTTAG
Organism: Gallinago jamesoni; assembly: GCA_025769975.1. Lineage (NCBI taxonomy): Eukaryota > Metazoa > Chordata > Aves > Charadriiformes > Scolopacidae > Gallinago > Gallinago jamesoni. The sequence goes on from JAOQGH010000001.1 coordinate 143,103,149, forward strand.
CAGGCACTTGGTCATCAAAACTGGATGGCCAAGTCAGGAGCCATCTACCTCGCTATGTGGAATAAGCTGATGGTGGTAACTGCCTCAGGGGGGCAGGAGCTGGTATACTGCCCCAGAAACATCTCAGTTTCCTGCAGAAACTTTCTTTGCAGTGGCACAGCCAAATGAGGAGAAAGGAATTAAATATGTCTCATTGGGATATAGGTACAATGCACTACAGGTTCAATCACGTAGGAGCCAGCAGTGGGACTGAGTGCCTGTCCCTTGTGCACCTTGCTAAGGAAAGCTAGCATGGAGAGCTGTTTTAAGTGCCCAGCCTTTTAGGTTCTTGGCAAATATTTTGCTTTCGCCAAATGTTTACATTATGTTAGCAGTTCCTATTTATCAATGCTGAGAGTTATCTCCATACTGCCTAGCAGAGCCCCTTGATACAAACTGCCTGCTTTGTATCTGAGTAGGAGGAAGAAATGTGGGGACTTGCTTTTCTTTTGGACCTCCAAAAAATCCTTTCCCATACGTTCCACAAGCTTTTCTGTGGTGACAGGCACATAAGGAGTAAACATTTACTTTATACATGGTAATGCTGAGGTTGCACGTCTTACATGTGGTCAGGGTCACAGATAATCCCTAGTTTCATAAGATGAGGAATACAAGTTTCAAAACTGAATCCTGTCTTGAATTTTCTCTGAGTGCCTTTCAGTGAGAGAAGGGTGTAGAATTTCTGCCCTGGATGTGAAATTTCAGTAGTTGTTTGCAAAGGGCACCTTCCAAGTGTGCATCAAGGACTGCATGCTGTGTGAGCAGAACAATATGTGCTACTTCTGCAAGCCCAAGGAAGTGTATGGTATTTGGCAGAAGGTGGTATATGTGCATGTTACCTCAGAGCTTTGTGTACTGGCATAGTTAATACTTCCTAAAACACTTTATGCTATTCTTTATGTCCATATATTTTAATTCATGTGGAACTGCACACTGAAATTTCTTTGGCAAAATTATATCAAGTTCCTTCCTGAGATACTGGTTAACCTTTCCCAAGCTCTTACAGCTTTAAGCTACTGAATTTGGATGCAGAGAAGTAAAGTTATTGGGTTTTTGAGCTCTGTGGATGAAGGGGAGAAGCAAATAATATACTACATCATTGCAATGAGCATTGGCAAAGACCAATTCAGTACTTGGGAAATACATAGAGAGAAGTGACAATAAAAATTTTCATCTCTGACTGGATTGGTTGGTGCGTAACAGTCCTGTGTTGAACAATATATTCCTGAATGTCATATTTCACCTTCATTTTAGAAAGATCTGATTTAATGATGCTTCCTTTCCTTTCAGAAGTAGTGACTGATGTTTGGCCAGTTAAGTTGTGTTCCTATTCTTTACATAAAGCCAACTATTTATTTGAAGCAGCTGGGAGATTAGATAATGCCAGACTAAAGACATTCATAACTATTCAAAAAGGAAGCTGTGAGTCAGAAATGGAGCCATATCTGGAACCACACTTGATATTTCAAAGGTAGAGGCTGGTTCGGCAGGTTTTTGGTAAACAAGGAACATTCATTCATAACACTCAGAAGGAATATCTGTGGAGAGAAGCAATATCTGTTATCGGTATACCTGGTAGAAAAAAACAGACAAGTCTGAGGGGCAAAAAACAGAAGCAGGGACGTAACTAACAAACTGCCAGATAAGCAAAGATCGGAAGCAATTTATCTGAGTTCAGTTTCATTATATTAATCAGTCAGGTACTTTGAGATGAAAAGAACAGAGGGGATGTTAGTAAGAGGAGCGGTAATAAGGTCTTCAGCTCTACTGAACACAGAACGGAAGAAATGCACAGGTAATTATCTCCTGAGAAACTAAGATTAGCAAGTTGTATCTGAGGTAAATTGTGATGTGCCATAAAATTAGCATTGTTGCTGGAATCAACAATTTTTGGTGTCACATCAAATTATTAATTTTAATCCCAGTTTCATCTTTCCGGTTTCTTTTCTAGAATTCCCTTGAGGATGAGAGCTAAATGATAAGAGGGAGAATGGCTGTTTTGGGAAACATTCTCGTGTTATTAACCACATTTTTCTTCCTCATTCTGATTGTCAGTGTGAGTTCATTACAGTACAGTACAGTATAGTACATATGAAGAAGTAGTTTGTAGTCTGAGTTGGACATCCTGAGGATTCATTGGTTTTCACAGTTCTGTTGTAGAAGATGTTACTTGTGAGGGCTATGGAGATAAATTGCAATTTTTGCATTTGTCATTCTGTTATAGTCAGATTTATTGGTACTTGGGAAAATTTCTTCAGATGATAAGTTTAGCAAGGTTGGTTGGCTGCTTGAAGGCCGGGCTGGGAGATAGTGAGAAAAAGTATTTTAAGATACGATCTTCTACCAATTTATGTTTTATGATTTCCCTCCTGGATTCCATTCAAGGATACCAAAGGCAACACCAAGGGGCATCTGCTGTAGTGAGTCTGTATATGCTATTTGGGTTGCTTATTCCAAGATGGAATTGTCTTTACCTTGGGAACAGGCTTGCTGCATATACCGGTGAGATAGTCACTGTTACTGCTTTCCTCTGGCAAATGTTTATTTGCCAATATGTTGGTGTGCAGCAGTCAGCACATCCCAAGATTTCTCTAAAATAAAGGGACTCTGATTCCAATGTTTACTTGTTTCCTTGTGGTTTCAAGACAAGTGGCAGAAATAATTCCAAGGATTATGGTTTTCAGCTCAGCAGGAATAATTTTCCTGCTCATCTTCTATTAATATAGCAAATAAATCCTTAGGTCTATTTTTTGACATCTCTAGTTCTCTACTTCAGTTTATTTCCTGAAGGTCTTGATCAGGACTTCCAAACCTGCAAGTGAACCTTGGCACCTATGTTTATTTAGGCAACCTAATAATAGTGTCTTACCTACTTGCTAACCTTATCAGGAGGTAAAATACAACCTCCACACCAGTCTTCACTTGTCGGTCTGCACCCAACCCCAAAGCATCCTACCTGCAACTGGGCTTGGGCTCTGCTTTTTAGCTCCTTGACTCACCTCCTGCCCACTTAGGGAACAGTTTCAAAGCTGCCCTCCTTTGCCAGCTGCTAGTGGTAGCTGATGAAAGACTAAGCAATAGATAGTGCTTAAGTCCACTGTGCTCAAAAAGTGCTCTGGCAGCCAAGCAGGCTTAGAAGTAGGAGCACTTGAAAATCAAAGCTGTTTCAGTGCTATACGGGCACAGCACAAAGCAGCAGGGAAGGCGGCTCACACAGAGGTAGCACAGACGCTACAGGAATAACAAGTTGGGGACTGAATAGAGGCAAGAGTCAAAGAGGTGATGTGATGGTGGTCAGGGCAGCATAGGAGAGAGAAGAGCACTAGCAGCTGCAAGGAGATATAGCAGTGGGCACCGGAGAAGGGGTGCCAGTGGGGAGGGTGGAGGTGAAGGGTGCTGTGTAAAGCCTGTGGGGAGGGGTCCTGAAACAGGAAAGTTGGAATACAGGTGCTGAAATTTCTCTAAAGAAGGCAGTTTAAGAGAGCAAGGTATAAAGGAGGCTCTTTCTTTTTTTTTTCCTCAAATATTTCCCTCCCGCAGAGACCAATTTTTCTTCTTTTCCAAGAAGGAGGTTTCCTTGCCCAGAAGGAAAAAAATAATTCTCTCCCGAAGTCACTCTATTCCAGGTTAGGAACAGGAGTGTCCCAAAGACATCACAGAGACAGGAGGGAGGTAGAACAGAGAGCAAACGGGGAACACTCTGTTTCCTTTAAGGGCTTGGGGGTGGTATCAGGTGTCCTTTGAGCTCTCACTCAATCATTTGCTAATAATATTTGCATGTGTAACCATTTGAAACTCAGTTCAATCCCAGTTCCTGAATCTTCTGAACATTTGAAAGAAAGGGATGGAGAACCCAGCTGTGGAATGGAAGCAAACCCCTGTGATTTGGGGGCTTTTTAAAATGAGGACCCTGCTTTTTCAGTCATGATGAGCACTGCCCAAGTTCAACTGGTAGATTACAGCCAAGAGCTTGTAATTATGGCATGGCTACTGCTTTGACCTCGATCAATTTTTGCTGCAGTAGTTTCTGCTGTACATAATCTGGGCTGGTGCTTAATACCTCTGATAAAACCACTTGTTTGAATGAATTAATGCATTTCTCATTAAATGTGCTCCTCATTACGTTAATCAAATCAAGCAAATCATGCTGGGTGGTTTGACCACTGTAATTAAACTTTCTTTAAAATCCTCTCATTTGGCTTTTGATGAGGATTTTGATTAAACTCTTCCAAAATGTCTTGCCCAATAGCTACTAAAGAGGAAAATAGGAGCTAGCACTAGTGAGTAAGCCATTAACTCATGACTGAGTTACACCAATTCTTTACTGTTTTACCTAGTCAGAGTGTATGGAAATATTTGAAAATTGGCAATGTAAAATTAAATGTTTCTTACAAGTGTGCTGAGAGAACAAATCTGTTTGCAGCTTTAAATTTAGTAACTGTGTTCCTGGAATATATACAGGATCTGGATAAGCAAGTCACAACAAATAGGAAAATACACTGGGCTGCTGTTTACTGATGTTAAGATAACAAGAGACACATCTTCAGAAAATGACTTTGAACAAGCACCAACAGTCTTGCATGTGAAGACTGAACCAGTAAACATCTGTCTGTTCTCACCAGTGTCACTCACTTTCTTAAATATGGGTCTTTCTGCTCAAAACAGCTGCATTCCTCAACTGATGCAGTATGTTTGGCATGATCCTGGTGTAAGGACTACATTACAAAATAGAACAAGCCAAAGCCTGTTTTCTGGCCCTGCATGATTTGCATCCACACTTCCAAGCTTTCTTCTCCACCCAAAATAGGATGACTGCATCCAGACTGCTCATTGAGAACACTCCTGGTACATGGTATGGCCCAAACCATGCCCAACCCTTGTCTTGGGAGAGTGCTAGGTGATATAAACCCAACCCACAATGGTTAATGAATGCAGACCAGGGTTTGATGCTAAAGCCTGGCCTTGTTCCTTATGCCAGTGTGGACATGACCAGAGAGACTTTCTTCTCCACCAGTCACCCTTTCTGATACTGCTTTCCTCTGCCTTCCCCTCATTTGCAGCCCAGTGCCTGGTCCCACCAGGCAACATCCCTCAGTGCAGACGAGCTACCTGAAAGCTTAGTTGCCCACCCTGTCTTTATGTGGTATTGGAGACTAGATCAAAGGCCCTTTGAAAAATTGGCTTTGGAAACTCTGAGATGCTCTTTGGCCTTAGTTCACATTACAACTGTCTGTTGAAGTGATCAGTTGGTAGAACTGAACCTGCCTGAAGGACCTGATCGTACACGGTAGTGCACCTTCAGTTTTCACTTAGTGTTAGACTCTGCATTGCAGTTTCTTCCCATATTAACTTGTCCCTGAGTGAAAAGGATTTGTTATAACTTCATATCCACTAAAGAAATGTAATTCCTTATCCAGAAAATGAAAGATCAGTCTCAAAATTGAAGTGTTGAACATTTGCAAGGACTTTACAGACACAAAATGACATGACAAAAATAGTGGTCACCCTGGCACAAGTAAAGGAAGCTAAGGACAGAGTTGATGAAAGTAGATTTTTTCAGATACAAAGTCAACATGACTGACCCTGGATTTTTGGAAGAGGAATTCAGTCTTCCCAGCAGATATGAAATTATTTAATATTTTTCACGTTGTAACTGGTTCATCTAAGAAAGCCCCCTAAATTGGACAAGTGTGAAATGGAATGATAACAACTACATGACTAAATGGAAGCAGCACAAGACATAAGAATGAAAAAATTGCTCAAGAGCAGAAGAGATTGGCTTGAATTCTTAGAATGTGTAACAAAATATAGAAAGCATTAAGGGGAAGTAACATTGGAATAGTAATGTAAAGATTTGCTTCAAAAAGATAAAGAATAAGTTTTGTGATGCTAATTTGGATACTCTCTAAGACATCTGACTTGATCCTAGAGCCACTAACACCAGCATTTCACTGACCCTTTTCAGAGTCAGATCTGACTTTTCAGTTTAACATGTGTTCCAGTTTGTTCTTTGTCAAGGAATCTTTAATCTGGAATATTTTAGTACAGTTCTCTCAAGACTTGTGCACAGAATACATACTGTTAATCCATTTCCTCTCGACAAAGGCGAGGGGGCTGTCTTCGTCACAAATGAGCCACTGCTTCCCATGCTCCAGAAAGCAAATCTTGGCTCTGTGACCAGCAAGTGATTCACCAGAAACTTGGCCAAGGAGTGGAAACCTCTTTTTCTGGTCATGTGAATTCAGGCCACAAAGTTCTGTTTTAGGGCAGAGAACTCGTGCTTAAAATCTCTCCAGCACCTTCTCCTTCATCGTTAGAGTTCAATTTGAAAGGACAAAAACCTGGCAACTTGCTGATGAATATTTTAAGGCTGGCAAATAACCCAGCCAAAAGCATGAGCCCCAGCTGTCAAAACACAGAAAACTTCAGCTTTACAATAAAACAGATTTCTGTTATTTCTGACTGGCTAGGATTCTTTCGCTTAGATCAAGGGCAATAAGCCATTGATCAAAATTTCTTTTTCTTCTTCACATTTTTGATGTTAGGAAATGCTTTCAAACTCCCCACAGATATTTCAAGCGTTGACTTTGCTGCCAAGCAGTCTCCGAAAGCTATTCCTCTTCTCTCCCCCTGCCTCTGCTTATCTGCCTCACAGTGCTGTCACAGGATTTCTCAAGTGTCCACGGTGGATTTCTCTAACACCATTTTGAGTGGTTCTGTGCTGTGTTCTGCGGCCATAAGGGGAAGCAGATCCAGGGGAGGCGAGGATGGAGAGTTCTTTAGCTTTGAGAGGAAATTCAGTTTATCTACTAACTGGAGGCAAAGCTGTTTGGATGCCAAGGCACAGCATTCTGCTGGCACCTGTAGAGACCTAATTTTATAACACAGAGGACCCACGGGCTTTCACTAAATCCTTACCGCTGCTTGGGGAAGAAAGTAGAACTGACAAAAGAAAGAGCATGCAAGGGAGCGCTGGAAGCAGAAGGCTGGAGGCGTGTGTGTGCGCGAGTGCGTGTGCATGTCTGCGTGTGAGCATCCCGGCACTGGCGTTCCCATGGCATTCCCCTGCCTGCAGAAGGAATCACACAGGACCAGATGGCTGGATGGGGCCAGGCTGTGGGAGGGGATGGCAAGCATCTTCCTGGATTAGTCGGGTGAAATGTAAGCGCTCTTGTGGTGTCAATGGCAGACATTGACAGGTTCCGGCTGTTGAGGGATCATAGGGGCCAGACCCTACCCCAGGCTGCACAACTCTGCAGCTGAGCATCCCATCACAGCTTCTGCCCTCTCCCTTCCCTGTTCCTGAAGAACGCGGTTTGATCCCTCGTTCCCTCATAACATCAAGCTCCCAGTTCCCATGCAGTGGTTGAAACAAACCCAGAGTGCAAATGCTGTGCCTTTCGCTGTTCTCCACTTTCTGTCTTGGAGCAGTAACACACAGAGCTGGCGTGGGGCTGCCACTGCCCCGCTGCTCACAGGAAGGAAGACATACAGGATGAAACCATTCCATCAGAAAAACACAGTAAGAAGCTGGATGCTTTGAAAACAGAGTTGGTGGTATCTTGGCCTTCCACATGTCCAGAACTCATTTGCTTTCCTTAGTGGTTTTCCTACCAAGAATTTCCAAGCCAGTAAGTCTTAAATCACCGAGAGGGTATCTCAAGTGCCAATGCAGTTGTTTTATGGAGACAAAGTTTGAACTTTCCTGTAAAAATAGGCTATACTCAACTTTCCAATGCCTATGTTTCTGTTTTTTGGTCACACAGGTACTGGTATTTTAACTTGCTTTTCTCTGTAGTTATGCATAATAGGTGGGGAAAAATATCTAGCGTCAATGCAGAAATACTTCAATGAACTCTGTTAGAAGAATTATATAAACTAAATGAAATTGCAGTTTCTGACAAACATCAGTATTGTAGGAACAGCTAGTTATAACAAACAAATATCTGTGGCATGTTTCTGTTTTTGTCATGTAACTTAAGGGCATAATCAAGTTATAGCAAAGGGATATTTATCTTATTTTGTACATTTTTGTTTATTTTTCACTTTGTAATAGCAGCAGAAAGATTCACAAGCCCTCAGCTTTTCTTTTGCCAAATGGTAAAGCCACTTTAAAACCAGTCTGGGTTGTTATTTTTTTGACTGAATGTCTCAAGCATCCAGTAATTCCCTTCAGACCAAGTCAAGACATGGAGTCAGTGCTGGTCTCTGAAGGACCGAAAAAAAGTGTTCTTATTATGCCCTCTGGAGAAAACATCACTGTCAGGAATTCAGAAAGTACACCATGCAAAAGTTGCTTTTCAGACACTATGTCTGCAGGCTGCCTGTAATCAATTAACATAGGGTGTCAAGCAGCCAACCTTTTAATAACCAATTAATTATAAAGGCAGGAATCAACCTGTTACTTTTCTTTTTTTTGCATATATTTTTTTTGGTTCATATTCACTGATATGTTTCTGTAAAAAGCTAAAATATTAACCTTCACTCACAGTTCGCTGTATTTAGCTCACAGAAGTTAAAATATTAACCTTCACTCACAGCTCACTGTATTTAGCATGCTAGCAGCAGACTGGCATTGGGCTTCATCACCAGATGCCCCAGGGAGAGAAGAAGTAATTTAATGGCCAACTTGTTTTGCGGTAAAGTAGATTTCCCATACTGTAGTTTTTAGTCCCAATTCATGATCAGTTCAGAACTGGTATATTTTAAAATGGAACTGGCTGGCTTTTTTGATGACTTCAGAGATCTCTATTCCCTTCTGTACAACATCATGTTAGTCTTCATATCTTAAGTTTTGAGACAGAAGAGTGGGGGAGGTTGGGCAGGCAGATCCTATCAACATGATGGTGCCTGCTGTGGCAAGGGAAATGCATCAACTAGGCTTTGATCAGGACATAAAAGAGAGAACTGGTTTCCCAACTTCTGAATTTTTTCTGGACAGGTTTTATGTTGAAGCCGGATGCTCTTGGTTGGCAGGCTTAGATGCAACCTGGTCAAGAGATACAGCTGGCCAGCAGGGAATGTGGCACAGAGAAGGTAGGAAGGATGGTAGCCCCACGGGCCTGAGATGGGTTTCCATCCGCCAGCTGTGAGAAAGTCAGATGTATGCTTAATACCCACCACAGATCTCTTTCTAACTTTTCTTAAAATGATTCAATTAAGATAATTCAACAACTTCCCTGAGCAATCTATTCCTGTCCTTTCATATCCTTAGGGCCAGAAAGTTCCCTATTATCCCTCCTAAATCTTCTATGATTACAAGTGAATCTTTGCTTCTTCATGTCCTGCTCCAGGAGAACAGCTGATCAGGTTTCTTCTGACATCCTTCCATGTATTAGAGAACTAATGATGTGTTCAGTCCTCAGGAATTCTCTTCTTTCAGCCTCCCTGAGCTTTGTTCCTAGCCTTTATTCACAGGTAATGCTTTCTAGGCCTCTGATTATACTTTCAGGGCTCCTCTGGACAGTCTTCAGCTTGCTGGCATCTTAGAGAACAGTGTCCCAGAGTGGAATTTTGCTGAGACCTTCTTAGTGCCAATTAACACAGAATAGGCGCTTTCCATGGCTTACACATAAAATGTTTGTAAACATGTTTCCATATGAAGTGTGCCTTTTTCACAGAAGCATCTTGACTCATGTGATCCACTGTATCTCCTATATCCCTTCCTGCAGAGCTGCTGGCTGGCCAGTCACTCCTTATTTTGTATCTGTGCATTTGTTTTCTCTGACCTAGCAGTAGCAGGTCATAATTGTCTTTGCAGATTTTGCCATGGTGATTTGGGATCATTTCTCTATCCTAGGAAAATTGTTCTGAATTCTTACCCTGTTGGCTCTTGAAATGTTCTCACAGTTTGACAGAAAGTCACTAGCTGGAACACATTGCAAAGCAACTGGTAGCATTTGATTATCTGTCTGCAGTTTGAATTCTTGCATGTATGCTGTTGAGTTAAAAAAAAAAAGTGAGTGTGCAAGATTGGAAGGGACCTCTCAAACACACACACTGCTGTCTTATAGGAAGAAGTTGAAAGAACAAACTTGTGCAAGATATTCATCATATTGCCTGCTCTGCTGTGAGATGATTATCAGATACAAGAAAGTTATCATAGTACAGAGGCTTGAATAGAAGTTGTGATTGCTTAACTAATGGACTACTAATTCTGTTATCTTCATAGACAGACATTCCAATCAACTGTAATCAAATTGAAGATGAGACAATTCTAAGTCAATGTTTACCCATACTGTTTTGCTAAAATGAACATAAGAAAATCTGTCAGTCTTTCTGTACAGCCTATCAGTTGATCAGCTGCTGCGGTCAAAAGGAAGCCTTCTTCCACTGTTATCTAACTTGTGTAGAGGGTTTTTCATCTTCATTTGTGGTAGGCGGGCTCAGAGATGGACTATTATGACAAAGCTGTTATTTCTGCTCCCGTGCAGTTGTGATCATATCTTTATATAGTTTCCATCATTTTCAGATGTGAGGTGTATGTGACCAGCATCTTCACAGAGGCATTTTGAGCTTGTGTGTTAAAATTGACCATTTCTTGCTGTTAGTTGGCAGGATCCACCTTTTATTTCAGGTCACACTGGCCTCTTATGCATCAGTCAACTAATTGGCAGAGTAAAGAGGAATACACTGCATATTTGTTGTCATTGCTAATTATTTCTGCAGTAGTCACATGTGAAAACACCAACCAGATGTAATTGCCTCATTGTGTAGCACGCTCCAGAGAAGCAACAAATTTGTGTCCAGAGAGCTCTTGAGGTTATAGATGTGATTATGTGTGTAACCCATATGAGATGCTTCTTACTGGCTGCACCACTGAAGTTATCGTACTACCAGCCTTGGCATAAAGCATGTCCTTGTATATCTTGGGTTACCCAAATCAGCGTAAGCCTGACATTTGAGCTAATGTGTTTTGTCTCACTGTTGGGGTTGGATGAGGAAATGGAGAACATTGACTTAGGTGGCACACGTGAAGGGTGGTAATTAGTTAAATCAGTGCAACTCAACTGCATTTAATTGTACAGTCATACCTGCAGGTCATGTGTCAGGGAAGAAGAAGTGGATAAAATAGACAAAGGAAGGGAAGATAGAATGGAGGGATAGGATGAGAATGTAAAACCAGGCTTAGTGCAAAATGAAGAAAAGGCACAGTGCTATTGACTCCCCTTCGCTCCTTATGCCCTAGTTGTTCCCTTTGGTTAGCTCTGTTTTTCACTGATGATCTTTCTTGTTCAGCTCTTTAATTTAAGAAAGGGGAATTTTATACTGCTAAAGACCTGACTTTAGTATAAGGTTATTGGGAGCTTTTTGTAGAAAGTGGGAAAGTGGTCTTTGATGGCTCCATTTTTATTTTTTAAGTAACAAAAAGATGAAACTAGGAGAAAAGGTGAAATCCAATTTTTGCTGAAGAGAGGATGTTCTTATTCCAAATGCTGCCAGGGCTTGAGCAGCTTCTAGCAAGCCTTTTGCTATTGCAAATCTTACCAGTAATTACAAGCCACATTTATGACATTCAGAAAGCCACAGTATCTTGGTCACTTTATCAAAGAAATTGTCATTTACATGCCTGGGCATTCCTCTGACGTTGACAGCCACTTACTTTGCAATCCTTTAAAACAATTCTGGGATTCTTTTGTCATGTTTTAAAGAGATCAGTTGGTCCCTATAAGAGAAAAGGACTTCAGCCACCTGAGTGTATCCCAGGAGTAATTCACAGGGCATTGCTTAGAAACGTAGCGGGACTGAAAATGCCTGTAGTGCAGCTGAAGGGGGAGGTTGCAGAAACCTCAGCTGCTTTACCTGCGAAGTTTATGTGCCGTAATAATTGATCACCCCTCAGTGCACCGGGCAGCAGCTCCGTCCCTGTGTGCACTGGTGCAGCGAGCCCGGGACAAACACTGGGAGGCTGAGCTCCCCCATAGAAGAAGCTGCTGGCTTGAGCTCAGTGGTATTTCAATTCTTGATGCTAATAAAGTACCACTTGCCTTGTTTGAGGCATGGTCTCATGAGGGCAGAAGGGAGCAGGAGCAAGACCTGATTTTTTTTAATGCACGACATACATTAGGAATCATTTTTGAATGCTCAGACTCAGTGCTCTAGGAGCTGCCAAAACTGAAGGGCCACCTTCAGAGAGAGTGAAATTTTCATGCTCATGGCTTTGATGGTGTCAAGGACCTGCTTCTACAACATCAGACCACCTGAGAACTGGCAGGGCCCCTCTCATTCCCACCCCTCACCCACCCCAGCAGCAGTGCGAAGCCCAGCTAATTTTTCAGAGATATGTGGCCTGAGCAAGAGGGGCTTCTGCTTTCATCACCTCTAGGCCACAGTCCATGAAGGTGTGATATGTTCTATCAGTCTCAGCTGACACCTCAGTCTATAGCTAAATGCATCTTTTATGAACTAATGAATTGTTTGTAGGAATTATTTCACTGTAATGTGTTCCAGTGTCTAGTACACGCAAATCCTGGCAATTTTTCATTGTCCACAGACAGCCCTTTTTGTCTTCCATGGGGAATTGATTTTGAGAGTAGAATATATCTCTTGTGATGCTTAAATTTTCCACAAGTAATCTTCCCTCTGAGTGCAGGCCGGCCCAATACTGTTTAGTTTGTTGGAAGTGCTGAAATTACAGCCTGAGGTGGCACAGCTGCTGGAACAAGATCAACCAAGCGGGAACAGATACATCAGCGACAAGGGACAAGATGACCTCCACTATTCCAAACCTTTTACCCACATGTTTCTGCTTTCTATAAAAAAATACAAGTCTCGCTTGCCTGTCATTTAATAAGATTACAAAGCAAGACCAAGCAATTTTAACTGTTTGCTTCTGAAATGAAATCCATCCCTCGTGAATGGGGAGAGCCAGAGCTAACTATGTGTAAGATCAGAGTATGTCAAAGCACATCCTGACTTCTGTCATTGATTCTCTTTCATTCAGGTGTTCAATGAGTGAGCTTGCTCTGGCTTTCTGCAAAATGTGAGTGTTGCTCCCGGTGCTCCTCAGGACCAATAAATCTTTTTCACTTCCTTACAAGAGACAAAGAGCAGCAAGCTAACCAGTCAGCCTAAATCATCTTATTTAAAAACACTAATTCTAAGCAGTTTGTCTAGCAGTTAATGTATTGATACATCTTTTTCTCATTTCAGAATCCTCTGCTGTCAGTGAATCTGTGATAGATTCTTCTCTAGTTTGAATAAATGAACATAAAGTTTCAGAAGGATGCTCATACTCTGTCCAGCTGTTTTGCTTAAATCCTCTAGAAAGTACAGTTAGCCTACCACAGTTGCCTAAATCATCTAGTCATGCTTGATTTATATTAAAACACAAGTTTAACATTTGCTGGGCTTCCGTTTAGGGTAGCTCTTTGATTTTAACATTATGTGGGAGACCCCCATGGTGGCTCCAAGGAAGCCCTTGGTAGGTACCAAGGCAGTGCAAGGCAAGGTTGGCAAGCAAGCTGGGCTCAGAGAAACAATAGGGCCTTGTCAGCCCCATCACCAGTACTTTGTGGTTCCTTGGTGCAGAGTGAGCGCTGCAACCCTTGATCTATGATGTTTTACACAGCAGAGATGGAGCTGAGGGATCCAAATAGCAGTTGCAGAGCTGTGAAAGTGCTCTGGGGTTGCAGTTCCCAACCTTTTGTGTCTCTTCCTTGGCTGACACGGCATCCTGCCGGCTGCCTTTTGCCCTCTCTCAGACCCCTGCAGCTGAGGAAGTCTCTGAACAGCTGATTTCCCAAAGCTAGGGAGGGCACAGGGGAGAGCTCGTTCCTGGCTTTGTCCTGTTTCCTATGCTCTTGCCCAAATAGCTATTTTTTTTGTCTCAACAATCATTCTTGCTGTTTTTATGATATTTTTGTAGTGAGGTGGAGTCACCTTGTGTATGCTGTAAGCACTGTTTCATTTACCTGTTAGACTTCCTGAAGCAGAGGTTGGATCCATATAACTATTTTAATAGCCTTTGCTAGATCTGTTCTCCATTAATTTGTCTAATCCCCTTTGAACCTGTTCATACCTTTGGCTCTTACAATACTGCATGCATTAAGTCTCCATTCAATTATGTGTTGTGTGGAAAAGTGCTTCCTATTTTTCAGTTTCGACCATTTGCCTGATAATCTCTTTAGTTTCCCCCTAATTCCTGTAGTGTGGGAAATAACTGATCTGTTCCCAAGGTACCAACTCTACGCAGACAGGGATTTTGTAGGCCACTAGGAAATTTCCTGTCAGTGGTCTGCCTTCCAAGTGGGCATCTTCCAATGTACAGGAGTTGTTCCACACCTTTCATGGTCCATGCTGCCCTTCTCTGTGCTGCATATACTTCTGCAATATCCTATTCCAGCTGTGGTGGCCAGAAAAAAACCACAGCATTCAGGAAGGTAGGCATGGCAGGGCTTCCCATAGGACTGTTTTCTACAGATGTTTTTTAACTCTTTCCTCACAATTTTCCTAACAATTCACAATCTTCTTTTTTGCCTTTTTGACACTGCTGAGCATCAGTTTTTAGAAGTAACTACCTTTCTTTGCAAAAATAAGCAGTGTAGAGTCAATAGTAGCATGGGAATACTTGGGATTTGTATTCCCAGAGTACATTCTGAATTCACTTTTTGGGCAGTTTCACAAGGGCCATTAACATAACTCTGTCCTACTGTAAGAGATCAGGTTTGTAATCACCTGAGGAACCTGAACGTACGGAAGTCTATGGGACCTGACAAGATGCATCCCAGAGTCCTGAGGGAATTGGCTAATGTAGTTGCCAAGCCACTCTCCGTGATATCTGAAAAGTCATGGCAGTCAGGTGATATAGATTTGATGGGTGGACTGTTCGGTGGATGAGGAATTGGTTGGATGGTCACATCCAGAAGGCAGTGGTCATCACCTTGATTTCAGACGGAGACTCGTGATGAGTGGTGTTTCTCAGGGGCCCGTATTGAGATCAGTATTGTTCAGTATGTTCACCAGTGATAGACAGTGGGATTGAGTGCACCCTCAAACTTGTCAGCAAGTTTGCAGACAACACTGAGCTGAGTGGTATGGTTGACACACTTGAGAGATGGGATGCCATCCAGAGGATCCTGGACAAGCTCGAGAAGTGGGCCTGTGTGAACCTCATGAGGTTCAACAAGGCCAAGTCCTTGGGACTTGGGCCTTTCACCTTGGTTGGGGCAATCCCTGGTATCAATACAGTCTGGGCTGTTGATTGACCTATGAATACAGGCTGGGCTGTTGACTGACCTGTCAATCAACCCTGCAATCTCTTGGGCCAGAACAGTCTTCCCCCTTTGAGAGAGGCATCTTCCATTTCCTTTTAACAAGCCCGGTGCCATACAGGCCAACCCACTATCAAAGTACCCAAAGTTATGGTTGTGACACCAGCCACGGAGCCATGAATGTTGAATGTGTACAAGGATATTATGCCTACTCCCTTTCTTTTGTGTCCCTAAAGAGGTTGATCACAATTCAAAAGAAGAGATGGACTAAAATCAGGACTAAAACACCTCCATATGAGCTTAGTTCTAGAGATAGTGTCTGCTTGGAAATAACTAGACATGTTGCCATGGGCTTCATGAAAACCATGGTTTCATCACCTTCTTTGGTGTTATCCTTGCATTTCACTTTATCTGTACACAATTCTGAGTTACTTCATCACAGCAGTAGTTTTCAGTTCCCTGGTACTCTGTTTCAGCTGTTCCTACTAGAAAATACCACTTAAAACTGTCATTGAGGCATACAGTAAGTTGTGTGTCTTAACAACTTTCTATCCTTTTCATAAGCAAGACCTATTCCCTACACACTAGACCAGGAAAAGCAATGAAATACAAAACTATGCATCCATCAGCTTCTCCCTCCATCGAACACAGAAAAAGGACAGTATCAGTGTAGAAAATCATCTGTCCCTCATTTCACTGTTAATCATGTTAGTGTTCCTTTTCCCTTCTGCCTGTTGTGAATTCAGCAGCCTCCAGGAAGCTCACCTATAGCTGAGACTCTCTGGTTACACTTCAGGTTTTTTTCCCCTTTGAGCTAGCCTTTACTTTTGTTCCAGCATTTTAAAATCTAATATTCTCTCTAAATTGAATATTCAAATATATTTTTAGATTCCCTCTTTATCTCTTTCAGCAGTCTCTAGAGCCTTGCATCCGCCACAGTTCAACAAAAGCACATGATGAAATGCCTATGTGCTTTGCTGTATTGGGACCTGAACGCTAATCTTTTCTTCTTTTTTGTTTTCAAAACATTTGAAATTCCCAATCAGGTTTAGCTGCAAGAGATTTTACTTATTTTCTCTTGGCTTTAACACTGGCTATCTTCAAATTAGTGACCATAGCTCTAATATGTTTGTGCATGTGTGTATGCATGTAACTATCACTGGGATTTAAAAGCTAATATCATGATCCTAAAATCCTTTTCGCTCCTTCTTCATGTAAGTTGTATAGTAAGATCACAATAGTAGAGTTCTAGCCAGAAGCAGTTGTGTCCATGAAAAACTAAACCTTTGGCAAGTATTTCCATACAATATATGATGCAAAACTAGTCTTTCTCTAAAATTGGAAGATATCGTGTAGTAAGTAATTACTGTTGTCTTGTTCAGTACATCATCTATGCCCTGTGAGAAATAGCAGGAAACTGCAAATGATAAATCCATATCCAAATACATCCTAGACCAGAAGCTTTCTTTTGAGATGATGGGGGGGTGGGAGGAGGGGAGGGCGATATTTATTTTTAAATAATTATTAAAATCTCATGTCAAATAATTTTACAGACTTAACCCAACTAGCTTGTTTCCTGCTTTTTCAGTGTAAACATCAATCACCAGAAGCCAAGTTGGAATCAGAACAAAAAAATGCACTGTTCTCCAGACGCTAACTTAAACTTACTGAAACAAGTACTGACCAAGTCAAACAAGCAATAGTAGTGGTGGTTTGGGGGTACTGACTGATAGATGAGTTACTCATTTGTTCTGTAGGGCTCAGGGCAGCATTTAAACAGTTTTTTTTAAACAGTTTTGTTTCTCATTTGTAAATGAATCCTTTTTTCTCCCTCTGGCTCTCTTATCTATTGATGTAGCTGGTGTTGCATGAGAAATTACCTTATTTCAATGGCTGGAGCCAGTTTTTCTATCAACTGCAGTAAGATTTCCTCATTTATTTAATGATCCTGGATAGGTAGGAAATTAAGTATTAGGAGCTGCAGATGAAGAAAACTAAAACAGAAGTTTATTAGTGTAGTTTTTTTTTTTTTTTTTAAAAAAAAAGAACTGTATTAATATAGCCAGTACATATAATTGGTATTTGGATTATGGCATGATTATTACTTTGCAGACAGGGGACTCCGTTATCACTCAGTCATCAACAGAGTAGCTGCGTTCTGTGCTCATCTCATCTCTGAAGCTGAAAGAAGAGCTAGTTATTATCTTCAAGTGGGGTTATTAATGAGGGGAAAAATCATCCCCAATTACTGTGAAGCAAAATATTTCAACATTTACATATCTGAGACTTTAATTTTGACCTAGTCCTTCATGAGTTCTTAGCTCAGACTCCAAACATTCCCACAGCAACATATTGAGGGGAACTTGCACCTGTCCAAGTGCTGGCTGCCCCAGCTCTATGCTTCAGGATCACAGAAATGCTGCCCACCTCATCCTTGTACTGCCAGAGACTGACTTCCACTGAGATTCCTTAGTGCTACACCACAAGAATGGAGTCTCAAGCATAGGCTCCACTAGAGAAGTAAGAAATTCTGACCTGCCTATACAGTCTGTGTTCACAGTCTTTTTTTTCTTAACTAGAAACTGTCTGGGATTTATTTGAAAAGGCTAATTTCACTCTCTTGCTTTTTTTTTTTTTTTTTTTTTGCACAAGGTATTGATCCTTGTGAAATTAATGGTTTGGAAGTTTTGACTCTGAACGTCCTAGAATAAAACCTGAGCAACACAAAGGTGATGATTTAAATTCAGTTAAACATGTGGGCAGTAACCAGGAGACGGGAGAAGTGCTGTCCATACTGTGAATCCATCTATCAACACAGATGCAAGAGTCTGACCTTGGCAGGTCCAGGAGGTAGGGACGTCAAACACAGTTTGCAGTCAATGGGAAATGTAGCTACTAGACAAAGAAAACTCAATAATTACACAGCTGTCTCAGTAGATTGCAGATTTCCTAGAAAACAATAAGACGGCTGTCTGTGAATGGAAGAAGTAAATCATCTTTTTTTTTTTATTCAAAAACTTAATTCCTGAAAGTCATCAGATATGCTGTCTGTAAACTTCTTATCTCTTTTCAAAACCCACAGAGCCTGTAACCAATCAGTGTAGATTTCTCTACAGCATTTTTGCCCATTAATGCTTCGTTGATTTACAGTGAAACTGCTGAAGAAAGGACTGTCTTGGACAGCCATATAAATATTAAATTAATTTCTTGTGAAGGATGGCTGCTATTACACTAAATATTAAATGAATTCATAATACTTGGACATTTGCAATAAATCACTACTGGGACTGCATACTAACATCCCATTCCAAATCTTTTCTTTTCTTATCTTTTTTTTTTTATATTAAGGCCATGGAAAAGGACCGGTTGCTCTCAAGGAAATGTACAGATTTGTAACACTGGTGTCATTAATGAATTCCCACGGCACAAGGAGGACTTTTAACTTAGTCCCATTTTACAGACGGGGGGAGGAGGCATGAAGGGGCTTGGGTTGAACTGCAATCACAGAAGGTTCAAACCCAATCTGTTTCTCATGAGAAACATCACAGTAAATTATCAGCTCCTGACAGTCCTTGTTTTGCTTGAAGTGCTCTGAGCAGCATCGGCAGAGGATCTGGCAATGTGATACCAGAAGGCTGAGAGCATTTGCCAGACTCAAAGGGAGAAAGAGCTGGATGTAATGTCAAATCTCCAGGCACCCAAAGTGGTTACTATCAGTTCACCTCTAAATATCTTGCCCAAGGCCACAATTGGAAGGATGAGTCAGATTTTGACTAGCAGGACTAGGCTTGGCAATTGAAGTCATCTTTTCTCTTTAGAGAGCACAGATCTTAGTCTCAAAAGTTTAGTCAAATTCTCAGTGGACTAAGAAGGGCTAAAAATCAATTCTTTATTTTTCCTTTTGTTAAAGTAGAACAAAGGGTACATCAGCAAGTTCATTATAGCTCTCTCTGTTATCTGAAGGATAGTAGCTTGGGTGTAGAAATTTATGCCAGGGCTAACCATGTAGAGTGGAAGCCATCCTTGTAAACAAAATTGAATGACTGTCAGATTCATCTGCTCTTTAATGTGCAGATGGATGTGAATATATGCGTCTCCTTCTTTCCAAAGATTTTTTGCTTCTATGCCTTAAATGGTCTAAGTCACACAAGGTTTTTCTAAGGAAAATTTGCCAAGGTATTTAAATTAGACGCAAAAATTAGAAAAGCTGCTACCACATAGGAATATTAATTGTTCATTATACAGGGCTTTAGTTCACGTAGTTACTTTGCATGTGCAAAGCTGCCAATTAAAGAGGCTCAAAGTGCTCACTGCTGCACAATAGCCGTTTCTCCAGAGCCCCACAATGGCTATTGTATTCTGTCACTGACCTTTAGACACCTTCAAATGCATATTGACACAGTATGCTGGGATCATTAGAGCTATTGTTTCAGTGTGCCACAGGGAAAGGAGAGTTTTACAATTTCATGAAGAGCTTTAAAATTTGATATTATGATGACAGCAGTAATATTTCTTAATTAGAGAATGAGAGAAACACCAAAATGTTTTTCTGGTGCTTCAGGTGAATTCCAGCATGCACACCTATCACAGTTCCCGCAACTGTCCCTTCCCATCAGGGAAAGATGTTTATCAGGGGCCTTTGGTCTGCCTTTCTATTGTTTCCAGGGGAATTTATTTTGTATTTTTGACCTGATGGTGCCATATGGCCAGCCTCCCTTAGCTTCCATGGATTCTGCCTGGGTGAACAACTTGGCAAGATGGATCCTTTCATCCTATAAGTGACAAATGCCCTTTTAAACAGAGCGTATGGTTGGAGCCAGTGGTATGCAGGAGACTGGGGTCTGGAAGTGTATTTCAGACTCTACTCTTTAAAAATCGGTAGACCTTGTCTCTGTGTTAAGAACTTTGCTTCATTTTAGTTCTTCCATGTTTTAATATCTAAGGTATTCTGTTTACTTACAAATCTGAGACAGTTAAAGAGTGCAAACAAGAATTTTGGGAGCAGAGATATGAGATACTACAAGTATATTTATTGTAATAAATCCAAATATCTTCTAAAAGCTTCTATTTATTTTATTGTAGCCTTCCTACTCTTTAAAGCTGCTTTGAGAAATTACTTCAGTAGTCAGCACATAAAAGAGCATAATTTTAAACCTTGCATGGGACATTTTGTCTACAGAGAATAAATAAATTACTGGCTTGTATTTCCAAAGAGTGTTCCTGCTTGAAGATACAGAAAGAGTTTCTGTTCCCTAAGTATTGCAGTTGCTGGGTTCACTTTTATCCCCTGGGATCCTATTACAGAACAAATTATCAGATAGCGCTAAACTTCACAGCCCCAAGTCTCTGAACATAGTCTTGGGTAATGGGTTGCACTTCTGACAGAAGAGGAAGAAATCTAACAGACCTTTTGCAAAACTTCTTGTGTCATTAAAAGAAATGGAAAATTTATTGCAGAGCGCTGCTCATTGCAACTCTAGCCTAGCACTGTGCGACATGTACTGGAGGATGGCCAGTTTCAGAATACAGTCCCTCTACCCAATAAACTTTCTAGCTGAAGGACAAAATATTTGGTATTTGTGTGTACTTGAGGAAAATCTGAAGCAGGATTTCTCACAGTGCTATAAAAACCACAAGGTCTGACGTGTTTCTTCACTAATGCAGGCTGAATGGTGGGTTTTTTCACATTAATTGAAAGGGTGCTGTTATCTTGTTTTCATTCTTCTGTATCAGAAACCCTTGTAGAACTTTGAAACCTCCCATGCACTGCCACTGCAATTGCCAAGTGTGAATATTGTGGCCTGTCTTCAAACATCAAGGTGATACCTTTACCTTAACACATGAGGAGAAGTGATCCCCTTCTGGCAGGGAAATGCCAGAATAGGGTCAGCTATGTGGTGTGGGATATAAAGGAGAGCACATGCTGGAAAGAGCTATTAAACCTCTGTCTTGTGCCTCCATTCTCCCTACAGCAAATCTGCATCCAGTAGTAAGCAAGGCAGTGATGATGAGCGCTTTCCTAGCAATAGGCTGGGGTCTGAAATGGCTCCTCAGACCCCTGTGCTTCCCAGCTGAGATTTTTAGCCATTGGGCCTTATTTGTTAGTTTTAGGGACTTTCTCTATTGAGAGACAGGATTCTCCTGGAAGAGAGAAGGCAGCAATGTGATCACTGCCTTCTCTACATGGGAAGTTTGTTCCTTTGCTGTCCCACTGTAACTGTGCTATTTCATTCAAAATACCCATGATCACTGCCTGGGTGGATTTGAAAATGGAGATAATCATTGCAGGATGTTAGGTCCTTACTCTGCTGGACAAGTTGAATTCCTGTTGGATGGGGAGGGGTTTTCATAGGGTCTTTATTAGTGAAAGCTCAAGTCCTACCTGGATTCACCTCTAGTCATGGCAGTTTTGGGAAGTTTCCTGCCACACACAATGAGATTGTCCAAAAGAAAAACAAAGGGAGTTTGTATGTCTGCTCACTGCCCATATTTTGTTTGGTTCCTTTGCAGAAGGAGAAGAAGAGTGGGCTGCTGAAACTTCTAGCAGGAGCATCAACAAAAAAGAAGTCACGTTCCCCGCCATCCGTGTCCCCCACACACGACCCCCAGGCAGCCATCGAAGGAGTCCTGCAAGGGGCAGTGGGACCTGAGCTCTCCTCCCTCTCCAGCCACGGCAGGGCTGGCTCATGCCCTATCGAGAGTGAGATGCAGGGAGCCATGGGGCTGGAGCCTCTGCACAGGAAAACAGGCTCCTTGGATTTGAATTTTTCCATCCCTTCTCCTGCCAGGCAGTCCCTCTCTTCCATGGCAGCTATTCGGCCAGAGCCCAAGCCTTTGCCCCGGGAAAGGTAAGCTGTGTATCTCCTGAGGTTGCCTGCATCCTCAGGGAGCAGCTGGAGGAGGGCTGCAAGTTTAACTTACTCAAGGGTGGTTGCAGTTTTGCTGCTCTGTGGATTGACTGCAGGTGGCTCAGCTGTCTTTTAGGAAAACAGGGCTTACCTGCATCTGCCCATTAAAAATCATTTGACACACAGTGCAGGTTTGATGGTCATTGCTTAAAAAAGTGGTGAGCAGCACCTGTCCATGACACCATACAGCCCTCATCTAAATATGGAGGAGAGTGGTGCTTTTTCAGCCCAAAGGGTGCAAATGATGCCGGCAAAGGCCACTTTTTAAGTGGTATCCCTATCTTTTAATGAACTTACAGAGTTGTCATGTGATGTTTCCTACCTGGAGGCAACAGGGGTGAAGTGTTTGCTCATCAAGGCCCTTCCTGGTCTTTTCTGCAATACCAAAGACCATTTCAAATTCTTCGCGTTTAGGATACTTATAGGTACTACCATCTTCAGTGACCTGTTACCAAGAATGTAGCTCATTTCTAAAGTGGAATGTACCAGTGATTCTGGAGTTCATTTCAGCAGCCTGCCCTGCACCGTAGAGTAACTGACCTTGGAAGCTTGGTAAAGAGCGGGCTTAGGAATAGCTTGGTGGCAGTCTGTAAGAGACTGCAGACAGGACAGACACGGGAATTTTTTTAGTCTAGATTGGGCATTTTGTCTGAAAGAGATGCTCTTGTTCAAGCATAGCTATTAGACTTGAAGCAGAAATAAATGCAGGCAAGTCCCTCAGCATTTTAATGAAGGCAGTGAGAGCAGACTATCACAGTAGTCTCTTGTCCTTAAAATCCATGAAAAAGCAATTTAGTAAAAGGAGTGAAAAAACAATCCCTATTTAGGTGCACTTAATTTGGTCTACATCAGTTTAGATTAATGCTATACGAAAAGCTAAATCAATATAAACCAGATTTAGCACCAGTGTAACTAAATCAGTGGAATGCTGCACCTTTAGTTAAATGTAGCTATGAAAAGAATCTGTGAAGAACATCCCTTGATGACTCCAGAGCTGGCAGTTGAGGTGCTGCTCTCAAAGCTTTATTGTAGAGAAGTCCAGATGCATTATTTAATATGCCAGGGTTACTCCCATATCCTACAAATTTCTCAGTTCACCTCAGGATGATACAGATAGTGAAACACTTAACTGATGACGATTTTAAGTGGCAGAATAAAACCAGAGGAACATGGATTAGCTGCATCCACCCTGCCATGCTGGAATCATGAGCAAATAGATTTACTGAGTAAATACTTCCAATTGCAGTATATGGTGGTAAGGAACTTACTTTGATTTTAAGCATTTTAATTCCTGAGTCTTAAATCCGAAAATAAGCTATAATTGAAGTAACCCTAATTATACACAGCAGGCAAGATTCTCTAATTGATTTATGAATTAACTTCCATATCATTGGTATATCTGCATTCCTTAACTGATCATATGGGTTTTTTCATGCCCATAATGGGAAATATTAATTACCTTCATGCACTAGGAAGGATAATGCTTAGTCCTGGAATAATCTGAGCAGATACATTAAACACTTGTCTCCTAGAAATTCATCCCACATCCATCTGTGCTCATTAAATCATCAAATTGCTCAGAAGTACCAAATTATATATTTTTTTAAACAAATTATGGTTTTCAAACCACTTGTTCTTTTCACATCTGGCAATAGAGGAACTCGCATTCAACGTCACCCAGCTCCATATTTTGCTTGTTTGCATTTTGGTGCATTTCATCCACACAGTAGGAGCAATTCTTCAAGAAAGAAAAGGGAGGAGAGGGAAAAAAAGGTTAGATAAACAGATTCAGATGCTGGATGAAATTTTTAAAAGCTGCAGAGCATTTCAGTGCACTTAGCTGTACTTGGCTTTCTGTCTCCCAACGCCCATCTGTGCGCACAGAGACAGGGCCCTGAAAGATTGGAAGAAGTAGCACATTCCTTAATATTTACGGCATTTGAAATGAGGCTCATGCAGGCAGCAGAGCATCGCGACTTCTCCCATAGAGGCTGGCTCACAGCTCCAGCACTCGCCACATCCAGGGAAGTGATCAAACCTGAGCGGTCATGCCACTGGCTGTATCGGAGGTGCATTGAAAGGCTCCGATTGCTCGCGGCTCGGTGCTCACGATTTAAGGGGAGAATTGCCTCTTCTGGTGGCTGACAGCGCAGCCCTTCCTGGGAGATGCAGCCAGTCAGACAGGAAGGTGAAGTGAGCATCGCCCTCTCGGAGATGCTGCTAATGTTTATGCTCTCCTTCATTTTTTGTACACAGGGAGAGCAAGGAAAATAATTATTTTCTCTTATCCAACTTGATTTTCCAAAACCTGATTATGGATGCCTGGATTAGAATGGAAATTGCTCCTAGCTTTCTTGTCATTTAACCTTGGTACTTAACTGGTTTGCTGATACAGTTAGTGCCGATCTCTGGCTTCTGGTGGTAGTTTCCCACTAACAGTTTATAAAGCCACCTTCCTTCAGCTGCTCTCCGCCATAAAGCATCCAGCAGTCTGAGCAGCAGAGCGGAAAAATTTCCCAGGTGGTGTCCTTGTCACTTTGCGTTGCAGTGATTGACTGTCAAGTGCCCCACACGCTCTTTTCCACCTACCGCTCCAACCAGTTTCTGCCGGTGCAAGAAACAGGACCGGTACCAGAGGTGCACCGTGGTCAGGCAGAGCCTGGGCCACAGACTTGCCCGCATCCCACCGACCCTGCCGGTTCACGTGGGAGAGGGGTGTGCTGTCTGCCTAGCAGCGCCAGAGCAAAACACTTTGCTTGCCACCCCCTTCAAGAAAATATGGCTGTACGTTAAGCCAAACAGGAGAGCCGAGCCTGCATGTGTGTGTGTGCGTGAGTCATGTTCCCCTCGCTGCCTGGCACTCTTCCCAGATGCAAACCTGAGTAAAACATGTCACGCATTGTTGACTCTTTTATAGTAACTGGCACTAATTCTGCCATTTTGTATTCTGATAAAGCGGTCGCATCCAGACTTACTGTCACGACTGGCATATCAGTGCTGCGTTTCTATGGCTTTCCCTGGAGCCTTCAAGCAAGTTGTAATCAGAATGGCGCTGGCAGAATAAGATGGGAGCAGGGAGTTTGACCTTTAAAATAGAACCCTCCGTGTTTCCATGTATCCTTTCTACAAATCACTGCCACATTAGAAATTGAGATCCCAATTCAAGGAAGCATTCAACCATATGCTTAACGCCCATTGACTTCAATTTTGCTGTGCGTGTATATCTTCTTTGCCAAAAGGGAAAGCAAAGGAAGGATTTTTTTTTTCTTCCCTGGAAAGTAATACTAGAAAAATGACCCCAGGAGTAGGTTCTGACTGAACAGTGACATGTATGCACATGGTTAAGTGCTTCTCTGACTAGGGGTACCTGCCTTAGGACTGAGAAACTAGAATTAACCATCATCTCAGAAACTGAATCCTGCAATATTTCCAGCAGAAGAGTAAAAGATCCAACTCAGATTTGTTCTTCTAATGCTGCTAATTCAGACAGTCTAATATGGTGAAGTGGGTTCTGGCTTGTAGTGTGTAGAGGCAGTTTGCACATCTCTGCAGTCTGCCAGTAAAAGGATAGAGAAATAGAGCTCCTCTGATAAGCAAGAGCAGGGGTTAACTGGGCCAGATGCCTCATTTTCACCAATTATCTATCCCACACAAAGCTAACTGTGTAACCCTAAGACACAAACAACCAGACACAGGACTGGACTCCTGAAATCTGTCCTGAGTGCATGATATTTTTACAAACAGAAACCTGCATTAAACATCCAAACCCAAGCACTCTAAATGGGATTGGATTGGACATTAACCCCACAGACCTAATTTGCCTCATTGTACACCTGTTTTCTAAAGTTTCTCTACCTCCAGCAGTGGCCTGAATGCACATATTTACTCATTGAGCAGGTACTCAGTATTTTGGGTTTTTTTTTCCTCAGTAGCCAGGCCTGAGCCCAGCCCTTAATTACTGATCGGTTCTGATCAATACTCTTCAATGCCTGTCTGTGCATGCTGACAGAGAGCCTGCATGAGTAATTTAGAGCAGACAACTGACTCCTACACAACTGGGGTGCATGAGATGAGTCTGTGGAAAGTGTGGCACGAGGCTTTGCAGCTGGAGGAGTCAGAGAAGACACTTTCCCCACACCTGCACTACTCAGCTTAGCTGTGGTCACTCACTAGACACTCTCCATGAAAGATGGAGCAGCTTTGGCAGCCACACATCTCTTCCATGTCAGAGCCTTGACTCATGTCCAGAGCAAGACATTTGTGCACTCAATGAGGCAGGCATCCTATGGGAAAAATAGTATGCAATCATGTAATGAGAGATTATATCGCACACAAGCAAAAGTGAAGTCATAGGCAATTTTAGTTCCTGTTTCAGACGCACGGGTGTGAAGCATTCCTGTTCTGTTAAGGTAGTGGATGTCCTTATACATCTACATACATGACATTTTTAGTTACTTTACTCTTTTAAAGGAAACAAACCCCAAACTTCCATCATGTAACATCTATTTAAGGTTAGGAGTCCTAGCTGCACCTTGCAGGTGTCAGCAGCAGTTGCAAAGTGAGAGCTGGGTGGAAGAGGAAGAGGCATTTCTTTTGACTGCAAGGATGAGTGCTGTGACAATGTGGAAGAGTGGGGTTGCCAGGATTTTGCTAACAGCAGAGGGACAGAGATGATGGACCCTTTCCTGGCTCTCAGTGAGATCATTGTTGCCAGGGTCCCTGTTCCACCCTCAGCCCCAGTGCCAGCCTCTATCCATGCAGTCTCCTGCCCCACAGGATGCCATGTCCCAGCCCCAGCCCCCCTCCCACCACGGCTCTTTGCTCTCCCAGACTCAGCTTAGCGCAACTGCCCCCCCTCAGCAGCCATACACATTCTCTCAGGGCTTCCAGTTTTCAGCGTGGTCCCATTTCTCCCGCAGTTCCCAGATCTTCTCCCATCAGCCTCTATCTCCCTTTACCCTCTCCTTCGCCTTACCCTGCTCTCCAACTCCCTGAGGTTTCCCGGCCCATGCAAACCCCATCCTCTGTCCTTGGTGATAATACTCACAGCGTCTTTTTATGGATTTTATCTTGGCCACCAAGGACCCTCCCCAAGTCACTGCCCATCCTAGGGATGAAGTGCCCAACCCAAGGATCCCATAGCAACTGGCAGTGGGGAAGTCCAACATCAAGTCTCTGCCCTGAGAGAAAAAGGTGAGAGGAACTCGTTGCTGGGGAAGGAAGAGAAACATAACCTCTGAGATCCCGCAAAGCTAGGGCATCTTGAAGCATGAATCATCAGAGATTTTACCTTCAGTGCTCATATCACAGAATCACAGAATGATATGAGGTTGGGAAGGGACCTCTGGAGATCATCTAGTCCAACCCCACTGCCAAAGCAGGTCCACCTAGAACAGGTTGCACAGGAACATGTCCAGGCAGGTTTTGAATGTCTCCAGAGACTGACACTCCACGACCTCTCTGGGTAGCCTGTTCCAATGTTCTGCCACCCTCAAAGTAAAGAAGTTCCTCCTCATGTTTAGATGGAGCTTCTTATACTCAAGTTCATGCCCATTTCCTCTTGTTCTATCACTGGGCACCACTGAAAAAAAGACTGGTCCCATCCTCTTGACACCCACCCTTGAAGTATCTATAGGCATTGATCAGTTTCGCCCTCAGTCTTCTCCAGACTAAAAAGATCCAAGTCCCTCAACCTTTCCTCATAAGAGAGATGTTCTAGTCCCCTAATCATCTTTGTAACCCTACGTACAAGGCTCTACTAAGCATGTGCCATTTCAGGGTGGTTTGGATGCTCTTAACCTTACCGATAGCAGGTGATTTATTGAAGGAACACCATCCTTGACAGACTCACAGAGCCACAGGACAGATCTTTGCTCCTAAGTATGGGGAGCCAAGAGCAGTTTGTGGAAGCCCTCACCTGGGTCCTCCTGGTGCTGCAAAAACCCTCATGTTATTCCTGGAGGGGATGAGATCATTTGGGCTGAATGTGGGACTCTCAGCCTGACACATTCAACTGCTGGAGAGTTTGGCCCAAAATGGTTAATATTTGGCAGCATTACAATTATCTGAAAGTACAATTTACAACAGAAAACACCAAACATTGTTAATCTCGGCAGAGGTGGTTGCCACACTTGTCATCACAATGGTTGCCCAGCTAATTAGCATTTTTAAAAGATTGTAATTTAGAAGTGTAATGTGACACAGACAAAATTGAGATCACTCTGAGATCCATCTAAAATGCCAGGAAGCAGCTTGGTGTAAGAAAACTACAGTTTTATAGTAGTTTCTCAAAGAGGGGACAAAAGGGGAAATGAAAAGGAGAGATATAAATAGAAGTATACAGGACTGCCTTTTTGGGAGTGAGGGAGGATGTCTGGGAGAAGCAATCTTTTCTGCCAAAAAAATATGGCTAATATATGTATTTGTAGTTCAGTTCCAGAGGATAAACTAGGCTGAGATGCCACCTGGAGGTCTGGAGGGGCGGCACAGCAGCGGCGCCGTGCTGCTGCCCACTTCAAAAGCCTCTAAAAGGAACAAGCACAAACATCTTTTTCTATCTCTCATGGAGGATTTCTTAACTGATTTGCAAAGTCTTTCCTATCTAATATTTCATTATTCTATCAAAAAAACATTGGTGCTATCCTATAAGGTCATAGTTAATTAAATTTAAACCATAGCATTTGGGGTTTCCTTAAATGGGAAAAAGTACTTCATTTGGTAACACAGCAACTGAGATTTATTTTTCTAAACCTCTAAGGAGATGCTGTGTGATAAAAGGGCTAAGATGCCCTTTTAAGACAATGGGCACATTCCTGTTGAGCGTGGTCACCTCTCTTCTCTCTCACCTCCATTTAGGGACTACCAGCTCCTAGGATGTAGTCTGGCTTTAAAAGGATGGCTCTGTGCCTTAGGTGTGACATGAGGTGTTGACAGTCCCAGCTGTGTCTTTGGGGCAACCCTGCCCAAGACACCAACTTTTTCTTTGTTTCTGTTTCCTGACCTGCCAAAAGGGCCTGCAAGTGCCTCTGCACCACCTGGCTGCTGTTGAGGTCTGACCCTCTTCTTTCTCAAAGCCTCTTGAGAAGTCCTGATCCAGAGCTCCAGTGCTCTGTGATTGCGTGTAGAGTTGTGAGATGTGAAACTTGGCATCATCTTAGCTACAATTGTTCCACTCTGATAATTTAATTAATCAACACTGCAGCAAAGTGTTTGAAATAATGTGTGCATTCATTTGCATAATGGCTGTAATTGGCAAAGCTTCACAATATAAGTGTAGCAGTTCCTCAGATGATAGCATGATAGACCATATTCCTGCAGCCAGCAGCACACATATCAACCTCTGCTACTTGTTTTTCCACAGAGGAAGGAAGTGACAACTAGATTTATTGACTGAGGGACAGAGAAGACCGGCAGATTTTCAATGGCACTTGAACACATATATTTTCTACACGACTGTGTTGCTGTGTCAAGATAAAAAGGCTGTAGTCAGGTTTTAGAACTTTTCCAAGTAACAGCCTGATTGGCCGTGGAGGCATCTAAACACAGAGCCAAAGCTGGTGTTTTCAGTGTGGAGCCCCTGCTTTCAGAACCTTAGTCACTAGGTACCTGAGCAACACCTGAAAAGAAAATTAGTGACTGACAGTGGAGAGTCCTTTGCTTTGGTACCATCTCACTGGGAATGGCTCCAGGGAGTGCTTCACAGCCTTCAGGGCACATTGAATTCAGTCTTGGAGGACAGGATATTATTTGAAATAAATACATGCCTTATAACAAACATGACTGAGGCATCAGTGGTCATGCAGTGGTGGTGAAAATATTAATCCTCAGGAGATAGGCTTTAAGTAATCAATTGGCATCTTTTAACCATCTTACTATATTCATTACTTTGCAATTAGCAGGACAGTTATTGATTGTTAAGCAAATGCCAGATGACTGCAAAAGTACATGTGCTGAAAAAACAAACCAGTGCAGCAGAAATACATTCCCTGCTCTGCACACAAGTGCACCAATGTAAAAGGGTGTAGACTGCGCTCTCAGGACGATGCTTGCTGATAAGCCTGACTGCAGAATAGCTGTATCAGGATCAGACCCTTCATTACTTCATTAAAACAGAGTGACACTTGAAAGCTAAGTTCCTGGAGAGCCCTGCAAATGATTCAGGACAGGGGCTCCCTCTGGGTTTGGAGGGTGTTTCTGAAGTCATTTGATACCCCTTCATTTTAGCTTCCCTTCCCCAGGTTTGAGGGATGCGAAGTACCTCCCCAAGACACATAATGAGAAGAAAAATGTGAACTGCTTTAGCCAACCTCTGCCTATATCACAAGCAGTTGGTAGGAGCATTGCAAACCCCATTTTTGGATGGAGAAGGTGCGGTGCTGAATGTGACATGCTATGGCAGAGACAGATGCAGCGCTGGGAGAAAGCAGGCGAGTCCCTGGCGCAGGCTCAGTGTGTGACTGGCAGCAGGGACTGCCATGAGTAGCCCAGCATGTGACAATACCTTCCCTTTTCATGGTCTGTTTCTAGAGCACGTCGCCATCAAGCCCCCAGGTCAGGCTGGCCAGAGATCTCCCCATCGTACTGGGGAAAAAGAGCCTGAAAGCAGGGCTGGCTTCTAGGGCTGGCTTTACAGGTCGGCAGCAGAAATAAGGAAAGGACCTCAGTAGTCAATAGTGGCTTTCAGGTGTCACCCTAAGGAACCTGTAGGGTGCCCTCTGTGGGATTTGAGGGTGGTGGTGGTTCCTTTCCTAACAGCCAGCCTCTCTGCTTACACATCCAGGGGAGCATCCATGAAGGTGGAGGCTCAAGTCAGTGTAAAACCAGTCAAATGTCTGGCCTGGTAGAGTCTGCCAGACACGTAGTCCATGGCTGAGCAGGTCTTTGTGGTTTTGTCTCCAAAGGTACCGCGTTGTCGTCCCATACCCACCGCAGAGTGAGGCTGAGATCGAACTGAAGGAAGGTGACATTGTGTTTGTGCACAAGAAACGGGAGGACGGCTGGTACAAAGGGACGTTGCAGAGGAACGGCAGGACGGGCCTCTTCCCGGGGAGCTTTGTCGAGAGCTTCTGAGGACGGCTCGCCGCTCTCTCAACTGGAGGAGCTTTCAGGGGAAACTGCATAGCACAAGAAGAGACAGCAAAGGGAAACTGGACTGATAACCACTGCCATTTTTATTTCCAAAGACTCCCCCCAGGCCCTTCAGTCTACAGCTCTGGAGACGCGGTGTCCCGCTGTGCTCCTGAGACCACGTGCGGTGCATACAGTGGTATGTTGAAGTAGTGCCTTCCACCTGGAATCACAGACTGAAAGGACGCCCATCTGGACTGTACGTAACTAAACTCTGGCTGTTAACCCTTTGTGTAAATTATAGAGAAGATATCTTTAAAAAAAAAAAAAATTAAGAAGAAAGTTGTTATATTGCTGTAACTTATTTGTCAGAGCTGCAGTGTTCTTATTACTGGCCTATGCAAGATGGATTTGAGAGTTCAAGGAGGTGTGCTAGGAAGGTCTTAAACTGGGATTTTGTTTTTCCCGAGGGAAAAAGCAGGAGGGGGAGGGGAGAGGAAACCCCAGCTAAAGATCAGTGCATCATCGCGCAAGAAAGAATGAAGAGCCCAAAATGTTAATGTCATGCTTTCTATATACCTCAAAGATATGCTGCGCAGGTTTGTCAGTGAGTGTGATAGTGCTCAGAGTCCCATACCACCCAGTGTCCCGGCGCTGCTGCCGGGGAGGTCCTGGAGGAAGTACAGCTCCACCATTATACTGTGGTTATTTGAGCAGAATCCCTTTTGCCTGTCTTCTGCCCTTATTATATGCAGCATGGATTTTTGTCCTTCAGTATCACTTTCCATCGCTTTTTTGTATGATGTACCTTTTTACTGTAAAAATTGCTCTACTTTATATATATTCCTACTAGATCAGACATTTCCTCTTTTTCATACATCTGGTGCTATTTTTTTTAACGGTTAAAGATTTGATTTGGTTAAACAGAGAGGCTGCAACGAGATTTGTGTTCAACATATGAAATTAGAAACGTATCTGAAGATCGAGATCAGACTGCTTGTTCATGCTTCATAGAGGAAAAGAGAAAAAGCTGCTCGGTCACCGATAAATATACGTAGGGGAGCGTGTCTGTGCAAGACGCACACGCTTGTTCTCTCCTACGTATTTAGTGGCTGAAGACCAACGCTGAAGCACAGCGTTCTGTCTGGAGAGTGATAATTACTCCAGAATTGGAAGTAATTCCCAGAGGAGCCTTTTTAATTGACTTTTTCATGGCAATAAGAAGAACACTGCAGGTTCTAGCACGCGCGGGGACCGTGGAGTTTTCCTCTGTCATTTCATCACAGAGACGAGAGCTGACCTGCGACGGCTGTAATTAGCATTATCAAGATGTGATTTCTTATTGTAGAAATGTACAGTTCTGGAGACTGTTCAATTTCTTACCATGGTCAAGCTACAATACAAACCGTATCAGGCAATATAAGCTTCCATCTACCAGGGACTTAAAGGTGCAATAAATGTAAAACGAGTTTAGCCAGTTATTCGTATGAAGCAGAATGAGAAAAAAAATCCACAATATGATTGTGAGAGTATTTAAAAAGACATCGGCTCTTGAGGAATGAAACGTGATGAAAGGCTTTCCATAGCTGTATCTGTACCTTGCCTCTGCCAGCGGCTGGCTGTTGGCCAAAGCCCACATGTGGTGGTCGTTTAAAAGC